>BMAU01002031.1:0-1200000 GCA_019973935.1 Trichonephila clavipes | reverse complement strand
GAAATAAATAATTAAATATTCTTTTATAATATGTCTTAATTTCTCATATTTCTTCCATTTCAAAAAGTGCGAATTTATTTATAGGTTTAAACAAGTAAAAAAGAAAAACTATCCCAATGTAAAAATGAGGTAAGTACATTTTTTAGGATATAGGATTCTGAAACTCATTTTAAAATCCTCTTTCCACAACACAAAGATGATAACCAATCTGTATTTCAGAAATAACTATGCTTTATTTTGTTCCCATTTATATAAAAAAAATAGCAACATTTCATACAACAGAATTTTTATTTTTTATATGTTAACTGCAGACTGCACGATAATCCATGTTATTAGACTAACCTAGTACGTGAACTATTAATTACTTTCGTAGTTTGCTAACTTGCAACAATTGTGCAATTGCAATGAAATTCATTTTATATTTATCTAAAAATGAATTTTATAACATTTGTATTGTAAATAATTTTTAAATATTGCTTTTTTACACTAGAATCCTGAAAAGTACTGTGGTAAGTGAGTGAGTGAATCTTAACAACATACCAACACTTAATACATACCCCATTTCTACCACAGCAAAAACAGTCTTTTGACCTGTTATGGTATGTTTTGTGTTCAAGGAGTGAAACATCAGGAAGGTAGTTTATGTGACGATTTTTACAAAAAGGCATTTTGTTTCACATTATATAAAAATTTTATTGCCAACAAAAGAAGCTAAATGATATCATTTGAAGGGTTTTGTGAAAAAAAAAATCTGATTTTGTATTTGAATTAATATTCACTTCAAATTTAAAAACAGCAGCATAAAACACATAATAAAAAATACATCACTTATAAATATTTTTGTTCAATATATTTTTCAAGTACAAACTTTTTTCTGGAAAGAAAGAGGTTGTGGTTTCTTAGTTAACTTAATCATTTGAATACATTCAATTATTTATAATTTGTGCTATGTTTATAAATAAGTTCAAAAGCAATGGACAACTTATCTCAGGCCATTTAAATGAATACTGTGCAACTGAAACAGAGGACGGATTAACTATGACACATCCCTGAAACACAATAGCTTATCCATTTTTAAGTCCAAATGCCATGACATAAAGTAGGGGTGGCCAACCCAAATCACCCTGGGGGAGGGGGCACTTTGGAAAACATTATAATCTTGCATGTCACATATGAAAAATATACTTTTATATTAGATTTGGACCAACTACAAATTATTGGAATGAAAATTTAACACTGAATTAATTATTATTATCATTTTCATTATTTTTCATTTGTACAAACATAGAAAATTTAATAATAATGCAATGATCAAATATGTCTAGCTCTAGCAATAAACAATGTTATAAAGTTTCAGCAATCAAGCATGATGCTGCAAGAGGTTGCTACAATGCAATATATATATACTGCTCACTTCTAAGTATTTATAAAAACAGAAACAGTTATGGGATATATTTGTTACAAAAAACTACACTAAAAAACAAAATATTGCACAAAATAATCGTATTTTGTAAAGTAGTAATAAATCTCATGGGTGGCAAAATTATTCAAGATGGGCCGAGGTTGGTCACCCCTGTTCTAAAGCATTATGCAAGAGTAACCTTTTCGCTTTCTCTAATTATAAATTTAATTAGCAAAATTCACATCAAAATAAAATACACACTTGAAAATCAAACTATTTCATGCTTTTCAATAGTACATATAAAATAATAAAATAAAAATAAGTCAAATGTTTGTATACTTTCTTTCATTTAATTTTTTCTCTTTTTTTTTAAAAAAAAAAAAAAAAAGAAACTGTTTGGCCTACGCAATACCGACACTTTTAAACCAACTGAAATTTTAAAAATTTATCTCACTTTATATGTAATACAAATCTAACATAACATAATCTTAAATAGTTTTTTTAATGAGTTACAAGCATTTATATTATAAGTAATATTTTTAAATATATATATTTCAATATTTAGTTTTTCAATGTCCAAAGGAAAACATTCTCTAAAAAATTTGTGTATTCCAGCATGCTGATATATTTAAATATATGTATTGATTATTTTTAAAAGAACAATTAAAATACATAGAACTTAATAAGTAAAAAAATCAATTACTTAGCAAAATTGAATTGAAAAATAATATTAGAATTTTAAGTTAAGTTTCTAATTTTAAAAAATTATATTTTTTTCAGCTTTGCTATGTGCATGTTTAAAATGAGCCCAGAATCAACTGAAACACTAAATTAAAAATGTTTATATTACACTATTTTGTGTGTAAATTAATTGGTATATTTCTTTTATTTTTGTAAATTGTGAAGTGTCTGAAACTGGTTTTTTTTCTACCTTCAGGTAGTATGAGTGTTCAACTTTGACATCAAAGCAATTTGTATGTGTGTGTGACAGAATTAACTTCATTTGTGAGCCTTTGAGTATAATAAGTGGATGTTAGTTTTTGAGATTTGCATTACATGCATTACTTTCATGTTTAAAAATGAACATTACTCCAAGGAAGCAAGCAAAAACTATTGCTAAAAAAGAATACACTTCTATGAGTGAGAGATATCACTTATGCAGTGGGTGTAGGTGAATCAAAAGCATTAAGTATTCAAAGAACATTAAAAAAAATTCTGGATCATTATCCTCCTAAAAGAGGAAAACATGAGCAGAAACGGGAAAACTAATCAAAGCACTAATAAAATGTAAATGAGAAATAGTAAAATTAATCTAAGGAAAACAAACTTGGACTTAAGAAGAGGTTAACTTTCAGATTTTAGAGGAATTAGTAGTTTTAACAGTACACCAGTCTTCTGAAAGCTGATCAGAGTGATAAGGCAACATGTGGGCTACTGAAGATTGATCTTGTAATTTTGAACCTTGCTCAAGTGACAAGGATAACACTTAAGCTGGTACCCACCTCACTGAACTACCACACCACACCTATATTTACGCCACACAAAAAAGCTGCACAAGGTCTATTGATGATGAACTGCATACTTCTAAACCATGGTCAAGTGAGGGACAAAGAAGCCACCTGAACCTGCACACCCCTCTCCTAACTTCCACACATCAAACCAACAAGAGGATGCTTGACCCTCGACATATAAAACGTGCATCTACCCCTCTGCATGGCAGGATTTTCAGCGGTACAAGGCTCAAACTCATGACAAGCCAGTCACAAGTCTGTGAACTTGACCATTAAGCTACCACAGCCACTCACACCACACCAAAAGGAGGACATTGAGCCTCAATAGATTTAGAAAGCTGATCGAAAAGCAAAGTCAAAAAGAAAAAAAAATTCCATCTTCTGAAATATAAGGAAAATGTTCAGCATGGGCTTAAGACAAATTATGGATTATTAGATAAAAGTAATTTACAGTGATGAAACTCATAACTGTGCAATTACAAAGAAAATGTTGCAAGATAAGGTGAAAAATAACCTGAGCATGAGACCAATGTCAAATCCCATTCTAAAATATGTTTTGAGGTATTTTCACATCAAATGGTAACAAATCATAGAACCAAATAAATAGAAATATTACAATGCAGATTTGTTCCATTCATACAAACTTTTTCCTGTACATTTCAACATAGCCTGGCCTGTAGTCATAGATTAAAAATGGGAAGACTTTCATTCTGAAACATCAAATTAATATGGTTGATTGACCTGGAAATTCTCCAGATTTACATCCTATAGAGAACTTGTAGAACATACTGAGAAATGTTTGGGTAAAATAGAATGTACGACAAAAGAATGCATAGTAATTAATACTTATAAAAGTGTAGTTCATAGATGAAGAGAGCACACTAATCTAGTGAAGATAGTGCCAAAATGTGTTTCAACAGGCCATTTCTGTGAAAGGCATACTTTATACTAATGCATATATTTATCTTTTATTACTTTATATAGTATCTGAATGAAAGCATTTTTTGGGGGGAAAAAATGATTTTTTGTGTGTGTATATATATTGCTCCAAACACACTTACATTTTTTAAATATATGATATAATCCAAAGATATTCACACTTTTCTTCAATACCTCAATCATTCAATTCCCATTAATAAAATGTTAATTAAATTCTTAATAATCCAGACATCAATACAAATAACCATTTTTTAAAAATTCATTATTAAAAACCTTCATATTTCCCCCAACTCAATATATATCATGTATTGGGTATCTTGCATAAGTAATGCATTTAATTTAATTCCGTCTTGTTCAATTATTTACATTCTATTTTGATTCATCTCAAAGTACATCTTTGTTTTACCATAGAGAGCATAGATAGAAATGCACACAAATTCAATGAGTGACTGATGCAGTCTTCATAAAAAATAAATATTCTATTAATTGATATTGAATTTAGTGTCATTTAGAAAATTTATAAAATAAAATTTTAAAAAAATGGTATAAATGCATAAGTTTCAGGGATTACTGGCAGCCATAACTATTTGGATACTTCAAATGATAGAACATGTCTTCAATGGCAAAGCTATTGGATATATCAGCGGTTTTCTTTGAAAGTGGTGTAAGTCTATGTTATGTTATTTACCACTTTCTAAGTAATTATATTTGTAATTTCATCTACTACATAAATTTATATTGACAAAATGAAGATTTTGAAAGAGCTTTGGGAGAGCTGTTGACAGAAATAGCTCATAGCACAGAGATTGTATTCAATTTCACAATTATTTGTCAAAAGTGGATTTACACATTTTAATTACACATCCCTTGTGCAAAAAAATATCACTACAGAACATACATATATTACCTGTACTCTTCACAAAAACTCATTTTTCTTGCTATTAATGTTCCTAAAAAGATAACTGTAGGATGTTGCTAGTCAAGCTTCAAACCACACTAGTAGTAATATAGTTATTGCTATTCTATAGTATCCCCCCCTTCTTCGAGAGCTTTATTTATTACTGCCTACTTAAAATACGGCCTTAAATGGCAAAACATCTCGTTTAAAGTATGTCTTGATCCACTTTATATGTTGCATTACTTAATCTGGAACAATTTGGAGTACTAACTAGCCCACGTCTTAATGAGGTTCTACTGTATTTGCTGTATGTTGTGCTCTGCTGAATGGAGGTGTATACAACTAATATTCCAAATTTTCTTGTGCTTTTGAAAGTATATATAATTCAATAATTCTTCAGTAAGTGCAGTTTTTAATAAAATTTACATATCAAATCACCTATTGTTTAAAAAATTATGAGAATAAAATTTCATTATTTAAAATTTAATTAAAAATATTAACTACTTTTATAATAATTGTGTTTGTACTCTTGATTGTTCAATTGTTATATTGATTACCTAATGTATCAGCATGCAGTTTGCAACATTTTCAGGTCCATTTCAAGTATTTTTCCCTATGGAAAGGAAAACTGCATTTTAACTTTATTTTCCAGCTTGTTGAATTAATGTTTGAGATTTTCTTATTCAATAACTTTTGTATTAAATTTCTATATATATATTCTCTAACCATTTAAAATTAAAGGACAGGCAGAGTTGGATAGCTCCTTAAAAGTAAGTACTAAGTAGTGACATGTATAAAAAGAAATTTATTTACTGCCCAGAAAATTTTGCACTGATAATTATATATAAAGTTACCTACTCATCTGAAGTAAACAGAATGAAATAGATCACGATTGATACTAATACTAATTAATTTTTTTTTGACTTTCAAACAAATAAATAATCAGTTCACATTGAATTTTTAAAAAATTCATAAAATGACATTTGAATATGTATAATATCGGAAAATGTGAAAGTCAGATTTTTGTTTTATTTGTGTTAAGCAAGATATAAAGAAAAAGAAAGAATAAAAAAAAGTATTAAAAATCAAGAAATAAGGCTGTTAACAGTTTTAAAAGTTTCAAGAAATAAAATTCGTGAAAGGGAAACAGATGAAAAAGACAATTTTCTTTCTTCATGATTACTTATCCCAAGTAATAAAAGAGCACTCATATTTTAAAAAAAACAACTTAACATTGCATTTATTAAAATTATAACAATGCTTCAGAAATAATGATTATAATTTTCACTTCATTAATTACCATGGATCATAATATATTTATATAAACCTTTAATTTTAGCTTGAAGAGTAATGAATTTTCAATATTCTTCATCATGTGGATTGAAGTGAATTATTCAAAAATAAGGAACATAAAATATACAAGGTTTTGAAAAATATAAATTTAACATTATAGAAAAAAAAATTTCTTCAGCAAAAACTATCCTAACTTTTTGTTCTAAAATTAAGAAGGATATGAATTTAATTTCATCACAACTGTGGAAGAGTTTTTAAATATACATTTTGTACATTGTGTTTATATATTTTAAAAAAGCAAACTCAAACATCACACAGAGAGTTATAATAAAAGTATCATACAACATTTTTAAAGAAGCATGCTTACCTTAACCGTAGGTGTGTTATGTTTTATTTGACGATTTACTTCTTCCAAGAGATGAACAAATTCATTATCTGCAAGCTGAAAAGGATTAAAATGCAAGAAATGAAATAAGAAAAATACATAAAAATACACAATTCAGTTTTTAATCTTACTAAATACACTGCTGGACAATTGCTAAGGACGGATCACAAATTGCTATGTAGCATAACATTAAGCGAGACATGAGGCCTAGTAGGATAAAATATAGTTGCCACACTGTTCAGACATTAGAATAAAGAATATTTATTGTTCTGGAAAGTACAAAAGCTGTGAAACATCTGAAAGAAAAAAAATGTTCATTTGATCTGCGTACAGAGAAATGGAACAATGCATCTAAAAGTCAGCAGGCACCTTAAAGAAAGGTATCAGTACGGAATATGTCCACCGTGGAGTGTGATGCAACATTCCACACGTCGTACCATACTTTGCACAACATTATCCAGCAGTGTTGAGGCAATTTATCCCATTCCTCTGTGAGTGCACGGATGAGGGTGTTCTTGTTTGTCGGAGGATAGTTTCGACCAGCAACTTGCCTCCCCAAAGCATCCCACACATTTTCAATGGGGTTTAGATCTGGAGAACGCGCTAGCCATACGAGACGTTGAATACCCTCGCTATCTAGACAATCCTGAACAGCGAGTGTTCGATGACATGTTACGTTGTCATCCATAAAAACAAATTTATCACCGACAGCACCACGGAAAAGACGAACAGGAGGAAGTAGAACTTCATCAATGTATCGTTGGCCCGTCATAGTCCCATTCACAACCACATGTAGGCGCGTGCGGCCATTGATCATGATGCCGGTCCACACCATGATACTGCATGTCGGTCCTTTTCCTAGATATTTTCTGGACGATAAGCAGTACCACTTTCGCGCCAGATCAGTTGGCGTCTACAATCCGATGACAGACTGAATCTACTCTCATCTGAGAATAGTAGGCATGCCCAGTCCTGTTCAGTCCAATTGTGATGCTCACGACACCATTGCAAACGGGCAGTACGGTGCTGTCTGGTCAATGGGACACACACAACAGGTCTGCGTGCGTATAGTCCTCCCCTCCTCCCCTCAAACGTCTGGCAACAGTTTTTCGGGAGATCTGCTTTCCTGAGGCAGCAAGAAACTGATTTGCCACCTGCTGAGCTGTGGTGCGCCTGTTCCTTTTTGCTGATACGACGATATATCTGTCTTCTGCAGGCGTCGTACTTCTAACACGACCTCCCCCGTGCCGTCTACTACACATTCCAGTAGTTTTAAATGACTTCCATAGCCGTGAAAAAACGCTGTGAGCGATGTCGAACTCCCTGGCAACATCTGTTATTTTTCACCCTTCTTCGATCTTTCCAATAATTAGGCCACGCTTAAAATCATCCATGTGATGTCGGGAAGACATGCCAAAAATTTTAAGTTCGTCTATTAAATCTTTCCTGTAAAACTTTGACTTGAAACAACAACTGTCCACACGCGTCAAAACCTTTAAAGCTCTTATGAATGCTATCACGTGATGAACAGACTTTAAAAAAAAATTTGCATACTCATACTTCTTCTTACTAATATCCCCCACTTATTCTAATTTTCCACATTTTGCTTCCTTTCATTCTGTGGTTGCTATGGATGATAGTGTTATCCGTCCTTAGCAATTGTCCAGCAGTGTACTTATGAGAAAACATTTAGTAGAAGTGAAAAAATTATTTACATTTTAATTACAAGTTTCAACTGCAGAACATCAGAAAATGCAATTAGAAAAAAACATTATGAAATACATAAAATAATAAAAGATAAAAATTTTAAACAATGAAATTACACACAAAAAAATAAAGCTGATGATATCACTACCTGTGTACGTATTTGTCCTGTTTGAGCCATATTAATTATCATATTCTCCAACATTCTTCCATTTTCTGGTTTTGCAATTGATATAGTACTCACTGAAATAAGAATAAAAAGTCTTGAAAATATTAAAAAATGTAATACAAAAATAATTATTTCATATTAAAAAAATATTCCACTAAACACCAAATATTATCACATACAAAATTGAAAATTCTTAACATTTTTAGAACAAATAATTCAAAATGATTTTAATTATTAATATATTGAACAAAAAAAACTGAAATCTCTGTTAACTGTATAATTCTAATTTTTAAGAAGTTATACTAGATTTTCAACATTGGTCTTTAGCATTAAATCTAAGAGATCCAAAAATAAAATAACCTTTAGCTCCATATAGTTTAATCTTACAAATGAGGTTAATTTTTTATTCATAGGATGTTATCATTAATACAAAATAGCAAATGTGATTAATCTCAATAAAGTGGAAATGCTATAAAAAAAATAAGGACTTGGAATTGATTCTGCAAAATTATATTCAAAACATCCATACATTCACTGAGAGTTATAGAATTAAATTATGTATTTTCTTCATAAAATTTAGAGTACTGAAGGAAAGTCCTTTGTTATTAAAATAAGAAACAAATATATATTTTTTCTTCTAAATTTTGTAGGAAAAGGTAAATTACAAAAAAGCAGTAAATGTATTTGATTCTGATATTATGCACACAGTTTTAATGTGCTTGTAATTCATGATTTTCTATAACACAGGTTCCCCAACTTTTTTTTGTCTCATAGACCCCACCCTTAAGGATGTTTTTTTTTTTTTTTTTTTTTGGTTTTGGGAAGATCCCTTCTTACCTAACATCGAATTTTTGCAAATTTATCAACTTAAATGTCTTAATAGCTGGTACTACAATTTACTTTAAAAGAACTACATTTCTAACTGTAGTGAAGTATACTCGTAGCATTTAAAACTTAAACATATGTTAATGAATTAAATTTAAATTAAAAACATAAAATAACTGAACAAAAAACAAATGGTCTTCAATCTATGATCAATATGTGTGCTTCAATAACAAATTTTCAATATTTAATATCAATCTAGTCAGATTTAACATTAAATCTTTTTTAGTAAGTGTCCATTTTTTTCTTTTGTTTTTGAGATTGGCAAACTCACTGAAATTCTCTTATACTAGGAAAAGTAATTATAAACCTTCTCATGATATTCCATAATTCACAGGAATGTCTTTCTAAAACCAAGATTGCTAATATCGGTTTCAAACTTTATTTTAAGATCTTCGTTAGGGCCTATTCTGATCAGTTTCAACTTTAAAAAGACATTTTTCCCCCCAATGTGACTATTGAATTCTATGCCTATTTTGGTATTATTACAAAAAAAAGCAATCTTCAACCTAATTTCAAAATCCGAGTAAAGGCATTTAAATACTCAACATAAGTTAAAATGCCCTGACCGATTGTATGTGACAAATTGAGAAAATTCGCGATGTCCAATATTATACTTCTTTAGCTTAATTTTGGAAAGAAATGCTGAAGTGATTTTTGTATTAATAAAATTTATGCTCATCTAATAACCACAAATTAACCTTACTAAATTTAATAAATAAATTGGTTAAAGTGGTAAAATCTGGTTTCCACTAGATCAATTTTATCTTAAAAATTAATGTCATGATTTGTTTTAATGAGAGCCACAATTATAGACCCCCAAATCATTTTTTCATTGGCATGGACCCTTTTCAGGTTGTTATAGACCCCTGGGGGGTCTATATAGACCACTTTAAAATACCACAATAACCACATAGCTCCTAAATGTGACATTAATAAACAATCATCTGAAATAACAAGAGCCATTGGAGACAGGTTTCACAATTTTGAGCTATGGAAAAGTGAAAAGAAGATACATCTGAGCTAACACTTCACTCTTCAAACTTCCACACCATACCAACGTATGTCAAATATGAGATGACGAAGACTCAACCTTGGCATCTCAGACTAATGTGCATCAGCTCCTCCATATAATAGACCTTTATTAGCTCCAAGACTTGAACTCATGACTTGAAAAATAACAATTACAGCTATAAGTTAGTAACCATAACCATTTGGCTGTCAGGGCTTTCTATAGATTTAAGAATTATGAGTGAGTGAATATTAATGTTATACTATTCCGCTACACATGGTCTTTTGGTGATGGACCTTGCAATTTTGAAACATGGTCAAGTGATGAGGATGACACCAGGGCTGGCACCCCTTTTCCTAACTTCCACACCATACCAGTGGGAGGACACTTGAGCTTTGATATATTTAATGTGCATCAGCTCCATCTGCATGATAGGTTGGTTTTCTGGCTGGCATGCTGGGTTGGTTGCTGGGTTGGTTGGCATGCTGGCTATGAGTCCTTACCTTGACCACTCACTAAGCTACCACAGCAACTTAAGAATTATGAGAGTAAAGCCTATATGAATTAATATCAAAAACCATTTATAAGTTTGTTTGCTTTTTGTCTTTTGGATAATCCATTTATAGAAGTTCTATCGTAAATATGAATATATTTTGATGTTTCATACACAAATTTTTCATCACTTTAACATAAGACGAAACCAAAATTAAAAAATTCACTGGTTGTTGTGTCAGGAACTCCTAAAATCTTCCCTGGCCTTAGAATTTGACTACAATGCTCTATTTTTATATACATGTCTATTAACAATGGTTCATGAATAATTAAAACAATTTGTATTATTAAAAATGACAATGACATTCAATTTCATTAATTGATCAAAATCAAGCCTCCAAACAAAACTTCGTTCTCTATATCTGCTGTCTTTGTTGTGTCTTGTCTTTTGGGAGGGGTGGGGAAATGGTATATAAGAGTAAAAAACCTATTTTACTTTGACAACTAAATATTTATTTTAACTATTTAAGGAACATTTATTAGATATACAGTTTATATCACTATACAGTATCTATTCCATGATGAGAATAAAGAAAAATTTTAAAAAAGGGATATTTATTTTTAAACAATCTATCTCACTTCTAATTACTTTATGGTACTATTTTAATTATAAGAAACATAGGAGTTAACACATAAACAATATCCAATACATTGACAACATTAAACTAAATACATAGAAAAATACTTAATTTGTATAAAATAGATATTTATATTTAGGTATTTTTAGGAAAAAATATAACATTTTCTTTATAAAAAATTGGAAATTTTGTTACTTATATATTATACCATTTACCAATTTCCTCAAGCCAAAAGACACTGCCAAATGCTACTGTTTTTTGTGCAAAAGTATGAAAAAGATTCCCCTACATACTCCTTCCTCAATACCATGTCTATGAATAACTTGGTGAAGATTAAGAAGAATTAAACAGCATACTTAAAATGCAAATACACTCACTTGAAATAAACAAGAGATACAACACCACATAATTCAGGCAGTCAAAATGCATTAAAAATTGTGATAAATGTATCTTCATGTAGATTATGCCACATAAGTATGAATTCTAAATGTTGTGCAGATCTGTGACGTTTTTTGTTTTGCCATTTTGCTAAACTTAATAGTCCCTCAAACTTATATATATTAGACTAAAATACTTCCCAACATTCTAATTTGTAAAAATGGATTCTTAAATTTAATCATTTTCCCCCAACAAAATAAGAGATTGTGAATTACAAGCAGTGTTACTATTTTCGAGTATTCCCAATAAAGAATATTGTGTTTTAACATGTGAGAGAACAGAACAACTAACTAATAAATATTACTTTTGAGCATGCACAAACAAGATTTCTGTGTTTGAATATGCAAGGATGCAAGGAAACAGATTTTCACAACTAGCTTCATATCACAGCATTTGATGAAATATTTTTATTCAACAAAATTGGTCGATGGTATAATATGCAAGTACTGAATTTTCTTTTATTTAATAAAATACACTGAAGATTTGTCAAAAAATTACAGTTAACATAAAATACAATGCACATTTACATATTTATATTCAATTCCTATTATTAGTTCACACTCTCTCAATATATATTTATTTATATATACAATATATATATATATATATGTGGCAGCCAAAGCCAAGCAGTCTTCGCGCGCAGGCGCAGTGAATTGAAACTGAAACTATTAACCTGAAAACATTTAAGAAAAACAGCAGCGAGAGGTGCGCGAGCAGGCGTTACCTTCTGCATATCATTGTCAAACTTATCTACCTTTTTAATTAATTTTTATTAAGTTTTAAAATAAATGTGAAAAAGACAAAAGTCTTGGACCCCTTGTTGTCTCCCACATATATATATATATCTTGTTCAAATTTTCAATTGTTAATAAAATACTTTTTATTGATCCACTGAAGTTCAAATACATTTTTTTAAACTTGTAGTGGATGACACTTGATGATGAAAAAATTCATAATTCATTAATTTTATTTCATTTTTTAAATTTTAAATTTATTCTGTATTATTTCCGACAAAGTTAGAACTAGATGCAACTGATGGCACCAGTAGGTTATTCTAACAAATTTTTTCTTGGCTTCAAATACTTATTTTTTTATTCATCCACTCAAGTTTAAATACATCTTTTTTTAAGCTTGTAATGGATGATACTTGATATCAATACAGTTTTTTCAAATATTAATTCATTAATTAAATTTAATTAACTAAAATAAAATTTTCTTTTAAATTTTCTTTATATATTACTTGTTTAAGATGGTATATCAATTCAAAACAAATCATTAGTATCTATGCAATAATAATTTCAAGGATAAAATACAATCAAATACTCAAAATATTATTTGAATAAATTAAAATTTCATTACATATAATATAAAAAGTAGTATAGCAGGTAAATAGTTATACTCTATCAAATCTTACTAAAGAAAAAAATTCTTTTATTATAAATTTCTTAAAAGATATTAAGAAACTAATTTTTATAAAACTTTTTCATTCTAATATCAAATAAATCACATAATCCAGATCCAATATAAGATTCACACACATAATCTGAATAATACATAATTAGGTCCAAGAATGAAGTAAAAAATCATTTAAATGTGTATTAGTGCAATTGAAACAATATAAAATTAAAACAAAACATTCTGTATTAAAATGGATTATTAACACCATGTAAAATATCTTATTCACACTTACATCTACTTCGAGCTTCTTTAGATAAAACTTGAGTAAGTATTTGATTTTTGAACTCTTCTTCTTTAGCTCTTTGTTCTGCAGCAGCAGCTTGATTTCCTGGACCACCCTGTAAAAAATTCATATGAAATGCAGTGAAATAAGAATATCCTGATACTTAGAAAATATTAACTGGAAACATTCAAACATTTTTCTAACTATTGATTGTTTTGAAGAAATTCGCACCTAATTCAAGAAAAATTTCCAAGCTCATCAAATTAAGATCTTATTTTTGCATTACTATAAAATCCAGCATATAGCATGCACCTATACTTTCAAGCTTAATTTTGTTTTTTATTTTTAAGAGTATTTGTCGTATAGTGTGCACCCTCTTCTTACAAAAAATCCTGAAATGTATGTGCCCAATGCTCTTATGTTTTAAAGTTATTTATTCAAGGCATTATCCAAAAAGTTTTAGAAAAAAATGGTATATTTCTAGAACTAAAACCCTTGAAGTTCACAAGTAATGCCATTTCTTTTAAATAAACATTTCAATATACGTAGTAGTCCAACTTTTTTATGCTCATCTTTTTTAGATACCCAGCGTATAATGCGTACCTGTAAAGTTCGATCATATTTTATTGTGTTAAAATTGGATGTTATATGCCAGATTTTACATTATCTAATTTACACATTATATGAATGAATTAGCTAACTAGCTTCAAATGGTTAGCTAGTTGTTATGACCATATGTAATTAAACCAATTTAATTAACAGGCTTCAATTAAATCCTCATGAATTAAGAATAAAATATAGTGTTATTTTTCTACATAAAATCTAGATTCTTTTTTCTAACAGTTTTTAGAATCAGTCAAATACACACACAATAACATTAAACATACATTAATTTATTTGCATTCAAGGTAGTTTTGCAATATTGATTAGTACAGCTATTCTAGAGGTCGTAAATAACTTAGAAAAGAAAAGTGTCAAATTTGTCACATCCATAACTGAAGTCCATTCTCTGTGTTCTCTTCTCAACCCAAGATGTGCATTGACCAATACTCTCTTAAGTCTATGGCTCCTGAAACCTATATGGTGAAGCAAGCATTGCAGGGTCTGTTTACCAGTACATCACTGGTGCCAATTCAGCTGGATGGTAATTTAAGAGCTAATATTGGGATTTGCTGGTTTACAATATAGTAGAATCATCTCACACTACATTTGTTTGAGCTTAATTGTTCTTAGCAATTTGTCCTATCACTAGTTTTCCCTCACAATTTGTATATTCTAGGTATACTCCTGACCCTGTCAACTTTGAAAAACCTAGTCTTCTGATGATTTTGGAAATTTAATGACCCATGCATTAAGTCCGCTCCACCAGCGGCCTGCGGGCCACATGTGGCTCACCGGATCTTTCTGAGTGGCCCCCATTGCACTGACAAATCAATTATTTATGACTGATTGAATATTAACGTCGCACTGTTTAGTTACACGAGGGCTTTTGGCGACAGACCACTTAATTTTGAACCATGGTCAAGTGACGTGGACGACACCTGAGCTGGCACCCCCTCTCCTAACTACCACACTACACCAACGGGAGGATGCTTCAGCTCTCGACAGATTTAATGTGTATCGCTGCCCTACACGGTGGGTCTTTAGCGGTACTGGGCTCGAACTCATGACAAGGCAAGCCATGGTCCAATACCCATACCACTCGGCTACCACGGCCACATCAATTATTTATGAACAATGCATTAAAATTTTAGTGAGAAATTCTATCAATCACATATATAAATTTTTCTGTCGATATCATGCTGGTATGAATTGCGAGAAAACTTTTTTTCCTTTTTGTAATTGTAATGGTTAGTGATGAAAAATAACAGTGAAGTAGCACTCGTTTTATTTTTAATTAACCCTCATGTTTTTGAAGCAAAAAATATATCTAAAGAATATTATGTTGCTTCAAGACATTTGGGATCTTCATAGAGAAAAACAAACATGGATCAACAACTTGCTTGATTAGTCGTAAAAATATTATATTTAAAAAATATAGTTTTGCTCATTACTATACCATTAAGCACAAATCTTTCAAAAGCCTTTTCTTGATATCTCTTTCAAGATGAGATTAATTGGCTTTCTTAAACAAAACCTTGGCAACAGCAACAAAATATTTGGGAGGGGGACTTGGTATCATTGATGAAAGGAAACGAAAATTACACCATATATGTGTAAAAAATGCATAAAACCTATTTTTTGTGAGTTTGCTAGAGCTTAATATAATTTTAAAATAAAATTCAAAATTTTGAGTTTTAACATTTTGATCAAATTTTCCACATTTTAAATGTCCTTGATCATATAGCATCCTCCACGCCAAGCAGCTCGTGGAAAACAGTTGGCACATGTAAGTGTCCAGGTGAAAAAAAAGTTCAGTACCCCTGCATTAAGTGCTTACTATTTGTTTGTCATTGAAGATATCTGACATTGGTTTGTAGATTAAATCAAAGGTCTTACCTATAATAGCAGTTGAAATAACTGATTAACACAGTCACATCACTAACTACATTTGTACTACAGCTCATTTAAATGCACATAAATGAGGCGTACCACACAATTTACCTAGTACTGTCTGTCTCTAATCCAATGGCACTTCAGTATATACTGTATTTACTCGAATCTAAGCCACACTATTTTTCCTGTGTTAATGCTGCTGAA
Source organism: Trichonephila clavipes (assembly GCA_019973935.1). Taxonomy (NCBI): domain Eukaryota; kingdom Metazoa; phylum Arthropoda; class Arachnida; order Araneae; family Nephilidae; genus Trichonephila; species Trichonephila clavipes. Next base: position 1,183,856 of record BMAU01002031.1, on the reverse strand, counting down.
ATTTGGGTGCAGCTTAGAACCTTTTAGACATTTTTTTACTTTTCCTCAAAAACGTGTAGAGAATTGGGGGTGCCACTAGGATTGCAATATTGAACCAAACGTTAAATACCAGTATTCAGTATCTTCTAGATCTTAATACCGGGATACCCGTTTTAATAGCGGTAGTAGAAGTTTTAGGAAAAGAAAGAAAATACAGGTGTTTCTTTGTTTTATTTGACAGTTTTATTAGAGAGTGTAAATATCACAAAAAATTAATTTGTGATTTTTAAATTATAACAGTATATGCAGAATCACAAAAAAGTATAAAGGAACATCTTATTTATTTAAATCACAAAAAGTATAAGTATCACTATTCATTACAAATTTTTGAAAGTTTTATTAAAAAACATAATGCATTAATTGTACTGCAATTAAGCCTGGAAGGTAATTATGCGCAAAAATTACCAGCTGTCGAAAATGCTCTTTCGGCACCTACCCTAGTTGGTGGTATTGTTAGCAATACATGATCTATTTTTTCCCACAGTATTTACCTCTAAATCTTTCATCTTCAAATAAATCTATTTGTTGTTGCATGTTTTTGCATATAGCTGATTTCTGTATTGTATTTTGGTGTGTTGAATTTGTTTTAGCTATCACTAATTCTAATTTTTGTTCAAGAGACAATTCCTTTTCACTTCCAACATTAGTGTCATAATCATCTTCGATAAGTGTACTGAATTCTTCTGAATGTGAATAAGGTTTGTGGGTAAAAATTATAAGAAAATTTACTATAAACTTGTTTAAATTTGAATTGGTTAGTCTCTTTTCTTCTTTTTCATTTTCCTTTATAAAATCACGAGGATTTGTAAATACAAGTATAATATGCAAATACAGCATGAATAACAAACTCCTCAATTTAAAAAATATTGAAATATTAAGCACTTTCTTCACAACTACAATCTTGCTTTCACAGATATAAATATATCAGACTATGAATCCTATGAGTGTGCAATATTGCTCTGAGCTGTAATAGAATAGTTTTAGCCCTCCTCCTTGTGGATAATTTACATATTTTATCACTTCCCTTGATTGTACAATGCAACTTTATATTTAGTCTAATTAATTTCACCCGTTAGAGAGATATAAAAAAAAACGTATACTATTTTGCTAGGTTGGTGATTCCTAAACATATTGTGGAGAAAACTTTTAAAATTTCTAGTAAATACAGAAAAAGCTGTTTTTAAGCTTTTGAATACCGGTGTTACAAAAGTGTGCAAATGGCTTAAAATACCGGTATTCGGAATCCCAGTATTGCAATCCCTAGGTGCCATGTAGAATTGATGATAACACTTTTTCACATAATTTTTTTAAGAATTTGGGATGTGGCTTATATTTCAGTAAATGCAGTATATTCTGTTTATATCAATATTTTGTAAAAAAAAAATGTTTTTATAATATTGTTTTTAAAAGATACTATTTAACTAATTGTGGAAATCAATTATAAAATCCATATGTTTTTCCTCCCATTTTTATACTTGTTGATACTCTCAATTTTTATGCAAATAAATATATTTTTTATATGAATTTCATTTTATATTCTATAACAAGAAATTCTATTCAAGAAATCAATTTTAAAAGAAATCATAAATCATCAATTTTACTTGTTTTAAATATTTAAACTACTGTAAATAATTCATTATTTGTAAATTTCTTTCAGGAAAACAAATTTCTCCTTTCTATTTAATTAGAGCTTTTTAAAATTTGTGTATCTCTCAATATGCTTAAAACATTGCACCTTAAACCAAATGCTTAACTTGAAAGTTCAGCTACATAAACTACTAAAATACTACATTCAATGAGATTATTGCACACACATAAAATCACTAACAGTCCAAACCAATATACTCAGGCTGCATTGGATTTTGAGCCATTGCAATAAAATATGGTGTTTATTAGCCCATTGACCATTTTTGTCAAATCAAAAACCATCACCAAATACTGAAATATATTGTTACTTAATGAAAAAAATTCCCATGCATGGTAGCACGTGACATTTTTCTTCTTGTATTTTGGAAAAGATTATTAAAATTTGGGGACTGGTTTTTTTTCCCCATAATTTTTTACTAGAATCTTTGTTGTTTTTGATATCACAGCATGATTCATATGACATTAAGTTTGCTGCTGAGGCTAATACGCAAGTACAAAATTTGGACTTACCTTCAACGAAGAAAATGTTATGAAGTATTTCCAAAGCTATGGGGTCACTTCATCAAAGACAGAACACATTCATCAAAACAATGAGTATTAATTTAAAAACAATCGATGGAGATGTAACTTTACTGGGTACTTGTGTTTTATATTACCAACGATTTTCATTAAATCAAATATTGTGATGTACAGCCAATAGTGGAAAACTGCTTTCTGGTATGTTCAAACACAATAATAATAGATATGATAGCATTTGGCAATGTCTCTTAATAAGGCTTTTGGTAAACAAGTATAATACACAAGAACTCTTTAAAGATAATAACAGAATATCAATTCAAAAAGGAGCACAAAAGAATCCAGAATTATGTTGGCAATTACGTTAAGCTTTTTTTGCAGCTCGTCAAAAGAACTATCGGTACTTGCGAATAATACCATCAACCAATTTTGCCAAATCTAAAAATGTTCCCAAGTGCTGTCATCTTAAGCATGAACAGGATCATTGCCTTTGTACATGCATGGAAATAGTCTTCCACAATTAGCTGCATATCACAGCCTTTTGCTGTCTTTTCTTATAATAAATTGATCAACAATATAATATACAAGAACTGTGTATTATTACATACTTATGTAAATAAACATTGGTGCAAATTCTTCACTGGTTTATCAATTGATGGGTTAATCGTAAGTAACCAAGAATCAGGAATTGGAGTACATATAAAATCTAAGTTTTTTCTTTCTTAAAAAAAAAACAAACTTTCATTACATTACAAATTGTTTTGCATAAACATGTACTTTTATTCATACAAAATCAATAGCAATTAATCAAATTAAATATTGTCGCCCAGCCAGTATGGTGGCTATGACCCTCGGCTTGTAACCGAGTGGGTTCGGGTTCGAATCCCGAGTAAGACTTGGTTGTATCCTCTTCGGGAAAGAAGTCGGTCTTTCGCCTGAAATGGATTCCCGTCTCGAAAGGAAAAGCAGCGCACCTCATCTTGTTATATGCTGGGATCATCGTTTGTAATAAATCTGTATTCTTCTGTGGTTGTGTTATATGTTTCTGTTCATTTATCTCACGTCTTTCGTATGTATCTCAGTAATAAACACATGACAACAACAAGAACAAATTAAATATTTCCTGTTTGCTCTCAGAAAATGAGAATTATGTGTCATGGTTATTTTCAAATGATTTACAATATTTTTATGCTATTCAAGCTTTAAGCAAGTAAAATGGAGCAGTAAACAGTTTTGATGACAGGTTAAGAAATCAATAACATTACAAACATCAATTTCAGAAGTTATACAATTCACAAACAAAACAATCCAATTATTAATTGAATAGTAAACTTGAATATTATTTGATTGAACCACTTACATATTAGTAACATTGCAGCAAAATTTCTGTCCTGCAAATCGCACCTTGCTATCAAAACAAAAAAAAATTCTTAATATTTATTTGGAAAGAGAAGGAGCGGGATCAATCAAATTTTGGTGGAAAGTGGTATGATTTGTGCAGCGCAAATTTGGCTGCAGTGTTGTTAAGACACAAGCACCCAGTCTTTCTCAGAAATAAACATTAATTAAAACTCTATTAAATATTTTGATAATATATATATATACATATATGACAGGCCCCAGGCCTGCTGGTAAAATGAGGAGGGCATCATCTCAATAAGAACGTCTTTATTTCGCTTCAATCACAAATAATCCAACATGGCGGCCCTTTGGTGCGCAACCGGATGGTACAAAAGACAACATATCGGCGAGGAGTATGTGTTCTCCTTTGTCAGCGCTCGCTTCACCTTTAAATAGGCTTATTTACCCACAAATCCTTACGCAATGGTAGAGTTCACTCTATTTTCATTTATTACTTACTTAATTTTGAATCTAAACTTTTCAAACCTGACATATATATATATGACTAGCCATTACCCACCCACTTCAATGGGTATTTCGCGATGTTGTATAAATGTATACTGTTTACATATATATGAATTAATGATATCTAGCATTAAGAATTCGATTGTGTTGAAAAATATATTTATAGCTGTAACTCTCGCCTCTTGATATAAAAAGGACATAAATTATAATATCTAATTTCTATTTGTATCTAAAATAGAAGTAGAAAGATTTTTTTGCGCTCACTTAACCTAATAATCAAGTGGATTTCCACCAAAGCAACTTTCAGTAGATCTCTACTCCATAAAATAAGCATGCGTGCGAAATTTCAAGTCTAAATCTAACAGAGCAAAAACGGAATTTTTATAATCAATACCTCACTGAGAGCCTTCTTAGCGAATTCCAATTCAACAAAAAAAGCATGCAAACCAAGTTTTATTATTATAGTCTTAGCAGTTCAAAAACGGGAATTTTGTATATCAATACGCCCCAATAATTCTCCCCGCTTCCCCCTGGAGTTGATTTCCGTAAAATTCATTCTTAGTGGAACTCTTTTCAACTAAAGAAATGTGCTCAACAAATTTCAGGTAAATGGGTTAAATTCAAAAACAGGAATTTTTCTATAACACGCCTTAATCCCTCACAACCCCACTCCTTTGGGGGTCCATTTTTGCAAAACTCTTTGGTATAAGAACTCAATTCCATGAATGGAACATACCTTCTAATTTTCAAGCAGGTGGGTCTATTAGTTGAAAAGCGGAAATATTTATCTATTACACCCCTTAATCCTCCTCAGTGACCCTTGGGGATCAATTTTCCCTAAGACTATTTTGTAGCGGATCTCTACACCATGAAAGGAATCCGCTTACCAAATTTCAAGACTGTACGTCTAATAGTTTAAAAAAGGAAATAATTATCTATAACGCCACTTAAGCCCCTGCAACGCCACTTAGGAAATGATTTTCACAAAACCCATCTTATAGCGGATCTACTCAATGAATTGAATCTGCTTACTCAATTTCGAGATTTTACGTCTAATAGTTTAAAAAAGGAGTTAATTGCCTATATATATATAACGCCCCTTAATTCTCTACAACGCCACTTGGGAGTCAATTTTGACAAAACCCATTTTGTAGCGGCTCTCTACTCTATGAAAGGAATCCCGCAAACCAAATTTCAAAACTGTACTTCTAATAGTTTAAAAATGAAAATAATTATGCATAACGCCTCTTAAGCGCCCTCAACGCCCCTTGGAGGTCGATTTTCGTAAAAATCATTATGTAGAGAATCTCTACTTTATGAAAGAAATCTGTGTACCAAGTTTCAAGACTATACATTTAATAGTCTAATAATGTAAATAATGGTTCACTCCTAGGAGAGCCCCCACCCTTGGCGCGAATTACTTTGGTTGGCGATAATTGCGCCGTCATGGTAACCTTGCTTTTTTAAATACAACATATGGCAACCCTAACTTTTTCTAGAATTTTCGTCATTTGTGGGCGCGCATTTCAAATTTCATTTTGTTGTTGGGCACCGGGTTGAAAGTATGGCTGCGCTTGTAAGTGAATACACGTTAGAATTTTTTACGTTATTGAATGCAAGAAAGAATTGATTGAATGGTGTATGAAAGAAGGATTAATTGCTTCAAGTTATGAATGTCCTAAATGTAATGAGCAAATGGGATTAAATGAACGAAAGAGTGTTGTTTTGGATGGATTTGAATGGAGATGTCGAAAAAAAAGGTGTGAATACGCATGATGTTTGCAGAAGTATAAGAAAGAATTCGTGGTTTTCCAATAGTAAGTTAATCGGCACAAAACGTTTTCTCCGTAATCACACCAGCCACGCAGAAGGCATGTTCGACAATTACCTCGCTGAGTATTTATGGCGTCTCGCGATCACTCACTCAGCGACGAGACTTTCCAGAATTTTTTGAAAGCAGTTGTTACACTTTACCCTCCACTTGGGAAGGATCAACAATAAGAAAGTAAGTGCTGTTGTTATATTTTTATCTTAAATGTTAAATTTCTGTATTGTTTACATGTATTTTCATTGCGCATCCATCTTATACTGCTATATTTACTTGTCACCGTTGTCGGGTTTGCTTGGCGCCATTTCGTTTTCGCTTGGCCCTTTTTCCGGTTTGGCGCCAAGGGTGGGGGCTCTCCTAGGAGTTTACCGAAATAATTATCTATAACACCCCTTAAACCCCCCTTGGGGTTCGATCTGTGCAAAATCCGTTCTTAGCTGATGTCTACTCCATGAAGGGAACCTACCTACCAAATTTCAAATCTGTAGGTTTAATAGTTCAGGAGATATCGTGATTAGTCAGTGAGTCTCTTCTCTCCTTTACATATATAGATGTAGGTTTAATAGTTCAGCAGATATCGTGATTAGTCAGTGAGTCTCTTCTCTCCTTTACATATACAGATGTAGGTTTAATAGTTCCGGAGATATCGTGATTAGTCAGTGAGTGAGTCACTTTTATATATATATAGATTAAAGACATGAACATCACATAAAGGCTAATTAGTGAAAAAATCACTTGCATCTTAATCATTTTTATTAATACTTTATTCTCTAGTTATTATTGCCACAATTGCACCGATTTTTCAGCTGGAGTGTAGAGCAGCAAGATCTCTGGATTTGACATAGTTTCTTTTAAGATTTCATTCCAGTAAACTATCTACTTTGCTAATTCAGATACAAGGAAAGGTACTTACGTATTATCGCAACCTATTGGCGACATTATATGAATCGAAGCACATGGATGCCAATTCAGCACATATGACACATAGGAAAAAGGAGTTGCCAACTTGGCGAGTTATTAATAAAGTTGGCAATTGTTGCAATAATATTTAAGTACCCAATGAAACATTGACTAATTTAAATAAAATCATCTGTTTTATGTACTGATTGAAAGTCTGTGGATGTTTTTAAAATGACAGACAATTTTTTTTAATAAATATATCCTTATTCTAATTGAAAAACTATTGCAATTTTGACTTCAACATTCAATGCATATTTCACAGAAAATAAGTATCATTGATTTTTTTTCCAGTTGGCTTTCAGTTAATACAACAACTAATAAATAAGATTTAAATTCTTGTTTTGAATGATTTTTGGAGCACAATGGAAAAATACCTGTGATGTATAGATGAATTTCTAAAAGTCTGATTTCGAATAACATTAAATATCCTGCAATATGCAGAAGCCAGATTGATTGAGAAGGATTTGGTTAATGAACTTATTTGAAAATGCCATTAGAGAAGAATGAATAAGCATCATATATTAAGCCTTAAAGAATAAATAGCACAAGAAAATAAATTAGGTATGATCTGGATTCATATGTGGGTTTGAAACAGATGTAATTTTAATTATTTTTTAATGAATGTCTCAGAGAAGAATCAAAAAGAAAAGCTGCTAATTATGTTTTATCAAAATCTACTGGCAACATTATATGAAACAAGACACAAGGATGTCAATTCAGAGCATACGACACATAGAAAATCGCAGGTGCCAACATGGTAATTAATAGACTTGGCTATTGTTGTGATAATATGCAAGTACCAAAAAGCTTCTTGAGTTGAACTAAAATTCAATTGTTTCATCTGAAATACATTCTATTCTAAGTTCTCGAATTTATACAGAATAACATACACAAACAAAGCTATTTAATGAGCAGTATAGCATCTTTATATGTGATCTTAAAAAATTTAGTTTTCCAAGGAAGAATTTGAATTCCAGCAAAAAGTATTACACGGCTTGTTCTACATTTTAACTTAATTTTTTAAACCAAAATGGGGTTAAAAAAGTTAATCTCTAATTTGGTGACTAGCATATATGATAGAAGAGCCTAAAATCTCTTATTGGCCTTATAACATACATTCTGTTGAATGAGAAATTTTGATACAGTGCTCTAAATCACTCCAAAAGCTTAAAGAATAGAATTCTTCCAACACGTTTTTGACATTTTCAGTTTCTAATAGTTTTTAACCAGAAATATTTGAATCTAGCCAAATGATTTACTTAAATCACAAACAACAAAAAATTCAAACTTTTAAGTCATTTTCTTCGCTGAATCATTTGAAGCAGCGCCGTAACATTTTAATATAATGCAAATTATAATACAGAAAAGTTTCGTTTTTGCAAAAATAATCACATTTTATGTTTCTGGTATCAACAAAAATTAATGGTTGTAGAGGTGAGCCATAATGAAATTCGACAAAATTGAACACAAAGTATAACGCTATACATAAAACATTATTTGAAAAGAGAATACTTACACCACGCTGCGCTTGTAACTCTTGTAGCCGTTTCGCACGTAAAGCTTGCAATTCTTCGTCTTCCATGATTACAATTCAATTCCGTATCCAACCAAACATGGAGTGAGAAAAAGTGAGTTGGTATCTTCCTGTCACACTCCTAAAAGTTTATTCGATGTCCATTGCAGAATACTTAAAATTACAGTAATAATACTATTACAAAGTGGAATAAATATCTTGATAAATTTTGGAGCATTTGTACCATAATAGAAAGTACTCTTCAGAACATAATTTACTAATAACTGTTTTTTATGAATCATCTGGAATAATTTTCTAACTTTTAATTCAGTGAGAAAAAATTATTGAAGAACATAACTGTGACTTTAACAGGATAATATTTTGTTTTGGTTATGATATTTGATTTTCTTTCTCCCGGCTGTTTTGAAATGCAATTTACTTGTCGATTTTATCAATTACTTGAAGTATATCTTGAAATATAATAATACTGTAACATCTGACACTGTAAATACTGCAGATAAATGGGTGTATTAGGCCTCTGGCAATTATTGGCTCCCGTTGGTCAGCCTGTTGCGTTAGAATCCCTGGAAAACAAAATATTTGCAGTTGACATTAGTATTTGGTTAAATCAAGCTTTAAAAGGTTATCGAGATTCTCAAGGTGGTGCAGTAGCTAATGCACATTTGCTTAGTTTATTTAGCCGCTTGTGTAAATTGTTGTTTTATAAAATCAGACCAATAATTGTTTTCGATGGAGGATTCCCAGAACTAAAGAAGCAAACCATTATCAATCGCCATCAGAGAAGAGCTGCTATAAAACAGAGCAGCAGGGATATTGGCTTAAAAATATTGACAAATTATTTGGCTTCTCAGAACTTAGCCAGTGTTGGAGGCGAATCCACTCAGAAAAAAGCTATTATAAGACCAAAAGAAAAAGTTCGAGATGAAATATTTGTGTTACCACCTCTTCCTGATAATTCATTGAAAATGGAAGACGATAACATAGATTCCATTGATTGGAAATTTACTAATTTTAGTAAAGAAGACATCAAATATTTGAGTAAAATTGATATTAATTCAGATGATTTTAACAATCTTCCACCTGATGTGAAACAAGAAATATTGAGTACTCTCAAAGAAAGTAGAAAACACAGAACATGGGACCAGTATGAAGAATTGCCTCAGGATTCAAATGATTTTTCGTCATATCAGATGCAAAACCTGCTGAAGAAGCGCACATTGTCACGTAAGCTTGAAGAAGTTCAAAAAGATATGAGACAAATAAACACTGCTGATTTTGTTGCTCAGTATACTAGTGATCATGTTATTGGTGAAACAAATAAGATTATGTCAGATGATTGTTCTCATTATGTACTATTAAAAAAGATTATTCAACAAAGTAGAGGTGATGAAAATAAAAATGCAGATGGATCAACTATGCTTGACACAAAGAATGCTTTTATTAAGGATCTAGAAAACATTGACGTAAATGAATATTCTGAGTCTAACACTGTTGCAGATCATTCCAAAAATGCTTCTAATATTAAAAGTGAATTGACTTTTGATTACAAGGAAGAAGATGTTGATAATCCACCTGTATTTATTAAAACTGAGAGCTTAAAAACATTATCCAGTGATTTGGATATAAAGCAATCCAATTCATCAATAAGCAATTCTGATGCTATCCTTATTTCTGACGATGAAGAAGAAATTGCATTGGCTGTTCAGTTAAGTTTAGAGCAATCAAATCCAAATAGTTCTGATTATAAATCATCATTGCTTGAAGCTGATTCCCAAAATGAAACTAATGTACAAACTATTGGTATCGTAGGAGTACGTAACGAGATTTCATCTCGAAAATCAGAAATTGTACCGTTCAATGTGTCTGGATCACTAACAAAAGATACTATTTGTTTGTCCTCAAGTGATGATGAAATTGATACAAATATTAATAATGATAAAATTAAAACAGTTTTTAAAAATTTGAACAATTCTCCTGAGGAAACTGTACTAACTTTTCCAAAATCTGAAACTGTAAATGTAGTGTCTTCACAAAATACTAATTCTGATAATGTAAGTGGTAATTCTCACATTTTGAATAGCTCTGAAAATTTTTTAAACACATCAGAATTTTTAGTTAATGTTGGAGCTACTAGTTCTCATCAATCGAAGTCTTGTGCCTCACTATCATCAGATAATTTGTTAGGAAATGAAACATCTAAAGTTTTGCACCTTGAACAAAATAAGCCTTTTTTAAATGACAAGTATGTTGAATCGTTTCCTTCTACTTCCTCTGAACCTTCACTCACTCCTCAAGAAAAAGCAGAAATAGCCCAAAAAAACTTACAGTTCCAAGAAGACCTAGAATCTGCTACTGCTTTGCTTGAAGCTAATAAAGCCAAACAAGATCGACAGAACAGGACTGTTCAAGAGCATATGGTTGAAGAATGTAAAGAACTGCTACAACTTTTTGGTGTACCTTATATTGTGAGTCCAACTGAAGCTGAAGCACAGTGTGCCTTTTATGATTATTCCAACTTAACTCATGGTACAATTACTGATGACAGTGATGTTTGGCTGTTTGGGGGCAAGAGAGTATATAAAAACTTTTTTACCCAGCAAAAGTATGTTGAGTTCTACAAGGATCATGAAATTTTCACCCATTTCGGCCTCAGTCGGAAGAAACTGATCAATTTTGCCATGCTTACTGGAAGTGATTACACGGAAGGAATAGAAGGAGTTGGTCCTGTAACAGCTACTGAAATCTTGAGTGAATTTCCAGATGATGGTTTGGAAGCTTTATACAAATTTAAAGAGTGGTGGGCAAGAGCCAATAAGCATGCATGCCCCCCAGAAAATAAAGTCAGAGCAAAACTAATTAAATTAGTTTTAGGAGAAAAATTTCCAGATGAAAGAATTACTGATGCTTATTTAAATCCCACTATAGATGATTCAACCGAAAAATTTACTTGGGGTCGACCGGATTTGGATGCTCTTCGAGATTACACGAGGGAGCGTTTTGGATGGAATAAAAGCAAAGTTGATGAAGCTTTGTTACCTGTTATCAAAAAGCTGAGTGAAAGAGATACACAAACACACATAGATAATTTTTTTACTGTTAGTTTGAAAAAACAAACTAATTTGTTTCCCAGCAAAAGGATCATGTCAGCTTTGAAAAAATTGACTTCTCCTCAGAAAGAAAGCAGTAAGGAAATTACTAATTCTAAAGCTATAAAGAGAAAAACCAAGAGTACTAAAAAGAAAACAGTACCAAAAAAAATTGCTAGAACTTCTAAAAATTTTAAAAAGGCTGATATAGTAGTAAAATGTCAAGGTCCTGTTTTAAGTGAAGAGAGTTCTGAAGATTCTTAAATATATAGGTTCAGATTTTTATACATTTATTTATTTTGTATATAATTAATGACAACTCTATCAAAATATTTTTTTTGACAAATGTATTACGTTAAATGCTTTTCTAATCTTTAATTTTTCTATTTATGCTTGTTATTTTATTTAATCAATTATATCTTTTGTTGTTTTAATGAATGAAATATGTACCATGTGATAAAAATTAGTGATAAGATTTTTTATAAAAATTCTTTTACAACCAGTTGTTAATTTTATATCTCTTCAATGAAATGTAAATTTAATTAAAATAATTGCTACTCACACATCAGCATCACCACAGTAAAATTTGTATCACACAAATCATGCCATGTTATCAAAGCAAAAATATTCTTGTGTTTTATTTGGGGGAAAAAACCCAATCTGTCAGATTTTGGTAGAAAATGTAATTGTAATATATTGATTTTGTTGACTGATACACATACACACACTGAGTGCCAAATAATTTAACCATATCTTTATATATAAAAATCTTCTGTGTGTGTGTTTGTCACTAAACTCCTAAACGGCTGGACCGATTTCGATGCAATTTTTTTTGTGGGTTCAAGTAAACTCGAGAATGGTTTAGATTAACAATTCAGTCTGATATCGCAACTAGTTAAAAAGATATTGATTAAAAACATTCAAAAAATACAACTCAACATTCACCTGCATTGTTTTAACAACGCTATTGTTATAAACGAGTAATATAAAAAAGATTTTTAAATCAATTCCTACTTAGATCAACCAAGAAAAATTTATTTTAGCTACTTCTTATTAAATAGTCACAATTAATATAAATATGTATATGCATATGACAGAATCACAACATTAAGTGGTAATTAATTTTTATTAATTATCATTAAAGTATCATATTGTCATCCAAAACAATCGTGTATATAAAATTTCCTTTCAACTGAATGCTTTATTTATCACGTGAGAAAAAACCTTTTCAAATTTTGGCACAAGTTGCCAAAAGGGTCGCCAACGTGGCTGTATTTGTAATTTTTTTAATAATTAGTTATAATCAATTAATTTTTATTAATTATAATTAAATTATTGTATTGTCTCATCCAAAATAATCATACATTACATTTCAGCTCAATTGAGCGCTTTAAAATGTATTTTATTAACGATTGAAAATTCCACCAAGATAAATAAACAAACAAATAAAATATGTATAGAGATCGTGAGCTAATAGTAGGAATTGAAAAAGACGTAAGTTGGCGTCGAAAATTGATTTTCAGCCAAACTGGTCAAACCAGGTCTTCATTGTTACAAAAATGCAGACGATTCACACTTTTTAGCGTTTTTGATTAATATCTTTTCAAATAATCTTTATATATGTAATTCTTCTGTGCGTGTGTATATAACTGAACTCCTCCTAAACGGCTGGACTGATTTTGATGAAAGTTTTTGTCTGTTCCAGTGGACTCGAGAATGGTTTAGATTTATAATTCGGTTTAGAAATGTTTATTTAATTGATTTTTTATTTATAAATTGTTGATCTTGGAATGTTTTACATTGGATCCGACAGACTGCGCTAAGATTGCAGTATCGAATATTCAAAAATCTTTTATTATTATTCAAGTTGGTCCCGACAGTTGATGCTGTGATCATTTTAGGAAAGTATTTTGTCATTTCGTGTTATTATTTTGTTGAAATAAATCATGTGTTAATTAAATTATTACATTCAGATGTAATTAGTGTTTGAAGTGTGCATAAAAAAACTATACATTTTATGTATAATTTAATAAATATACCTGTTATAAAATAGTTTGAGTCTCTCAACTTTTTCACCTTTAATTAAAACAAGTTTTAAGTTTTTATTCACACAGCCTTTACATTTAACTTCGCTCATAGTATACACATACTCACACGCTATTGATTGATTGAATTGTGATAACCGTACATGTAATGACGTTAGACATTGTAATAACTTTTTAATACAAATTTTACTCAAAATGGTCCAGATTTTGTTAAAGCTTATTCATAAAAATTTGGAATTTTTGAATTTAAGATGTGTGTACAGGACAACGTCTGTCGGGTCCTCTAGTATATATATAATAAATTAATTTTAAAAAATTTACTCAGTTTTTATAGGACATTATGATTATAGATGAAATGTTTCATTTTTAAGCATGCATGTTGACATGTAATTAATGATTTCTTATATGGATTGTTTGTTTTTAATATTGTAAATATTTAAGGATTCAAAAGTATTTTTAAGTAAAAAAAACATTGCATTGCAAAATAATCTACATATGACAGTTATCTTATTCTTTACAAATGTTCTATCATTGATTGTATTTATTAAAAATAAAGAAGGTTAGATTTTTATTTCTGAATTAGAGGAAACTTTTAAATAATGAGATAAAATTTGTACATCCTTATCATAGATATTGAAATTAAAACTTAAATATAGGTGGAGACTTTTATAGGCTAAATTCAAAAATTGATATTTAAGTCAATTCTAATACATTAAGGTAAAAGGGGGCTCTTGTGTTGGGTGACAGTCAGCAGAGCAGTCACTCCCCTATTCTAGTCTTGAGCAGCTAAATACTGATTTCAGGCAGCAGAAAAGAATAAATGTGCGTATTGATTGCTCATATATACTGTTTCCAGGTGGTAATCCCAAATGCTTTTAGCATAATCAGAGATGTCTTGAAACCCTGAGCTCTTATGCAAAAGTAGGCCTCATGTTTGACCCTTAAGGCTCTCGTCTAAAAAGTGGTGAGAAATTAAACTATATTTATGGCTGTACATTTGTTAAAATTCTCATTTCAAAAGTGTTGCAATACTTTTTGGACTTCAGTGTGCCTTTGAATTATATTTGAAAAGCTAGGTAAAATTGAAGTTCTATAGGACTAATAAAATGTTCCTTATATACTGTACAAATGTTAAAATATTTCTTAATTCATTTTATATTTTTTAAATGTGATCAGTACTTTTATAAATAGTCTTACAGTTATGTATGCCAAGTGTCCTAACACTTTTTTTGAGTGACTGTATATACACGCAAATGCGTATTTGTGTGTCGATAGATCATTTTTAACAGCTAATGTCAAAAAATTCACAATTGATTGAGGTTGAAGGGGATATAGAGCAACACAGGCTATGATCCCTCAAAAAAGACAAGACAAGAGAAATCCTAATAGATTAGTAGATATTGAAAAATTTCAGTCCCTTTAAAAAAACTCTGAAAGTTGATTTATTATTCATTGCCCTTTCCAAAACATCTCTAAATGTAATAGTGGAATGTGGATCAATACGAAGAATAGACCAGAGATTATTACGATGCCGAGTATATCTAATATAATGTGGTCCAAATCATTTATACGTTTACATGTAATACACATTGCATTATCCTGTAAATTAAATCTATGTAGAAGGCCTGGAGTAATAATCATTTTACTGAAGATTCGAGTGCTTAAGATTTCTTCTCTGTCCACTTTGAAATGATATCAATGGTTGGAATATTGCCCAATTTTTCAAAATATTTGCTTGAGTAAAATGTTTCATTGATTTTTTGAATTCTATTTCGATATATATTTTTATGAATGTCTTCTGAAGCAATCCAGTCAATGTAAACATTGGACTCCGTGACCGATCTTGCGAGATTATCCGCCTGCTCATTCCAAACAATTTTCGAGTGTCCAGGAGTCCAAAGCAGAATTAACTGATTAACGTAGTTAGATAGCATATAAATTTTGTTAGCAAGTTATGAATTACCTTATTGGATTTGATCGAGAAATTTTGAGTGAGTTAATATTAACGTCGCACTGTTCAGCTACACGAGGGCCTTTGGCGACGGACCACGTAATTTGGAACCATGGTCAAGTGACGTGGACGACACCTGAGCTGGCACCCTCTCCTAACTCCCACACCACACCAACGGGAGGACGTTTCAGCTCTCGACAGATTTAACGTGCATCGCTGCCCTACACGGCGGGTCTTTAGTGGTACTGGGATCGAACTCATGACATGCCTGCCATGGTTGGATACCTTAACCACTGGGCTACCGCAGCCCCTCGAGAAATTTTGAAGTGCAGAAAGAACCGAAAGACTATCCGACAAAACAAGTAAATGTACATGAGATTCCACCAGATCATCTAAAGCTTGACAAATGGCCAAAGTTTCTGCAGAAAAAATGGAGGTATAATGGTTGATTCTGTAAGCAAATGAAGATTTTTTTTTTGATATACCTGCTATCGATGTAATTTGGTCATTTTTGGAAGCATCAGTAGCTATAATGAAAAACTTCTGAAATTCCCGTTCGACCGTTTCATCAAATAAAACACTTATTGCAGGAATCGGTAGATTTTTATCTTGAAATTTAAACCTATTGGTATAAATTTTACATGGAAGGTCTAAAAGGTACTTAATCTGGGAATTGAAATAATGTGATCACCACCAATATTTAAATCTTGCAGCACACTAATGATATAATTGTTATCTTCTTCTAAAACATTAAGATTCATTGCCTCTGGGCTGTTGAAATTAAGAGGAGAGAAATCACTATTGGAGATTTGAGTAATAAAGAACTTGTTTGCCAATCTTCTAATTTTATCTGACAAAATCTCTTGACCAGCCAACTTTAGTAGCACAATATTTGGGGTCCATTGAGGGAGACCTAATGCTATTCGGAGGGCTGTTTTTGGATAACATTAAAAGGTTTTAATTGATTTTCAGACCATTTATTTATTATGTGACAAATATAATAAAAACACTGCATATGCTGTTATTGACTAAATTAATGGGATCTCTCTTGATCTCGGCCCATAGTGTTTATATGCCATACCTTTTAGTACATTGATCCTTTTCAAGGCTTTACTGCTTAGTTGATTTTTAATATATAAATTTTGACAACGTTTAGAAAAAAACTTAAATATTTAATAGAAGTTTGCCATTGTAGGGGAAATCCAGCCAACAAAATATTAAGAAGAGTATCATTTCTTTTATTTGATAATTCAGCTATTGTACATTTCTCTGGGCTTAAATTTAATTTCCAATATTTACACCACTGGAAAATTCTTTCCAGAGTATTTGTATTTTTTTGCAAATAACATCAACGGATTTATGAGAGCAAAATATAAAAATGTCGTCAGCATAAACCAGGCATTTAACTTCCGATTCTAAGGTTTCAAAAATATCATGCATGTAGATAGTATACAAAATAGGAGATAGGACACTGTCTTAGGCTAGGCCTTGCGGAACAAGCTTTTGGGAGAAAAATAACCCTCCATTTTATTTGGAAGGATCGAGATGTGAGAAATTTATGAATCCAATTTGCTATATTTCCTGCTATACCAATTTGTAAACATTTATAAATAAGACCACCCACATAAACAGAGTCGTATGCACTTTTAATGTCTAGAACTTATTCCTGCAAAAAAAATTTCTGTAATTTTGCATTCATTATTGCTTTATGTACCAGATAAGTAGCACTTCTGCTATCTTTGAAAGGAACGAAACCATGATGTTGGGGATGAAGTTTTCTTTCTTTAGTTAAATAGTAAGAAATCCTATTAGCCAAATTTCTCTCAAAAGTTTTTGAAAATACAGAAGTCAGAGCTATTGGTCTATAGGAAGATATCTTAGTTTTATCTTTACACGGTTTCGGAATCGGGAGAATGATTGCATGCTTCCAAGAATCTGGAACGATTGCATTATCAAATAATTTTTGGAAATATCTTAAAATTACATCCCCTTGACCCTGATCAAGATTTTTAAAGAAAATTGCTGTAACATGATCCGCCCCAGGAGTTGTATTTTTGAATTTTTTATTGCACTATGCAATTCAAGAATATGGAATGGTTTATTAAGAAGGTTATTTTTGTCGTAGAGAAAATCCAAAGGAAGCGGTTTATGATAGGCATTTTTAGATACAAAATAATCTGCAAACATATCTGCTTGCAATTGAGGATGAGTGATAAACCTATTATTAAGATGAAGAATATTAAGTTCTTGATCCGTGTCAGTAACTGGAAATTTTTTTCAGAATATTAAAAAAACATCTTGGGATTAGAAATATTATTGCATATCTTGTCCCAGTACATTCTTTTGGCATTTTTAATGTAGAATCTAAGTTTGCTCGCATATTGTTTATATCTGATCCATAATTCAGATGAAATTTCTTTAATAGCTCTCTTCCTAAATATTTTTTTAAGCTTATAGAATTTATAACACGTACTATTCCACCATGGTGGGAAGGATCTATTTGAGACTTTAATTTCCCTAATATTATTAGTAATGACTTGCGGTATCTTATCAGAAAGATTCTCAGAATTAACTTCTGGATTATTGAAAATAAAATGAGTTTGGTTCATAACTGCTTGCCAGTTTACTTTTTTAAAAATTCGTTTATTTGAACTGAGGAGAGAAAGCTCTGTAATATATAATTGGACTATGATCACTTTCAAAGGAGCAATCTAAAACATAACTATTGCAGTATCCACACACACACACAGACATGCTTGAAGAACAAACTGTGAGATCCATCAATGATGCTGCACCTGCTGAACTTCTATAGGTGGGAACAGTCGTGTTAAGAAGAACCAAATTAGAATCAGTAATCCATTCAACAAATTCATTACTATACCTTGAAATGTGATCCGATCCCCACATCGGGTGATGAAGGTTAGAATCACCAAAAATAATAATTGGAGCCATCAGGGATTCGAGAAAAGATTTGATTACTATAATATTAAATCCCCGTGGAGCGTAAATATTTACAATATAAAATGAAATATTTCAAACATGTATTTTAATTGCGAGGATTTCTAATTCTCTGGTTTGTTGAATCTGTATAGGAATCTGTTGTGCAGAAATATTGGAAGGAACAGCAATTAATAAACCACCACCTGATTTGTCTTCTCTATCTTTCTAAAAATGGTTTTATTTGGAAGATTTATTTTATCGTGAATTGATAAAAAGTTTCTTGAAAAATCCAGATATCTGCTTCAGAAAAGGGAGGGATATTTAACCATATGAATTTATTTTTTTTTTGAGGCCTCTACAATTCCATTGAATTATATTCATAAATACTTAAGGAAAAAAAATTAACTAGAACAAACTATCCTCCCTTTGAGGAAAGAAAAACAAACTAATGAAGACAATAATTAGCCCCCAAAACAAAAACTTGAATAAAAGAAACATATTTACAAAAACCCATCTTACTTCCGTAATTATCCCCTGTCTATGTTATTGGATGCGTCGCTTTCACTAGAAGCACGTGTTATATGGATTGAGGATTTATTACCAACAGCTTTTTTTCCCGCAATGGGGAGTGACTCGATTTCCCCATTTCAAAAATCTTGCTAAGGTGAGAAAGTACAGATTCCATTTTTTTTTTAAAAGCTTCCATAATTAAAGTAGTTTACTTTTCTAATATTGCTTGAAAAGATGTCAGCATGTGTTTTCAAGTTTTTTTTCTAGATAGTCTTGCATATCTAGATTAACTGTATTAGTCTGGATTACTGCAGAATAAGATGTCCTTTTATTGTCCCGGAACCTTCTTCGCGCTTCTCCCAATGTAAGATGTTGCTCACATTTCAATTCTAATATCTTTTTTTCTTTTATATATTCGGGGCAATTTAATGAGTTAGCTGGGTGATCTCCTTTGCAATTTATGCATCTTGAGTTATTAGAGCATTGTCCCCAGAATGTGTGAAACACCACAGTTGATACATATCGCAGTTTTTTGGCAAAATCTAGTAGAACGAAGAAAACTAAAAGATGTTGTACATTGTCTGGGTTTATCGATAAAATTTTGAATTCGATGATTGATGAACCACAGTTTCACAGTTTCTGGTAGAGTTGTCCCGAGTATTGTAATTAATACTGGTGAGAATTGTTGCTGTGAACCAGTTTTAATAAATCTTCTCATCTCTATTATTTCAAAATTATTATTTTGTTGCAGCTCTTTTGCTATCTCATTCAGAGATATATCGAGTAATATCCATAAGGAATCTTGACGTGATTCCCTCCCAAAGAATATTCGTTTTAACTGACACATTTGAAATTTTCTCAAGAGATAGTATTTGTACTGCACATACTGGGTCTAGCGTAGAGAACCTTATCTTTCCATTACGAGTAAAAGACATACTTTTTATGTTTTCATGACGAGCAATTTTTTTCTTTATTTCTGCATTTAAAAGCTGTGGGTTAGACTTTGGAATCTGAGAGGATCCTTGACTATTTTCAACTAAGATATTGATTTCGGATATAATTCTTTGTCCAGCTCGTAAAATAATTTCCGCGTCCCTCAGAGAAGATCTGAAAAATTTTGAAAATCCTGTTTCCATTGTTAAACTATTATCGATTAAGGGTTGTTCAACATCAGAGACGATAAATCTAGAGTGACTCAGCTTGAATCTTTTTTCAAATCAAAAAACCAGAGAAAAATAGAAATTGGAAAATTACCAAAAAACAGAACCAAAGTAGGAAAAAAACCCCTCTTGCTCTGAAAAGGGAACCAAATAAAAAAAAGAATGATACAACCTTTTAAGACTTGAGGAAATTAATACACCACCTTCAACCTTTCAACCGACCACTCGAACCCCTCCACCAACAATCAAAATTCACAATATTACGACATTATATGTGTATGCACACTTTTTAAACTGAAAATTGAACTTATAGTATTATTTCGAGGGGGGTTGGGGGGAGCACTTTATTGCCTCTGTAATTACCATTCTAAAAATTCTAATTGCTTTAAATCACAGTTTGTTAAATTTGGCTTCGTTATCCTATTTTCAGCAGTGTTCAAGTGAGTGTATATTAACGTCGCACTGTTCAGCTACACGAGGGCTTTTGGCGATGGACCACGTAATTTTGAACCATGGTCAAGTGATGTGAACGACACCTGAGCTGGCTCCCCCTCTCCTAACCACCACATCAGACCAACAGCAGCGTTCAAATACCTTGCTAACGAATTCCTTCTAGGGTCCGTTTTTTCGAATATTAGGGTCAAAGAAAATAATTTTAAAAACAAACGGATATAGAAACAGTCATATCTAAGTAAGAACACTCCAGAGGTTGCTAAAAAATCATACAAACCCTCTCACCTTGAAATAGTACGAAAAAAGAGCAGACAAATCTAAAGTTGCTGAAAATTTTTAAAATTGTTATTATTTCGCTGAAAACAGCATTGACTTTCCTCAACGCGAGGATAGCTGTGGGGAAGTGGAGCGACGTCTAGTAGAATCCAGCGATTCTATTGGTCTCCCTAAACTCGGAGGGAGGAGCTATTGAAAGAACTGAACGATCACTGAGTGCTTCAGAGGCGACCAAAGACTGCACATCGGAATTTGAAGCACCTATGAAGTGCGCAAATTGTTCGGATGCACATGCGACAAATTGGAGCCGCTGCCCCAAACACCCATCTAACGCCAAAAAGAAAAACCGCAATTCTAAAAATAATAAAAATGGCCCTAAGCCAAAAAATAATAAAAACACCACACCTCAGGTACCTCCCCCGGATATTTCTAAAGCGAAGAAAGTTACACCTAATTTGGACTACTCAAATGTAATCCAAAATAAAATACCACAGGAGCATATTAGCCCCCCTAGCAAAGATGTCAGCATAAATGCCGGCCTTCTAAAAGATCTCATTATTCTCATTGAGGATACTCAATGTGTAGATAAACAGGTCTTCTGCAGGGCGTTCAAAAACTCCCTTTCTGCGCTCCGCACGGCATCTACGGACGTTAACAAAACCTATGTAATTTTCGAAGCTTATTGCAGGCTTCGATCCTCCCAGGCCTAATTTTTCCAGAACACATGCGAAACTTTCCTAAAATTGAATTTTGGAATGCAAATTCTTTGCGTAATAAAATCCACGAAGTCCGTGATTTTGTACATGAGCAAAACCTTGATATGTTTTTGGTCCAGGAAACCTGGCTCGAGCCGGCTATAGACCCCCAGATCACTAACTATCGTCTTTTCAAAGACGATAGTCAGTATTTTTCATCTCCGTGCACAAGGCGGCACCGCTGTTTATTGTATAAACGAGATCGTGCACAACAGGGTTCCCCTTGCTGAGATACAAGGAATGGACGCCACTGCTGCACAAATTAAAATTAATAATCCCCACCCCATTGCTCTACAGTTCATCAACTGCTCAGAGTAACGGAGTTGATTCATAGCGGCTTCGAAAAACACGTTGTGCCACGGGTATATTTTTCCTGGACATAGCCAAAGCCTTTGATAAAATTTGGCATGAAGGCGTAATTCTCAAGCTCATACGACTTGACTTTCCGGCCCCTCCCTGATCAAGTTCATTCACAGTTTTCTCCCATCGATCATTCAGAGTGAGAGTTGAGAGAATTCTCTCTTCCTAGCTCATCGCTAGCGACCCGGCTTGCCGATCTGCAGCGATAGGGACAGATTAGCTCCACAATGGAGCTCTTCTTCCCCTTCATACACTCATTTATCTTAATTTCCATACATTCTTATGTTAAACATTTCTCAATTTAATGCATCTTTCTCCAACCTAAAGTATTGTTTATCTTATTTAAAGGCACTTTAAAATCCAATTAAACCCATAATTCTTATCTTTTTTTAATTTCACATTTTAATGCAGTTCTGGGCTAAGGTAAAGGCGATGCAAAGCTCATCCAAAGTTCAATGATTGGAGGTGAAGTTTCCCTGTGGGAAACAGGAACTCCGTAACCATTCCACGTATATCCTCCCCTCATCCAATCAAAAGCGGCCTACCACAGGGTAGCCTCAGTTCACCTCTGCTTTTTACTTTGTACGTAAATGACGTCCCGCAAACTGATCTATCGCATTTAGCAATGTTTGCTAATTATACTGCAATTATCACACAGAATAGGAGATTTTCCGTTGTGATCTCTAATCTGCAACACTATGTATCCCTGCTTGAACTCTGGCTCACGGACTGGAAGATAAAAGTAAATGCTTCCAAAAGTGCCTGCCTTATGTTCACGAGAAGAACCCAACTACCAGTTGGTTTAACCCCCGTCACAATTTTCGGCCAACCCGTCCCCTGGGTAAATGTTGTCAAATACCTGGGGTTGTTTTTAGACGCAAAATTAACGTTTGCCCATCACATCGAACAGACTCGTAAAAAAGCGAACTCTGTTCCTTGTCTGTAGAAAGAGCGAACTAGTGATCCGGCACAAGGTTTTGCTCTTCAACTCTATCATTCGATCGATGATGTGTTACGGATCCCCAATTTAGAGTTCCCGAGGCATGTGTCATTTAAGAAAATTGCACACGCTTAAAAACACATTTTTCAGACAAATTATAAATGTTCCCTGGTTCGTACGCAATGAAGTCATTTATCGTGACTTAAAAAGTAAAACCATTTTTACCATAAATAAAGAACCTTTCTGAAAGATTCTTTGATAAATTACCTAATATTCCCAATGAATTAATCCGTATCCAACCTGCTTATTATCCAGCAGTGTCTTCCTCGCGAAAGCGCCCTAGAGTGCTTCTTGATCAGCATTTTGTAAGTCTTCCCTAAGTCAAAAGGCTTAGGGCTTAAATTTACCTTAAAATGCATTGGGAAATTAAAACTTAATTCTAACTTATTTTAAATTTTGTTTTAAAACTTAACACTCTCATTTAGTTATTTAAATATCTAGGCTCGGCCCGAGAGTCGCGGATTAAACTTTTATCTGAAGCATTTTCACCGCGGTCGGAAAACGGGAGGGTGACCTCTCGGATTCATTTTTGCGGCTGATCTCGCTTCTGCTTTCCGGCCACCAGATGGAGGCACGGTTCTTTGTATCTGGTATTACTTTTAAATTTTGTTTCACATCAAGCAATCACTAAATACATTATTCTTGGAACATTTGCTATTTTTGAAAGCTGGATATTCCTTGTTTCCTTTTTATCATTATTACCATGTTTTTATCACGTATTTGACTTCATTGCGTTTATAAGCTCTTATACCGCCATCTGTCCTATACTGTACTTATTTTTTGGTCTCTACCCTCCCCTTCTTTTTACAGGCAATTGTGCAAGTTGGTTCATTTAAAATTTTTATTCAAAATTTATTTTATTTCCCCTTTTTCACTTCCCTGTTCGGTGGAATCTTGGAATTTTTTTTATGACAATATCTCCTTGTCTGGGGTCGCTCGTCCTTTCAGAACGACCCAATCTGTTTTCACGCCCACTTTCTGCGTTGTCTGGCTATGGCCAACCAAATCGCAGACAGCAGGGTAGTTTTTTCTTCAGTGCGTGGACTGCGTCCGCCACTGTTTTTTAGCAGTTTATGTTCTGCCCATAATTTATTTCTCTCTTTTAATTTTTCTCTTCTCTTACTTTATGTCACCCCATCCATTAAGATTCCTTTTTTATTAATTCTGATTAGAAGGTACGTTCCTCTTTTGGGGACAGGTACTCCGTAAATTACTTGCCACCACTTCAGAGGCGAGATCTGGTGAAACGCACTTTAAAAATTGAGATTGTGGTGATGAGAGAGGATTTAAAAGAAAATGTTTATTGAAGCAAATGCAAAATGTGAAAGTGTCAAACTGAGAAACAGATATGTGAATTAAAATAAAATACTGCCGACCATGGAAAAAGCAGTGAAGTAGAAAGAGCAACTTCACTGCTTGTGGCGCTATCTATTATAATAGAGTAAAAACGAAAATGTCCATGGTAAAAAGAATTTTTTAAAATTTAAAGAAAAGTAGAAAATTTTTTGACAATAAAAAGGAGAAATAAATTTTTATTACAACATAAAGCGCAAGCTGAAAAACAGCAGAATGGGTGAATGAAGAAAAAAAAATTGGGAGTATCGCAGGCAAAATAAATAAAAAAAAAGAGCCAAAATGTATGGTAAAATTTTGAGGTACAAAAGATTCTTGATCAAGTAAGGAAAATTTCCCTAAGAATATCAGGATATCCGCTATCTTTTGATAATCAAGAAATGCTGATGTTCCTGGTGCAGGCCAACTCTTGGCAGATAGGAATAGGATTATCAAAATCCGACAAATCTCTCAAAGATTTGTTTGGACCTGTGATTTAAATAAAATCAATAAACGGTCCAGTTTTATATTTGTGTAAGACTTGCTACCTTCTTATAGACATAATTTATTTGTCTTTTTTTTCTAAGTCGAAGATTTTGGAAAACTTGGTCTTTTTATGTGGGTTATTGCTGAGGGACACCTGCAGTCGTGAGAAATGATTTATAGAAAAGAAGATTATGTCTGATTACTAGCTATTCTATTGGGTGTCTCGTTCTGGCCGCGGTTGCCCAGTGGTTAAGGTATCGGATCGTGGCTGGCTTGTCACCAGTTCGAGCCCAGTACCACTAAAAACTCGCCGTGTAGGAGTGCGATGCACGTTAAATGTGTCGAGAGTATAAAGGTCCTCCCATGGTGTGGTAGTTAGGAGAGGGGGTGCCAGCTCAGGTGTCATCCTCATCACTTGACCATCGTTCAAAATTACGAAGTCCGTTGTAGCTGAACAGTGTGACGTTAATATTCAGTCACTGGGTGTCTCGTTCCTTTTTGAGGCTTTTATTTGTGCGGATCAGATACATTGGGGAAAGGATTGTTTGTCGTCTAAACTCAACCTCAGATACTTGTATACAGTGACCCAGGGGACGGACTGGTGTAAAAAGGCGACAAGGGAAATATTTCCGAAGAACCATTGCTGCGCAAAAATCAGGCTAGCGCCTTTGGATTCATAAAATTTAATTTTTTAGTCAATGAACCAGAGATGCATCCAAGATACGTTGTTCTAAAAGCTGCAAACAGTACCATATCGCGAATGAGGCCCTAGGCGCAGGATTACGAGTTCCCGGTAAGCAAATTACTTTACCCTCTCATAATTTAAATGAAAAAAAAATTTTTTTTCATTAAAAGTTAAAGTTCCACAAAAATTAAGTTTCAATCCAAATTAAATAAAATGCAGATGAGCTTTGTACAGGTAAAGGAAACTGTGGGAAGAGGATGAAACAAAATACTCTCAATGTTTTAAATGCTGACGTGGTTACCAATAATAAAAAGGAAAAAAGAAACATTGCACGCGCGCTCGAATGATCGACAAAAGCAAAAATAAATAAATAAAATATAAGTACTTACTGAATTTTGTTTCGCCATCTGTAAAAAAAAACTATAAACGAATATTACATGTTGCAAATTTAAAACGCACGTCTTAGGGGGAGAAAAAAAGTAGGAATTTAAACTTCAAACGGGAAATAAAAATAGAGGAAAAATCCATTCAATTTTAAATTAATTTACCGCTTCGTATGTGAGTCGAAAATATACAAAAAGAAAGAAGAAGCTTGAATAAAATTAAAATCTTGCGAAAGTTTTTAAAATTATTCACAAGAAATAAGATTTCTTTTGAAAAATCCCATTTATAACAAGTTAGTAAAAATTATGAAAATCGGTTTCCTAATGAATATCAGGATTTTCTCAACTGTTCGAGGACTGGGAATTGCTCGTTTAGCGTAGATCTATACCAGCGGTCGCCAAACTTTTTGATCTGACACACCCGATGGGACGTATTGAGTACGAAACTCACAGCCAGGCTAGAGATATAAATATGTACAATTTATTTACAGAACATTCTAAAAAACGATCTTACATCCAGAGCACGTTTTTGCCTTCTGCCTCCAGTCGGGACCCTCAAAACCGGTCCTCGCGCATGTCCTTTTCTAGACGAGTCTATATGGAACGTTGGGGAACGGGATTCTAGGAAACCCTTCTCCCCCACTTCCTCAGGCTGCAGCACCATTCACTTCTGGTCTCCAACGTAATCAAATGGTGTCGGGCCAACATTCGCCACAGTAAGTATACACATTCTGTATTTATTATTGTTGTAATACAAATATTGTGTTGAGCCTTTTTTTGCTTATCTCAACTACGTCACATGGTGGACCGCGACACCTTGAAAAAATTAAAAGTAGACCGTGCCATGTAAAAGTCTGCCCACCTCTGCCCTAGTGGTTCATTGAAACATAAAAGTTTTGTCCCCATTTGGGAGATTGTTTTTCAGGCCTGTTTTTTCGTCCGTGTCTTGAGTATAATAGTTAAATTCACTTGCGTATGAAACTTTCACTGTAAAAATAACAATCTGTGTCCTTTTTTTTCATTCACGTAAATCAAAATATTTTTAATGGATTTAATTTTGTAGAAGAAATATATATTTGAGCTTAGTAAATGAGGAACTCAATTTCAAATAAAAAAAATTTGTTACATGAGTTTTTAATAATCCATTTACTGTGATTAATAATACTTTGAAAATGAATTACATGTTTCGAGTTTTATCCTTATGTAAGAAAAAAAAAACACAGGTAGTATGTAATTCAATTTTTGTCTTGTTCGAACTCGAATTTCATTAGGTACAAAAAAGAATTGCTTTCACAAATATGTATTTATATATGAATAATTACATTTAGCAGTAACATGTAATTGAATTCAACTTTTTCATTATTTTATTTGGCATAAATTTAGTAACAAATTGAATCGAGTTTATACATTATATGTGTAGAGATATATGATTATACACACTATGGAAGGATATATACTAATTTCCGTTTGAAAATGAGTTTAATTTATAATCTGATCTAGCTTTCAAGTATGAGAAAAAAATTGTTTCTAGTTAATTTTTGAAGTCTGCTTTTTTATTTTTACAGAGAGTTTGATATAAAGTGATAAAATATTAAGCTTTTAAAAATTTTCCGTTTATATTAAACAAATATCAGAGAAACTTGATTCATTGTCAGAGTGAAAACCATAGCTTCCGGTCAATCCGTCATTCGACATGTATCATTATGAATATATATACATATTGAATTGTTATTAATAAAACAAATATTTATGATTACGTAACGATTAAAATGTAATTTGATGACCCACAGAATGAGCGAAACAAATAACCGATTTAATAAAAATCTATCAATGAATATTCAGTGCACAAGCTATCTAAAATTATAAATAAACATCATATTTTGTAGAATAGAAAACTAAGTACGAAAATAAGCTTTTCAAATCACTTTAGTAAATGCTTTTTATTCTGTATCAAAAAACTTACCCTTTCGATTTATAGTAATAACATTTGTAAAAGATCCGACTAAATCACTTATCGGTTATATTTAAAATACTTATTCGTAACATCTACAAAATGTACAACAGAGGAGCAGCTTCTTTTTTGAATTTCCGTGCCATGAGTAATCGTATTATCTAAATTAATCCAGTATCGTTTCGTTAAAAACCCGGAGCTTCAAAAACAATCAAATAATAATGTAAGCGCTTTCTACTCGCATAATTCAACCACTGCAATTACATAATTCAACTTTTTATTCAAAAAATAATGAAGAAATAAATTATTTAATTTCATTTAAAATAAATTTGTTTCATGTATTTAAACTTGCTATTTCGAAAGATGGTTATATATTTTTTATGCTTTCGATAAAAATACAGCTTTCACCGTGTGAACAGGTCCACGTCTAATGCAAAAATGAATGATTGGCATCGTATTCAAAGAAAACGCCGATATTGGCGAGAAATTTGCTAAGCTCTGTAACCCTGCAGACTGTCATCCCCCTGTTTCCTTCTCCTCTCCTCTTCTAAAAATGTGCTCTTTATTTAACGACTTCCGTGGATTTTCCCGGCCGCGGTAGCTGAGTGGTATAGGTATCGGACCGTGGCTTGCCATGTCACGAGTTCGAGCTCAGTACCACTAAAGACCCGCCGTGTAGGGCAGCGATGCACATTAAATCTGTCGAAAGCTGAAACGTCCTCCCGTTGGTGTGGTGTGGTAGTTAGGAGAGGGGGGTGCCTGCTCAGGTTACGTCCACGTCACTTGATCATGATTCAAAATTACGTGATCCGTCGCCAAAAGCCCTCGTGTAGCTGAACAGTGTGACGTTAATATTCAATCAATAAATCAATCCGTGGATTTTCCTGTCTCTAAGGGCTTTAGTATTACATTCTTATTACCAGTTTTTCGTCATGGCTCGCAAGGATACTGACAACGAATGTTGGACTACGTTCTTATGGAACATTGAGAATTGCAGTTGTTATTGGAATTATTCGTATTTCGGACGTATCAGCAGTCCCTCATTCGAGGTGAGTTCGATTGAAGAATTCTCATGGAATATCGAATTATTTCGTACTTTAAAAAGCAAAGATATTTTCACTAACTGTTTAAACGCATTTAGTGTTCGGGGTTTACAGCGCTTTGTGGTTGAGTATGACTTCGCGACCCTGGCAGAGGATGGCTCAGTATTGCTAATAAACGAGAGAAAAAGAATTAATGTGGATGGTGAAAGATCTTCATCTCAATTCGATTTACTAGTAGCAGTCCGATCCCCAGACACGCTGAGGGTTCGTTGTAGGGTGAGGAGGACGGACGGAATGGCCGCGAAGCCTGTTACGTATTTCGCTCGGACTGTCCTGAGTGTGAAGAAACGGAATTTTCTTTGGGACATTGAGAGATTCAGTTCCCTCGAACCTGGTCAGAAAGTTACTCATACAATAAGGTTACATGTGGAAGGGAACGAGATGACTCTGAGTATCCAAGTGAACAACGAAGGGAAGATAATGATATTTATGGATTCATATGAGCAGAAAATAGAATTTTTGAAATTACAGTCATTCATTATAGACACGAATGGAAGTAAAGTAGAGTGTGGACAAAACATACCATTGATACCAGTTGATCAGAAAAGTGCCATATATGCTCTGCTTTTCACCAGAAAGTGTTTGATGCAAAACCAACATTTGTACTTGAAAAAAAATGTTCTCTCTCTTTATTGCGAATGTTCTTGGCCAGACGGATCTCCATCAATGGGAACAATTGAAAGAATCGATTTTGGGATTTCGTCACCCTTTGGTGATGAAGTCAGTTCCAAATCATATCCTCCTCTCCCTGAAGTAAGGCAGTGTGACAAAATTCTTGACTTAAAAAAAGACTTGGAAAGTTTGTATGCTGAAGGCATCCTCAGCGACGTGAAGCTTTGCACTTTCTCTCAAACCTTCTATACTCACAAGGCCATCCTCTCTGCCAGGTCTCCTGTATTCCGTGAGATGTTCCAGACCGACATGAAGGAGAAGATACAAGAATGTGTGGGTGTTCCGGATTTGGAGGACGACACGGTACACCAAATGCTGTTGTACGTGTACACCAACGCCTTGGAGGACCTTCAGTGGGAGAGTGCTATGAAACTGTACGCTGCAGCTGACAAGTACGAAATCGTATCCCTGAAAAACAAGTGTTCTTCATTTTTGATACAAAACTTGTGTCCCAACAACGTATGTGACGTGTTGGTTCTCGCTGATATGCATGGGGACAGTGACTTGAAAACGGCTGCTCAGAACTACACTCGAAGACACGAGGAGGACGTGTATCCCTCGGAGGAGTGGAACGTGTTTGCGAAAAATAACTCTACTTTAGCTGTTGAAACGATGCTTCTGAAATGGAACAAACATTAAAAATTGAACCAACGCACAGGCATAGTTCTAAAAGGAGAATGAAGTAAATTTCTCTTTTCAAGGATATTTAAATACATAAAACTAAATAGAAAAAAAACTATTTACTTTAAAAATTATTCGTTTTGCATTTATCTGTTTCATGGATGCAAGAAAATCTTGAAGAGATTTTTTTTACTGTTATTTTAGTTTTAAAAAATGTACATGCTTAATCATTTAGAGTCTTGTTAATCCTACTTAATAAGTAAAAAAAATCTTAAAATATGACAATGTCTACAAAACACATGCACCTCATTATTATACGTATATATTAATTTTTGTTAATATGATTTGTTTAAAGATTTGATGAAATTTGTTATAGTAAAATAAGCTTTTCTAGGTGCTGTATATTTCATTTTTAGAATATTTACAAAATTTAGGAATTGATAAACATGTATTAAATAAAAACACAATATGAAAATTTTTAAAAAAATGTTCTTATTTTAATATCAAATTTAATGGCAATTATAAGTAATACTGTATCTCCTTTTTTTTATATGTATGCGAGTGTCTATTAGATTATTTCGAATTATTAACGCATAAAATAATTTTTACATATTGTATCTTGATTTCAGTGTTAATTTAGTCAGTTAAAGACGTAAGTTAAGCCGATGTGCTTCTTGATACAAGGTTTCATATTTGCTAATATATTTTGTATTAATTAATTAAACTGAGATAGGGAGAAATTTTATTTAAAATCATATTAATGTAAAACAAAAAATATTTTTACATAAAGATGAAATAATACTTTGTTTTTGACATTAAATTAATGAATAACTCGGGTTAATCAATAAAAACTAATTAAATTTGTATGTTCTTAAAAATTTAAATGCCTTTCTCGAAAAAATGTTCTTTTTTTCCAATTATAAAAATATGCATCATTTACACTGTTAATTCAGTATTTTAATTATATGGATTAATTTTATGAATTAAATATTTCCTGAAAAGAGACCAAATAATTCTTTAAATCGTATTACTTTCTAAAATATTCTTTTCGTTTTTTTTCTTTTTGTTTGAATTTTTAGGTAAATTTCTCAAAATAACTGGTATTAATTCTATAATGATCTTAGCATCTAAGATGTAGTATAATACTTTTCATACTTGAGGGTAAATTCAAAAATATTTCTTCCAAATATATGTTGACATAAAAGTATCTCAGCTCTCTATCCGTGTGTAATTCCTATAATTGGAAAATATTTCTATAAAGGGCAAATAAAAAAATTATATTTATAAAACTGCCTTCATCATCTGAAATTGAATCTCTAATGCCCAGTTATAAAGTTTTTCAGCAATCAAACCTTTAAAAGTGTTGGGGAGTGGTCCCTATGTGTTTTTTCTCAGGAAACCAGACGAGGATGTTGACACAACTCCTTTATTTTTACACTCGGTTGCTCGGGGCGTATGTAGGGGAACACTTGCAATGGGCACCGTAATTCCGCGCTCTCTCTCTCTCTCGTCTGATCTCCCACACACACTCTGAAAACTCTTAATTCTAGTTTCGCTAAATACACTTAATCACCGCCGCGTGGCGGCCACTGCGCATGCTCGAACATACCCCCGGCCTAGCAATATTAATATTCAAAACAATAGCACAATTTAAAGATAAACACATAATTTCTTAAATGGAAATTGACCTCAACTATTTACATCTATAGGTAGAATACAGATCTTAGTTATAAGCCTCTTAAATTCTCCTGTCTTTGTTTTAATTCTGACTGTTCTCCCTTTACCATCAGAACCATGATAGACCTCAACGACGCGCCCTAAAAGCCAGCTGCAAACTGGTGTAAAATCCTCCTTTACAATGACCATTGTACCACACATTACATTGTCCTTCTCGATCTCATCCACTATCCTCTCTGTTGTAGAGTGTTCAGATAATCGCTACTCTATTTTTTCCAAACTTCCTGAATTACCTTTGCTGTTTTCTGCCAACGGCTTAATCTATTATCATTAATATTAATTACTATGGGCTCAAGTATAGAATTAATTGATCTACCAATCAAGAAATGTGCAGGCGTTAATACCTCAAAGTTATCAAAATCATTGGATATCGGTGTAAGGGGCTTGGAATTTAAAATTCCTTCCACCTGGATAATCACTGTTTCAAACTCCTCGTATGTGAGTCGGGATCTTCCCAGTGCTAGCTTGAGGTGATATTTCACTGACTTTATGCCCGCCTCCCAAAGACCTCCCATATGTGGGGCTCTTGGTGGAATAAAATTCCATTCAATACTTTCCTCAGTGAAATATGCCGCCAGATTTTGATCTGGAAAGTTAAGGGTCTTATAAAATGCCTTTAGTTGAGAATTGGCACCAACAAAATTTGTTGCATTTTCCGTAAAAATTTTGGAACATTTTCCTCGGCTAGACATGAATCTCTTAAGGGTCGCAATTATTGCATCCGAAGTCAAATCGGAAAGAATTTCTAAGTGGATGGCACGAGTCACAAAGCAAATGCAAACACAACCATAAATTTTATTCAAAACGCCCTTTCTCTGGTTTTTGTAAGTTACAAAGTAGGGACCTCCCAAATCTAGTCCAGTTCTACTGAATGGAGGGGCCACATATTTACTCTTTCATATGGAAGATTGCCCATTATTTGAGAAGAGGGAATTGGTTTACACTTAAAACACACCACACAAGTAGGAACCGTTTTCCTAGCTAGGTTTCTACCTCCTAAAGCCCAAAATCTCAATCTTACTACATTCAGCAGTCTTTGTGGAACAACATGAAATAATTTCTTATGCAAAGTTATGAAATATATTTTACTCAATTTAGAATATTTAGCCAGTATAGCTAGATGCTTTTGACTGTAGGGTATGGAAGCTTTTTCTAGCCTTCCACTAACTCTCGGGACTCCTTTATCATCCTGGAATATGTTCAAAGATTTAAGATTACCTGAAGGGTCACTTAATGCCTCTTTGGCCCTGCTTAATAAGCCAGATTTCTGCATCATTTACCTCACTTGTAGTTAAAGGTCCCCTCTTTTTCACCTTGGATCTTCAATTGTTAATAAATCTATAAATATAAGAAACAATATGTATTATTTTAAAATAATTATTAGAAAGGTCCATAAAATGGTTGAAAAAGTCAAAGTTCTTGGAACTCAGCAATGAAGTCTCCAGAGTTCTCTCAGACACCCTTAGTTCGCAGTCAGTCATCTCTCTGGGTTGGTTCTGAAACGACAGTGGTTGAATAAGCACTCTGTAGAAGAAGCTCAGGACCATGCCACCATACAGAGTCATCACGAAGCTCCTTAGGAAGACGTACAAGGGGGGCGCGAGCATATCGAAAATAAAAGATTAAAAAAATTTATTTACTGGAATGAAGTCAAACAAAATAATTTCTGACATAATAAAAAATACACATTTACACTGATATAATTTATATATCTGCGATATTACGTCATAAAAATAAAAGCTTCTACTTCAAAACCTCATTTTAGCTATCTTTTTGATACTGTAACCAAATAAAAACCTTTTATTTGATTTGCTGTAATCCCATGATGAGAGATTTTTTTATGGTTTCTTTTCAAACCAAAAAAAATGAGAAAAAACAAAACCAAGACCCATAATCGAAAAAAATTTTTAGGAAGATAAAAAATTCATCACTGTTATATTGTCATCAGCTGTAGGCAGCAGAGTGTAGTTGCTGCGGTTTGACCTTCAAACTTACTTGTACGGTTAGTTACGTCCCTGCTCTTATGTATTTGTTTTTTTTCATTTAGGGAAGTTGCAAATAAACTATTTCTGCTGCGATTTTTCCTTGTAAAATATTTTTTATGATTTTTGGAAAAGCACAGAAAGCTCTTTGAATGATTACTTGGCCAAGATTTATTTCTATGAGTTATTCCCAAACACATAAAAAAGCATAATGAAAAACGTTTTACATAATTTTTTTTGAACATCCATATTGTAATAAATACACTTTTATTCCGGAGCTGTCACACCGGGCACAGAGTGCACGGAATCGGTAATTCTGGCAAAACTGTTTAGTTGTTTCCAATGGCTCTGACACTATACTCCTGTTTGAGAGTCTTAACATGTGAACTAAAATATATTTGTCACATATCTCCCTCTTTTTTGGGAGTGAGAAACGTTTTTTTACAATCTTAAGGTACTTGTTTTGACTGAGTTCCCGGTGTGATAACTTTTTTTCCGAAATATTTTCTGTGTTCTTGAAAGTAGGGGTGAGTGTACATTTTCTCTTACTTAAATTATTCACTGGAAATTACGATTTTTATTGTGTACTATAAAAATAATTATAAAAAAAAGATTGGGGTGGCTCAATAACCCCACTCGACCATTAGTATCGAGTGCGTGCCTGCTCCAGGTTTTAAACATGTTGAAGTCTTTTCACTTTAAATATTAAAAATAATACAATTATTTCTCATCGGAATTTTATATTATTGTTCATTATTCAACGTCACAATTCTAAATGCTAATTCTGTGAGGCTTAAAATTACAGTTCGCTTAAAACTAATTATAATTTGAGCAACGATTTAAAAAAATCATTTTACATTTTTGTAAACATTGTTGCGCACTTGGCTTTACTCTCCTTAAAATTCAGCGATTATATCAATAATGTTTTATTTTCTTATAAATGAACTCGTGGGTACTTCAGCCGGTATACTTTTAATGTATCCGGGCTGCACAGAGTATTTTATAACTAATTAATTAATGCTAAATTAAGAACAAGTTTAATAAGTATTAGCGACTTCCATGGACTTGTCTTACAGAGCAAATTTTTCAAAGGAGTGCTTATGATTAGAAATTGACCCACTGAGTTCTTTCTAAAAAAAGCTGATATCTATATTTTGTCTTCTAAGCAGCCACCGCATTTTGCAATATGTTCCAATTTAAAAATTAGAGAAAGGAAAAATAACATAATAATTATCCTATTACTTAAAATTTTTTTGCTTAAAAGCAACATATACAAAATTTAATACTTATGTCATGAATTTGTACGGTATATAATTAAGATTTTTGCTTTAGCGTAAAAAAAAGTGCATTATTATTGCATTCAGTACATTATTAATGTATAAGGGGGGCGCGATAAAAATTGTGATTGATAAGGGGGGCACTAGTATTGAAAGTTTGAGAAGCACTGCTCTAGATAACACACTTTCAGGATTCTGCTCTGATGCAATGAGATGCCACTGGTCACGGGAACTTAGTTGATGAATCTTAGACACTGGATTAGCCACGAACGTCTTCAATTCTCTTGATTCTCGATGTATCCATGAAATCACAATAGTCGAATCCGACCAAAAATGCACAGCTGTAATCTGAAGATTCAATGCCTCCTTCACCTTCTTCATCAATTTAGCGACCAGAACTGCCCCACACAGTTCAAGTCTTGGAATGGAAATCTGCTTCAGAGGCGACACTCGGCTTTTACTCGTTACGAGACACACTTTGACTTCTCCAAGGGTGGATATAGACTTGAGATAAATGGATGAACCATACACCTTTTCCGATGCGTCGCTAAATGCATGTAACTCAACGCTCTCCGCTCTGGGAATCACAATACATCTGTCAATAGAGATGTTATTCACGGCTTCCAAAGAGTCGATAAATCGACGCCACTCCTTTTCTTCTTTAAAAGGAAGTTCATCACTCCATCCCAATTCCAGCAACCACAATCTTTGCATAAATATCTTTGCCCAAGTTATGATCGGTCCGAGGAGACCCAAAGGGTCAAAGATTCTTGCAATACTAGACAAAACCATTATTTTGGTGAATGAAGTTGGCATTTGTTGCTCTATTCTGAAAATGAAACAGTCTAACATAGGATTCTAAATTATTCCTAGAGCTTTAGTCTCATCAGACTCCAAGATAGCATACTCTTGTAGATTGGAAGTTATCTCGGGTAAATTTCCACACCACTTATGAAGATGCATCCCTGCGGTCTTAAACATTTCTATTAATTGATGCTGCAATTCGATTACCTCTTCTATACTCTCGGATCCTGAAAGTATGTCATCCATGTAGCAGTCACTCATCACCACTGGAGCTGCTAAAGGAAAATTATTAGCTTCATCCATCGCTAACGGCTTCAAAGTTCTCGTGGCTAGATAAGGCGCGCTAACTGTGCGTAGGTGACTGTAATTAACTCGTACGTTTTTATTGGTTCTCCTATGCCTTTCTTCAACAGAATTCTTTGCAAACACGTTTGCTCCGGGTGTATGTTTATCATGCGAAACATTTTCTCTATATCCGTAGTAAAGGCATACTTGTGCTTTCGGAAGCGAACAATAATAGAAAAGACGTCTTCTTGGACTAGTTCGCCATTATATTCAATTGAATTTGGAGATTTCCCACTCGTTGAAGGACTTGAAAAACAGTTCTCAGTTCAGTTGTAGACTTTTCGGGGTGATAAATACCGTGGAGGGGCATGTAAAATGAAACTCCAGATCCTTCCGCCTTGATTTCCCACATGTGGCCCAAATCCTCAAATTCCAGTAAAAATTTCTCATACACAGGGACAAATATTCTTTATCTCCACTTAGTCGTTTCCACAAAGAGTTTAATCTCTGAATCGCGGTTTGTCTGGATTCACCAAGACAAAAAGGATCTTCTTTTAATGGCATCGCCACCGCATATCTCCCCTGTACATCTCTCGAATAAGTGTTTTAAAATGGTCTTCACAAATATCTAACTCACTGGTTTTAACAGAATCTATTTCTACATTTTCGATTTCCCAAAATTTCTTAATGGAATGCTCTAGATCAGGGATGGCGAACCATTGGCACGCGTGCCAATGATGGCACGCGACAGAATATTTTGGGCACGCCATCAATCAAAAACGATTTGTATTTTAGCTTAAAATAATTAAGTTTACTACGAAGTATGAACAAACGCGAGTGATCCGTCGCGACGCCGACAAGTCGGGGAGCAGACTCGTTTGTTATGTCTTGCGTAAATACTTCATATATTATAAATTGCAAAGTTTATCTACGCATAGTGTGTGTATGTAACTATTTCTAAATATATTCAAGTTGTTTAAAAAACATATTCTATCGTTTACATTAATAGTTCAGCTTGTATACATCTAATTTATTAATGTTATCTAATTCTTGTCTTGTAAGTCTAATTGGTAAAATAACTCTCACTGCTTTATTTTTAAAAATTTTAATGACCTAAGACAAAAGCAAAAAAGAGCAGACACTACAGAAATCTCGTACAAGCACTCAATTTCCTAAAAACAAATAAATCTGCCCATGAGCCCGCAGTCGTGCGCAGCCAGTAAAACGGTTATTTTTGGCGGGGTGGGGGAGGAGGAATCAAGCGAGAGCTCATAGAATAGTCAATTTCATCGACACAACTGTACATTTAAAGTTTTGTGTTAAATTTACGATTTTTAACTGCTATTTAACATGGCCAGTTCAACAAAAAAACAAGTGCAAGATAGTAAGTGTAGCAGAGAATTTCAAACTTGGTGGACTAAAAATATGGTATGATCAATAAAGGCGACAAAGCGGTGTGTGTTTTATGTTCTGGAACAGTGAGTGGTATGCAGAACATCGTCTGTAAAACGGCATTTTGAAACAAATCACAAAATCCTTTTTTGTGAAAAAAAAAAGCGAACCAGAGCAAAAAAGAATTAATTGCAAGTGCAATAAAAGACAGAAATAAACAGTCGACGTCTATGTTTAAATATGTAAGCAAAAATTGTCGCACAAGTGCGGCAAGTTACTCGGCTGCAAATGCCATTGCTCGGCATGGTAAACCTTTTCAAGAGAGAGTTTTTGAAGGAAGCTTTTGGTTGGCATGTGCGCCTTCACTTTCTGATGATTTTGATAATAAAGCTAAGATAAAATTCAGCGCATCAAAGATGTCCCTCTATCTAGAAACACAATGAAAGATAGAATCTTGAAATTGGCAAAAAATGTTACAGATCAACAAAAAATGACATTAACTCCGCTTCTTTTATATCGCTATGTCTTGACGAAAGTATTGGCACTACTAAATCGGCACGTTTAGCTGTCTTTGCTCGATATTGTGTAGGAAACATCATTAAGGAAGAATTAATTGCGATAACATCGTTGTTAACAACTACAAAGGGCACAGATATTTGTACGGCAGTAAATTCGCTTGCTGAGAAAGAAATTGATTTGAAAAAAAAAAAAATTGTTTCAGTAACCACTAATAGTACTCAAATATGGTAGGCAAAAAAATGGTTTCATTTCTTTATTTAAAACAGACGTAGGACATTCGATTCTTGAATTCCACTGCATTATTTACCAACAAGCCTTATGTGCAAAGAGTGGTTTAACATTTCTTGATAATGTAATAACTTAAGTCACAAAAATAGTCAACCTCATATCGTCGCAGGCTTTAAATAAACGAAAGTTTGATGCTTTGTTGGATGAAGTCAAGTCAGTGTACAATGGCTTAATAATGTACACTCAGGAACATTAAAAATAGCGATCCAAGAAGAAAGCTAAGTACAATCACGAAACTTTGCAAATAAGTACAGCGTAATGTGATATGCAAATGATCCAAGTTTTGTGCCAATACGCATGCTCATACACGCCGAGGTGGCGCTACAATGAGGAAGAGGGTGCTATATAAGCCAGCGCAAATTCAAAGATTCATAAACGTGACGATTACACGCCGATTGTAGGAAGACTTTGGTAAGCGAAACATGCCAGGTAAACGTGCTAGAAGACATTTCTCACAGTTAAGCGAGTTTGAGAGAGGCCGGATCATCGGGATGAAAACTGCAGGCTGGTCGACGCGCCGTGTTGCTGGCCAGGTTGATCGTTCGAAGTGAGCCATTAGAAATTGTTGGGAGCAGTGGATACCCGAAGGTACCCACGCGCGGAAAACCGGGTCTGGAGGAAGACCACGAGGAGAGAGGGTCGAAGGATCGTGTGGCAAGCACTTGTGGACCCACAGTGAGTCGTTAAACGATACGAGCAGGCGTAGGCATAGCAATTGTTCCACAAACAATTTCCAGACACCTTGCAGAAGCAAATCTTAAATCCAAGCGCCCTTTCCGTGCAATCCCTTTAACACCGGAACATCGGCAACTGCGTGTACAGTGGTGCCAAGCCAGATCAATGTGGAATGTCACAGATTGGCAAAAGGTTGTGTTTTGTGATGAATCCCGGATTGTTTTTGGGATAGATGATAACCGTGTACGGGGTGGAGGTGCCCTGGTGAGCGGTACAATCCCCCACCCTGTTCTACATCACACTGCCCGCACAGCTGGTGTAATGGTCTGGGGGCCATAGCCTATGATAACCGGTCCACTTTAATTATGATGCGTGGAACCTAACGGGCCAACGTTACGTTGATGATATTCTTCGACCCCATGTAGGACCTTTCCTAAATTGTCTCCGAGGGGCAATTTTCCAGCAAGATAATGCTCGTCCGCATACAGCAAGAGTTGCTCAAGACTTCCTACGACATTTTCAGACTCTTCCATGGCCGGCCCTCTCCCCCAATTTATCCCCTGTAGAGTACGTGTGGGATCAGCTGAAACGGAAGATGCCATCGTGTCACTCTTCATAGGATTTAGAGTTGGCTGTTCAAGAGTTGTGGATGCATCTGCCTCAGGACAACATAAGGTGTCTAATCAACTCAATGCCGGACCGCGTGGCGGCATGTATTGCAGCTGGAGGTAGTCCAACGCGCTATTAAAGTTGCCCAGTATTTGTGTCGTTGCACACCCTGTATTCGTTTAATTGTCTTGTTTTTGAGATCAAGTGAATCTCTCATCTGTGTCATTATGTGTATTAAATTTCATTTCAATCCGATGCTTTCTTCTTGGGTCGCTATTTTCAATGTTCCTGAGTGTATAACAATGTTCGCTGGTTGAACCGCAGGAACGTACTTCGTTGATTCGTTGATTGCTTGGAAGAAATCAGACAGTTTCTACAAAATGAAAGCAAAATTGAACAATACCTGCAATTGATGGATATTATGTGGCTTTTAAAATTGATGTTTTTTACAGACATATGCCAACATTTCAATGAATTGAACATAAAGCTTCAAGGCCCGAATAAAACATTTATCGTCATGATGGATCTCATTCGCGCTTTTGAAGCTAAATTATATGTTATCAGAAACGCTATTATTACAAAAAACTACAAGTACTTCCCAAACTTGAAAAAAAAATATCAAAAATTTAGATGCCCAAGAAAAACGAAAGGAAGAAAAAGTTATTGATGACTTTATTCCCATAATTCTTTAATCAAAGAATTTTTCAGCGAGATTTTCTCAGTTCAAGGAATTATCGGAAACGTTCAAATTTATTATGTACCCTGATGTGATTTCGTTTGACAAACTGAACTTGTCTCAATTCGATTGGTTGGAAATTGAAGAACTTGAAATGCAACTGATTGATTTCCAGTCTAGTTCAATATGGATTCAAAAGTTTATTGAAACAAGGAAAAAGTTGGAATTGTGATTGAAGCAGAAAGATTGACAAGCAATCTAAGTAAAAATACCAGTAACGAAATTTTGGAAACATGGAATTCGATTCCAGACGCATTTAACTGTTTGAAGAAGTTGCGTATGTTATTTCAACCATATTTTCATCTACCTATATGCCTGCGAGTCATTATTTTCAGAGATAAATAACATCAAAGACTCGCTTAGAAACCGTTTAACAGACGACTCTAATTCAGCATGCTTTCTACTGAAAGTAGCATCTTATAATCCTAATATGAGTTATTTGTCATCTAATCTACAACAGCAGAAATCATACTGTTATTTTAATTTAAATTACAAGTATTTATAACTAAAACATTTACTACTATACACTGCAAAATGTATTTTTTCGTAATAAATAAAGAATTTTGATTTGTTCGTATTTAGTTTTATTATTTCTTCAATAATCACAAGTCAAAATTATTTGATGGCACGCCTATAACTCATTAAACGTTTTTTTAGAAAAAATGGCACGTTGACTCAAAAAGGTTCGCCACTCCTGCTCTAGATTATCCGCAGCCTGAATAAACCCACAATGTTCTTTTCCCTTCGCGTCTGAAGAAGTAGATCCGGAAACGACAAACCCGAAAACAGTGTTTTGAAAAATAACATTTGAACCCTCCATCTTGAACTGTCCGAGTAACATTAATTCATAAAATACTTCTGCACCTAATAGCATTTGCACGCGCTCTGGAATATTGAAATTTTTGTCAGCTAATTTATGATTGGGAATATTATCAGTTATGTCTCGTAGAAAACAGCGATCAGCGTTTGATCAAGTATTCGAGTTAGTTCGACAGAGAAAGGATAGTGGCCTACCGAGATTGTGGATTATCTTTCAGGGAAATCGGTAGTCGTGTTGGACGAAACCAAATAACTGTAATGCGGATATGTGACCGTTGGATGCAGGAGGGTACGACGGACCGACTTAGTCGATCGCATTCACCTCGGTGCACCACTTCACGCGAGGACAGGCAAATTGTGCGCATGACAGTGACGGATCGCTCAGTCACATCACGAACCGTATCACAGCACATTGAGTCTGTTACGCATCATTCAGTGTCTGCGAGAACCATTCGACGCCGTTTACAGCAGAGTGATCTGTCCGCAAGACGTCCACTGCTTGGTCTACCCTTGACGCAGAACCACAGACGTCTCCTCCGCCAATGGTGCGGTAAAAGAAGGATGTGGGCGGCAGAATGGAATGAAGTTGTCTTCACTGAAGAGTCACGCATCTGTCTGAAACACCACGATGGTCGGATTCGAGTCTGGAGACACCGTGGAGAGAGGATGCTGAACAGCTGCATTATGCACCACCATACTGGTCCTGCACTGGGTATTATGGTATAGAACGGTATTGGGTATCACTCTCGGACTGCTCTAGTACGCATTGCCGGTACTTTAAACAGCCAGCGCTACATCTCCGAGGTGTTGTTGGAGCCAGTGGTCCTTCCTTACCTTTAGGGCTTGACCACAGTCATATTTCAACAGGATAACGCGCAACCACACGTGGCACGCATTGTCCAAAGGTTCTTCTTCAATCACCAGATTTAAATGCTTTCCTGGCCGGCTCGCTCTCCGGATCCTTCGCCGATAGAAAACATGTGGTCCATGGTTGCTCAATGATTGACCCATACTACACCTCCAGCTGCCACACCAGATCACCTTTGGCAACGTATGGCAACTGTTTGGTCTGCTGTACCCCAAGAACACATCCCAAGTCTCTTTGAATCAATGCCGAGGCGGATGGCAGCGGTGATCTCCAACAATGGCGGGTACTCTGGCTACTGATTCTGGCAGGAACTACACTTCACAGAAGTCTATAAATTTAATCATTTGATACTTGG
The DNA here is from genome assembly GCA_019973935.1 of Trichonephila clavipes. Taxonomy (NCBI): domain Eukaryota; kingdom Metazoa; phylum Arthropoda; class Arachnida; order Araneae; family Nephilidae; genus Trichonephila; species Trichonephila clavipes. Next base: position 1,141,351 of record BMAU01002031.1, on the reverse strand, counting down.
TCAACATGTTATCTACAAAATAAATTTTGTTGTGCTATTTCTTGTCTTTCTTGGTGTTGCATTTACAGTGGCCAGCAGTGTACATTACATGCAATTATAATGAATCGGGGATAAAAGGCAAGGGCTATGAGGGAGCGTCCGGGACCGTGAACCCCTAACACTGGGTGGACTGAAACAGCTTGAAAAACTAGAAGTAGTCTGTGCCCTGAAAAAGTCTTCCCACCCCTGCTCTAAATGGTGTTACATTCAAAGTCACGCGTTAAACCCCTGATTTTGAGATATGAAAGTGTATTTGTGTAGAGCGGTGCAAGCACTTGATTCGCATTAAAATGTTTATCTTTTTATTTAATTATAATGAAGGAAAATACATTTTATGTTATCTTTTTCTTATTTTAATAAATATGTTTAAAAGTACATAATATATGTACAATTAAAATTATCTTTTATTTTTGTTGAAGAAATAGTTATATTTCGTGCTGTTTATTTTTATGTTAAGAAATATCTTTGAATGATGTAAAATTAATATATAATAGAACAGTAAATATCTCACTAGATTCTTGTCCTCTATTTTCTATCTTTGTATGCATTATCGCGGGAATCGAACTGTTTCAAAAATGTCCTACTGTGAACCCCGCTGTTGGCAGATTCGTTTGGCCCGCCACAGCTAAAAAGTTGCCGATCCCTGTTATTGATAAAGATAAAGAAAAATACATGTTATTCTCAAGGAACAGAGTACCTGACCTATACAGGGTGGTGGCTGCGGTAGCCGAGTGGTATAGGTATCGGATCGTGGCTTGCTTGGTCACGAGTTCGTTCCCAGTACCACTAAAGACCCGCCGTGTAGGGCAGAGATGCACGTTAAATCTGTCGAGAGCTGAAACGTCCTCCCGTTGGTGTGGTGTGGTAGTTAGGAGAGGGGGTGCCAGCTCAGATGTCGTCCACGTCACTTGACCATGGTTTAAAATTACGTGGTCCGTCGCCAAAAGCCCTCGTGTAGCTGAACAGTGTGACGTAAATATTCAATCGATCAATCGCAAGGTCGACAAGTGTGGTTTCCTCATTTCAGACCCGGACCGCGTGCCGTAAGCGTGATTCGTCATATTAATACCGAGTTGGTGGATATCCACTTCATCTACGGCTTAGCCAACGGAAATGGACGTGCTGCTATTCATTTGTATCGGGAAAGATATCCAACGAGGCGGCAATCGAATCATCAAACGTTCGTTCGAATGTATTAGAACCTGTCGGAACATGGATCTTTCAGAGCCACGATTGAATGTACTGAGCGGGCTCGAACAGCATTAACACTCATATTTGAAGAGCATGTTGTGAACCGAAATCCCGGTACCAGTGTATGGGTGCTTGCCGTTGCAACTGGAAGATCTCGAACAATAGTCCATCGTGTACTGTAGGGCGAAGCCTTACATTCTTATTGTTTGTCATTCATTTTATTTATTATGGGTTTTCTGTGTAATCAAGCGCATATATTATACTACATTCTGCGTCATAGCCCTACTGTCTGTGTGCCTCTTTATTTCTTTAGGATTACGTTTCCTCCTATGGTTTCCAGTATAATGAATTATGACTCCTCAGGAAGTTCTCTACCTTTCCTCCTAATTTGTACATGGTATTCGGGGAACAACCTGTGTAATGAAATAGACTGTTATAAGTTTGAAACAGTAGAGAGTTTTCCTTACTTGTGTTCAATTAATACAAATGATAACGAAATATCTTCTGAAATAAAAAAAAACTGACCTGGCAAATAGGGTTGTCACAATGGGTTAAAAAGATTTTTTAAAATCCAGGTTCCTTTCTAGAAAGAAAAATTTTATAATTTCAAAACTCTTGTGTGGTCTGTCTGTTTTATCATAGGTATCCGAATCACGGACAATGGAAAGCACAATATAAATGAAAACAGTACTTGGAGGAGATTCAATTTTGAACTATACATGATATATACAAATAATCCGGGGGGCATTATCAAACACATGAATATAAACAGAATGAACTGGATTTCCCATGTAATTCGAATTCATGATGACACAGTAAAAAAAGGTATTGTTTTTTAGACCTACTGGGACCAGAAGTCAGTGAAGACCACTATTGAGAAGGTCTGATTCTGAGAGAAATTGATTTTCTTGCAGTTGATGAAAAGAATTGGAGATCAAAGATCAGTCAGAAGTCGTAACGGAGAAATCTTCTGGGGATGGTACTGGTTCATAACTGGGTTGTTTGGCCACTCATGATAATGATGAGGATGATAAGTATCCAGTCAGCGTAGTTGGTTAGGCACTGTCCTTGTAACCCCAAGCTTTCAGGCTCGATCCCGGCCCAATTCAGTGGATTTTTATGATGCAAACAATCGACAGCGTCCATGTGATATGATTATCCAGCATGTAAAAGATCCCTTGAGTGTCATTTCGGCTTGGGTGCTCTCGGCAAAATTAAATTCTTTGAACGGTTTCGCATTGTCAGAGCTCAGGAGCTTTCCTCTGGGAAGGAAAAATTACTTGATTTGACCGACAAACTAGGCGACAAAATTACTTGCAGTGATTGGTATACTACCTATATGGTGCCGCATTTAGAAGAGATGCCAGCTCTCCCAGGCCGTGGTAGCCGAATGGTCAAGGTATCGGATCGTCGCTGGCATGGCGAGTTAGAGCCCAGTACCACTAAAGACCGCCGTGTAGGGGAACGATGCACATTAAATCTGTCGAGAGCTCAAACGTCCTTCCGCTGGTGTGGTTGTTTGAGGAGGGGGTGACAGTTCAGGCGTCGTTCACGTCACTTGACCATGGTTCAAAATGATGTGCTCCGTCGCCGAAAGCCCTCGTGTAACTGAACACAGTGTGCGACGTTAATATTCACTCACTCACGCCAGCTCTCTAAGGGAATGTATTAGTCTGCAATGGTAAAATATCAATCCATAGCCCCATTAGAAATAAGAAAAAATAATAAGTTACCAAACATAAAACTATTATTATTCTAATATCTAAAAGGCATGGTATAAAATTTATCTAAAATGTTTTTAATCCTATCTAAAGATCAATTCTCTATAGTTTTTATTGAGTTTGATATCTCTATCTTTTTTGTACCTGAAATCGATAGGTTTCAATTTCTGTCTTCGACTTACCAGAAAACGAAAAAATAAGAATAACTTCATTGATTCATTTGAAATATTTTTACTGTTAAATTATTTTTAAGATATATAATCACAATTTATTTTTAACTGCCTCAAATTTCCACGAATTTCTTACTTTTTTTAGATCCTTCGTCAGACGAACATCCTTTTTTCGTTGTATCGTAAATATAAGTAAATTTGTACAGAGTGATTCACTAACAGACCGACAAACTTACATGGTTTGTAGGGGGTATACAGACGACTCGGAATGACATAATAATGAACAGTCGTAAATGCCGTAATTGCAAGCTATGGGGCAAAGAGGCAGAGAAAAATAACAGAAACAACAACACATTAATAAGCATAAGGCCCATGTGTCGGCTTCGGAGAAACTTATCTTACGCAACCCCATTTAGCTCAACAGCGTTTCACGGTCAATGTTTGGGCTGGGAATCTTGGAGATCACCTCATTGACCGTACCTTCTGCTCAGTCCTTTGGGTGGTTGGGTATATCTGATATTCTTGCAGCAAATCCCGCTCGAACCTCTGGGCGTAGCACATATTCCTCCTTTGTAGAGCCGCTCTGTGTGGTGCCAGCAAGATGGGACTCCTTCCGCATTATGGAACACACGTCCGCAAAACACCTCAAATAACCTTTGGATAACGATAAATAGTTAGTGATGGCATAGTACATTGGCCTGCCGGATCCCCGTACCTATCATGCATGAGCTTCTTCTGAGATCAGATGAAGAGTTTGGTGTACGAGATGCTCGTTCCTTCAGTTGAAGACCTTATCGCTCGAATATCTGTAGCTGCTGGGAGTATATCTGTAGCTGCATGCCATGCCAGGAATAATCCAAAATCTAAGGAATTCCTTTCAGCGCCAATGTCTAGCTTGCCAGCCTACTTCTGGTCGTAATTTCGAACTCCTGTTATAGTATAACTTTTCAATAAAATGTTTTCTGTTCCATTCACGTATGTCTGTTTCTACTCTTTTTCTCTGTTTCTTTACACTATAGCTCGCTAGGCATTTATGAACCTGCATTCCTATGGGATTCCGAGTCGTCTCTGTATCCGGTGCCCCAAGGGTGTCAAACTCAAAGGCTTTCTTTGTGAGAGGTTGCCACTTCTGTTTTAGACACCTAGATATGTGGCAGGTAGGGAAGAAACACTTGACAAAATCCAATCAATCTATTCATTTATCACACAATGAGAAGACACAAATCCAACTAATAATAGTAAGAGAATGTCTCGATTCTAACAACGAAAGTGGAACAACGACGGTAATACACGAACGATTAGGAGACTATTAAACTCGACCCTTACTTTATAAAGGATATAACCTATCATCCGATTTAATCTAATATCAAATTAATCTCAGAGAACTATCGCCACTTTAAAGCTTCCTTCTAATAAAACTCTTAATCACACTAATTCAAATAGGATACCTTCAATAACAGTTTCACCTAGTTTTAGGCTTATTTCCTCTCCTACTCTCTATTCTACCTAGAACACTTCGACTATGTTTAGTAAATTAATTGTAACATCACGATTTTCTTCTTCCGAAAGGGTTGGTTGTGAATGACACGAATAGATAGCCCAAAGATTTCCCAACAGGATTAGTTGAAGGATCGTGGATAGAAACGTCACAACTTGGGCAAAACAAACAAGGTTTAACTTTAAATGGACCGCAAAAAAAATCATTATTCATAGAAACATAGATTTATTTCGAATAACACGTCATGATATGCATAAATAAAAGAAGAAGAAAAATTTAATGTTTACATCCTGACACGTGATATATCTTCTCTGCTACTTTCTTTTCTACCTCGGGAGAAACTTTGATATTTAATTATATATTATTGTGTGCCTATATACTGACCGGGCCCCAAAAATGTCCATTCTGGGCCGCGAGTTTGACACCCCTGCCCTACACATTCGGCAAGTTTGTCGATCTTGAAGCGGATTTTCCTGTACATCATATTAACCTCTATAAATTTGTAAGGCACCTGGCCGTGGGTGCCCCATTTCTACATTATCTACGTGACCTGTATCTGTAGGAAAGAACGAAGAATCATGCAAATCTGTCATTTTAATATTTGTTTATTAAGATCTTAACTTAATCACTATATACACAACTAAAATAATAATCCAATTAAGCGAATCTAGAGTGAGAAGACACTATTCGTATTAGCAAATAATCGCGTAATTGACCACTATATCTAACTTTACAGTTTAATTCTAATTTCACTAATACACGCACTTTCCTTATAGCTTAATCAAAGACGCTTACCGCTATATCCTAGGTAACAGCTACTCTCTTGGTGGTAACTGACGTGAATTTATTCTTTGTGGAATGGTATCCCCCTTTAGCTTGAATACACGGGTACGGATAGGTTAATTTTTGAACTTGGAATTTCCTCTAACTTTAACTTAATCGCTTCTAATCCTAAGCATAGACCTCATATAGCAACTTCACATAGCCACCCCGCTTAGGCTAAACTTCTAATATATATAGGATTCCTAATTTGCATTCTCACATTCTTCTTCTCGAGTTGGTTGGAAAGAATTGCCATTCTGGCCCCAAAGAACCCCAAAAGAATATTAATGGAAATCGCGATGAAAGCCCGTCACGTATAATTTCATCTCATTGTTTCCTGATCTTTTATTCAGCCATATGTACAACTTTGTACTAGTAATAAAGGCAGCTTTGGGTATACATTTATTAAAATTATTTTTAGCATATTCATCTTTTACTTTATTATTATTGTTCTCATCAGTGGCGTAACGTACACCCCCGCATCGCGGGGGTGGGGACAAGATTCAAGAAGTTCAAAAGCTTCACTGACGTCAAGTACGTAAGATCCGGTTAGGGGCCCAAAACCTAATTCTGCAGGGAGGTATAGAGCGTTTCGAGTTTCGGGGCACTTCCTCCCTCCCCGTTCTGCCGGGGAGATTTCGTGATTAGATCCATTCTCTTTCATACGGTTTTTCATTTCCTCCCATCCTTCTGGGAAAAGGCGCTGTCGCGCCGTCGCCCGCGTGCCATCTAATTTTAGTTTAGTGCAGGGAGGCGTTAATATTTTCCTAGCTAACTAAATCCTAGGAAAGCCCACTTCTGTACTTGGCGGCAAAAGTTTTTCGCCAATTGGCGCTAAGGAAGAAACCGCTTTTTTTAAAATGGCTTCAGAGACTAAAACAAGAGGGAAAAACGTGGTTTTTAAAATGACGTCAAGAGACTAAAAACATCGAATAAACGAGGTTTCTAAAATAGACAACATAGGACACATCAAATCAAAAATCAGAAATTAAATGCAAATTCATTCCAAATTTCAGACATCCATACCAAGATTCTATCAATCCTTCATTCATACAAAAAACAATCAGTACTTTCTTACCTTTTATTCAGAAGAAAATCAATTCGTCATGTTTTTACGAAGAAAACGCGATTTCTAAAACTGCTTCCACAAGAAAAACTGAAAAAAAACGTCGCTTCTAAAACGCAACAGTGGTTAATCCAATGGGAATGCTTTAAGCTGATGAAATAACGATGTCTATATTTCTCTCAAACAAATTATTTTCATATTTCGGACAACCGTACTGAAATATTTTCAATCGTTCACTCATTCATAACAATCATTTCTTTCTTACCGGTTTCATTCAAGAGTTAAAATATCTATTCCTCGATCTTTTAAAAAGAAAAAGTGGCAAAATGAAAACGGTGGTCATCCCACGTGCAGAACCAAGTAAGGTCAGAGGTGGAAATGGACACTGTCCGAAAAGGGGTGATTTTGTGCTTCACCGGTTTTAGGGTTACCATTTTACTTAGCCTAGAACTGGACAATTTGGAAGGGTTGCCATATTATAAACTAATTCCCCAAATTTTTGGCTCCAGAAATGTTGTTGCCAAGAAGTGTGCCCTCCTAGGATCCACCCGTTTTCTGTAGCCGAATGATCAGGGCCGAGAATTAGTGGGTCCGACCTTATTTGGTCAAGCGACGGTTCGAGTCTTGTTGCCTAAATGTTTCGTGTTTTAAAATTGTTAATAAATTTAGTTACAATAAAAACACACACACAAAAAACCGGTAAGTTTTTAAAAGTTTTTTTTTATTATTGTACTATATTTCCGGGCATCTGAAAGTATTCCTTTTCAGCCTCAAACCGCACGTTTGCTGTCAGTGCCAGAAGTGCAACTCCAGTTTTGTGAGCTAAACACCCATCTAAAAAGAGAAAAAAAAATCTATTTTAATGTATTTGAAAGTCAGGTATATGTATTTTGTATGCTTTATTTTTAATGTAACTTAGGGTTAGCAGTAAATAACTCTGAAGAAGGGATAGTAAAAGCAAAATGGTGACTAAATGTTTGTTCTCCCTCCTTTCTTTTAGGAAAAATACTATTGATAATGTACAACTGAAAAACGAAATAAATCTGAAACATCTAAGTATGTGACAGGCCCGCACCTGTCTTGCGTGTTCCTAGATGTGTAGGGGGAAAGGAAGAAACACTGATTCAAATCTAATCTATTTATTTCAGCACTAAGCACAGACACAATTTCAACTGATATTCTTTAGAGAATGTCTTAATAAAAATCGTGAAAGTGGAACAACGACAGAAACGCGTAAGCGCTTAGTCGACTAACAAACTGATTCCTTCTTTTAATTTAGGACCTAACTTCTTATCTAATTTAATCTAATCAATTCAATCTTAGTGAACAATCGTTACTTTAAGGTTTCCTTCTATTAATAATTGTAGTGTCTGACTACTGCTTGGCGGTAGATTCCTTAGGAGTTGGCGACGTTCCCACTCCGGTGAGGGGTTGCTGTGTTTCGAAAGAGGGATTTTTGACCCCGAAGAGTGCGGTGACAGAGGAAAAGGGTCCCTTGTTGTTTTTTGGAAGCGGAGGCTTTGAATTGTTTTGGACCGGAGGGAATGGAATTCCTTCGGTTAGAGAGCAACTACAGACGTGATCCGGTGTAAGAAAGTAGAAAAGACAGTCTCTTAGGACTGTGTTTAAATTGATTGATTTGAGAAACGACAGACATTGTAGTTTGATCGGTATTTGATTGTAGTATTTGATCAATATATGATGTGTAAATCAAAATTATTGTTTGACTTGATTTAATTATGTTTGCTTGCGATTGATTTGAGAAGTTATAAAGAAATAAATAAAGACTTTGCAATAATCAAAGCTCTATAATTCAAATATTATACCTTTAATATCACTCTCACCTGTCTAGAGTATATCTCCGCTCCTTCTACTAAAGCTAGAAAACCTCACCTATTTATAGTAAGTTAATTTACATATCACGATTCTCTTCTTACGAAGGGCTGTTTGTGAATAACGCGAATTGATAGCCCGAAGATTTCCCAAGAGGATTAGTTCGAAGGTCGCGTATAGATCCGTCACAAGTACCACCATTCATACATGAAGAATCTAAAGAATTATTGGGAAATATTTCAGCTGGGTCTATATGTTGCTAGAATTTTGATTTAATGTTTTAATTAAATTAGTTTTAATTAATGAATTTAAATTACATTGAATTCCTACGACATATTATTTGAAAAGGCTTACGGTTACTAACTTTTGCTCCACATCCCTCATCCTCAAAGGGATCATTATTTATAATTACAATATTTTTTATTTTAATATTTATACAAATAATTTTGGCCATACGGTATACTGGTTAGTGACGCTAATTACTGTGTGTAGGGCCTGGGGGGGGGACTCTGTGCGGCATGGAAGCACTCTAAATGTTCATCGAGCCGCAAGTCCTCTCGAGAGGTTGGTGGAATGGGAAGAGCGATGAAAGGTTCCTGACCACCCATCCTGGTGCTCTCTCTCAAAATTGAAGGCAGAACCGAGCCAAATCGTATTGTCGCCAAAAACAAGCTGCAGCTACAAGCAGGCGTAAAAACTAGCTCCGTGCCACGATGAATTTTGTGGGCCTTGATATGACAGCGCTCGATCAGGTGGCATAGGAACAACAAAATATAAATATTTAAATTTTAATTGCTCTTAGTTTTTAAGATAAAATTAATTTTTTGCACTTTTTTTTGATTAGACTGGTGGAGAAATTTCTCTCCATAGGATGCCTTTTTCGGCGACAAAATGGTGATGGTAGGAAATAGTCGCAATTGGTTGAATTACATTTGAGACCGGCTGCAGTATTTAGCAATTTATCGTCTGCGCCAATTGAATCGAATAGTGCTTGCTATCTATTAAAACTTTGTGTCGGAATAGCGATGGAAACTAAAGTTGATAAGAATCGTATTTCCGAAAGACGTATATATATGTCCGGGGGCTAAACGCACCGTTAGAACGAGATGGATATATACGCCGGTGACAGTTAAGGGGTTAAAAAAGGGGGTGCGCGGTGAATATACCTAAAAACGAAAAAAAATAGAATGAAAGTATAAGTGCGTGTTATATATATATATATATATATATATATATATATATATATATATATATATATATATATATATATATACAGTGGTGTGTGTTATATGCCGGATTTTACGGTAATTTAATAAAAGTATTGAGACAGAGAAAATTTAAAAGATTTTGTTTACCTGAAAGGATTTTTTCGGTTCTTTTGACTCTGCGTGGCATTTCCGAGGTCGACGCATCTACACAAAAAAATTATTTAAAATTCAAGTCTCTCTCTCTCTCTCTCTCTCTCTCTCTCAGTTCACTTGCTTATAACTAGTCATAAGTCTAAATGTGTATTAATATGTTTTTTATTTTTGAAAAATATCAAATATTTTTCCACAAAATGTATTTGATGATTCAAACAAATATTGATTCTTTAAAACGTTTTTTCCAAATATATATATATTAAACATGTACTTATAAATAAGCTGCATTTTATTTATTTATGTGCCTTATTAATGGTGACAAATGTGTATTTTTTTAAGTATAACTTCTGCGAAAATCAAAAATTGGCAACAGCGAAGCACATAAACTGATTGGCTGGAAATATGTGATTGTTTTTATCGTGTGACCTCAGATTGGAAACACGGGATAATAGATATGAAACTATGACGTCACATGAATTTAGCCCATTAACGAGGAAAAAAATTTCATTTATAAAAGTTATTTTTCTTTGATTTTCAAAACTAGAAACCTTGCTATTATATCTATCAGACGAATAAAAATTAATTGAAAAATTAATTGAAACGAGATTAATACAGATTTAATTTTGAAATTTAATACTCACACAAGAAAATTGCATTTTTTTTTCTTTTTAAAAAAATTTAAGCATGTAAGTTAAAATCGAGCACAAACCTAAGCAACGGAAATAGCTTGCATCTGTATAACATCCAGAGGGTTGTTGCCATTCTAGAACTTTTCTCAGAAATTCTGGTTTGTTGAAATCCACGTAACCCCACAATCCACACAAACCAACTGGAATACATAAAATGAATATATAATTCACAATGAATTTCATTGAAAGCAATATTTCAATTTCTACAATTAGCTCACACTCCTATATATTTATTTATCTACGTGGAATTTTCAATCGTTAATAAAATACATTTTAAAGCGCTCCATTGATCTGAAATTTTATATACATAATTATTTTGGATGTCAATATAGAAATTTAATTATAATCGATAAAAATTAATTGACTGAAACTAATTATTCAAAGAATTACAAATACAGCCACGTTGGCATCATTTTTGGCGACTTAGCGACCCTTTTGGCGACTTGTATCAAAACATAAAAAGGTTTTTTTCTCACATTTTAAAGCGCTCGTTCCAGCTGCAATTTTCTATGCAGTATTGTTTTGGGTGAAAATACGATAATTTAATTATAATTAATTAAAGTTAATTGACTGAAACGAGTAGCCCACACAGGATTTTTCAAGGGGGGTCAGGGGTCAAAAGTTCACCATTCTTGTATCATGCTCCTTTTAATTTTGCCGATTTTCGGGAACAAAACACAGTAAAAAACTAATTATTGAATAAATAATTAGTATTAATTAATAAAATTAATCATTAATATGAAATACTCAATTAAATTTTACGTACTATATACTTAGAATAATAATCAATCCGAAAAATATCAAGTGCTTTTGGGGGAGGACCCCCAGGACCTCCCTTGTGTGCGCCACTGACTGAAACTAATTATTTAAAGAATTACAGATACAAACCCGTTGGTTTCATTTTTAGAGACTTGGGTCAAAACTTGAAAAGTTTTTTTTTCTCATGTTTTTAAGCATTCAGTTGAACTGAAATTTTATATACACGATTGTTTGGGATGACAATAGATACTTTAATCATAATTAATAAAATCAATGACCACTTAATGTGGTGATTCTGTCATATGTACACACGTATTTATATTAATTGTAACTATTTAATAAAAAGTAGCTAAAATAAAATTTATCTCTGTTGATCTAAGTAGGAATTGACTTACAATATCTTTATATTACTTGTGTTTTATTTCTTTATCAGTTTGTTTCAAACAACATGCAGGGTGATTAAAATTAAAGTCCCACTTTCAAAATGCTGTAAAAAAAGTACCACTGGTCAGAATGACTTGAAATTTGAACTGAATGTTCTTGAAACGAGGGGGGAACGGCGTGACATAAAAAGTTCCAAAGTGTTTCAATAGATGTAGTTCTAGCCTCAAGTAAAAACCGATTTTTCCCATCCAATGTGATACGACCTTGCCGCGGTGGATGAGCATTTCGTTAACAGTACCGCAAGCAAACTTCGAAGCGATTTTTTACGTCCAAAAATTGAAACAATCTTGCCCAATAAACAGTACAGTTGCTGTACAGTACAGATTTACTGTGCAACTCATGCCAAAGTCCTCGCAATTCGATTAAAAATGACACTTGTAACCGAATCCATTTTCCTATGTCATTTACAACACCATCTACTAATACATAACAAAACGTTTTCTTATACTATATCGCAGTGGTTCTCACACTTTCACTTCTGGCGACCCAATTTTCAATCTTAATTTTTATCGTGCCCCCCCCCTAAAAATAATAATGTATTAAATGCAATAATAATGCACTTTGGCGCTAAAGCTACAATACGATCATAATTATAAACCGTACAAATTAACAAAATAAGTATTAAATTTTGAATATGTTACTTTTAAGTAATATTTTTTTTTTTACTTTTTAGTTCGATTCACTATAAAAGCGTGTTTTTTAGTTTGTTTTAAAACTATAATTTATTTTATAGTTATTTTTACTATACACGATAAAAATCACAATTCCAGTGAATAATTTAACTAAGAGAAAATATACTTACCTACTTTCAAGGACTTTTCAATTTTTCTTAGAAAATTTGAGAAAAAATCCAATAAAACTAAAGAAAATGTTCCAAATGTGCGTGTCCTTAATAAAGGGCATAAATCACAGACACTTTTCGCTAACAACACAGGAACGTTATTTTCCAGCAAAACTGTTATATTTTGTTCACGTTTTTGTAGTTTTGCTGTTGTTTGATGAAAAGTTCACATAGCACTTTGAACTTTTTCTTCTTTGTGTCTTTTTGACAAGGTGAAGTGCTACATTATGGCTTCATAGTTTTTTTCATAGAGATCTTTAGGCAGCATTTGAAAATTTCAAATCAACTCAAACGTTTCATGTCTAACGCTTTTCTGATACTTACTTTCGCTATTTTGATTAATATGTATTATTTCAGTAGGTTCTTCAATTGATTGATGAGTTTCAACTTCTATTTAATAGGGATCACAGATGCCCATTTTTGAAAAATATTCTGCTTATTTACATTTATATATAAACCATAATAAGTCATACAAGACAGCAATCAATACTACAAAATTGTTAATGGGGAAAGTGTAGCATGTTCTAAAAAATAATTGTGTAAAACGTTTTTCATTATGCATTATATGTTTCAGAATACTCATGCTTACCCACATATCATAAAACTCTTTCACATGGAAAAAGGTGAAACAGAAATATATTATATATATTTACAACTTCCCTAAAAAAAAAGACGGAGATAACCATCCAGTAAGTTCGAAGGTCAGCTAAAGTAATATTTTAGATTAGAAGAAACGCAATAAAAAAATCTCTCATCGCTTGATATCGTTAAAAGAAACGTAAATAAAATATCTCATCGTTCTCATATTGACCGCAAAGCAAACAAAATATTTTTTTAAAATTTGGTTATAGGATCAAAGATGACTAATGAGCGTTTGAAGTGAAATCTTTTATTTTTGATGATCACCAGATGATAAAAATAAATTATATCAGTGTAAATGTGTATTTTTTATTATGTCAGAAAGCATTTTGTTTTACTTCAATCCAAAAAATTATTTTTTTAAACCTTTTATTTTCAATATGCTCGCGCCCCCCTCGCAGGGTTAAGTCGTACAACACAGAAATCAAAACGACAAAATTGTTCATGGGGCAAGTGTAGCATGTTCTGAATAATAATTGTGTAAAACGTTTTCAGCGCAGATATGTGAAGTGCATTGGATACAACATATCTAGGGCGATGGATTGGGTGGTGTGTTCCGATAAATTGGCCGGCACGCTTGCCTGACCTCTTCTGCTTAGACGTCTTCCTCTGGGGCCATATGAGAGTCTTGTTTACGCAAGCCCCGTCGACTCCGACGAGGCCCTGGTTTCGAGGATTGCCGTCGTAGCAGGCGAAATCCGGGAGATGCCCGGGGTATTTGCTAATGTTCGACATTCCCTCCGCCGGCGATGTGAGTCCCGCAACTTTGCTGGTAGGCGCTTTTTCGAATAGTTTTTGTGTTTCCGCGTGTACCATTTTCTATGTGTCGTCATTCATTCAACCTTCATTCATACGCAATACGTGCGTACATCAAATTGTTTCTTTTTATTTTGAGCAGAGAAGTTGCGCATGTTTATTATGAATAATTTTTAAAAAAATTTGTCATCCCTCTCTCGTTTACTATACGTGTAGGAGGTAATAGGTGATGCATGGTCTACGACACCAAGATCGGGAATAACTGAACTCTGTTCAGAGGGAAGGGAGTTCCAAATTTCACCTCCTTAACACAATTCCGTTTGCGCTACTTAACTACCACCAACGATTCAAATTTTGAGCTCAAAATTGAAGCTTATGTCTAAGCTTTTGAAAGCATTTAATGTGATACAAAAAATAACAGTAAAAAATAGTTGTTCGTTACTCCAAAGTCTAAAGCGCCCTCTATCGACATTTTTGAGCTTCATCTTTAAAATTTATTTTTCAAGAAAATACTGACAAAAAAAAATTTTTTTCCGAAAACCACTAACTAATCGACCAATTTTTCCGTTTTTTTATAATCATTTGAAATTTAGGACCCTAAACTTTAATGACACCTATTTCCTTTGGGACCCTAAGTTTCCTATTTACTATTGTTTGTCTTGATGTGTATGTACTATCACCCCTTAAAGTTTTGCCGCAGAGTTTAGATACACCCTGTATATATTCCACGCAGGAATGCACTGCGTTCGAAAGCTTCCTTGAGTGTCGTATGTCCAAATGAACCTGAAAATTGGAACATTTGCATCTCCGAAACAGGTTTACTATTCCTTAACATTTCAATCATGCCGATAAACACTTCCAGGTTCAACTTTTTGTTTTCTTGGATTACATACACGCGCGCATACACAGTGCTGGAGGTTAAAACTGTAACACACCATGAAAGAGGCCCGATAGAAACGCCAAATTCGTAGGAAAATAATTTAGGTGCTGGGATTTATAAATGATTAGCATTTAAGCGCAATAAAACAAATCGTGAATGAAAATGGTATCTTAAATTCCATGTAAAAGGAAAGTTACGTAGCGGGTATATCATTCGGAAATCTTATTTGAATGCTGTTTGTTTGTGAGAAGATCGTGCTATGTCTCGTATCGTCATGCATTCCACATGCTGGAGTTCAAAATCCCAAGACTACCATACAAATATGGAATCGATGGCTTAAAAAGAATCATATTGAACATATTGCAGGACCTTAGTGGACTCTCATTTCTCTCATTGTCCGCTCGGCTTTGTAGGATCGTACAACCACATTACTGTGAGTTAAGAAGTGGGTTTGCTTACAACACTATAAGTATCCTCAAGGATAATGCAACGACGTCTGGGGTAGCATGGACGATCTGCAAGATGACCGTTACTGAAACTTTTGACACTACAGCAGCGTTTCTCAAACTGTGGGGCATGCCCTCCCAGGGGGGCGGGATAACCCTACGAGGCGGGCGTGAGCATATTGAAAAGTCGAAAACAAAAGATCACTTAAAAAATATTAATTTACTGAAATTAAACAAACAATATTAATTCTGGTACACTAAAAAATAAAATACACATTTGCACTAATAAAATACATTTATAAATATATCAGTACAGCGCAATGTATTTTATAATTAATTTAACAATACTAAGTTAAGAAAGAACAAGTTTAATAATTACCAGTTACCCCCCATGGAATTATCATACATAAAATTATATACAAAAATTAACACTTCGCTTCATAACTTATATGGTTTATAATTAATCCCTGAAATACCGATTAAAAATTACGCGATTTGCTCCCAATGTCACCGTTTATTACGTAGGCGAGCATATGTGGTATATTGGGATGGGGGGAGAAAGAGAATATAAATAAGCAAATGTTGTGAAATAAGGAAATCCTTCGTAAACATTGTCAAGATCCTTTTATTGCATTCCAAAGCCTTCGGAATAATTTTATGGACAGCCGTGCACAGAAAAGATCGTAATTTGGAAAGACGTATATATACGTCCAGGACAATTAATGCACTGGCTGAGTGAGACTTTTATATACGCCGATGGCACGTAAGATGTTAAAATCGTATTGTAGGTTTCGCGTCAAAGTATATTATAATTGACTTCAATACATTGTTGTGGCCGCGGTAGCCGAGTGGTATAGGTATCGGATCTTGACTTGCCTTGTCACGAGTTCGAGCCCAATACCACTGAAGACCCGCCGTGTAGGGCAGCGATGCACGTTAAATCTGTCGAGATCTGCAGCGTCCTCCCATTGGTGTGGTGTGGTAGTTAGGAGAGGGGGTGCCAGCTCAGGTGTCGTCCACGTCACCTGACCATGGTTCAAAATTACGTGGTCCGTCGCCAAAAGCTCTCGTGCAGCTGAACAGGGCGACGTTAATATTCAATCAATCAATCAATACATTGTTATTGTATGGAAGGAGGGTGCGATGAAAATCATGATTAAATATTGGGTCATAAATGTTGAAAGTTTGAGAAGCACTGCGCTATAGTATGGATACGAGCGGCGGCAGTGGTACGTTTAACCACCAAACCCGATCGAGGAATGGCATCGCCGTCGTCTTTTTAGACCAGGGGCACTCAACTTTTTTTTTTCCAGCCGGGCCATATACAAATGACAAGTATTTCACGCGACCCGCACCATGAGGATAATGTAAAAAACACTATAAAACCAAAACAATATTGTGTAATGGTCGCCTCGCGACGTCCATTAGTGTGGGAGAGTTGGAAGGAAGATTAGCTACATTCAAAATAACTTCTATTTATTTACTATTATGAGCAACAACACAAATTCTATTAACCCTGTGCTTCTCAAACTTTCAATATTTGCGACCCACTATTCAATCATAATTTTCATCGTGCCCCCCCTCCATACAGTAACAATGCATTAAATTCAATAATACTATACTTTGACGCGAAACCTACAATACGACTTTAACCTCTAAAGTGCCGCCGGCGTATATAAATGTCTTGCTCAGCCACTGCATTGATTTCGCCGGACGTATATATACATCTTTGAGAAGTACGATCTTTTTTGCAAACTGCCATACATAAAATTATTCCGAAGGCTTCGGAATGCAAAAAAAATGACCTTGATAGTGTTTGCTTATTTCAGAGAATTTGCTTATTCGTTCATTTTCTGCCCCCTCCACCCTCCCCAATACACCACATACGCTCGCCATTGTTTTAAAAGGTGGCATTTGGAAGCAAATCACGTTAAGGGATTAGTAATAAACAGTACAAATTATCAAGATAAGTGTTAATTTCTGCAAGTTATTTTATATATGACAAGAGCCCATGAGATCTTATAATTTACACGTTCTAAACTTAGTATTGTTAAATTAATTACAAAATGCATTACGCAGTACTCATATATTTATAAGTGTATTATATCAGTGTAAATGTGTATTTTATTTTTTATTATGTCAGAATGTATTTTATGTGATTACTTTCAGTAAATTAACAATTTTTCGACTTTTCAATATGTCCGTGCCCCCTTAGAGGGCGTGTCCCATAGTTTGAGAAACACTGTATTAATCATGTTAAGAGATGCACCAACTACTAAATATGAAAATAAATAGCAAGGTAGACTAGATACGAGAAGTCTAAATAAATCGGACTTCCAGGCAGCATATCTTCTAAGTCCAAGCGACCTAATCCAATTGAATTAAATAGCTGACAAATCGTCAATTAATATTACACTAATCAGCTACTGAGAATTCACGCCTCACTTCACGTTTAATCAATCACTGCTATCCATTAGCAGTCTAACCTCTCTCCCCCTCTAATTTGAGAGTTGAATATCAATATACAAGTCTTAATTTACATACTCACCTCTTCTTCTTCGGGGAAAGGTTTATAATAGAATAAGTTTTAAAGACCCAATATTTCCCCAGAGGACTAGTTGAAAGAATGCGGATAGACCCGCCCTAATTGGACAAAGCAAAATTAATCAAAACATAAAAATTCCTTTTTTAAAATTTCTTCTTTAGTAGCATACTAACCTTTTTATCAAACATACACAAGAAATATTTACTAGTCTATCTTTTAATGAGTTACAGGTTTAATGAGTTATTGTTGATTTTTTTTCATCCATGACCAAGCCTCTTGTTTACATTCTACATTAAAAAAAAGCAAATTATGGTATCAAAATTGATAGATTTGATTGCTTGAATGATAGAATTTCCCACTAAATTTTTAGTACATTATTGAATTTCTTAGTCTAATGGACCATGATCACTCAGAAATGGCCGGTAGGTTCAGTATCACTGTTTTAGACGATATGTGTGTGTGTGTGCACTTTTATCTCACATGAGGAAAAGTAAGTACTTACTTTTAATTTTTAGCGAAACGGGCTTTGAATTAAAAATGTATCCGAGGAAGCCGAATCGTCATGATGACAAATTTCTGGCCGTTGTTTCTGTGCAGTTGTGACTTTGAGCCTTGGTATCGTTAGCAATCCGACTTGCAGATGCACGTTAAATCTGTTGAGGCTCAGAAGTCCTCAGTCTGGCATGGTGGGGAAATTTCGAGAGTGGAATTCCAGCTGACATATAGTCTCTCATGACTTGATACTGTTTCAAAATTAAGAAGTCTGACCTCGTAATTTTGAATCACGATCAAGCGACAGGGATGATACCTATGCTTGCACTCTCTCTCCAAACTACCACACCATGTCAATGGGGGTGCTTTGAGCCTCGACAGCGTGCATCAGTCTCTCTATATAGCGAGTCGTCAGTAGCACTAGGGCTTGAACTCACGAAACTGCAGCCACGAGTCCGTGACCATGACCAAGAGGCTACTACGGTAAACTACTTAAACAATTTCTTGAGAAAGACAAAATGTTTTCATGGTATATCGTTTCTTTCCTATTTTTCTTTTGAAAAAGCATGCATGACTGCATGCTTATAAATAACATGTGTAGCGGTATCATCTACATGAACTAGTATCAGCCTCCGGACAGAGGGGATTTGTCTAGTGGTTAAATTACTCGGCTTCGGATCCATAGATCGCGGATTCTATCCCCGACACATGCAGGATTTAATATAACTTATGCATGACTTGTATACAACATGTAAACTATACATGTAAACTTCCGTTAATGAAACAAAGTATTTGGGCATATGAGTATTTACGTGTGACGCAGCACAAAAACGGAAAGTACCACGTGCGTGAAATTTGATAGCTGTAATTGTGTGCTAGCCGATAATTTTCAACTCAAAGAGGTTTGTCGAATTTTTTTTTTAAATATTTTATAAATTTGATGTTTTAATAGCTCTCGTGATATGACGTCAAGCTCAGGAACGCCTTAAGACTTGTTGAAGCCCTGGGCTCTGCATAAAAGTAGGGACTGGGCCCCCTACACATGTGTAGGCTCTACCTATGACCTTTAAAAGAAACATAGCACACGTTGTCAAATACCCGTAAAAACAGTATCCCGAAACCAACTAATATGCATGGCTTACAACCACATAAATCGGCTCGACCGTCTGACGCTTTTTGATTAATGATGTTGTATGGTGGTAGATCTAGGCCTATTCATGGACGACGGTCATCTTATAAGAATACAGTCTTGCCACTGTTGCCAGTTGACATACAGTCCGAAATTCCCAGTTTTTCGGAGAATACAACCGAAAATAAAAGTTGACCGTCAAAATTATTCGAAGCATGATCTTAATAAGGTTCAGTCAAGAACGAGGCGAGGCTCCCCAATGAGGCCAAGGCTCTGCGCCTGTACCCAGTTGGCCCATGCCATAAGACGTGCCTGGTCAAGCCTATCTCTGAAAGAGATAAATTATTTCGTAGTTTTTTACAGGTTTTTGCATACTTTCATTCTTATTATATTTATTTATCGTTATATTTGTTCTTCGTGACAGAACTAAAGAGTGTTTTTTTTCCAGGTATAGAAGTTTAAGTTGGCATTACTTTCCAAGAGGGCGACCGATTTAACAGCTGTCAAGTGATTTATTCTCAGTTTGGTTTGGCAATTCATCAAAACGATCATCAAGTAGGGCGTAGATTCGTCGAATGGGCCCAAAACGAGATTGCCGTTGTTCCCGATTTTTATAAGCGAATTTTGTTTAGCGATGAAATGCACTTCTGGTTGAATGGCTACGTCAACAAACAAAACTTCCGCATTTGGAGTGAAGCTAATCCAAAAGTGTATGTCGAAACACCGTTACATCCAGAAAAACTGACTGTTTGGTGCGCTTTATGGGCTGGTGGAATCCTTCTTCAAAAACGATGAAGGCCACAACGTTACAGTCAATGGTGATCGGTATAGAGCCATGATCACTAACTTTTTCATTCCTGAATTGAACAATCATGATGTCCAGGAGCTGTGGTTCCAACAAGACGGCGCAACATGTCACACAGCTCGTGCCACAATCGATTTATTGAAAGACACGTTGGGTGACCGCCTAATTTCACGTTTTGGACCTGTGAATTGGCCTCCAAGATCTTGTGATTTAACACCGCTAGACTATTTTCTGTGGGGCTATGTAAAGTCATTGGTTTATGCGGATAAGCCACAAACGCTTGACCATTTGGAAGACAACATTCGCCGTGTTATCGCCGATATACGGCCACAAATTTTGGAACAAGTCATCGAAAATTGGACGTCCAGATTGGACTACATCCGAGCCAGCCGGGGCAGTCATATGCCAGAAATCATATTTAAAATGTAATGCCACAAGATTATCTTTCGAATAAAAAAATTCATGTCCATCGAATAATACATCGTAGTTTTATTGCAATTTAAAGTTCTATACCTCTAAATAAACACCCTTTACAATTGTTTTTCGAATACATAGCCTAAAAGTTGTAATGATCTTACCCCTGGGGTCGCTTCCTATTTATCTTGTTAACCTAAAGCTGTAGGAGGAAACGATAAATGTGTGTGTGTGACCAAGACTATCCATAATGAATCTAATTTATTATTATCAAAGATAATATTCCTGAACAAACAATCAATAAAGGGAACCCTTGGAGTAATATCAAGAGAGCAACAACCTTATGTGAATAAGCGTACGGAATCCGAATAGCTTAACTTTAATTAATCCTATCTTAATAATTCTAAATTTACTAATTTATTCTAGTGGTTGAAATCCGTCCTTTAGTCCCGATGCGTAATTTTAATTCTTACCGTAGTAACACTGCTTTTAGCGGCTCCGCTCCTTCTGATTCTACAATTATTAAACTCTAACTATATATACACTTGCTAATTTGCATCTCATGATTTCTTCTTGAGAGAGATGGCTATGAAATAAACGCAATTGCTGGCCCAAAGATTCCCTAAGAGGATTAGTAGTTAAAAGTCACGTTAAGCCCGTCACAAAGTATTCCTTCAACAGTTGCGTTTCAGTCCTGGTAACACAGTGTATGTTTTTACGGTTAATCTTTATATGCATCCGATGATACATACCAAGTACAAGTTGTGAAATGTTGGTTTATTTACAGGGCAACGAATGGTAGGTAAATGAATTGTGCTTGGGCTACCGTATTTGGCTCTTTTTAATAAATGGCTATTTTCTAAATAGTTACAATAAATATGCGAATGCAACGAATTGCATAGTCAAGATTTGTTTTGTCAAGAATAATGCCAAATACAGTCGAACCTCCATATTACGAACCTCTATATTGTGAATTTTTCCATATATAAACTTTTTCCTGGAACCAAGAACATTTTATGATTTTCTTCGTAAAATAACCTCACAATAGCGGAGTCCATTTTCTATCTAACGAACTTTTTCTCTAGTGATTGGTTCTCTTGGTTCGTACACGATGGTGCACCAGCACAATCACCTCCCTGCAGCATATCCCGGGAGGAGGATTGGACGCAGTGTAACTGTTGCTTAGCCCCCCCCCCACTCCCCGGACCTCAACCCCTTGGATTTCTTCTTCTATGGTCACCTGAAATCGCTTATGTGCGAGAAGCAGGTGGCTACAGTGGATAATCTCCTGGGACGAATCGTTGTCGCTTCAGTTGACATCGCCAGCACTCCAGATTTACTTGAACATGTCTGAAAATCTTTCGTCGGTCGGTGTTGGCTGTGCTATGACCTACGCGCAGTGGCGCACCCCGCACCTCGAAGTGGCCCAGGACTCTTTGGGTTCCCAAAACTTGACTTTGCAAGGGGGGGGGGCTAATATTCTCCATTACGCCACTGCTTACGCTGCAGCAACTTTGAATAATTCCTGTGATAATCATTTGTCGTTGTATTTCTGACGTCAAAATGTGTTGTATTGTTCGCATTGTAAACATGCTTTATGTCTAATATATGCATTTCTTACTTCTGATTGTCCCTTTTTTTCACTCATCCTCACACCTTTCATAAATTTTTTGCAAATTACCTTGACTAAAAGTGATTTGCGCTCCCTTGTTCTATGGTGATTTGTTGTCTCCCAATTGCCTACTATCACCGTTCTGAGTTTGTCGGTCAAATTCGGCAACAGCCGGTATTGAGCAAAAAAAAAAAAAAAAAAAAAAGGAATAGTGCATACTCTGTTCTAAAAATAAATCAGCAAAAGGCATCGGAAAATTCATTCGTTCTGTCATTTCAGCATCTCTCAAAACATTCGAGCAAAGTCTGTCTCGGATGTTTTCCGGTACTTGTTGTATGCACTGCCACTGAAAAACAAAAACACTTGAAAGTTATCTTATGCTTTTGAAATAAAAAAAACTTAGTTAGTCATGCAAAACATTTGTTATTAGTAGCGAAATAGCAGGTTTTTCTTTAGCCTTAAACAAGATAAAGCAGTGTGAAAATGAAAGTATTGCCTTTTTTTTGCTGTTGATTCCAGGGTGGTAATTACGTTCTTAACAACTCCCAATCACTGTGAATGGGAGGTTTCCAAGATCTGCAGGTTGAAAATAGATAAATTTGTGATGGTTCTATCCGCGTCCTTCCATTAATAAAATCCTCTTGGGAAATATTTGGTCTTAATTATTCACAGCCAACCCTCTGAAGAAGAAACTTGATTATTTAAATTAGGTCTTCTCTTAGACTTTCGAGCTAGTAAGGAGACAAAGTGAGGACAGATTGCTACTCATCGGGTATTATTCAAATTTATAGTGTAATTCAGATATTTAATAAGTGAAGGAGTTAAAGTGACGATTGGGCACTCGAGTTTAATTAGATAATTTGGAAAGTAGATTCGAACAATAAATAAGAGGGTCGAAATTTAAAGTCTTCTCATATACTTTGCATATCTCGCTATTAATCCACATATTGCTTAGATTGGGAGCATCTCTTCTTTAAAACTGAATTGTGTTGCTAATTGTGCGATCAATAAATATATTGTTTTTGCATATGGTTAGTCTTCCTTCCCTTCCCCTTACATTCCCCTGGTGAGAATGAGATAACCTCTCATTCCTCACAAATTGTTGAATATAAAGAATTGCCTTGTACTGCAGTAGATTCCAAATAAGGATATATGAAAATGAGAGGGCACATTAGCCAGCCAGGAATAGATCTCAAATGATACAGCCTTTACGGAATATAAAATGTTTTATATCTGACCTCACATCACATCCAAACGTATCATCTTTTACACAGAGAGGGCTTCATGAAAGAAACAAAATTCCTTCCTGAAGACGCCAGCAAGAATTTGTGGCTCCTTGTCTAGACCAATTGGCATATCCTCTGTTTCAGACTTGTTACTGATCGTGACTATTTGCATAATAACCTGTATAGAATGGGAATGGTGGTTTCAAACTCCAGCCCATTTTGTGACCTTGACGTACCTAAGATTGTGGATCACCTCAAAATATGACCCACTGTTTTAAACTTGTCGCGATCCTTCGATCGAGGGTGTGAGAGGGTTCGAGTAAGAAGTAGACATTTCTCAAACACTTTTATTTAGCCTTCAACACTTATTAGACTTTATGAGAACCACTGAGAGTATATTCTAATAACTAAACCCAAGAAGCAATCAAACGTATAAATCTAACTATATAAATCAGTGCTTCTCAACCTTTCAATATTTGCGACCCAATATTCAATCATCCTTTCCCCCTCCCCTCCTTGTAATAACAATGTATTGAATTCAATTATACTATACGTTGACGCTAAAGCTACAGTGCGACTTTAACCTAATAAGTGTCACTTGCGTATATAAACGTCTCGCTCACCCAAAGCGTTGATTCCCCCGGACGTCTATATACGTCTTTCCGTAGTACGATCTTTTCTAAGAACTGCTATCCATAAAATGATTCCGTAGGCAAAAGATCCTTGACAGTATTTGTGAAGGATTTAATTATTTCAAAGGATTTGCTTATTTCTTTTCTCTTCCCCTTTTCTCCCCCACGGGTTTTCAGTGGCACTAGTGCTCGAACTCATGATGTGCTGGCCTCGATTTCGTAACCCCCCTCCCTGACGCGGCCATAATGAAATCTGGAGTAAGTGCATAATAACAATAATGATTACCATTTCCGCAAGCTGCCAGAATAGAACTTGATGCGTCAGTACATAATCACGTTGTCTTGGCTTGGATTTATCTTCTACACACCACGCGCTGATATAGCATGGATTGGAATTATTGGATCTAAAAAACACAAATTGCCTCTTTAGTAATGAGTAATTTTCCCGTCTGAATATATTTCATGATAAATACTTAAATTTATATCAGTGACTATATATAGCCACTGCTTTACCGCTTCGCTAGGTATTTTATGATGTTGTATGAATATATGTTGTTTATATATATATATATATATATTATATATATATATTATATATATATATATATATATATATATATATATATATATATATATATATATATATATATATATATATATATATATATATATATATATATATAAGACGCATTTGTTGTCTGTTCCCTCTCATAACTCGAGATCCAGACACCCAAATAACGTGAAACTTGGTACACGTACACAAAATTACACGAAAAAGGTTCTTAAATAGGTTTGGCGTTCATAATTCCTTCCAAATTTTTTAAAATTTAATTTTTAAATGATTTTTCAGTGTTATGACGTCATATGTAGTCACGTTTCTCACTAAGTGGACAATTTATACTTTACATGCAGTTTTTCAAGATTATTACATATTTTTACTGTGTGTAGCTATGATTATCGGTTGGAATATTTATTCAATTTGTTTATTCTTTGATATTTAATTAGGATTATTTTTGAAATAAATAATTTTTTAAGGATTATTCTTTCTACAACTAAAATTTTGTTTTGTTGTTTTGGCAACATTTCGGTATTATCGCGGGATGTTTATGTGTGTGATTTTGCTTGCAAATTACAACTTATTTATTTATTTCTTTAGAATGCGACGATTATAATTTTGACAAACTAACACTTCTTATTGATGAGGGTTATATTTCAGTTTTTATTACTGCAATTAACGTAAGTATAGTATTTACGTTTTCACTATCTGTTTTAGATAGTATGAAGTTAATAATATTGCAATTTCATGTGTCTTTATTTTAACCTTTAAGGGTATACTATTGGTTTCAGTGCATAAAATTGCCATGCAGAAAATCATATCTGGGTAATCATACTGCCCAAGCAAAAGCAGTGTTGGTAGTAATTACATATCAGACTGGAATAAGCATCAGAGAGAATGAGCAAAACAGACAAATGGCTTAAATACCTGTTGAGGAAGCAGGTGGTCGTAAGATAAATTATTTTTGGAACTTATGTAGTATCCTGACAATTGCCAACATTCAAAATAACTTGCCAAGTTGGCAACCCCAATTTTACATGTCATATATATATATGTTGAATTTTGAGTCGTGCTTCGCTTCATATATCGCCAATAGGTTGCGGTTATATGTAAGTACCTTATTTTTTCAAATTATGCTTTTGCATTGATAAAGTTAGTTCAGTTCTTTTTATGTCGGTTAATGTTAGTATTGTACTTCATTTTTCAATTTATTTTTATGCTCGGGATATATATACTTTGGATAATTTTTGTAGTACTTGCGTATTATTGCACAATCGCCAACGTTCAAGACAACTCGCCACTTTGGCAATCCCAACTTTGTGTGTGTTTAATTAGCAATCATGTGCTTCATTTTGTATAATGTCACCAATAGTTTGTGATAATACACAAGTACCTCTAATTCTGTACATTACTATAACATTAGACTGGCCGCAACATACCAATTTGGCGTGATTTCAGAGTCATGCCAAAAATGAGTATGTTGAGGAAGCAGGTAGTGGTAAGATAAATTATTTTTGGCACCTATGTACTATCCTAACAACCGCCAATATTCAAAGTAACTTGCCAAGTTGGCAACCCTGATTTCACATGTCATATATATGCTGAATTGTGAGTCATGTGCTTTGTTTCATATAATGTCGCCAAAAGGTTGGGGTTATATGTAAATATCTTATTTTTTCAAATTATGCTTTTGCATTGATAAAGTTAGTTAAGTTCTTTTTATGTCAGTTAATGTTAGTATTGTACTTCATTTTTCAATTTATTTTTATGCTCGGGATATATATACTTTGAATAATTTTTTTAGTACTTGCGTATTTTTGCACAGTCGCCAACGTTCAAGACAACTCGCCACTTTGGCAATCCTAACTTTGTATGCGTTGAATTCGCAATCATGTGCTTCATTTTGTATAATGTCACCAATAGGTTGCAATAATACGTAAGTACCTTTAATTCTGTGCATTACTATAACATTAGACTGGCCGCAACATACCAATTTGGCGTAATTTCAAAACCATGTCAAAAATGAGTAGCCAACCAATATGAAATTAATATTATGAGTATTATCTTAGCCTGTTTTATCTTTCCTCCAGTAATCCTTAATTAATTCAATATATAATTTTTTTTTATATTTTAGTACTTACATTTTTTTGGTTATTATGTATTGCAAATATT
The DNA here is from genome assembly GCA_019973935.1 of Trichonephila clavipes. Lineage (NCBI taxonomy): Eukaryota > Metazoa > Arthropoda > Arachnida > Araneae > Nephilidae > Trichonephila > Trichonephila clavipes. Next base: position 1,114,613 of record BMAU01002031.1, on the reverse strand, counting down.
TTTTTACACATTGCGATGTCTTTGGCAAAATTAATCAGTGATATTTTTCTTAAATATGTTTTTTACTCTGTTTTTTTGACAATTTTTAAAATTTTGTTTGATGTCTGCCTGAAATGTAAATAGCAAAATAAATATTTTACAATATATATATATATATATTGTGTTTGTATGAAAATGTTTATACTGATTTATTCAAAATATTGAGTCGTCTTTTATTTTTTGATATCTTTTTAAGATTTAATTTTATGTTATAACTAGCTATACCCAGCTAAATGTTGCTGTGGCTCAGTCAGCTTTAAAATACTGGTACACCATAAAGTATGTCATGAAGCTTACAAAAGTAATAATACACAAGAATTCAAACAAATCTATATGCATATAAGACACATTTGTTGTCTGTCTGAATAAACTTTCTCTTTCGCACTACATCATTTGGACAAATTTTCAAAATTTGTTTGTGTGGTTAGTAATTAATTATAATGCTATAATTTTAATTGAATAGGCAGATATTGCATTTTTAAGTATAAAAATAGTTATAACTACTGTACTGTATTTTTTTCAGTGAGTGTATATTAATGTCTCACTGTTCAGCTACATGAGGGCTTTTGGCGACGGACCACATAATTTTGAACCATGGTCAAGTGACGTGGATGACACCTGAGCTGGCATCCCCTTCTCCTAACTACCACGCCACACCAATTTAGCAGGAATATTCTACCAATACTTAGCTGGAATATTCTCTGAAATCCACTCTTCCAAGATATATGACAGCCCAGGTTCTATGATGAGTGTTTAAGCGGGGAAGGCAAATAGTTTTGTAGCAGATATTACATTTTCAGCTACCAGCGTTTTCAGCGGGTTGCAAAGATTATCATTTTTGTCCCCCAAAAATAGTTAATGTCAAAATTTAAGTGTCTTATGCTTTTGTATGTTTACGGAGACCTTAGAAAACGATTTGACTATTTATTTTAAGTGAATGGCGTATATAATTAATTTTACAGTGGAATATATTTAATTAATTTATTAGCTCTAACCGATTAAATTTCCCTTCGTGGAGTATTTTGTTTATGTATGTCCCTTAATTTTCAATGTAGTGACCTAAAAAAATATTGCATGAAAAAAATTGCAGTAAATCATAATGCGGTAGATAAAGCAGTAACATGCATCGCTCCCCTACACGGCGGGTCTTACAAAGCTCTAATAAAGTTTGAGCTATGAAAGCTTGACTCTATTGTCAACATTTCGCTATTTTTTCCATTGAATCGCCATTGTTTTTTAGGAAACGGTGTTGTTTGCGAGTATTACAATTTTAACATAAAATAAATTCAACAGAAAGTTATATTAATGTATGACACTTTCAGTTATAAATTATTTACAATATTTTAAGCGTCACAAAACTTTTAACAATGTGTTACTTTTGCAGAGCAGAGATCAGCTTAGGGAGGTATTTTCAAAAATCAACCCTCAAGAGTGTTACGGGGAGTTATAAATATAAAAAAAAAATCCCTTTTTATCAGCTATTAGATCTACAGACTTAAAATTTAACAAAGCTATTTTTTTCTTTCTTTTTTTTCTTCAGCTGAGGTATGTGAAAAGCTTTTTTTGTTTAATTTGCAATTCACTTAAAATTAACTCATTAAAAACTTCTTTATCCTTCAATCTGTGTTGTTTAACTTTTCAGTTCACCCGTGCGAAGGACGGGTATACCAGCTAGTATATAATATTCCTATTATATTTCTGGAAGATGGGTTAAACTATTGTAAGACATGGCGAGTGGTTGATTACATAATGGAGAACCAAAGGTTGGACGTGGCCGGTGATGTGATTTTCTATGTTACGTGGAGCATGGTCGAATACGGTACTATCGAAGAAGCACTCATGTGAATCATTTTTCTTTTATTTCACATCTGGAAAGTCATAAAGATCCAGTAGGGACGGCATTACACATACAAGAAGCAAACATGGACGGCACAACACCGACAAAGACACACACAGAACGCGCTGCAGTCGGCTACATGACTACAGAGAAACGAGCGAAGAGAGAGCGGTTTGACTGCTGTATTGCACAAGGAACTGGAATCGAATGATTCCTCCGTCCTCTATCTTGTAATGAAGTTGGCTTGGTGTTGTGACTTGGTATTTGATGGTGGGCGGGGTTTCAGAAGCAGGAACCAATGGGGTGGAAGATGGCTGGCCAGGAGAACCGGGTCAACCAATGAGTTGGATGTTGGGAGTGAGCATGGATTCAGATAAAACTAACAGATTTTTAGAAAAAATTCAATGATGATGAAAAAATTACCTATAGTATTGAGAGAGAGCGGTTTCCAGCGACATCGGCTTTTATACTTGACGTTGAAGACCACGTGACATTTTTGTAATAAGAGCTCTGATTGGTTACAAGAGGCGTGAAAGGGATTTTTGATGTAATATTATTAGTCGATTACGATTAAAATCAGGGTGTTAGTTTCAAACCAAATAATTAAAATATTATTTGAATATTATTAAAGAGTTAATTCAAAGGATGCTAGGGAGAATTACTATATATATATATATATATATAAAATGAGATAGAGATAGAGGTTAAATATTAATATTTAAGTCCTAGAATTAAGCGTTTGATTGTATGCAGGATTTGAATTTCTAAAAGTAGAATTATCCTTCCACGCTCGCGTAATCCCCTTCTCCAAAGGGGATTTCCGCGAAACCTCAATTTTAATGAATCTCTACTCAGCAAAATAAACACGCTAGCCAAATTTCTAGTATAAGTCTAATAGTTCGAAAAGATAAATTTGGGCCCCGTAACCGCACATGAGATTCGATTTGTAAGACCCGTTATCAGCGGATTTCAACCCAGCAAAAGAGCATACATTTCAAATTTTATTATTGTGGCCTTAAAAGTTCGAAAACAGTAATTTTTTATAAATTATAGCGGAACCTTGCCCACAGAAGTTGGGTTCCGAAAAATCCCTTTTTAGCGGATCTCTATTGAAGTAAAGAAAAATACTTGCCAAACTTCAGGTGTGTTTAACAGTTCAAAAACATAAATTTTTTTCTATTACGATCCCTTAGCCTTTTGCTTCCCAATTGAGAAACAGTTTCGCAAAAAAAAGGTGTTAAGAGAATCTCTAACTACCAAAAGAAGCATACCTACCAAATTTTAAGTCCTTACTTCTAGTGGTACACAATCTGGAATTTTTATCTATAACGTACCCTTAAAACTCTCAATCCCCTTTGAGAATGGATTAACGCAAAATACATTCTTAAAATATCTCTACTCAACAAAAGAAACATGATTACCAAATTTCAATTTTGTTGGTCTAATAATTCACAATCTGGAATTTTTGGCTGTAACTTTCCTTCTTGGAAGTCCATTTACGTAAAACTCATTCTGTTACGGATCCCAACTGAACGAAAGAAACATTCCTGTCAAATTTCAATCCAAAGTCTAATAGTTAAAAAACGAATTTCTTTTTGTTATTTACAACGTCCTCGTAACCACCCTCGAGAGTCGATCTCCTCACAAATCATTCTTAGAGGATTTATACTCATAAAAAAAAAGAATCTATACTCATACATGCAAGTGAAATTCAAAATCTGTATACCTAATACTTCAAAAATGGGCGAGTGAGAGAGTGAGTGTTAGGGTTTTTGGCGCAAGAGCCTGTTTTGGCTAAACTGCGCCAAACATTCGTTAAGACATTAAAAGTATAAAACCAATAAAAATTTTGATAAAATTTCATTTAATAAAAGGAGCCTGGGTGTAGAGGGTATTGTATCGGATGTAGTGGAACTTTCAAGAACAGGACTTGTTTCAACTGGTGAAGGTGAAAACATTGGTCCTGTAGTTGAAAAAAGTTTTTTATTGGAAGAAGATGATGCAACAGAGGTGCATAGATTATTAGAAGTGGCAGGAGCAGTATCTATTAAAGGAATAGATGGTTGAGATTCGGATGACGGTGTAACTGTGACAGAAGATGTGAGAGGTAAGAGTTGTGCCTGAGTTGATGTAGATGATTTGGTAAATGTAGAAATTCTGTAAGCCATAGTTGGCTTTGGACAGGGTATTAATGCTTGTAATAATTTCAATGGCGGGCATACTATTTTTGTAATATTTTCATCTGTTTAGGTTGTTGTAGTTACAGTTGAAGGTTTGGCATCTTGTGCGTAAGTTTGGGATAACTGTGGAACTATTAATTTTCGTGCTTCTGAGTATGTTATATTTCTATTTGTTTTTTAATAGCTTGGATTTCTTTTTCAGTTTCCCATTCGAGCATAATTTTGAGTCTGATGGATGAGACTGGGAGCAATTGACGCATTTCGGCTCTAGAGTACAATCTGTGGAAGGATACCCAACGGTTGCACATCTAGAGTATGTCAATTGACCGCGGCAGGAAGTTTGAGAATGTCCGAACCTCTAACACTTGAAACAGCGCAGAGTATTTGGAATATATGGACGTATTTTGCATCTTAGATATACAGCTTTTATTGCAGCATGAAGATTCGGGCTATTGAAAGTTAAAATCAGGTGTTTCGTAGGCACAACTGTTGCATCTTTTTTAATTGTAGTTCTTCTGACCCGAATTACACACTGATCAGAGAATCCATCAAGAATTTCTGCTTCAGGGGTGGTCAACGGGTCATGGTTCAGATATGAGACTTCAACTGGAGTTTAGAGATCTGTGAAGGGTAACTGTAAGTGTAGAATCTAGAAATTTTTTGTAGATAGATAGGATTTTGATTGAATAGCTGATTTTGTCTGCACAAGTAAGTCACCGGATAACAATTTTTTAACAGATTTTGGCTTGCATATGTCTTCGAGGGCTTTGAAAATTGCAAAAGGGAATTTTTTGGACATTTCATTATCGGGTAACGATAGAAAAAAAAAACGTGCAGTACTAGCTACTGATCAATGGTGCGAAATTCTGGTTAAACAAGGCCTTTACACGGACACAGCAGCATTGGATCCATAAGAGCGAAAAAAAATTTCGTCCTGGTGTGCCTCCACCCACCACGGAGTCCAACAAGGGAGGCAGTGTGCCGGTCATCTGGCAAAAACCAAAAACGGCGCTTATCTGGAGTACACCCACAATATAATGCTACAGTATCAGAGCGAGGTTCCAACGGGTAAACCCACCACCCCTTATCTGCACCACTAACCCTACAGCAATGTATCTCCGGGGACACCGAAGAGAGGTATCACCAGCCGATTGACAGAAGCGGACTCACTCTTGCCTCCCGTCTACAGCGAAGCATGGGCCAAAGGGAACGCATAGGTATCCCCAGGACACCATTGTCCTCCTTACGGGACGCCGCACACGGCAAACTTGCGGGTTGGATAGCCAAAGGTGTTAATCGAAAACAAATAAAGCAACAAAGTGAAAATATTGAAAGAAATCTAAGAAAAAGAAACTAAACTAACACAATACAAATGTAGACCAAAATATGTTAGTAATAAAATGTAAGTTTTCTCAAAAGAAAAAAAAACTATGCAATGATTTGAACTATGTTCTTCTCATAATATTTTTCTGTGGTCTGGACGTGAAAAGAACAAAATGGAAATTAAAATGGCAAGGGCCAAAAATAGAGAAAGATCACTAGGATACTCCGGGGTCGTGACACCCGTGTTTAACAAAGACAGTAAATCCCTTGGGAAAAAGAAAATATCACTAGAGTACCTAGGGATTGTGACACCCGTACTCACCTAAAGAAGGTGTGCCCACTGTGAAGGGGCTCAAAGTGGGAATATTTATTTATAACGTACTTTACCGATCCCCCCCCTTTCCTTGGTTTTTACGAACACCTATTCTTAGCGCATCTCTACTCGATGAACGAAACAGACCTGCCAAATTTCAAGCCTGTAGGTCTAATACTTCTGGAGATATCGTGATGAATGAGTGAGACGCTTTTCTCCTTTATATAAGTAGTGACCTGTGTTACGGTGAAAATATATTCTATACGATAGAAATAGTATTTATAAGCAGGAAATTACTACCGTAAAATCCTGCGTATAACCTGCACTTTTAACACAAAAAATAAGACTGAAATTTCCAAGTGAACGTTATACACCGGATAGAAAAATGATAGCTTTAAATATATATATATATATATATATATATATATATATATATATATATATATATATATACTGGTGTGCAAAAATTAAGGACGAGTAGGTTTTATCAATATAACTTTGTACAAAAGCTTTCCAAATCAACACATTTAATACCGTAACATCCCCAATACGTAAGGACATGTGTAATGTAAGCAACACTTACTAAAAGAGAAATCAGAGGGATAAAAAGAAGCTTGATTGAAAAAGTAGCATGGAGCGCAAAGCGACTGAAGGCCGAAACATCCCTGTGATGGGTGTCCAGCAAGAAACATCCGGTCTTTAGTAGGGGATATGATCTTCCCTGACTGCTAGGCAGGTTTCACAGCGTCTGCCCATGCTGAGAATGAGGGTGTCAATGAGTTGTTAAGGCATTGCTACCCATTCGTCTTGCAGAGCCAATCGAAGCTCCCGAATCGTTACTGGTGGTAAGGTACGAGCTGCCAAGCGTCTGCCTAGAAAATCCCATACATGCTCGATGGGATTGAGATCCGGAGATCGTGTCTGTCAACCCCTACGTTCAATATCCTCACTCTCTAAGAGCTGTTCGGCAGCTACTGTGCGATGACATGGTGCATTGTCGTCCATGAAAAGGAACTGCAGACCCATAGCGCCTCTAAAAAGACGCACATATGGAAGAATCTCATTACAATAACGGGTCCCGTTGACTGAACCTGCGTCGAAGATGTGAAGGTCTGTACGACTACGAAGCATGATGCCTCCCCAAACGAGAACACCGCGACCTCCATACCTGTCCCTTTCAATGATCTTCGAGGATGATTGCGGCTTCCCCGCTCTTTCCAGATGAGCATGCGATGAGAATCGCTACTCAAACTGAATCTGCTCTCATCTGTAAAGAGTACTCGTCCCCATTCATTGTCTCTCCAATTCCGGTGTTCCCGGCACCACAGAGAACGCCTTCTTTGATGGGCAGGCGTTAAAGGTACACACCGTACAGGGCGTCGTGCAAACAGACCACCACCGTGCAGTCTTCTGGCCACGGTAAAACGCGATATCGGTCGTCCAGTCGCCTGTGTCGTGTGTCTGCGATTTCTCCGCTATCTGCCGCCTGTTTCTTCTGGCCTGTAAGACAATGTACCGGTCATCTGCGGGTGTGGTTCCTCGTGAACGACCACTACTGAACCCCCGGATAGCTGTTCCTGTAGTTTGAAATTGTCTCCAAAGTCGTGAAACGATGCTGTGAGCAATTCCGAACTCTGCAGCCACACTTGTCCCACTGCGGCCTTCCTCCAACTTCCCAATGATTCGACCTCGGGTAAAAGCATCCAGATGTCGTCTAACAGATTGATTATTCGCCATTTCTCGCTGAGGCAGCAACTCGGTGTGATTTTAACTGCTATACGGCGTGCAATCTCTTTGCCAGAAATACTGATCTTACACCGACAACATGCTTTATACTACTCAGACACTCCCCCTTTACGTCTACCTGCATATCTGCGCATGTGCTACAGTACATCACCTTACTTAATCTCCAGATTGGTCTTTCTGTCCGCTCTGCTTCTTCGTTCAGCTGATATGCTAATTTTTCGACTTCGTCCTTAATTTTTGCACACCAATGTATATTATAAGATATGAGCCCACATAAAGAAGATTATACTTGTACATATATAGAAAGACTGCTAATTTGAAACATATGACTTATTTGATGAATTTAAAGAGTTGCAATTTTAGAAGTGTACTATTTTTTGAAAAGCCTGGAATAAATGACTGAGAAACATAAGAGGAACGTATATTTCACGTTCCTCCCTAAAAAAAAGGGTGCGCGTTATTCATAGAGCATACATCAAAATTAAAAAATGCAGCTTGAAAGTATATGTGTGTGTCAAATTGCGGTGCGCAATATACGCCGGTTTTTACGGTAATTGAATGATTAACCCAGTTAGAAAAATAGCTACTTTAATGGATTACAAATAATCTGAGAGGTTGACCATAGAGCAAATAGATGAAGAAACTACATTAATTACCTGAATATTCTAAAATATGCTAGAGCACTAGGTGACTCTCACCTGGGTACTTCGCAGAAAATTCAATCGCCAAAGATTGCTAAATGTGGCTACAAAAATAAATGTCTATAAAAGTCCAGGAACACTTTAAAAGATTCTAGAGGATTCTTTCCTGTCTATACTAAAACAATACCGGAAGTTAACATTGGAGTCAAACATCTGACAGCGACTTTGTGTTTCATTTGTCTTATACGAAACTGTGATTGCAGTGTTCACTTTTGAGTGATTTTTGAATTGGTACTATTTTGGATTTATATGTGTAATTTATTTATTTTTTTTTCGTATTAGAAAATTGCCAATTATTTTTTCCTAGAAGATAAACCATTCTAACCTTTAAAAGGCAATCAACCACGTGACAATTAATGTCCCCAAATAGAATTATAAATACTTAAAGGAAAAGAAGTGAAATTTTAAAAATAAGAACTGCAAAACTAAATTAAATAAACCATAACGTCACTAATATGTGCTACAAAGAGGTAGCTAAATTTGTTTTACCATTTACATGCAATATCAAATATATTCAAAATAGCATCAACTATGAACAAATGAGATATACCAACAGAAAAGAATTATAAGTGTTTCAAGAATGTTTATTACTACTACTCGAGAACCGAGAATGCAAAGAACCACTAATTTTAAAAGTTCTTTTATAAATACGAATATAATTAGAAAGATCAGTAAAAAAATTCAGTTCTTAAGCAAACTCACCGAGGTCCATCTAACTCTCTGAAGCAATTATCAGAGTTTGTTCCGTTAAAAAAAGATTCTTCGCAAGAAATTGGTTCTTCAATGTATGAACTCGATATAATACGACTCCGATACCAAAATGTATTGGCTCTTGTCCTCATTAGGAATCCCATTTCTGAAATGTGTAAACTTCAATAATCAATTAAACTAGAATAACGATGGAAGAAAATGAAAAGATAAAATCAAACGATAATCGATTTAAAAAAAATCATGCAATAGTTAATTTTTAAGAATTAATCGATACTCATTTAAAAAATAAACCATGCAATAATTAACTGTAGAAAATCAAATGATAATTTTTTTCAAAAAATTCATCCAAAAATTAATTTTTAAGAACTAAAGGATACTCATCTTTTAAAAAAAATAAACCATGCAATAATTAATTGAGGAAAATCAAACAATAATGATTTCTTTCAAAAAAAAATTCATGTACTAATTATTTTTAAAAATCAAGCGATAGTAATATTTAAAAAAAACAATTCGTGCAATAATTAGTTTTTTAAGAATAAAACGCTAATTAATTTTTTTCAAAAAGATCAATCGATAAAATGAAATAAAATCGATTCTTTTATAAAAATCATTCGATAAAATAAAACGATATTCAATTAAACGAGACAACCGAAAGAAGACGGAAGAATACTTATTCTTACCCAGTAATTAATGTAGATTGATAATTTTTAAATTTTGATAGAAAGTAATTATAGAACTAGAGTAATTTGATTAGTAATTTCTTAAAAACTATAAAAAACTTGAAATTCTGAAATTTTCAATAAGTAATCAGGATCATAATGTATTATATATTTGTGCGTCAGACATAAATTGTACAAAAATAAATAATTTAATTTACATAAAAGTACTTTGATGAAAATGGAATTTATGACTTTTTTAAAAAAGAGATTAATGTAAATTAGGAATTTCGGAGAAAACTCAGTAAGACAATTCAAGCATTAGACCATTTTAAAAATATTTTCGCGTATTCTATTATCTAATATTATATTAATTATTTTTAAAAGAATTCTAAACTATCTTATCTTATGTAGCTTATCTGCGTCTTATGAATTGCCACAATGAGAGATAACTAAGCCTACTTGACATAAATATACATACTTGGCTTGACTTCTTACTCTCCTGTAAAATTTAAAGTAATAATTCTGTTTTTAAAAAAATAAAACGGTAGTATATAATTAATTTAAAATACATAAAAAGCATTTTTTTGGTAACCATTTCATGTGGCGTTTATAGCAGTGCGTTTTAAAGTCTAAAAATGAATTATTATTTTACGTTAAACATTTTTCCAGCGCATTAAGAATGAAATTTATTACATAATAAAGTGATTTTTAGGAAGGACTCTTATTACCTGGATTATATATATATATAACTGGTAATAATTTGATTAGAAAAAAAAAGTTTTTCGACAATTGTGAGTAATAAAACAATGATTTTTTAAAAATTTTGTTCTATTTTATTCTTTCTCTCTATAAATAAAAGTTTTTCATGTAATGCTGTAATGAATTTATTTATCCGTAAGATATAGTTAGTAAAAATAAAAAGCACTAACAGTTAGTAAAAAAGAAGTCGAATTTAACTGAAGAAGAGAGTCAAAAACGAATTTTGCGGGGGAAAAAATGAAGAAAGTGTATGAAAGATAAACATTTTTAAAGTAGAGATTAGTTGAGAATTTAAATCCTGTGGATAGTTAGAAAAAGCAGTACAAATTAAAATACGGAGATGAAGACTTGAAATTAATTTTTTCCTGCTTGCTTACAATATTCAGTAATACAGTAGCAGTTTATTTTTGTGCGATTTATTTTGTGCGATCTTTTTTTATGCGGCATATAAATTTCAACTGCTTTGATGCCTCTGTAATGTTTACCATGAAGGCACATATATACACTTCCATGCGTCCTGTTCATTTGTTATAAACAATTTCTCGACAATGTGCGTTTGTTTTCTCTCAACGCGCTTGATTGCAGACGAAACTTTTAATGGCAGTGGCATTATCAATAATTTGATAGATTATGAAGATAGACAAGAAGGACAGGATTCTTTGAGAGCTAATAAAATATATGGAAGAATCCAGCTTTCCAACAAATGGGGAAAGTAACTTTTTTAAATTGATACCAATTCCACAAAGAGCTTCGATTATGCATATCTGAATATCGTGACGTTTAAAAGCAACTGTCCAACCAACAGTTATCGCAAAAGCTTATCACTTATGCAAAAAATAAATTAATTGAAATTGTATCTTCAAGTGACGAAAGCGATTTTGAACTAATTCATCACAAGAAGATGAGCACTTTGGATTACGATGAGTGGCGGTGAGAATTATGTATGTGCATTTTGAAAACTTCTCCATGTAAACAATTAGAAATTAAATGCTTTTAAAATGTCTCCATGTGAAATTTAATTATGTATTTTGTTTGGAAGTGCTTTCTCATAAATTTCGTAAATAATTGATGCATTTTCTAAGTGCGACTTTTTCTAAGTGCGCATAAAAAATTCTGCCATATGTCGACTAATTTTTTTGTTATATGTAAGTATTTATGAAATTTTTAAATATTTTTTGTGCATTTTTTTCATGCAGTCCCTATCTAATGCACAAAAACAGGTTTTACTGTATTGAAAAAAATAGATCTACATAATACATGTGAATTACAATTTGAGCAATGAGTATGAACAGTTGTATAATTTGCACAATGGGGGCTTGTCCGCCTTTAGGTGGATAGGGGGTACCCCCATAGTAAAGTTAAGGGGACACAGTACGATTCAATTCGGTCAAAAAATCAAATCTTATTTTCTCTAAGTCTAAAAATTATATTTTTTATGTACTTTTCTACAAACTTACAAAATTTGAAAGCTCTAAGTTTAAAAAGCGCAGAGTTATGATAACTTTTACGTTTCTTTTTATTTGCATTCCAATGGAAACATTCCAAAACATTAAACTGACTTAGCTTAGAAAGATAAAATAACTATTTTGTCTTCATTTAAAAGGCTAAGGCTTTTTTTCCTACTGTGCTTAACACTTTGAATTTTGTTTACTTGTTGCTAATAGTACATGGAACAAAAGTTGGTATGCATTTTTCCAATATACTTATTTCTTAAAAATAAGTATATTTCTTAAATAATACTTATTTCCTTAAAAATAATTGCAGTTAGAATTTACCTATTTTTTTAAGGAATTTTCAATAAGCATTCAGAAAAAGAAGTATTTTTCAAATATCAATCATGTTATCGCAAATCCCATACCAACTTGTGTTATACATAGTTTGACGTACTAGTAAATCAAATTTCATGCATGTACGTCAATTTTTGTGGGATGAGGAGAGAGAGAGTAGCATTTTAAAATCACTTCATAAATTTCAAGTTTTTCCCTAAAAAAATTAAATGGTTAGCTTTTTCTGAAATTTTGAGCACAAAATCTGTTTCACATCCTACATACACATAGGAGGCAACCAAAAACATTATGAAAATCATTAAATTGAAAAAATTTGTGTAAGTCGTACCATGTCCCCTTAAATTTTATTTCATAAAAATTTTATTTTTTGAATATTTTAAAATGTTTTATATTACTGCTTTTTCATAAACTAAAAAGGACTAATTGCATCAAATAAATTGCCTCGCATATGTTTTTTTTTCAAATTACGAGTCATGCGATATACGTTAACGCCAACGTAAAAATAATTAATTTCTGCATGTTGTGTCACTGTTCAATTAATCAATTAAATCAGATACTGTACATATATATATAGTTGCAAATTTAGGTCGGTGAAAAGCAGCTGACAACTCCAACTGCTTGAATAATAATAGATTTATTAATGGATAAAAACAACAGAAAACGAACGTATATACACGAAGACAAATCGACGTATATACACTAAGAAATATTATAACAGCCTATTTACTACAGTACCAAAACCACTCGTTATAAACAAGCCTTACTGTTTCAGAAACAACACCCTAGAACAGTTTCTCTAGCAGGAACTCTGGCAGATAAAGTCTGTCTCTTTTATCACAATTAACGTACACGACTGAATTGAACTGACTCGACTTTTGCGTGTCTTCAAGGTCCCTTACATAGCTTCATAAAAATTTACAGAAGAGTCAACCCAGAGACTTCCCAATGGCTCCATGGCGATACTCTTTTTCACCAAATTCGTCGCAACATGTGATAAAATCGACAAACTGATAATCTTATTCCCATTTTGCAGAGTGCCATAATATATTTTTCAAATTCGTGCTGTGAAGTGAGCTTCCAGCAAGTGAATTTTCCCACAAGCAGAGTACTACCACAGGGAAAACAACACACTTGAGTGTTTTAAAATATTTTGTCAGATGCAACATATCTAGAATATTTTTAAGGCTTATACAAACAAAGCATTATATGAATGGAATTTCATTTTTAAATTCTTTTACGCATGGATATTTTATTTTAAAGGAAATTTTTTTTATAATCTAAGCATTACTTGAAGCGTATTCTGGCTCCTTTTTTTCGATGGAGAGCATCCCTTTGTCCGCAATTCGTCTAGCTTTATCTTCAAGTACTAATATTTGAGAATGGATTCTTCGAAACACTTGCGGTTCGTGTTTCAAAAACGCTCGCATCTGTTCTGAAAAAGAAAAATATGAATAAAAATAGGGTGCACTGTTTTATTAAAAAAGGTGTTCTTCATATAAAAGGAAAAAAAAAAATATTGTGAAAGCGGTATGTTTATTATAATGTGACAAATTTTGTGTAATTAATGCTTGTTGTCGTTACTTATGCCACCTGATCGACATTAACATCACATCAAGAAACTCATCGCAGCTAAGGGCTATATTCTTACGCCTGTTGTTATCCTTAGCTTTGAGCACCATGCAGGTGACAGTACGATTTCGAGGGAAAACACTCTAGGAGTGGTCAAGAGTCTCCCACCTCTCTTCCGCTTCCAACCTCACCTGACGACTTTCGGCTCGAGGGCTATTTAGAGTACCCCCATGCCTCGAAGGCACTATACATTTACAAACATCCATGCCATTTCTGGGATTCAAACTCAGTCCCTACAGCACCGCAGTCAGCTTCACATAATGAATACTTAAAATAGTGTAAATAATCTAATTCTGGATGTGTAATACATTAATATTACTTTTTGTTGTATTTATTTTATGGTAACATTGTAATATTCGCAAGCAATGCCATTCCTTGCAAAATAATGGCGATTGAATGGAAACTTGACGAAATGTTGGCGATAGAGTCAAGTTGGCGTCCTTTTTGGCGACGGTGACCATAAAGGCTACCATTTTTGGCGAGAGGGTGACCATATGGATGTTTCTGGAAATTACTGGAGAAATCTACTAATATCACGCTGTATGACGTAAGCGGATTTTTTGAGAAAGATTCGTGTAGACTATAAATAGGGAGTCGCTCTCCGAAACTGAGTTAGAATTGTTTTGATCGTTTAAGAGTCAGTATTCTTTTGAACTGTTGAAAAGTTGCTTCGATGGAATGATTGTGTTTGCGAATACATTACGTCTTTGTATTTTTAGCAACTGATAGATGTGTAGAAGAAGTGAAGATCTCCTGGGATTTATTTTGCTAATTTTAACGTTTATCTTGTATTTCTAAGGATTGTTTTTCGACAGTAAAGTCTCATCGTTCCTGAAGAATTGTTTTGATCTTTGAGACTGATAGCACATAAAGTAGTGCTTCTCAAGCTTTCAATACTCGCGACCCAATATTCAATCATCCTTTTCATCTCGCGCCCCCCTCCCTACCATAACAGTGTATTGTACTATACTTTGACACTACAGTGTGTGTGTGTGTGTAGTGCGTGTGTTGTGTGTGTGTTGTGTGTGTATGTGTGTTAACGACTTCAACTTCTTATGTACCACCGACGTATATATACGTCTCGCTCCACCAAAGCATTAATCTTCTGGACGTATATATACATCTTTCCGAAGTACGATCTTTTCTGAGCACTGTTATCCATAAAATTATTCCTAAGGCTTTGGAACACAATAAAAGTATATTGACAATCTTTGCAAAGGATTTACTTCTTTCAGAAGATTTTGCTTATTTATTCCTTTTCTCCCCCCCCTCAAACCATCAAAATACGCGCGTCTGCGTGGAAAACCCTAGCTTTGGGGACCAAACCACGTAACTTTTAATCGGCAGTTAAGGAATTAATTACAAACCGTATAAATTATCAAGATAAGTATTAATACAAGCCCATGGGGTCTCTGGTTCTTACCTTAGTATTGCTAAATTAATAATAAAATACATTGTACACTACAGATACTTTTATAAGTGTATTATTATATCAGTGTAAATGTGTATTTTATATTTTATTATGTCAGAAAGTATTTTGTTTCCTTACTTTCAGTAAATTAATAACGTTTTGAATAATGTTTAGTTTTCAACTTTTCAATAGGCTCGCGCCAGCTTGTAAGGTTATCACGCCCCTCAAGGGGGGCGCGCCCCACAGTTTGAGAAACTGACATAAAGTCCTCGAACCCCGATCTACGAAACAATAACATTAACAATCATTCTAGATAATTTTAATACCTTCAGTCTACCACATTGCCAACTTTGTAATTTGTTTTCGCCATTTTTACAATAAGTCACCAAAAGATCTTAAAGGCTACCAAATAAATTTTCATCCTAAAGTTAACTCCCCAAATTTACTGAACTGTTGATAGAATAAAATAGTTAGTCAGCCAAAAAAATCACCAATTTTAGCAATCAACCTACATTTTATTTAAACAAACAGTACGAAGGGAAAGAGTCGACTCCGTATTTTTGAGCCCTGGTCAAGTGAAGAGGACGTCATCTGAGCCGATACTCCAACCTTCCACAGCACGTCAACACGGGGTCGTCGAGGCATGGAAGGTTTAACGTGCATCAGCTCTCCTACGCGGCGAATCTTCGGCAACTCTCACGACACGTAAACAGATAGTAGAGGCTGATTAATTGCATTATACACTCTGTCGCAAAAAATATATGCACCCAGAAGAAATTGAGCTACATTCACGAAATTTGGTATGCATGTAGTGTATATGAAAATAAACAAATGATTAAAAATTCAGAACAAAAATATCATTTTATTAAGCGGTTACAGCTTGCAAAAGGTTAAAAATCAGTAAGTAGTAAAGCCACCTCTGGCAGCTATACAAGCCGAAATTCGGCGTGGCATCGATTCAATTAGATCACTTATGACCCCCTTTGGAAGATCCTGCCATAGTCTTTGCATCTGCGCAGTTAATTCTCCTGTATCTCGGGACGGCTGCAGTTGCCTTCCCAGCGCGTCCAGACATGCTCTATTGGCGAAAGATCTGGTGACCTGGCAGGCCATGGTAGGACGTCATATCCTTGAAGACATTGTTGGGAGAGTCGCGCAGTATGTGGACGAGCATTATCCTGTTGATAAATGGCACCTGGGCGACTTGATAGCATGGGTAGCACAATCGGCGTTAAAATATCGTCCACGTATCTGCGAGCTGTCAAAGTGCCTTGAAGGACCACTAAAGATGATCGTGTGTGCCAAGAAATTGCTCCCCACACTGTCACACCTTGTGAAATTGCTGTATGCCGCTCGACAATAAATGCCGGATCGGACCGCTGGCCGGTGCGCCTCCAGACACGTGTGCGGTGGTCATCAGCACTGAGACTGAATCGGGATTCATCACTGAAGATGACACGTCTCCAGTCTGTCACACTCCAAGTTGCCCGAGGTCGGCAAAAATCCAGTCGACACTGCCTATGATGTGGGGGTCAGTGGTAAGCGTCTTAGCGGACGTCGGCTCCTCAAGCCAACTTCGGTCAGTCGTCTCCTTATGGTTTCTCTTGATGGCACTGGATGTCTGGAAGGAGGTAAGTGGCGTTGAATCGATGCTAGCGACGTTGTTGGTGCCGAAGTGGCCACTCTTCTGATTGCACGATCCTCGCGATCATTTGTGTTCCTGGGACGTCCTGACCCTCCGCGACGGTACACTCTACCTTCTGTGATCCACTGTTGCCAACACCGAGCAACTACCATATCGCTCCGACCGAGGTTTCGGCCGATACGTCTATTCGACCAACCTGCTTCTCTGAGGCCTATTATACGGCCCCTATCAAAGTCCGTCAGCTGCTCGTACTGCCGCCGGTTACGTCTTAGAGGCATCCTAAGTCTCAATATCGTCTATCAAAGTCATCAGATTCGTTTGGATAGCCGTACGGCGCTCGTACTCATGCTTTTAAACTCTCCCAGTTGCGCAACTAATATGCGCATAGCACACTTAGCCTTGTCTCATTGGCTTCGAAATTTTAATCATTTGCATATCTCTTACCAGACTACGTTCTTGCCGAGTTTCGTGATTGTAGCTTGATTTCTTCTGGGTGCATATATTTTTTGCGACAGAGTGTATATCCGAAACTGCAGAATTATCCTACCACAGAGGAGGCGCTGCAATCGAGTTAAAGTACTACATCCATAAAAATGGGCCATATTTTGTGAAATGCGTGAGCTTTTAATTTAAATATTGTTACGATGATCGGGGTTCGAAGATTTATGCAAATCAGTCGCAAATAACAAGATAGTTCCTTAAGAGCGATGAGAATTTATTGACGAAAATCCAATCCTTGAAATACAGGATTCAGCAGCAAAATTCGCAGAATAAATATCAGAAGGATTTCACACCTTCAACAGCATTCAGACATAATTATTAGTGTCTAAAATGCAAGTATGTGAAAGATAATTCACACAAGCAATCGCTCGTTCAATAGCCGAAATAATCACTAATCGCTTCAACGGTCAAGACAAGACTACTAGTCGCTAGTCAGAACAATACTAACCAATCGCTGGCCAAAACCATACTAACTCAGCTTGGAGAGAGTCTTCCCATTTATATCCGTTACGGATCTTTCGAGAAAGATCCGCTTGCGGCATAGATTGTGAAATTAGTTTTTATTTCTCCACTAATTTCCTGAAGAATCCAGAGGGTCCCAAACTCGCCAAGTCCTAATTGAATAGCTATTATAACGAAAGGTTCGGCGTTGCTTGCGAATATTACAATTTTAACATAAACTAAATATAACAGAGTAATTTAAATATATCATACATCCAAATACAGATTATTCACACTATTTTACGTAAAATTTGTAACAATATTGTATCACACCCTGTTATATGCTTAGATTACAATGGAAAACTCAACCACGCATGCAGATGTAAATATGACACATCACAAGCTATTTATTACGAATTAAATAGTATTTGTAGTTCTTTTTATTGAGAACAAGGGAAAGTTCTGTCGTTTTTGAATACGTGCACATTTATGCGTTGTCGATCCTTAGTAAGAATTCATATTTGACAGAAACCAATTGAAACAGTCAGATTAGTGTATGATTGATGCTTTATACATAATTTTTGGTATTTTAGTCAGTTTCTTAAAACTTGTATAACTGTCAACACGAGTGAAGAAAAAGTGCACTATGTGTTGCATGAGTTCCAAAAAAGGAATAACGTGGTGAAGGAAAAAAACTTGTTTGAAGAGGATGCAGCAACAGCTCGAACATGTCAAAGATTGCTTACGACATTTCATTCTTTCTTTAAAAGATGAACCCAGATAAGGAAGGCCTATGCATGTTAGTGATGAAGTGCCACACAGTCTCTCATCAGTAAAAATTCCAAGTTAACTTCAACAAATATTGGCTTCAAGATTCATGTTGTTACGTAGATCCGAGTTCGAGGATTTTATACAAAACAATCACAAAGAAAATAAACAGTTATTCAAGAGCGTTGATAATTTATTGACGAAAATCCAATCCTTGAGTTGCAGGATTCAGCAGTAATATTCACAGAGTAAATCTCCGAATGTCTTCTCACCTTCAAAAGCACTCAAACACAATTGTGTTAGCGTTTAAAAATATACGTATGTAAAAGATTATTCACAAGCACAGCCGAGCTAATCGCTAGTCAAAACAATGCTCTCTCTTTGCTGGCTGAAATCAGACTGAGTGACTACGGCTGCCACCGCTCTATTTATAGGCGCGGCAGAAATTTCCAGAAATATAACCGCTAGTGTCATAGAGCGTGACGTTAGTAGACCTCTCCACAAATTTCTAGAAGAATGCAGAGGGTTCCGAACTCGCCAACATGGTCGCCAATGACGCCAAAATGGTCACCAAAGTAGCCAAATTGGTGGCCAACTTGGTTGCCAAAAATGATACCAACTTGGCTCTACCGCCAGGATTCGCCAAGTTCTCATTGAATCGCCATTATAACGTAAGGGACGGCTTTGCTTGTGAATATAGTGCAATTTTATTATAAAATAAATATAACAGAGTAATATAAATGCATTAAACATCCAAATACAAGTTATTTACACTATTTACACAAAATTCGTAACACTGTCATCAGATGCTTTGGATTACATTAAAAGGCTTGGTTACGTTATCAAACACTGTTTATGGATGATTCATGAATCGAACGAAAAAAAATTAATGGACAGAATTTCGATATGCTCGTCACAAGAATGAACTGTTTTTGAACCAGTTGGTGACTGGAAATAAAAAGCGGATAGTGTTAGAAAAAAGGCATATTCTTACAAAGGGGAGACACCACCGTCTACGTACAAAGCTGGCGTACATCAGAAGAAGGTTATGCTGTGTTGGTGGTGGGTCCGCAAGGATATGGTGCATTATGAGTTGCTGAAACAAAATGAAACGATCGATCCTGATCGTTACTGTTTGCAACTTGATGTTTTGAATAAAGAAATTAGTGACGTAAACGTTTATCTTTGGCCAACAAAAGGGTGTTATCCTTCATAACGACAACTCAAGACCATGCGAGACAAATAAATAAATAAAACGCACAAAAACTTGCAGATTTGGGTTAGGAAACTTTGCCTCAGCCAGCATAATTTCCTGATAAAGCACCGTCTGACTAACATGCCTTCAGGTTGCTGCAAAACTTTCTTGATTGAAATGAATGTATGAATTATCAATTGGAGTGGAAGAATACTTTGCCGTCAAGACAGAAGACTGCTTTTCCAGGCGATTAGATAAGCTGTAAGAATGACGGCAAACAGTTGTAAGAAAGGACATTATATATTTGGTATTTAATTTAAAATAAAAAGTGGAAAAAATTGTTTTTTCTATCGGAAAAAAACGACAGAATATTCCATTTAACCCAATAATTATATAGCAGCAATATTACTTTCCAGTTTTTTGCCTTCTCTCAAACTAATCAATAGCTCAGGTGTCGTTCTCGTTACTTGATCGAAATACAAAAATGCGATATCCATCTCCTATAGTCTTTTTGTAGCCTCAATTGATTAGAATTATTTTCTAATCACACTCTTAGAAACTGAACGAGGGCTTTTGGCTACGGACCACGTAACTTTGAACGATGTTTAAGTGACGAGAATGACACCTAAGCTAGCACCCTACTTTACAAAATTCCATACACACAAAAATGATAACTTTGATGTATTTGTTATGACTCTCTACATAGCTTCAGTGGCATCAGAACTCAAGCTCATGATTCAACAACGTCGGACTCCGTGCAGCCTCAAAGCGAGAGAGTGAATATCAACGTCACCCTATTCAGCTACTAGAAGGCTTTTGAATCTTGGTCAAGTGTCGAGGACAACACCTGAGCTGACACCCCTCTCTCCTAACCGACATTTTACCGGTTTGAAAAAGGGATTGAAATTTGGTTCCCTCTTTGGAGCAGGACAAATAGGGAGAAAAACGAATTTTTTCCATGATGCACTGCAACCGAGATTCATGTGTTCAAAGCAGATTTGTCGAATCTGCACGTTTGGACGACGAAAAGAATTAAAAAATATATACATTTAACGACAAATGTAAAGTTAAAAATAAATTTGAGAACAAGAATGGGAAAAAATGTTGCGATTTTATTTATTTATATTATTTGAAAATATCTTTAATGTTACATTAAAAGTATTTCAATGGATGAAAAATTTACACTCAAATTAAACAGTAACTTTGAAATATATAACCATTTTTAACTTCATAATAAATAAATCACGCATTTAAAAAACTTCATCCTCAAAAGTTTTATGCCTTTATGTCTTTGTATAAGCAAAGTAATACACAGGAGTGCAGAAGAAATGTAAAGATTTTATTTATTCAATTCCTACCATTATAGCTTACTCTCTATATATATTTATTTATTTATATATTTATCTTGTTCAAATTTTTTCAATCGTTCATAAAATACTTTTTTTTCATCCAATAAAGTTCAAATAAATGTTTTTAAACTTGTAGTGGATGACACTTGACGTTAATACATTTTTTCAAATATTAGCTCATTAATTAAATTTAATTAAATTAACAATAGGCTTTTGACGCCAACTTAGATTCGTCTCGAAAGTTGTAACAATGTAACTGTTAAAACCAAGACAAAACTTGGCGTCGAAAACCGGTTTTTCAGTCAAACCGGGTGTGCGTTGTTACAACATTGCAGACAAATCATGCTCTTTTTGATGTGTAACATTCTTCCTCTCGGTTGCTGGATAATATTTGTTGGGAGGGATTTCGTGAAAGGGACGGATGTGTGTGACAGGATGTGACGTAAGAGTGCGCTACTTGATTTGACCAATGAGAGTGTGTGGCTGTGTCTTTTCGCTACCCTCGCATGGGGGTCCAACTCTAGTAGCCATCAAACACTCGAGCGCTTGACTCTAAATCCGTTAGTCATGATATTGGGGGGACATAAATGCGGCAGAATGCTTATTTGAAAATAGAGAAACAGTGATTTCGGTGGTCGTGTACATTTTTTCGAATCAAACGGTTAAAAAAAAATTAAAGATTTTCTTCATTTTGTACTTTACCGATTTTTGTATATAACGAAGGTGGTTCAGCTTTTTAAAAAATTATCACTCGCTTCACCTGATTTTGAGTGGTGATTTTAACTTTAACTTCGGTTTGCCAATAGCTGAGCCGCTCATAGCTTTTATGAATGATGAACGGTTTACTCCTTTTGTTATAATTAAGTACAATTTTCATTAAAGATATAACTATTCTATAGAAAATTATTTCCAATCATATACCTGATTCATATTTTTTTCAGGAAAAAAGTTAATACTGCGTATTTACCACTATAACATGTCAGATGTTACACATCATATGTGACTACTGTAAGACTCGTTTCTTTTATTTCAATTCCTACTATTAGCTCAATCTCTCCCTATATATATATATATATATATATAGGGATATATATATATATATATATATATATATATATATATATATATATATATATATATATATATATATATATATCCTATTACAATTTTCAATCGTAATAAAATACTTTCTATTCATCCATTCAAGGAAAGAATTGACTTAATTTTTTTTTTACGTTATTTTTGTTTTTTGACAATATCTAATGAGTTGAAAGTATTTGTAAATTTAAATAAAAACATTACAATGGATTAAATTCTCAGAGTTCTTGTATAATTAGTTTGGTGTACAAGTTTAAGTTCTAATTTTTATCTTTAGGATAAATAAATTATAAATTTAAAATTTTACTCTCATAAGTTTTATATCTGCATCTACATTTACGTAACCGAAGTTAGAAACACGAATGCGAAATAAATCATTTCTTTTTTTTTTTACAATATCTAAAAAGTTCAAAATATGTTTGTGATAAAAAAAACCTTGTATAAAACATTCCAATGTATTAATTCTTAAATTTACACACAAATATATTTTAGAGGAAAATTGAATTTACTATTTTAAACTCCATAGTAAGTAAATTATTATAAATAAATCAAATTATAGTTTTGAAAATTTATCATCAAATTTTATCCTCTCTGTATTTCCTAAGCACAATAGAAATAAATATATATTTGTGAGTCCAGAATGTAGATTATTAATTTTGTCTAGTAACCCATTGTGCATAAAACAAAACAAACAAAAAATATGTGCAGCAACGTGGCTTCTAATTAGGGGGAAGATTCTAGACTATCATCACACTCAACATTCTAGATGTTCCCATGGTTACACTGTAAAGTCATGTGAATCTATAAACCAATCACCAGTTTCTCTTACAAACGAGCTCGGAAAAAAAAGTACCAGTAAAAAAATACGGCTCTTCTCCTCAAACCCGGTTTTGCATGTAAACGGGGTCACACATTAACACATGAGGATTAAAAATTAACTCTCTCAACTCAAGATAGATTGAAAATGCAAAATTTTGTTTTTAAACTGTTAATTTTTAAAAAACAAAAATAATAATTTTAAAAAATTAAATTTAAACTAAATTTTTTTTAAAAAAATATTATAAATGCGTTTAAGAGGAATAATTTAAAATTTCGCATATTTTTTGTAGCAGGTTTTCTTTCTTCAAATATTTTTTTTATTTCGTAATGTTAATATATATTTATATGTATATAAAACCTTATTTTATCAAATATTTACATCATTTTAACTTTTTTTTCAGAGAACAGCTGATAACTATGTTCGTTATTCATACTTTTTTATTTGCTTTTCAATATATATACAGTCGGACCTCTATTTAAAGAAGGCGCTAAATCCCGCAAAAAAGTGGGTTATGTGGAAAATTCGTAATACAGAGGTGCATCTTTATATGCCCACATAAAACAAATTTTAAATTCATGAGCACTATATATTAAAAAAAAGTAATTATTCAAACCTTTTTGTATACACTAATGTAAATTAGTATATATTTATGAAGAAAAAAGATTAGTATATATATATATTTATTTATTTTATATATTTTACCCACCAAAATAAATAAATAAATATAAACTGCAAGGAAAATAAGAAAAAAGAATGTCGAAGAATACACTATTTTCAACACTAAAAAATAATTTTATATCAAAATCAATGAATTTTAAGGATATTTTCGAATTTAAAGCATACATGTAATTTTAAACATAATTTATTTTATAACTAGAAATTCTAAACAAACTGAAATACAGTTTAAACGGCCAGAATTCTGTTGCTCTTGGCGAGACAGGCATCTAATAAAACCAATGCAAAATTTATGACCACCACAAAATGAATTATAAGAGAGAACAATTTAAAATATCCAGATATACCTTAAGAAATAGGAAGGAAAAAAATTGAATTTGTTTAAAAGAAAAAGTTCGTTCTTTCGAAAATGCACTTCGCTATTGAGAGGTTATTTTACGAAGAAAATCGTGAAATGTTCTTGGTTCCAGGAAAAAGTTCGTTGTATAGAATAATAGAGGTTCGACAGTATATATTTAAAGAAAGAGAGAGAGAGAGAACTTTTTATAAAAAAATTGCA
Source organism: Trichonephila clavipes (assembly GCA_019973935.1). NCBI lineage: Eukaryota > Metazoa > Arthropoda > Arachnida > Araneae > Nephilidae > Trichonephila > Trichonephila clavipes. The sequence goes on along the minus strand of BMAU01002031.1, from coordinate 1,090,467 downwards.
CTTGTTGTTTAAACTTCTCTTTTTCTTACCTTGCACTCTCCGGACACAAAAAACGCCATCCAAATTCAACTCAGAAACTTGATTTTCCATATATTGCAAAGTGAGTCCCAGAGAGTACAGTGTCCGGTCCAGCAAGGACGGTCCAGTTGCTGCTGACATGCAGATGCCGGACCCCGTTAAAACCAATTGGAATAACAGGACAATCATCTCTTTCTTTCCACATCCGTTTTTATTGTGTCGGAAGCAGGGTGAAATCGGTCTTCACTCTGGATATGTCAGCGCATGCGTAGAACAGACGCGGCAGAAGAATAATTAAAGGTCGTTTTTTGAAAAACCAAACTCAGAAATGATTCTCAGCACCTGTGAATTCAATTATGCTGGAAATAATTGAAATTTCAAACATTAGCTATACATGTTTTGCCTTTTTACCGTAGAAGCAGATTGGGAAAAAGATAAATAATTATTTTATTAGTGCTGGAGTTAAATACGTTTTAACGTTAAAGCATATACTTTAGTTATTTCAGAGAATACCTAGATATATCACAAAATAATTATACAACAGATTGTTAATTACACATGTTACATAGTTATTCTGTGAAATAACTATTTACTGTGTACCGTAAAATCCGGTGTATAACGCGCACTTTTAGAACAAAAACTAAAATCGATATTTACGGGTGCGCGTTATACGCCGGGTACAAAAATGACAGCTTTAAAAAAAATAAAAAAAGATATGAGCATATATATATAAAATGAGACAATATTAAACTTCTGCATGGATCGAAATTCTGTTAATTTTAAGTATATGAACATAAGAGTTGTAATTCTAGAAGTATACTATTTTTTCAAAAGTATGGGATAATATCTCGAATAAATGACTTCAAAACATAAGAGTGTTTCCCATGTACATTTCAGGGCTGCAGTAGCCCAGTGGTCAAGGTATCGGATCATGGCAGGCATATCGTGAGTTCGAGCCCAGTACCACCAAAGATCCGCCGTGTAGGGCAGCGATGCATGTTAAATCAGTCGAGAGCTGAAGCGTCCTCCCGTTGGTGTGGTGTGGTAGTTAGGAGATGGGGTGCCAACTCAAGTGTCGTCCACGTCACTTGAGCATGGTTCAAATTTCGTGGTCCATCGCCAAAAGCCCTCGTGTAGCTGAACAGTGCGTCGTTAATATTCGCTCACTCACCTCAAGTTTCTTCGTAAAAGAACGGGTGGTGTTCTGTAGCGAATATGCCTAAAAATTAAAAAAAATACAGCTTGAATGCATAGGTGCAGGTTACATACACCGAATTTTACGGTATATTAACAAACCATAGACCATAAAAAATAAACAATTTGACAATAAAATGGGTTCGTTGTCTTATAAAATAATTGATAACATATAGTTAGTCTCTCAAAAAATTAATTTCTTGAAACTGATAAATAAAGGAATAAGTAATGAAGAAAAACACAATATATTATATATTTGGTAGATTAAGAAAAAGATAACTGTTTATAGTGCACAGAGACAAGAATTTTTTTTCGTGCCGCAACAGTCCTCGAGGGCCAAGGCCTATTGTGACCATTGAGTGCTGAGGTGCATGAGCAGATGTCTCGATCAGGTAGTCAGTCTGAAGCGAAACCTCCAGTGTTTAGTCCCCAAGCAAGCTTGGTACTCTGTTATCGATCCACTGAAGGGATGAAAGGCTGACTCGACCTTACCCAGCCCGAGGATGGAACCACGGAACTATGGTGTTGAAACGCGTCACACCACCACTAGACCACTGCGCCTGAGACAGGAAATAGTTTTATTAAAAATTTTACTACTTTTAATTATATGAATTATTAAGTTAGTCTACCTTAGAGTGAGAGACTTTTCCAATTCACGGACCCCTTAGAGCTGTAAGGTGTTCTGAGGGGATATCTTAAAATAATATTTAAAGTAGATAAACATGTTTTAGGTACTTTACGTGAAGGCAAAAAAGTATTGTATTTGTAGTAAAAAATTAATGTAATCTTTTAATATAATTCACTTAATAGTATTAATTTGTGATCCAAGTGTCAACTACACATACATTATATTTAATAACTGGGATATGTTCTTACATTTTTTTCTTTTTCAATTCCTACTATTAGCTCGCACTTTCTGCATATTTATTTATTTATTTATCATGGTGGAATTTTTAATCGTTAATAAAATACATTTTAAAGCCCGCTCAATTGAGCTGAAATTTTATTTACATGATTATTTTGGATGACAATACAATAATTTTTAATTATATTTAATAAAAATTAATGGATTAAAACTAATTATTTAAAGAATTACAAATACAACCATGTCGGCACATTTTTGGTGACTTAGCGATCCTTTAGGCGACTTGTGTCAAAACTTTAAAAGGTCTTTTTCTCGCGTTTTAAAGCATTCAGTTGAACTGAAATTTCATATACACGATTGTTTTGGATGACAATACGATACTTTAATGATAATGAATAAAAATTAATGACCACCTAATGTTGTGATTCTGTCCTATGTATATACATATTTATATTAATTGTAACCATTTAATAAAATGTAGCTAAAATAAAATTTTTCTTTGTTGATCTAAGTAGGAATTGACTTAAAAATTTTTTTTATATTACTTTTTTGTTGAAATAAAGGTCAAAATCTAGGCCTATTGAAATTATCTGCAGTCGCATTTCCTATTTTGCGTTTAATATGTTTTTATATTTTATTTTGTTGCCACTCACGTTGAGAAATATTTTCCCCTTAAATATAATGGCATTAAAATAATTGTAATTGTGTCAGAAACCTCGTGTATTTTACATAAATTTGCATCCAAAAATTCAAGAGCCGTTATTGCTTAAATATAGATTTTAACATCAAATCTGTTGATATGTCGTTACATTGTTTTCTGTCCTTCATTATGGATGTGGTTTTTTTTTTCACAAATAAAAATAAAGTGCATTTTTCATAAGAAAACCATTTATTGTACTGATGAGTATAAAAAAAGTTTCTTTGAACCCGGGATAGTAAAGAATAGACTATTCATAATACAGTAAGCAGTACATATGTAAATTAAAAAAAAATGTTTTAATGTTCTGTAAGACTGTAAAAAAATATATATATAAAAGGTATTGAAAAATAAAATTATTATGTATGATTAGAATTTTCTGTTTTAATGACTGGAATGAGTCTTAGATACTTGTGGTCATTCAAACTTCATTGAGATCGAGAACCCATTTTGCCCACAAGGTGTGACACACACAAAACGAGATTAAGTGTGAATTTTGAAAAAAGAGTGGAGTTGCCAACAACTGTTTGGGTGACGTCATCCCACGCACTTCCTCTCTCCAAATGGCCAATTTCGCCCATATCTATTATACCAGGTAGGAGTACTGCGTCATTGAGTCAACACATGCAACTGCATTCTGCCGGAAAAATGTCGATTCAACATCGAATTTCTTGTGAAACTGAAGAAATAAGCCACAAAAACATTTCCTATATTAACCGAGGCTTATAGAGATGAAATTTTGTCTAGTGAACATATGTTTGAATGGCATAAGAATATTTCAAGGGGAGAGTCAGTGTGGAAAATAATGAACGTGCTGGGTACCTAAGATCAGCGATTACAAACCAAAACATAGACAAAATTCGTGATATGAGCGGGTTCCCACTCATATCAGTGATCAGACTGTTAACCAACACTACTACCCTGAAATACTGAATAAGACTTCGTGAAAAAATTAGGAGAAAAAAAGGGAGTAATGGATGATTGTTGCACCAAGACAATGCATCAGCTCACACGGCCTATCTGTCAAGGAGATTTTGACCAGCAAAAACATTGCTGTGATAGGGCATCATCCTTATTCACCTGATTTGAGCCCATGCGACTTTTTTTTTATTTCCTTCAGTTAAATCTTTCCGAAAGAGAACCCATTTTACCTCAGTCGAAGAGGTTCAGGTAAAAACGGAAAAACTCTTAAAGGGGCTTCCAAAAATCTCGTTCCAGAACTGTTACCAGCAATGGTAGCACCGAATGCAGAAGTGTGTGAATGCTGAAGGGAACTACTTTGAAGGTGAAACTGTCATGGAGAACTGATTCTGTAATTAAAATGCTTTATAGGACCAGTCTCGTTTTTTTCTGTCACACCTCGTACAAATTTATTATTTTCCTTTCGATTTTTTATTGTGATTCGATAATCTAATGGTTCCACGGAACACAGTTTAAAATCAGTTTTACCCTCTCTTGCCTTGTACACTTATCCTTTTTAAAAACATGAAATATTTTGAAGTGATAACTTCTTTTAGTACGTTTGGCTGAAGAGTGAACTTGAATGAACGTCACGCTCGGGTTTGTAATGCTCATTCGGCTTTTTTTGTCCTTAGTCGGAAATCCCTTCTCGTCCACCCCTTCTCCAAGGCCGTCCCTCTTTGGTCCACGTGACCAAAAGAGGGACGTTCCCCCGAGTTTTGAGTAGTACACAGTCTTGTATGTTTATTTTATTAGTTTATCTTATCACGTGTATTTATTACTCAAGGTATATCGGTAGGGATAACTATAAAGAAAGGTACGATATATATATTTTTGTATAACTTTATTCTTGTGTTATTACTTTATAACTAAAACGTAAAATATATGCCTTTTTTAGTATTTTAAGCAATCGTTAGTCTACAAAAATAAGTAGTTGAATCATAGAATTCAATAATTTTATATACATTAGCGGAATGTACAAAATTTCAAGCTCTAGCTACATTACCTTGTAGCTGTAGTGTACTAAATCAATCAACCTAAATGAATCAGAGCTCCTCGTTGTAGGAAACATTTAAAACAATTCTATTTCGCTATAATGCACGCAAACTTAGGGAACATAGGCCAAGAATATGGATAGTTACAGTTTTATTACATAATAATTATGCATCACTTTAAGGTATTGATTTACATAAAAATAAACAAAATGAAATTACCTACTCCTTCAACATTAATAAAAAAAATTTAAATCGTACACATATTATGTATCATGTATCTTTTAGGTATATTTATTAAAAAGAAAAAATAAACAAAAAATATGAGCATTTTTTTTCACTATCTTTAATTAAAAAAAATATTTTGTCATGTACCGCTTTCGCATATTAGGGGTAAATTTTGTGACTTTCAATTTGACGCGAATCTAAAAACATTCAGTGTTAACCCTTTACCTACTGTATTATGATTTACTGTAGTTTTTTTCATGCAATATTTTTTTTAAATCACTACATTGAAAATTAAGGGATATACATCAACAAAATGCTCAACTTTGGGAAATTTAATTAGTTAGAGTTAAATAATTGATTAAATATATTCAACTGAAAAATTAATTATATACACTGTTCACTTAAAATAAATAATTAAATCGTTCTCTAAGGTCTTCATTAACATATAAAAAATTAAGACACTTTTTGATATTAACTATTTTTTCGGAACAAAAATGACACTCTTCGCAATCCGCTGAAAACGCGATTTCTGCTATAAAATTATTCGCCTACCCCACTAAAATACTCAGAGTAGAGCCCGTGCTGCTGCATATCTTGGAAGAGTGGATTTAAAAGAATATTCCTGTTAAGTATCGTCAGAGTATTCGTAAAAATGGTTATTCTACCTAATTTTAAAGTGAGTGGTTCTTATAGGTACCGTCGGTAGATAAAGGGTTAACGAATAATAAACCCCGATTTAATAAATTATTTGAATAGTTAAACATTTTTTTTTTTATCTTGTAACAGAAAAAATGGATTTTTCCAAATTATGTCCTGTTAGTCCGGTAACAGAAAGAGAATTTTTTTTGTTCACAGTAAGTTTCTACGGCAAAGAGTGCAGAATATTATTAGACTTTACAACTGCGGATGACTCATGAATGAAACCTATCGTGTGAGTTTTGAATAGGACGGGAAATTCCTTTCTTATCTCATTCCAGTCCACAAGGCAAGATATATTTTAAGATTGTAATGATTACGAAATACATTTGATCACGAACTGCTATCTGTGTACAATTGAAATTCAGGAAATTGTTGATTTGTCGCAGCCAATGAATAGCGATTCTGTTGCAGAAATAGGTAATGAAACTATCATCAAAAAGTATTACATTTTCTAATGCTTTACATTGTTTGGAAACTGTGAGAAAATACCTTATGCAGTATTTCCCTCTCTGCATAAAGTAAAAAAAAGAAATCTTGCGAGTCAGGAATTAAAAAATTGTCAAACACCTATTAGTCAGTATTTTAAAATTTCCAATTAACTGGTGCATAATAATTCACTAGGAGTATTTTAGCTATTAAATAAAAAGCGTGCAATTTCAAACTATGAATATTTTTGTTTAGTTGCTTATTAAACAATTTCCAAATTTGTATTTTGCTAGAGCCCCGATGTATCGAATGACCCCAATTTAACGAAAAAAATTTACTGTTCCGATTAATTCATTAAATCGGGGTCCGACTGTATTTAAATATTATTTACTGTGGTGTATTTCACTCGGGATTGTGCGACTTTCTAAGGAAATCACTGTATGTTCTACTTTAAATTACTTTATTTTTGGTGGAACTGTATTTTATTCTGAAAACATGTATAAATACAATCAAATTAAAATTATTAAACCAAAATCTAAAATATGAATAATCACCGTATTTTCCCCCTGCATCCTGTCCTCTCAGCGATCCGCGGAGTTGTTGTTACTTATGCCGCCTGACCGACAATAACATCAGATCAAGGTCCACGAAATTCATCGTGGCTAAGGGATAGATTTTTAGGCATGTCGTTAGCCTTAGCTTTGAGCACCATGTAGGTGACAAAACGATTTTGCTCGGTTTCACCTCAATTTTAAAGGAAGTACACCTTGAGGGTGGTCAGATGCCTCCCACCTTTCTTCCTCTTCCACCAACCTCACGAGAGGAATTACGGCTCTACGGGTATTTAGAGTACCCCCATGCCGCGAAGGCACTATACATTTACATACATCCATGCCTTCTCCGGGATTTGAACCCAGGCCCTACGGCACCACAGACAGCGTCACTAACCACTATATCGGATGGGCGGTGCTAGCCACGGTAAAATGATCAAACGTAGAGCGGTCCGCTGCGATTAGGTTTGCAGTCCCTGGATCCCGCGGTGTTTTTCAAATCCCAAAATCCCGGAATTTAATTTTTGTCTGAATTATAATTAAAAAAAATTCTCAATTGTGCGATTGTAAGTGCTGTAAGTAAAAAAAAATATATGCAGCTCTCATTTTCGTATGGGAGAACGTCACGCAGATCTATGTGGCTCACTACAATATTTACCCAATAATAAAGGGTGTTTTTTTAGAGGTATAGAACTTTAAATTGCAATGAAACAACGATGTATTATTCGATTGACGTGAATTTTTTTTATTCGAAAGATAATCTTGTGGCATTACATTTTAAATAGGATTTCTGGCATAGGACTGCCACGGTTGGCTCGGATGTAGTCTAATCTGGACGTCCAATTTTCGATGACTTTTTCCAACATTTGTGGCCGTATATCGGCAATAACACGGCGAATGTTGTCTTCCAAATGGTCAAGCGTTTGTGGCTTATCCGCATAGACCAATGACTTTACATAGTCCCACAGAAAATAGTCTAGCGGTGTTAAATCACAAGATCTTGGAGGCCAATTCACAGGTCCAAAACGTGAAATTAGGCGGTCACCCAACGTGTCTTTCAATAAATCGATTGTGGCACGAGCTGTGTGACATGTTGCGCCGTCTTGTTGGAACCACGGCTCCTGGACATCATGATTGTTCAACTCAGGAATGAAAAAGTTAGTAATCATGGCTCGATACCGATCACCATTGACTGTAACGTTGTGGCCTTCATCGTTTTTGAAGAAGGATTCCACCAGCCCATAAAGCGCACCAAACAGTCAGTTTTTCTGGATGTAACGGTGTTTCGACATACACTTGTGGATTAGCTTCACTCGAAATGCGGCAGTTTTGTTTGTTGACGTAGCCATTCAACAAGAAGTGCGCTTTATCGCTAAACAAAATTCTCTTATGAAAATCGGGAACAACGGCAATCTCGTTTTGGGCCCATTCGACGAATTTACGCCTTGCTTGATCATATTTAAAATGTAATGCCATAAGATTATTTTTCGAATAAAAAAAATTCATGTCAATCGAATAATACATCGTTGTTTTATTGCAATTTAAAGTTCTATACCTCTAAAAAAACACCCTATACAAGCAACATCTCAAGAATAGATTTTGTCACAGTGCCTTCTTCAATTAAAGGCAGTTAATTAATAGTGAGCATTCGGGCAAGAATTGAGATATTTCAGATCGCATTGCATTACTAACAGCTCATGCAACTGGATCTTCTATTTCAAATAAGGTAACACTTGAAATTGATTCAAATACTGATCCAATAACTGGATCAATTTATACACAAAAACCTTCAAGTGTAGCAGAAGAACTGGATAAAGTTATATAAAAGGTCTATGCATCAATGCAGTTTATTAGATTTGAGACACTGTCATCGGAATTTCAAAAAGAAATGTCTTTTTTAAAAATGGAGGGAGACGTTTTGACTGCTTGAAAAGAAATGTACTCCCATTTTAAAGAGTGTTTTTTTCCAGGTATAGAAGTTTAAGTTGGCATTACTTTCCAAGATGGCGACCGATTTAACAGCTGTCAAGTGATTTATTCTCAGTTTGGTTTGGCAATTCATCAAAACGATCATCAAGCAAGGCGTAGATTCGTCGAATGGGCCCAAAACGAGATTGCCGTTGTTCCCGATTTTCATAAGAGAATTTTGTTTAGCGATAAAGCGCACTTCTTGTTGAATGGCTACGTCAACAAACAAAACTGCCGCATTTCGAGTGAAGCTAATCCACAAGTGTATGTCGAAACACCGTTACATCCAGAAAAACTGACTGTTTGGTGCGCTTTATGGGCTGGTGGAATCCTTCTTCAAAAACGATGAAGGCCACAACGTTACAGTCAATGGTGATCGGTATCGAGCCATGATTACTAACTTTTTCATTCCTGAGTTGAACAATCATGATGTCCAGGAGCCGTGGTTCCAACAAGACGGCGCAACATGTCACACAGCTCGTGCCACAATCGATTTATTGAAAGACACGTTGGGTGACCGCCTAATTTCACGTTTTGGACCTGTGAATTGGCCTCCAAGATCTTGTGATTTAACACCGCTAGACTATTTTCTGTGGGACTATGTAAAGTCATTGGTCTATGCGGATAAGCCACAAACGCTTGACCATTTGGAAGACAACATTCGCCGTGTTATTGCCGATATACGGCCACAAATGTTGGAAAAAGTCATCGAAAATTGGACGTCCAGATTAGACTACATCCGAGCCAACCGTGGCAGTCCTATGCCAGAAACCCTATTTAAAATGCAATGCCACAAGATTATCTTTCGAATAAAAAAAATTCACGTCAATCGAATAATACATCGTTGTTTTATTGCATTTTAAAGTTCTATACCTCTCAAAAAACACCCTTTATTACGATAACACCTAATAGTATAGAATCCGAATAACCATTTTCTTCGGAAGGACAATTTGTAACAAAAGTAAGCAGCCGTATAAAAGACGAAACGCTGGACGAGCTGTGTTTTTTAAAAATTTATTTACAAAAACCAAGAAATGAAGAAATGTTTTTTTTTTAAATTTCATTATATACTATTTTTGTTTCTTATGCTGAATGAAGTTTTTTGTATTTGTTTCAATAAAATTAATATAAAACCAATTTGTTAATTATATTTTCAGTTTTATAAAGCAATTTCAACTATTCAAATGAGTCTGTACTTTTAATAAATAGTCCAATAAATAATCCAGGGACCAATACCGGGATTTGGATATTGTAATCCCTAAATCCCGGGATTGAAAATATATCACGGTATTACAAACTCTAGCTGCGATAAAAAGGTTGGACAGCACTAGCGTAGAATGCTACTGAGAATTGTATCGCGTGTCAAATTTAGTACGCGTGACATAGGTTGCCGACACATGATTTAGCGAGTTATCTAATTTTTTTAACAGATGTAGATGCGAAAACTGATACTATAGCACGTGACGTCTGCTTTTTATTCAGACGCTTAACATCAGAACATAAAAATTCTCAGTTTACTTATTCGAGCTTTTCAAAAGTTTCATACAGTAATACCCCGAGCTTACGCAATGGGTGGGACTGAGTGATAACCGCGTAAATCGAATTCGCTTAATTTGGGGTATAATCTTGCGTATAAATACATATAAATTAATTTTAATTGGGGAAAATAATAATTTAGAAAAAAATGCTTATAATAAAATCGTAGATAACACAAATACAAAATCACAACCCGAAGTTACTTTTATGTAAACTATTTCATAAAATCTAACAAAAAAGTAGTATGCCGGTTGAAAGATTTTTCCCGAAAAATTTCCTCGTAGCATGCTAATTATTTTTGAAGTGATAAGTTTTTTAGTGAGTGCGTAAACCCCCCCCCTGGGTTCCACCCTGGACACTAAGATTAACTTGAGGCAAAGAATGACCTGACGCCATTTGTATAATAATAAATTATATTTATTCACTTAGTTCAAATATCAAAATTCTAATGACAAAGAGTAAACTATATGTCTACGTCAAAAAGGGATTTACCTTTAATATTAAATTAAATTACGCATTATGAAATTAATCAATAACTACGCTCAATATCAAAAGGGTTTACCGGAATAGCAGGTCTGAGAAATATACGCAACTTGAATTATTAGCTTTCATTAAACTTGAACTAATTTTATTAAACTAACACTTGTGGTAAGCGGTACGAAGCTAGAATATTTCACCTGGTTGTACTTGTGATCTCTTCAGGTATATTAATCCTCCTAAGGCTTCTTCGCTGAATGATAACAGCACACAATACTCCAATATCTTAATCCGATTGAATCCTCCAAATCTCGCCTTCTCCTTAAATACCTTATCTGCTTTGCATATTCCATTTTCTTCTTTTAGAGGTGATTGGAAATATGCGCGAATTTACAATCCCCAAAGACGCCTAAGAGTATTAGTGGAAAGGTTCGGTAAAGATTCGTCATAAGTGAGTGAGTGAATATTAACGTCGCACTGTTCAGCTACACGAGGGCTTTAGGCGACGGACCACGTAATTTCGAACCATGGTCAAGTGACGTGATTTGATAAGTTTTTTAGGTGTGTTTGCTGGAGAGTGAACTTGAATGGTGCGTTTTAAAAAGCCAAGCATTGTTACGCTCGGGTTTGCAACGCTCGTAACAATTTTAACAATGCTACTGAATCATTTGAGTTTAATGAGTCATGTATCGGCGAAATTTGTGCAGCGAAAGGTAGTGCAGAAAATATGGACAAATAATTCTAATGGTTACTATTTATATTTCTCCAAATCAAAGTGTAGAGAAAATTGTCGAATTTATTCACAAAAACTTAGTTACTTACACTGAAGCCGGATCAACTCTTCTGGACAAATTGATCATTATTTTAAGGGAGATTTTAATGTAGATTTTTCAAAAGACAAATCAAAGCATGTAGTAGATTTTTTAAAATCAAAATTCAATTTAATTATGTCAAATGATCCAAATCAAAGCACGACAATGTATGTATGTTTGAAAAGTGTCCAAATTATAAACTTACTCATCAGTGTGTAAATAAAGAGTTTTTTCCTTTATTGGGGCTGTGTATTGGTATTTCTAACTGTGCAAACCTAATACATTCCCCAGGAACTGGTATCACTTGTTAGTGCGGCACCATTTAGGCGATACCAATTACCGCAAGTAATTTTTGACGCCCAGTTTCTTCCCAAAGGGAGGCACCTGATCTCTGCTAATGCGAATTTTTTTTCTTAGAAATTTTCATTTTGCCGAGAATACCTAAACCAAACCGACACTCATGGGATCTTTTCCATGCCGTATAATCATACGACAGGGCCACTGTTGATTTTCTGCAGCAGAAAAATCCACCGACTTGGGCCGGGGTCGAACCTGCAACCTTAGGTACAGAAGGTCAGCGACAAACCAACTACGCTCCCAGTTGGTGTATGGAAATGTATAAATGAATGTAAACAAATGAAGAACAAATTAATCATGGTCATTCATATTACTCATGACGAAAGCTGTTCCTAATTCATTCAATGTTATTTCTGGTTGTCTTATAAATATTTATCCTAATATCTTTTTTTGATATATTAATAAGAGAAAGTCTCCAAGACACATTCAAAGTACTTTTTAAAAATAGCCTATACTAAGACATTATAAATACATTTTTAGGGATCATTAAATATTAACACTGTGAACCACCAATTTTAAAATAAATCATCTAAATTTTACAAAAATCCCAAAGCTAAATTTAAGAGATTTTAAAAAAATTCGTTAAAACACAGAAAAACAAGTAATAAAATTTATTTTATTAAAAGAGTGTTGCTTAAAAATAACTATTTATATATACCTTAGGAATATTTTAAAATTTCAATGTTTTGGTAAAATATTTAAGTTTTAGAACCGATCGAATAAATATTATAAGAAATGTGACATATTCATGGGGCTTTTATGGAAATAATAGACCATGGGTCAAAAAATATTCATACAAGAATTTTTTAGTACTTTTTCTGGAAAATAATATAAGTATCTCAGGTTCACGAAAAATTTTGTAAAATTGCATTTAAAAAAATTCAATTATCAGACTCATCATGATAGATTTGATTTAGTTTAAGGGCCCGGTTAGGGTAGATAAAAGACTCAGTTACGATTTTTCTAATTTTTTGCAACTTATTGTGACTCGGCCTCTGTGTAACTTATAAAACAAAATAATGTATGTTTTGGAAAGCAAAATGAGATTCCACTCACACACGCGCGCACACACACATGCACACACGCACGCACGCACACACACATTTCTCTCATACTGATAAGAAAAAAAATGTCAATTAGGGTGTGAAGAGAGCAGGGGAAGCGGGGGGGGCTCTAGAGCCATACAAACCGGAGACTCCTTACCACCGGGGCGGCATTCGGATCGAATTTGGAAAATATTTTTTTCTGCATCAAAAACTTGATTTATTTTCTGAAATATTAATAAGTGTGAATTTAGAGTTTCATTTAAAGTATCTGATTTCCTTATTTTGTACTCTGTATGTTTAAAGTCAGTTTTTTTTTTAATATTGAAACTTGAAGGGTCGAGGGTGGGAATATATGTTAAATCATGAGATTCCATACATTTACACAACTTTCACTAGTAACTCTTTTTCCATCCAGGAGTGGAGTTACAACGGACATTTTTTTCCTTTCACCCATACAATGTCTGGTGTCAGCTATCCAAAAGGGAACAAGGGTAATTAAGAGATTTTGGTAGATAGAGAGCCACAGGAAATGTTTTATTTTAGCCTGGAGTGTAGTTACTATAAGTTTTTACTCGCTTCAAATAATAACAGGTAATTATGGCCTTAATTTCAAATTATTATGTATTTTTTAAGACATTATATCTATATATATTTTGTTCATAAGAATTATTGAAATTTTATTGGTGCGTACCTATGTAAACAATTTATATTTTTAATTATTTTTTTTGTGAGAGAGAGGGGCGGCATTTTTTTTTTCATTTTTGTCCGGGGTGACAAAACTGCTAGAGCCGCCTTTGGAACAAAGGTGTAGTAATGAAAACGTTATTTATTAGAAACATGAACCTGCTATATCATCAGAATTGCATGTTGAAAATAAACAATAAAAATTAGATGGCATATTGCAAACATTCAAAATAAAACGGAGGAGTTTATCATTGTTTGATAAAGGGCTTCTAAGATTAGAGCCTTCATAATAAATATTAAAATTGGTGAAAATTTTGGATTTTTTTTCTACAAAGCAAAAAAGTCATATAAAAAAATTTTTAAAGTCAATTCCTACTTAGATCAATGAAATTTTTTTTTTATTTTAGCTACTTTTCATCAAATAGTTACAATTAATATAAATATGTATATACATAGGACAGAATCACAACATTAAGCGGTAATTAATTTTTATTATTTACCACTTAATGTTGTTGTGCTTAATTTTATTTATTATCATTAAATTATCGTATCATCATCCAAAACAATCGTGTAATAAAATTTCAGTTCAACTGAATGCTTTAAAACGTGAGAGAAAAAAATCTTTTGAATTTTTGACCCAAGTCACACTAAAATTAAAGCCAACGTGGCTGTATCTGTAAATCTTTAAATAATTAGTTTCAGTCAATTAATTTTTATTAAATTATCGTATTTTGACCCAAAACAATAGTTTATAGAAAATTTCAGCTCAAATGAGCGCTTTAAAACGGGAGAATAAAACCTTTTCAAGTTTTGACACAAGTCGCCAAAAATTATGCCAACGTGGCTGTATTTGTAATTATTTGAATAATTAGTTTTAAACAATTAATTTTTATTAATTATAATTAAATTACTGTATTGTCATCCAAAATAATCATGTATATAAAATTTCAACTCAATCTAGCGCTTTAAAATGTATTTTATTAACGATGGAAAATTCCACAAATATAAAAACACATAAATATATAGAGAGTGTGAGCTAATAGTAGAAATTGAAAAAAAAACGGCCATCTGTGTTTTTTTTAGAGTGCAAATAGGAAAATATCCGTAACACATTAGGAAAATATCTGTGCCTCAACATCTAGTTACCATTGCATCCTGTGATGCAATTTGTTAATTCAATATTGGAACCGAAAAAAGATGATAGCAGATTCAAAGAATTTTCAAATAGAGAAAAGGTTTCTTTGAAAATAAACAATAAACGGCATTTCTATCGGGTTTATCAGAGAAAAACAGATTGCAAAATTTAAAAGAACGGTTTTTGCGAAAAATTCAGCAAAAAGCTTTAAAATTATGACTGAATAAATTACATATCCGCCTGGTGTATTTTAAAAATATTTTTAATAAAAGCAGAAAGAACGAAAGTATAAACCTAAATTGAAAATTTTGTAACTAAAAGAAAAAGACTAATGTGTTTCATATATATTATAATCTCGTTTATTCTATTTAATTTTAGTACATTTATTTTTTTAATGTATTATAATTCAAGATTGACTTTTATTTTAAAATGACAAATGTAAATTTCTTTATAACGTGTGCAAAGTCGAATATTATGTTTAGACACTTTCATTTATTTTTTTTAACCTTACACCTTTTTCTCGACCTTTACTCAATTCCTACTATTAGCTCCCTTTCTCTCTACTTATATATATAGGTTTATCTTGTTCAAATTTTTAATAGTTAATAAAATACTTTCTATTTATCCAGTCAAGTTCAAATACATTTTTTTTAATTTGTAGTGGATGACACTTGATGTTAATACATTTTTAATGTTAATCATTAATTATATTAATTGGTTTTCGACGCCAACTTAGATTCGTCTTCATTGTTGTAACAATGTAGCTGTTAAAACAATGATAAATGTTGGCGTCGAAAACCGAATTTTCAGCCAAACCGGGTGTGCATTGTTACAACAATGCATCCAAATCCCCTCTTTTTTCAACTCCTTCTATAATTTATCTCTCTCCCTATGTATATATATTTACTTGTATGTATATATATATATATATTTCTCTCTCTCCTATATATATATATATATATATATATATATATAGTTCAAATTTTTAATCGTTAATAAAATACTTTGTATTCATCCATTCAAAGTAGGAATTGACTTAATTTTTTTTATATTACTTGTTTTTCTTATGATGTTCATGTACAGGGTGAGTTCTAATGATGGACCCGATTATAAAAAATCACACTTTCGAAACTATTCCATCTATTAAAATGAGTGACACATGAACCTAAATAGAAGTATACAAAGTTTTTTTCCACCAACGATCAAGAACACATTTAAAATAGCTGTGATTGAAATTCAAATATGGCAACAATGGCACGGGTTTTTTTCTTCAGTTATTTCGGTGTAACGTGCATTTAGCAATCGCTACGAGGGAAAGAAGTTCCAACCAACAAGAGCATTCTGCTATGGCATCATTTACTTATGAAAACAGGTTGCCTGTGCAAAAAGAAAAGCAGCGGATCTAGGAAGAAGCAGTGTTAGGGAGACAGAGTTTTGCTCTAAATCCATGGAAGTCTACGTGACTGTCCGCCTTTGAACTTGGAATGCCCCAGAAAATGCTCATGGAAAATTTTACAAATCATTTGTGACTGACACAACAAATAATAGATGGCGACTAGTAAGTATTTGTAAGTATTTTGGCGACTAGTAAGCATTACGAACCATTGATATAGTGATGCTACACAATGTGTGGAACGAACTGGATTACAGAACGGACGTTTGCCATGTACCAAGAGAGTCCCACATCGAACACTTGTAACAGAAAAAAACTTAGTACAGTTCTCTTTACATTCATATATCACTTATTGTAGTATGTATAGGAGTTTCGATAGTAGGACTTTCGTCGGCAGGGTGGCGTAGTTGGTTTGTCGCTGGACTTCTGTATCCATGGTTGCGGAATCGACCCCGGACCAAGTCAGAGGATTTTCATGATGCAGAAAATCGATAGCGGTTATGTTGTATGATTATACGGCATGTGAAAAAGATTCCTTGAGTGTCCGTTTGGCTTAGACGCTTTGGGCAAAATTAAATTCCTAAGTTCAAATTTCGCATCGGCAGAGCTCAGGCATCTCCCTCTCTGGGAAGAAACTAGGCGTCAAAATTAATTGCGGTAGTTGATATCGCCTATAGGGTGCCGCACTCAGAAGTGATACCAGCTCCTGGGGAATGGCAAAGGTAGAATACCAATACGCAGCCCCATTACAGGGGAAAAAATAGAATTTTTTAAAATCGGCTTCACACACACATTATTTGTACTCAACGTGTATTTAAAACGCAACAGATTTTTTTTGGAGTCACTCTAAAGTTGTGAATCTTTTTCTGGTTGTTTTGTGTCCTACATACTTGATAATTCTGTATATAGAATAAAAATTTAGATGAATAGTTTTTTTTCTAAAACCCCACAAAGTTCAATCTGTTTTCTACTTTTTTTACAGTTTTATTTCTTTTGATTTTAACTCCTTTATTTTTTGGTATATGATTGAGGGGGCTTTACGCAACTTTCAACAACTAACCCTCTTGGGAAATTTTTGGGCTAGCATTCGCGTTTATTTCCCAGCCATCCCTCTCAAGAAGAAACCATAAGAGGCACATTAGTTAGTGTATATAAAGTTAGAGTTAAATAGTAGTAGGTCAGAAGGAGAGGAGCAACTGAACACGGTGTTAATATGGTAAGAATTCAATTTACGCATCGTCACTAAATGACGGATTTTAGATACTAAGTTAGTGAATCTAGAATTAATAAGATAGGATTGATATAAAAAATTAATCTATTCGGATTTCATGCGCTTATTCACGTACAGACGTTGCTTTCTTTATATCACTCCAAGGGTATCCTTTATAGATTACTTGTTCTGGAATATTATCTTTGATAATAATAAATTAGATTTATCATGGATAGTCTTGGTCATTCATCGTTCCCTCCTACGACTTTAAGTAGACAAGGAAGTGATTTCCAGGGTTAGATCATTACAAATTTCGGATGGACTTTGTTTTAAAATAATATATTTTGAGTTACAGTATATTTAAGAATGAAATCGTGATATACTATAATTCTTCCATTTATTTGACTGAACTTCAAAACTTTAAAAGGCTTTTTCCCAGTTTTTTATATTTCATAATGATTATTTACTTAAAATGCTATTGTTTTTATTTTTCACAATATGTCGAAAGTTTTGAAAATTTTTCTAGTCGTTTTTTATAATATGTTTGATATTTCTATGTATGGTATACGGATTTAGGGGTAAAGAGTTATTTTTTAAAATTCCGCAAAGTTAGATGTAGCTGCCTTTGTTTTTACTGTTTTTATAATGTTTAAAAGGCAAAAAGAATACCAATCGTATGCACAAAGTTGAAAGAAACACTTCTAAAGATATTAGAAAAAAAATTGTCTAAAAATATTAAAAAATATTGAAACAGTAAAAAAAATTAACAAAATTGGAATATTTTAAAAAGGTTTAAAATAATTGCTTGAAAATAACTTTTTTTTTCAAATGCATATTTCAAATGTATTCAAATAGTGTCACATGTAAATTTTTTGTTTATAAAAATATAAGTGACAAAAACGATGTACAGCGTACTGCGTGTCTCCGTAACTCATTCAAATAGTATGCATTCTACTCTGGGCTGTTTTTTCTTTATTATTCATATTTATAACTAACAAGTAATATTAAAAATAAATTAAGTCTTCCAACTTAGATCAACAAAGAAAAATTTCATTTTAGCTACTTTTTTTATTAAATAGTGGCAATTAATATAAATACGTATAAACATATGACAGAATCTCAACATTAAGTGGTCATTAAGTTTTATTCATTATCATTAAAGTACCGTAATGTCATTCAAAACAATCGTGTACATAAAATTTCAGTTCAACTGAATGCTTTAAATCGTGAGAAAAAAATCTTTTAAAATGTTTGCCCCAAATAACTAAAAATGAAACTAACGTGGCTGTATCTGTAATTCTTTAAATAATTAGTTTCAGTCAATTTCTTTTAATTAATTATAATTAAATTATCCACAACAATAGTGTATAGAAAATTTCAGTTCAAAGAAGCGCTTTAAAATGTGATGAAAAAAAAACCTTTTTCAAGTTTTGACACACACAAGTGGCCAAAAGGGTCGCTAAGTCTCCAAAAATAATGCCAACGTGGCAGTATTTGTAATTCTTTGAATATAATTAGTTTTAATCAATTAATTTTTATTAACTATAATTGTAACCTCCCGTTGTTTAGACTCTTCCCATATTAATAGTAGAGAGACTGTCGCTCCCTCTGGCGGACAGAACAATCTTCAGTAATGGCCAAGTTTCGGAACTGTAAGGATGTACGAGTATGCCCTCCGATCCCTTTCAATTCTATGCTAACTATTAGTTCTCTAGTTATGTATGTAAATGTTTGTTTTGTCTAATAAATGTGTTTAATTAACTAGTGGACTTTGTAAAGAACCCCTTCCCCGCGTGTCCCTTTTTTACCTTGGGTCACATCCCCTCATAATTTGGCGCCCACTGCGTCATATAAATAAATTATTGTATTGTCATCCAAAATAATCATGTATATAAGATTTCAGCTCCATTGAGTGCTTTAAAATGTATTTTATGAACGATTGAAAATTCCACGAAGATAAATAAATATATAGAGTGTGAGAAAATAATACTAATTGAAAAAGAACGTGTCTTATTGCGATTTTTCAAATGAAAGCTATGCAGCAATTTAGAATAATTTTATTAAAACGGGGATTTAAGTCCTGAGTGAGTTTTTATTAACGTCTCATTCTTTGCTTTACGATGTGTCTTTGGGCATATTGGCTGTAATCAGCCCTCCATCCCATATCTGACAGTCTATGATGGGGAAGCGACGATAGTGGTGTTTTCCTTTCTGCGAAATACTTCGTACTGGCAACGCGAGGGCTTTTTGTAACGGACCTCGTCATTTGGAGCTATGGTCAAGTGACGAGAAGGTCACTTGAACTGGCACCTTATTCTCCTGATTTTAATATCACACTAACATGAGGTCAATTTTCCAAATATTCAATCCATTTTCTGCAAACAACAACAGCAAGCCAACGGGAGAACTTTGCCCCTCGACAGAATAACTCAGAGATTATCAACCTGTGGCCCAACGAGCCTTTTTAAGTGGCCCGGTCATGGCCCATTGCTCTGAGGAATTCACTTATTTCAGGAAATGTTTGGTCCTTTAAAACTATTTTGATTGCGATGCACCCTCCGAAGAAGAAAACGTGATTATGTAAATTAAGTCTACTATATGTAGTCTAGGCATTCAAGCTAAGGAGAGAGATTGAGAGAGAGATAGGGTAGATTGCTAGCAGATCAGTGATTAATTAAATTTATAGTTAACGCAGATATTTGATAATTGTAATAATTAAAGTGACGATTGGTCCTTAGAGCAGTGTTTCTCAAACTTTCAATGTTTGTGACCCAATATTCAATCATAATTTTCATTGCCCCCCTCCGTACAATAACAATGCATCGAGTTCAATAATACTATACTGTGACGCGAAACCTACAATACACTTTAATCTCTAAAGTGCCGCCGACCTTCATAAACGCCTCACTCAGCCAGTGCGTTAGTTGCACAGACGTATATATACGTCTTTCCGAAATACGATCTTTTGTATGAACTGCTATCCATAAAATTATTCCGAAGGTTTTCGAATGCAGTAAAATGTGTGTGTGTGACCTTGAGAGTATTTGCGAAGGATTTACTTATTTCAGAAGATCTGCTTATTTATTCCCTGTCTTTCTCCCAAAAAAAAACACCACTTAAGTCTCCATGCATGCAAAAGAGTGGGATTGGGGAGCGAACCGCGTAACTTTTAATGGGCTGTCAAGGAGTTAATTATAAACTGTACACATTATCAAGATAAGTGTTGATGTTTGCATATAATCTCATATATATGAAAAGCCCATGGGGTCACTGGGAATTATTAAACTTGTTCATAACTTAGTATTGTTAAATTAATTATAAAATACACATTGCGTAATACTGATGTATTTATAAGTGTATTATATCAATGTAAATGTGTAAACTGCTGTGCAAAAATTAAGGACGAAGTCGAAAAATTAGCATATCAGCTGAACGAAGAGGCAGAGCGGACAGAAAGACCAATCAGGAGATTAAGTAAGGTGATGTACGGTAGCACATGCACAGATATGCAGGTAGACGTAATGGGGGAGTGTCTGAGTAGTATAAAGCATGTTGTCGGTGTAAGATCAGTATTTCTGGCAAAGAGATTGCACGCCGTATAGCAGTTAAAATCACACCGAGTTGCTGCCTCAGCATGAAATGGCGAATAATCAATCTGTTAGACGACATCTGGATGCTTTTACCCGAGGTCGAATCATTGGGAAGTTGGAGGAAGGCCGCAGTGGGACAAGTGTGGCTGCAGAGTTCGGAATTGCTCACAGCATCGTTTCACGACTTTGGAGACAATTTCAAACTACAGGAACAGCTATCCGGGGGTTCAGTAGTGGTCGTCCACGAGGAACCACACCCGCAGATGACCGGTACATTGTCTTACAGGCCAGAAGAAACAGGTGGCAGACAGCGGGAGAAATCACTAGACACACGACACAGGCGACTGGATGACCGATATCGCGTTTTACCGTGGCCAGAAGACTGCACGGTGGTCCGTTTGCACGACACCGTGTACGGTGTGTACCTTTAACGCCTGCCCATCAAAGAAGGCGTTCTCTGTGGTGCCGGGAACACTGGAATTAGAGAGACAATGAATGGGGACGAGTACTCTTTACAGATGAGAGCAGATTCAGTTTGAGTAGCGATTCTCACCGCATACTCATCTGGAGAGAGCGGGGAAGCCGCAATCATCCCTCGAACATCATTGAAAGGGACAGGTATGGAGGTCGCGGTGTTCTCGTTTGGGGAGGCATCATGCTTGGTAGTGGTACAGACCTTCACATCTTCGACGCAGGTTCAGTCAACGGGACCCGTTATTGTAACGAGATTCTTCTTCCATATGTGCGTCTTTTTAGAGGCGCTATGGGTCTGCAGTTCCTTTTCATGGACGACAATGCACCATGTCATCGCACAGTAGCTGCCGAACAGTTCTTAGAGAGTGAGGATATTGAACGTATGGATTGGCCGACACGATCTCCGGATCTCAATCCCATCGAGCATGTATGGGATTTTCTAGGCAGACACTTGGCAGCTCGTACCTTACCACCAGTAACGATTCGGGAGCTTCAATTGGCGCTGCAAGACGAATGGGCAGCAATGCCTCAACAACTCATTGACACCCTCATTCTCAGCATGGGCAGACGCTGTGAAACCTGCCTAGCAGTCAAGGGAGATCATATCCCTTACTAAAGACCGGATGTTTCTTGCTGGACACCCATCACAGGGATGTTTCGGCCTTCAGTCGCATTGCGCTCCATGCTACTTTTTCAATCAAGCTTCTTTTTATCCCCCTGATTTCTCTTTTAATAAGTGTTGCTTACATATTACACATGTCCTTACGTATTGGAGATCTTACGGTATTAAATGTGTTGATTTGGACAGCTTTTGTACAAAGTTATATTGAAAAAACCGTCTCGTCCTTAATTTTTGCACACCAGTGTATTTTATTTTTTATTACGCCAGAATGTATTTGTTTGTTTACTTACACAGTAGATGAATAATTTTTTAAATAATCTTTTGTTTACGACTTTTCAATTGCCTCGTGCCCCCTAATAGGGTTATCACGCCCCACTGGGGGTGCGCGCCCTACAGTTTGAGAAACATTGCACTAGATATTAGATAGCCAGGAAGATAGTGCATTCGAACCTGAAGTAAGTATACTGGTATTTAAAGTTATCTCATACTTCTCTCTGGTACCTCGTTATTTATTTACGTATTGCTTCAATTGGGTGCATCTCTTAGTTTAGATTGGTGGAACTTTTGTAGTAGTTTGTGTTCCAATAAACTAAGGAGTTTGAACATGGGTAGTTTTCCTTCCTTTTCTCCCACATTTCTAGGCGCGGATCCGAGAACCTTACAAAGATACCGAAAGCAATAATCAAAGTTTTAGTCATAACAATGCAAACAATCCCATACACAGTCATTGTTCTTGTTAACAATGAGTAGCTAAAATAACAGATTTAAAACTAATGGTGCAAATATTAAAATTTCAATAACCGAGAATGAAGCGAAAGCACAATAAAATAATTAAGATCCATTCCATCAGTAATAACTTCTTTGCAAACACATTACATTGAATCACATGACGTTATTTGAAAAAAGGCATCTAGAAGGAAAGTGATTTTTATTTTTTTGTAAAAATGATAAATGACGCTGTTTTTCACAAGAGAAAGTGTACTGAAATCACTCTGACATGCAGAATATTATTTATTGAAATATTGAACGATCTATCTACCTCTCTCAACATATATAATAGCCATTATCTGTCCACTTCACAGGGTAATTCATCATGTTGCATGAATATATGTATTCTGTTTTTAATTTACTGAGGCATAAGTCTTATCAATGAGCAATGGCGTAACGTACACCCCCTCATTCTCGAGGGAGAGAGGCAGAAGCAGAATTCTAGAGGGCCCAAAGCCTGACTGACACTAAGCCCTGATATTTTCCGTTACGCCACTGTCATTGATCATTCATATGCACTGCAAAACATTCTTACACCTCACGCATGTTAATTTAAAAAGGACGAATTTATAAAATTGAATTATATTTATTTTTTTACGCCTCATAACTCCTCTTGGGAGTCTATTTCTGTACAACTCATTCTTAGTGCATCTCTACTCAACGAAAAAAATATGCTTACCAAATTTTAAGTTTGTCGTCTAATAGTTAAAAAAACAATTATTTTTTTATGTAACAAATCAGAAAGGAGAATTTTTATGTATGAGCACCCCTCCCCCTTTTAAGCTCTTGTCGTACCCTAGGGGTATGACGGAGGGATATTCTCAAAATCCTTTTTTAAAGGGTTTCTACTCAACAAAAGGAAAACGCGGTCAAGTTTCAAGTCTGTACGTCTTCAGAGGATTTTTTATCCATTCGCCCCCTAAACTCCCCAGGAGAGGGGAGTTCCTTTCAGCCCATTCTTCGCAAATCTCTATCGTAAAAATAAATTTGCTTGCCAAATTTCTAGTTTGAAGGTTTAATAGTTTGAAAACGGAAAATTTTATGCATAAAGCTCCTCTAAGTCCTTGTAACAATCTATGGTAGTCAATTTCTGCAAAACCCATTCTTAATGACTCTACTCAACAAAAGAAACGTTCTCACCAAATTTCATATCTGTATTTCTAACAGTTTGGTGACGGGAGAGTGTGTATGTGTGAGTGAGTCGTATTTCTCCTTTATATATAAACTGCTGTTTGTAAAAAAAATGCAACACCATGAAGGAATCATCAAAATGAAATGAAATATTTAATGCACAAACGACTTGTATTAGTACAAATAAATGACGAAATTTTCAAAGCAAAAAAAAAAAAACAATATTAAGTGTCCCAAATCAGTATTTGCTGTAACCACCACGCGCTGCAATAAGTGTTGCTATACGACGTGGCATGGAGTCAAACAGATTTTGAATGTCTGCTTGTAGAAGAGAATTTCATATTGCTTGTATGCGCAGCAAAGGTTCGTCTTTTGAAGCTTCAGGACGTAGATCACGAGCGAGACGCCGACAAACCAAATCCCACACGTGCTCAATAGGCGACATATCTGGCAAATAAGCAGACCAAGGAAAAAAGTTGCATGTGTTGGGATGAACAGAAGTCTCGAACAGTCTTTGCAACAAGTGGGAGTGCATTTATTCTGCTGAACGATAGCTCCAGGGATACCTTAAAGGAAGGGAACGACTTCGAGCTGTAGAGCACTTCACAGATGTACCTGTTGCTATTGAGATTACCCTCAATTCATGAGCCAATTGGATCGTCCATGATACGAAATCGCACCCCAAACCATAATTCCGGGTGTTAGGCCACTATGTCGTTCCAGAACGCACTCTGGAAGGCAGCGTTCACCGGCATAGCGTGTAACACGAATGCGGCCATCATGGTCCCTCAAATTGAAGCGTGATTAATCTGAGAAGGCAACTCGGAGCCAATCAGCTTGCCAGGCTCAGTGCTCATGAGCCCATTGCCGACGCAGCCATCGATGATTTGCCGTGAGGGGGATCCTGTATAAAGGCACGCTTGTACGCATTACACGTTGCAGCAGATGTCGATGAATTGACGAAGTCGACATTAGTACCCCTATAGCAGTAGACCAACGTGCTGCCAACTGCCTAGAGGAAGCTGTACGGTCATTCACCGCCATGCGGAGCATGTGTCGATCGTCGTGCGCTGTCGTCACCTTCCGTCGTCCACTCCCACTTGATCGAGTTGTTCGGTTCTCGTCGTTCCACTGCTTCCAAACTCGCATCACCGTGAACCTGTTCCACTACACACGAATCCCTATTGCGTGATAGGGAAAGCCTCCTTCTCGAAGGTCGATAATCCTGCCCCGTTCAAACTCCGTAAGTTGTAGGAATTTCTCCTTATTTCGTAGAGGAGGAACACTTAGGTCTCACTAAACGTTCACCCCTAACAAATAATCATTAACTATTTTCAACGTCCCACTACAGCCCTCTATTTGTACGCTTTAAGCATCAGTTCAGAGGGCGCTGCGCACGCCACGCACGCGCAGTGGCTCTGAAACTTTGCTATTTTACGTAACATCCTATAATTGATATTTGCTGCAAAGTTCATTTAATTCTGATGATTCCTTCATGGTGTTGCATTTTTTACAAACAGCAGTGTATATCGTGTATGAGTAGTCTCTCGCTGTGAGAACCCTACATCAAATTTACCCTGGTTATGATTGTGAGCCAAATGGGGGAGAGAGACATTCCGAATTAACTGTTTTGTGTGTGTTTGTATACATGTACTTACGTGAAATGTGTGTGTGTCCTTCTACATCAATAAATACTTATTTAAAAGCACCAAGCCTCCTCAAGTATACCTCGACAACATAAACATAATATTTAATAATCAAGAAAATATGTATACAATTTGACTTACGATGACATATTTTAAGTGCTATATTTTAGAATCTTTGAGACTTAATAACTGAAATAGATAAAACAGAATTTTTTGCAAGGCATTCAATTTCAGAAAAGCTAGAAAATGTTTCCCAGTGGGCCTATCTATCAAATATTAGAACTTTTTTAATGAGATGCCAAAAAACTAAGTCCATATTTCATCTGAAATTTGCATTACACCTTTTTGATGCAAAGTTTGTTTGAAGAAAAGACTGCTGGTGTGTGTGTAACAGATATGCACATATTTTTAGCCAATCTCACGAAAACGTTGTTTTGTTCATCAACAGGAACTGATGTTCATCTACAAAAAAAACTTTTTTATCAGTCATCGGTAGAGAACTTCAAGGAGATCTAAGAAACTGCGTGAGAAAAAAAATCAAACATATTTGCTCTAAATCGTAATTTTATTCGTTTTGGCATTTTTTCAACATGTATAAAAGTGCACACACAATAAATCAAAATAACACTAGTTAAATAAGGTATTAAGTATGCTGCAGTGCAATTTATTTTTCTTACTAATAATTTCTACATTAATAATTATTTTAAGAGATAGAAAACAAGGGAACCTCGTGAAATTTTTAATTTTCTCTTTACTCTTAATTAGCACATATGTTTGAGTGTAATGAAAAACGATCATGACGACTTAATTACCGAGATTTTCAATGAAACTAGATATATTTTTATTTTATTATGAATTCTGTTCATCAGGTCGCAATAAAACGAGGCTTAAAAACCTTTTAATTTTGAGTCAGGGTCAAGTGACGAGGACGACACCTGAGCTGGCACCTCACTCTCTTAACTTCCAAACCCCTCAAACGTGAAAACTTTGAGTGAGTGAGTGAATGAAAATTAACGTCGCACTGTTCAGCTACACGAGGGCTTTTGGTGACGTACCACGTAATTTTGAACCATGGTCAAGTGACGTGGACGACACCTGAGCTGGCACCCTCCTCTCCTAACTACGTGAAAACTGTGAGCCACGACTGATTTAACTTGTATCAGACGATAAATACGGCGGTTGTTCATTAAAACTCGGCTGGAACTCATGATACGCTGGCCACCAGGATACCGCAACCTCTCTGAATGGACCGCAGATGTGATCTTAAAGAAGTTATCTATTATTAAAAACAAAAATGTATTTGATTTTTGTGTTCAAGGATTTTGTTCTTTTCAACTATTTTTCATTTTATTTACATTTATCTCTTTTTTATTGAAATTGAAGTGTTTTTTTTATATTCAAGATTGGATCTTTTTTTGTAAAGTTGCAGGGCTTCCAAAACACAGGTTCAGGTTCTATTCCCGGGCTGGGCAAGGTCGACTCGGACTTTCATTCCTACTGCAATGGGTTGATAAATGAGTACCAAGCTTGCTTGGGGGCTTATAAACACTGAGTTATCGCTTCAGACTGACCACCTGATCGGGATATCTGCTCATGCACC
The DNA here is from genome assembly GCA_019973935.1 of Trichonephila clavipes. Classification (NCBI taxonomy): domain Eukaryota; kingdom Metazoa; phylum Arthropoda; class Arachnida; order Araneae; family Nephilidae; genus Trichonephila; species Trichonephila clavipes. Next base: position 1,063,388 of record BMAU01002031.1, on the reverse strand, counting down.
TCAGCGCCCAATGGTCAAATATACTGCGATGGGAGCAGTAGGCCCTGACCCTCATGGGCTGTTGCGACACTAAGTTTGAGTTTATGTTTAAATATTACTAGAAATTTTATGTGCACACACTGATTGTAATTTTTAAACATATATGAAAAATTGGATCCAAATTAGCAATGTACACCTAATTTAAAAAAACTCGTACCAAACTTGGGACATATTTTCCGGCAGAAAAAATACAAATTAGTTACTTTATGCTTCATACTTAGATTTATAATGGAACATTTTTAAAATTAAAAAAAATAAGGAAATACGCAGTTTTTTCACTTCAGTACATATTTTATGATGGGTTGTACTCTTTCAATTGCTAATCGTCTTGGGAAATCTTGGGTCTCTAAAAATTATTCTATTATAAACCTTCCCCAAAGAAAAAAACGTGAGTATGTAAATTAAGACTTGTATATAAAAATTAAACTTTCAAGTTAGAAGGTGAGAGAGGCTAGAGAGACTGCTAACGGATAGCAATGATTGATTAAACGTGAAGAGAGGCGTGAGTCTTAGCAGCTTATATTTGCGTGACATTAAAGTTGAGGATTTGGACAACTATAGATTAAATTGGATTGGGTCACCTGAAATTGTGTGAAAGGTGTTTTACCTGAACGTAAGTGATCCGATTAATTAAGGCTTCTCGTATCTCGTCTACCTCGCTATTGCTTTCCATATTTAGTCATTGGTGCATCTCTTAACTTTGTTCATAGAATTTGTGTTGTTTATAATAGTAAATAAATAAAAGTTATTTTGAATATGGCTAATCTTCCCTCCGACTCTCCCACACTAATGGACGTCGTGGGGTGACCATTACAAACTGTTTTTTCACTTCAGTATATAAAATTTAAAACTCGTTTTCATACAGCACAAACGACGATAAAATCAAACTCATTTTATAGCAGAAAAAATGGATTAATTTAGTCATAAATATGAAGTATAGTAAAAACATGTTGTGTTATCCATAATATAAAGATGCCAAATATAATCTTAAGGTATCCGACTAATTGCGACAACACATTTATTTAAAAAATAGAAATATGAAAATCTTTTGAGGTGTTTAGATTTGTTTAATACATTTTAAGAAGAAAATGCTAAAATTTAGAAGAGGAAAAGAAATTATTATTACTAAAATGGGAAAAAATCAGTAAAAATTTACGAAAAATTACTGCACGAGGCTGTACAAAAAGTTTACGAACAAATTCTCAATTTTGATGTGTTATTTTGGTATTCATTTTTCAAATCACCTTCAGAAAGAGATATTTTAATTTTTACACAAACTAGAGCATTTTATCTTAGTTATATGAAATTGCTTAAAAAAACAGTGGTTATGTTCACAAAAGGGTCTAATTTTTTAAATAAAACAGGGATTCATAAATCTGAAGGATAAAACACTTCTACTATTATACAGAACATAAGAAAAAAAATTCAGTTAATTATTTTCAAAAAGTTTTTGAGCAATCATTGTCCCTGTTTGAGCATTTTTAAGAAAAAGAAAAAAAAAGCACATTTCGAGTAAAATGCATTTTAATGTTTGACATCTTGTTTAAAGTTATGGCACATGTTTTTACTAAAACACATGTAGTTTTTGTTCTAGTGAATGGAAAATAAAAAACATGACATTTTTACAAAGCTAATAAAACGGTTTATAAAATAAAATCCTAAAAAAGAAATTATCAATTTTGTAAAAAATTCACGATTTAGAATAGTCGGGCACCTTAATAATGGAGCTAAATTTTAGACTTACATGATTTTTTTTAATTTGGTTCCTATTCTTATAGTCTGAATGAGATTCCCACAGAGATCTAAAAAAGATTCTTGTATGATTTTAATTCATAATAAAAATTATGTTCTCTGCATATATGAAATAAATACAAGAATTAGCTATCTTATTATTCTGAGACTCGTTCCTCTTAATATATATACAAATTTGTTAAAAATTTTCTTTTTATATACTTATAGTTTTATAACAGTTATATGTGTGTGTTTTTTGTGGTATTTCAAATTAAAGGTAAAACCTAAGTTATGTGTATACTTCTCTTTCTAAATCCAATTTCTTTACTTAAATTACAATTTCTTCAAAAAAAAGAAAGAAAAAGAAAACAATTCGGGCATATTTAAAGCACAAAAACTGTATAAACTGCACTTTTTTATCAATTCCTTAACTGGTTTGCCCGTACACCGTACGGGCTACCGAAAGCTAGACACAACCAGTTTGCCCATATATTGTACAGGTACTGATTATGTCTTCTTTTTATCTTTGATTTGCACGTATTTTAAATTCTTATAGTGAGATTATTAGTGCTAATATATTTTTAAGAGATGAAGTTTATGCATAGCACTGAAATATTTTTTATCTGGAATTTTTTTTTGCGGGGAAGGCGGGAAATTTTCATTGAAGGCAGGAATTTAGATTTTTGAAAGTATTCGATAAATAACAGGGATTCGCAAGGCAATATGCATTTTGTTGCTTGTGAAGAAATGAAAATGGGAAGCCGATAATATCTCTGCCCCCCATTGCAATGTAAGGCTTATAATATGCTTCAAATTGTGTGTGTATGCGTTACATATATGCATACACACCCACAAAACCCTCAATCCCATTTGAAAAAGAGGTACGAGCATAAAAAATATTTTTAAGTATGAAAGAAATTCTCTTATGATATATGAAACACACATTCTTCATAGCATGCAGAGTATATTTATAAAAAGCAAACATTTAGGATTTTTTATGTTCCACAAACATAAAATAAAGAAAAATTTGCCCGAATAGTTTAAAATAATTACAATTATAAAATTAACAAAATTAATATACAGTTCTTCTATTTTAGCATTCTGTTATAAGAATTTATTAGATAATTTTTTTGTCAAAGAAATGAAATAAATTTCGACAGTAATACGTAATTAAATCAAATGTCAAACTTTTAGCTGAGTTTTTTAGAAATCATTAGACCCAATCATAAGAATAGTGTTTCCTACTTACCCTTGAACGAAAGAAGTGTTACAAAGCAAAGAATGTTGCCAATGATAAGAAATGTGGAAATGGAATCTTTGTACACTGAAATGAAGGTGTTTGCTTCATTTCGTGACTGTGGGATTTTGTGTCATACCATAATCTACAGAACTAACAGAGAAATGGCTCTTCCGTGTTAAAATCTTACTCCTAACATTTCATCAAGTTAAAAATTTTGCTTTCATGATTTTCTAAAGTTGTTCTTGATTTTCGATAGTAAAATATAAATCATCACATGAAGCACTTCTATGTAAAGATGTTTTAAATGCTTATGAAAAATATTTAAAAGATAATTTTATAAAAATTAATGCAATAAAAAATTATTGAAAAGCATTTATCCCTGCTATTAAGAATATAATTAAAGTTAAGAGCTAATTAAATAAAATAAGCTTCGTTTTCAATGCCTACTATTAGATCACACCCTCTATACATTGATTTATCTTAGTGGAATTTTTTCAATCGTTAATAAAATACGTTTTAAAGCGCCCAATTGAGCTGAAATTTCTATACATGATTATTTTGGATGATAATACAGTAATTTAATAATAATCAATGAAAATTTATTGCTTAACACTAATTATTCAAAGAATAACAAATCCAGCCACTTTGCCATCATTTTTGACGACTTGTGTCAAAACTTGAAAAAGGTTTTTGTCTCACATTTTAATTCTTTAACGGGCAAAATTTCCTTGCAGCATGCTAATATTCTTTTGATTCTTGTTTTGTTGAAAAGAATGCGCTAGTCATTGGAGTCTACATTTTCTGAAATTTGTAACCCTTCTTAAACTGAAGCCTTCTACCAAATTCGATTTTTGATTGAACTAGGTTAAAAGACTTGAATTTGCAATGTCTTATTCTTGCTCATGCATTTCTATGAACTCATCCATTGTCATCTCTGAATTGTGGGAATCCAGAAATCATTGAATGTCATCACTATCCACTTCAAATTTATTTGCCTGGCAGGATCGAGAACACCTTCTATCACATTACTAATTTCAGGAAGAGGGAAGAGAGTAGTCGAGTTGCTTAGCGCTCAATCCAAACATGAATCAATGAGACTTTAAAATCACGCAACTTTGGTGTCGCGTAAGTCGAGGTATTATTGTATTTATGTATAGTTGTGTGATGTTCCTTTTACATTGATATTCTATTCAAGAAATGGCAAAGTATAGTCCTCAAAGGCAACTCATCTTCTTGCCATCAATAAATGTCGTGAGCGATGCTGAAAAAACTAGAACACTTTAGATTCTGTAATTCAGCTCGAGTGGAGCTGCCAGCATATTTTTGTGTTTTTGTTTGTTTGCTTAGACTAGTTGTTGTATATAGCAATTTGAAATGTAGGCGCCAAAACTACATTCACAAAGTATCAAATTCTTTACCTTATAAATTCATTTTTAATTCACGCAACGATCTCTCATTTATAAAAGTTGAACATTATATTTATTCATACGAGAAATGAATTGAGTTTTCGACAAGCTTGGCCCGGAATTCAAACTTTGGTCAAGAAGCGTTAGGTAAGAGATGCATTTTTGCTTCATTAGATTTAGAACAGAACAGTTAGTTACTTTTTAAGAGAATTTATAGCAACACACCTGACCTCAACCGCACCACATCATCATCGATGTGAATTTTTTCCACCAATCAAATTTTGCACATCCACCCTATTCTTCTGATCTTGAACCGAGAGAGTTTTTCTTATTTTCAAAACTCAAAAACCCATCTTGGTGTTGGTTGTTTGACGACGCAATCATTCGCAGGATAGATCAATGGTTTTCGATATAAGTTGATAAGTTGTACAGTGTAGAAATGATGGGTTAGAAATGTAACTCTGTATGCAGGGACGTTTTAAGGCACGGGCCAACTCGGTCCGGGTCCAGGGCCTCACCCTCGGTGGAGGCCTGGTTTCGTTCCTAGCTATGTCTTAATAAGATTATGTGATCCCGATAATTTTAATGGTCAAATATTATTCCCGTACATGTTCTCCGAAAAACAGGGAATTTCAAATTGCATGTCAACTGGCAAAAGTGATAAGACTGTATTATTATGTGATAACCTTTTTCCATGTCTAGGCCTAGGCCTAACACCATAAACAATCTTTCCGCTCATTTAGTCGAAATGCGGCCATCGGTCGAGCCTGTTTGAGTCTAGGTTTTTGAGATTGTTTGTCGTGGACATTTATTTGCTTCAATCTACCGTTTGAACGAGTATCTGACAATGCACGCTATGTGCTGTCTGCTTTTAAAGATCCGAAGTAGGACCTACTTTTTCATAGGGGCCCAGGGCCTCAAAAAATCTTAAGAATTCTCTGGGTGCAGGACTTCAAAGAATCGTAAGACGTCCTAGCCTGCCTGGCGACTATATAGTGAAATCTCTTAAGAATAACAAATAAAACTTAAGTTGAACGTCGTATTCTTAACTGTTGCTGGTCATTTAATGTGAGAACCTCCAACTTTTTAAACTTGTTGATAACGATGTTGTGTTGTATGTTGTTGTTGTTTCAAATTCCCTTGGAGCCGGAAAGCCTACACCAAGTCCATTTGACCTTTCCGCATAAGAATGTCTCAAACCAGGTCTTGATCTCCAAACAACCATCCGCGGGAAAGGCTCCAGAAATCAAGAAGCTGATCAGGAGAAGCAGGGACAGGTAAATAATGACTTTACCCCCTGCATAAAGGTTATACCACGCAGGTGACCTCTTCTAAAGCGCACCAAGGCCATCTGAAGAGTCCTGTATCTCCTGCACATTTGAGATAGGCCGGGCCTCTTAGCTGCGTACCAGTGGTCAGCAGAAGGGTTTCGCCAAGTCAGATTAAGCTTGGCTCTCTGGAGGGAATGAATTTCAAAATGGCTCAAGACAGAGGAACTGGGGTTAGGGAGATCACCCCCCTACCAGCCAGCTCACCAGGCACACCCACATGCGATGGTATCCACTGGACACACACTTGTTTCCTCTGATCAAGCCTAGTCAATTTGGATATAATATCTAAACCAGTAACTATGTTAACTATGTTGTATTGTGTATAAATAATGCTAATAAGTACCACATAAAAAACTCACATTCATACGATGTAAAACACAGACGGCAAATACACACTTTAATACAATATTTACAAACATATTTACATTGGGGTAGTGGTATGACATGAAACGATAAGGTTCTCAAAATTACGTAGAACTTTCCACTGACAGGGAAAGATGGTTCCTCGGGTACACCTGTTGTATTTGAGTTGCAAACTGGTTTTCATCAGGTGTCTCTCTTCTCGATTTGGGCTAAGGATCGAAATTGAACATTCACGCGTTTTCTTTATTTTTTTTGCTAGAATTTATCCTCCGAAAACGAACTGGAGAACGATCAATTCAACTATATTTTATAGTAAAAGAGCAATGAAATCTTCGAATCATTTCCATCATCTTGAGAATTTTCTCTTTGGTGGGGAGAATAGTCAATCTGAAAAGGAATAAAAAAAGAGTTTAAAATAAGTAAATTTTAAATAGAAAGACAATTCAAAACTTATGAAAGCGAGTACTTTGAGAGAAAGCCTTATTCTGGAATTCAAACAGATGAACTACGTATAGCAGCGTTTCTCAAACTGTGGGGCTCGCCCCCCCCATGAGGGCGTGATAATTCTACCAGGGGGCGCGAGCAAATGGAAAATAACAGATTAAAAAAACTATTAATTTGCTGAGAGAAAGAAAAACAAAATATACATTCGGACATAATAGAAAAATTAAATACAGATTTCCACTGATATAATATACTTGTAAATGTACCAGTACACAATGTATTTGATCATTAACTCATAAAATACTAGGTTAAGAACAAGTTAAATAATTACTAGGAACCCCATCTGGGCTTGTCATAAACAAATTATATACAAAATTTTTAATACTTATGTTGTTAATTTATACGGTTTATAACTAAAGTCGTATTGTAAATTTAACGTCACAGTACATTATTATTGCACTGAATACATTGTTGTTGTATATAGGGGGTGCGTCGAAAATCAGGATTGAAAATTGGGTTGCAAATATTGAATGCTTAAGAAGCACTGACGTACAGTGAAAATCGTTTAACACGAAACTGAGGAGGGACTGAAATATTTTTTCGTGTTAAAGGATATTGCAAAATAAAAACAACATATATTCAACAAAATTAAGTTTATTAGAGTGCATTTACATAAATATGCATCTATACATGTATTTAATAAAAATCAATGAAACAAAAATATTCACTTCATGAACAAAATTTTCCATTTTTTGAGTTTTGGGAAAATAATTTCATACTTTTTCTTTTTATTGTCTCTTTTAGCATCAGTCACAGCAAATTTTTTGATGCTATATATTTTTTTATTCATTTCGCCTTTGGAACGTGCGTCTAAATAAATGCGCATGCATTTCATGATGTTCCTCATTTCGAATGACGTTGGAACTGTGGAGCCGCATTACTCATTTCATTTTCGTCTTTGGAATCCGTATCCATGGTACTTTGTGAGCTTCGAACAAACTCCAGAATGTCTTTATCGGCCATAATTTGGGCTGTACGCACATTATCTACTGCAACGAGTTCTTTTCATGAAACAGCAGGACAGTCCAATAGTACCGAAAAACAACGTGAAATCACCTCTCTTTCATTTCACACCCTTCTTAAACCTCTCGATTTTCCCAACTTTATTCACTTCCAGAAAGGAGATACTTTCGAGTCGAGCGATTTTCGTTTCGTGTTAACAGGGAAAAAATGCATGAAAATACATAGCAGTTTATGGGAACCGTTGTAATATTTCATGTAAACCGATATTTCGGTCTTAAGGTATCCGACTACGTTCGGAACCGTGATTTTAAAAAGCACAGAAATGGATAATTTTCATGATATTTAGTGTCACTTAGATTAGAATACATGCATAAAATTGTAAGGACATTTTGACAAAAAACATTTATTTAAATATAATATTTTGGCAAAAAATTAACTTGGAATAATCTTTTTTCCAAATGTTCTCCTTTTGTGAAAAATGGTTCTATTATAATAATATTTTGCCTGTATGTAGCTCAGACCTCTGTGCAGAGGCTCAACTAGAAGTTTAGAAAAATTCACATCATTTTCAGAGTTACCACCCATTGATATAATTATTCGCGTTTTTTTTCTTAAAACTGCTCCTCTCTGTTGTCATAAAATATGAATAAACCCACTTCTAAGTTTTATATTTCAAAAATTGTAATTGAGCCTCTGGACAGAGGTCTGAGATATATAGAGGCAAAATATCATTCTAATAGAAGCATTTTTCACAAAAGGAGAACATTTGGAAAAATTATTATTCTAAGTTAATTTTTTGCCAAAATATTAGATTTAAATAATTTTTTTTGTCAAAATGTCCTTCAAACAATTTTATGCATGTATTCTAATCTAAGTGACACTAAATATCATGAAAATTATCCATTTATGCGCTATTGAAAATTCACGGTTCCGAACGTAGTCGGATACCTTAAACGTTTTCCACGTTAAACGTATTTTACTGTTGTTAGGATCTGGCTATGTGACTATAAAGGAAGAGGTATTTGTTACATATTGAAATTGACAAAAAAAGAAATCAGCATCATATTCATAGAATCAAGTCAAGATGGCTTGCAGAATTTCAAGGATTGTTCTGAGATACTAACTTATCTGGGCTTTTCCAGTAACAATGGGCTATCCGCGAGGTCTATGTTCTCTCACTTGGGGCTCTTTCCATTTAGCCAAATTCGCACTTTGAGCTAGAACAACTTAACGCCTCCAATGAACGTCACTATTAAATTGCATATATTCCGTGAAATAGAGAATAGAGATTTCGTGGACAATATAGGCTGTGTGTGAATTATAGTTGCTTATGAATGACAGTCGCTACTATAAAATTTCTGAGGTTGCATCTCATTTAAAAGGGAAGTTTGTCTTGTCATCGCCTCAAGGAGTTAGAGCAGTGCTTCTCAAATTTTCAATACTTGCGACAAAATTTTCAATTATAATTTTCATTGCGCCCCCTCCATACAATAACAATGCATTGCTTTCAAAATTAACGTACTAAAAGCTACATGCCAAAGCTACAATATGACTTTAATTATAAACCGTACAAATTATCAGGATAAGTATTAAATTTTGTGTATAATTTTGTATATGACAAGCCCATGAGAATCACTAGTAATTATTAATCTTGTTCTTAACTTACAGTGCAGATGCATTTATAAGTATATTATATCAATGCAAATGTGTAGTTTACTTTTTAATTATGGCAATGTATTTTGTTTTGATCCCTTTCAGTAAATTTGCAATTTTTTAAATCTTTTATTTTTGACATGCTCGTGCCTCCCTTGTAATGTTATCACGCCCCCAATGAGGGCGCGCCCCACAGTTTGAGAAAGGCTGAGTTAGAGTTAACGTTAAATAAATAAAAGTTAATTATTGGGAATATTAATGGTGATCCTTTTGAGTTTGGTTTAATGGCTTCTCAACCCCTACAGCATTCGGATCCTCCCGGGAACCTCAACGATAAGCGAGATCTTCATCTCAACCAACACGAAAAGAAGGTACTGTGGCACTCCAGCCATATGAAGATATAAAAACCACTTTACTCAAAGCTCTGGCTGGAAGCAGGGTCGTTTTAAGGCGTGGGTAAACTTGAATCTGGGTCCAGGGCCTCAATAAAATCAAGATCCGAAAAATTTTAATCGTTAAATCTTATTCCTTTTCACATTCCATGAAAGACTTGGAATTTCGAACTATATGCCCTCTGACGACAGTTGGAAAGAATGATTGCATCATTATTTCATGTCCATCATCCGTGTCTAGGACCAATATCGTACACCATCACAACTCATTTAGTCGAAAGGAGGGTGTCTAGAGTGTCGCTTTGTACCTAGGTTTGTGAGATTACGGGCCACGCACATTTATTTGTTATGGGTTAATTTTGAGGTGGATCCACACGCAACCTTCGAACTAAACCTTTTGGGAAATCTTTGGGCTATTCAATTCGCGTTATTCACAACCAGCTCTTCGTAAAAAGAGAATCGTGATATGTTCACTATAAACGTTCCAGGTTTTCTAGCTTTAGAAGAAGGAACAGAGATATACTCTAAACAGGTGAGATTGTTATTAAAGGTATAATATTTGAATTATAGAGCTTTGATTAAAAATAGAAGACCTTAAAGTGACGATTCTTCACTAAGATTGAATTAAGATTAGATTAAATTAAATAAAAGTTAGATCATTAATTAGGAGAAGGATCCAGTGTGTTAGTCGACTAATAGCTTACGCGTTTCTTTTGTTGTTTTACTTTCACGATTTTTATTGAGACATTCTCTTAAGATTATTAGTTGGAATTATGTCTGTGCTTAGTGCTGAAATAAATAGATTAGATTTGAATCATGTCGAGAGCTTCTTTTCTTCCTCTATACATCTAGGAGAGACCCGCGGGTCTCTTGCAACTTTTATGCGAGTATTTAACAATGTATGCTGTGCACCAGGGTTAGGCAGACTTTTCCAGGGTTCTTCTAATGTTCTTAAGACGTTGCGGTCCCGCTAAGGACGTAGGTGTTAAAATAATATGTTTTCTTTTCTTAACACTTATTTTTGAGATTGTACCCCTCTTTTTTAAAATGTGACAGATTATTATTTGTTCTTACAGATCTTATTCTTTGCACATGTGTTTCTTCAAAATATTTTTTTTGAAAACATTGTATTTTAGTAATGGCAAACAATAAAAATACTGAATTAATATTCTTGATCAAAATATCTGTTTTAGAGCAGGGGTACCCAACACGCGACCCGCGGGCCGCATGTCGCTCATAGGAACGTAAGTTGTGGCCCGCCGATTCCTTTTAAAAAATTTTGAAATATCAGGTTTTTAAAGTTTTTTCATTTTGAAATTTATTTGAGGGGGCATTTATACACACACACGCACACACACACACACACACACACATATATATATATATATATATATATATATATATATATATTTCCCACACACATATATATATATAGATATATATATATATAGATATAGATAGATAAATATAGATAGATATATAGATATAGATAATGTATTTGCCTGTTACCTGTTCTTGTTTTAAAGTAAATCCTTTTGCATAATAGAAATGTCCTTAAGATTAAAATAGATTTATATTTTATCAAACAGTTACATTTGTGTGTGTGTGTGTGTGATTTTACTATAATAAATTACTCTTTTTAATAAATTCCGAATTGCATTACGCATATCCTTTGCTATGGATGGTACATGATTCTTTGTGTGTGCAACTTTCATTTCTTCTCCACCTTTTCTGTTTGGAGTGCCCAAAAAGCAAAAGGTAGTCACAAAGATGTTTTTTAAAGTTAAAAAATATTCAGGATGGTTAAGATAAAGGGCAACGTATACTTAATCGATTCCGAATGACAGCACAATGAAATTTCAACAATGAGTAATGAAAGATCACAATTAAAAAGGAACACCATAATTTTCAAGAAGATGACAACTGTAATATTTTAAACATTATTTGATCATTGCATAATTATGTTACATAAACATTATTATATTATCTATGTCTGTATACATAAAAAATTATGAAAACAATAACAATAATTCATTCTGTTTTAAATTTTCACTCCAATAAATGTTTTTTTTTTCGAATCTGATACAAAGTTACATATTTTTATGTGCGGCCCGCGAGATAAAAATGTTTTTCCGAAGTGGCCCGCAAGGTCATTTGGATTGGCTACCCTTCTTCTAAAGAAAATATTTTTATTGGGGACAATAAAGTGATATAGTCTAGGATGACACATATTTCTATTTTTCCGTGGCATCTTTCAGAATCTGTGAAAGGAGGAAATCTTAACATTATATGAAAGACCTTCGCGAGCCCGGGGGACCGCGGACTGCCCTGCGGTATTTCCTTTTCAGTCAATTTTGTATCCGCGTGTGAAAGAAATTTTTCTTCCCCTCATATATCGTCTCACTAGAGGAGTGATGACAGGAAACAACTTGACTCGCACAAAGTTGCCTTCTGTGAGAGAGAGAGAAAGAGAGAGAGAGAGAGAGAGAAACCAGCCTACCGCATAACTAAGTTCCATCCATATAGAGCAGTGATACTCACCCTTCTCTCTTACGGCCCACCGAGACTTTTTAAGTGGCCCGGTCATGGTCCATTGCTCTGAGAAATTCTTTTATTTAAGACAATGCATTAAAAATTTGGTGGGAAATTATTTTGCAAGAAATCAGATACATCATTTCTGCTTTTTTGCTGTTGATGTCGTACGGATACGAATTGATATTCTTTTTTTATTTGTAACGGTTATACGTTTAGTGATAACAGACAACAGTGGAGTAGCGACAATTTTATGAATGGAACGAAATTTGAACAATCTTTCATACCTTGCAAGCGAAAAATAGTCGAATGATTTAGAGGTTGACTGTTTCGTAGTGAAAAACAAGCAATGATCAGTACTTGTTTGATTTGTCACGAAAGGGCTGAATTTACAAAAATACTAATTAACAGAGGAATCATTCAATGATTCTTTTCCTCGAAGATCTCTTTCAAGCGGTGATAAATAGGCTTTATATTGAATATACTTTGTAACAGCAACAAAGTGTTTCGTCAGTGGTAATGTCACAGTAGTAACAAAGACATCCTAAGAAGTTTGTTATATTATCGGTAATCATATGAAACCGTTTACTGATACTAAAATTGTGAAGGAATGTTTCTTAAATTCTTTTTAATTCAGTATAAGTGACAAAAATAAATAAAAAATAATAATTAAAAAACGCAAAACAGGGGTTATAATATATATTTTGATCAATTTTCCATATTTTAAATTTCCAATGTTATCTTGGTTTTAAGCATTTCCCCCTTCCGTTTAATCTCATGCTGCGGCTCGCGTGAAATGGCTGAAAGATGTATGCGGCCCAACAGAAAAAAAGCTTGAGTGCCCCTGATATAAGAGGGCTGAATACTGGAATTGTCTTAGCTTCCAAAATTCAGAATTTCGTTTGTACAGGCCGTTAGAGCTCACGCTACACGTTCGTATTGAATAAATATTAAATGAAGTACAATATTCAAATTTTTCTGCAACTATTCAAACATAAAACTCATAATACCTCAAGTGATATGTACCAGGAAGTTGCCCATACATAGTTCCAGCCTGAGTGCAAATACCAGTTTCTTCCAGAAGATTCAACGCATAAAATGTGTCTGGACTCTGACCTTTCGCCTGAAATGAAGCAAAGTCATCTCTAATTAGAATTCTGAATTGAATGGATTAGAACCAAACGTCTGTGTGTTATTAATTTCATTAACTGAGTTATTTTTTAAATTATAAAATAATCTCTCATATACTTACCTTACATTAGTTACAAGTTAATTGTTTATAATACAATCTTTTTTTTTCATCATTTTATCTGAAAATAAAGCGATTGTGCAGTATGAAAAAAATCCACTTTCGAAACCCATATAAATTATCAATAGGAAAAATAGCATTACCAAATAACCAGTTTCATCTGACAGGATAAAAAAAGAATCACGTACCTTTGATGCATAAAGAACTAATTTATTTTTATTAATACATTTAAAAAAAGGATTCTTTATTAATTTCTGAAGATTGTTTCCCTTTCAAATGGGGCAACGGAATGGGAATTACCATTGCACATCTTGTTCTATCCCCGGAAGCTAGCTTCCCTTTTTATTCTGGCAACATATAGGTGGATACCAATTGCCCCAATGTAATTTTGACACCCAGTTTCTCTCTTAGAGGGAGGCACCTGAGCTCTGACGATACAAAAATGTTCACAGGAAATAAATTTTGCCGAGAGCACCTAAGCCAACAGGTATTCTAAGGATGTGAAAAAGGCCGCATAAGCATACAGCATGGACGCTGTCGATTTTTTTGCATCAAAAGACAAAGTTAACAGGCCTTTAACATTTTTTACTAGAGTGTATTTTCTTATATCATCATATTTCGCTGGAATAATGTTAATTATTCTGCTTTGTGTGACTTAGGTATAGCTCAAAACTTTAAAAACAAATCAAAATTGGCGTAAATAATAAACATGTCGATTTTAATCCTTAAGGTATCCCACTACGTTTGGAACCGTGGTTTTGAAAAAGCGTATAAATGGATAATATTTATGATTTTTAGCGTCACTTAAATTAGAAAATGTATATAAAATTGTTTTAAGAATAGTATTACAATAAAAAATTATTTAAGTACAATATTCTGACAAAGATGAGCATAGAATGACCTATTTTCAAAATATTCTCCTTTTGCAAAAAAATGCTTCTATTGTAATAATTTTTTGCCTGAAAATAGCGCAGACCTCTGTGCAGAGGCTCAATTAGAATTTTTGAAATATATAACTTAGAAGTGGGTTTATCAATGTTTTACGACACCAAAGGGGAGAAATTTTGAGAAAAAAACGACGATAATTATTTCAATTGGTCGTAACTCTGAAAATAATGTGAATTTTTTAAAAATCATAGTTAAGCCTCTGTACAGAGGTCTGAGCTATATACAAGCAAAATATTATTAAAATAGAAGCATTTTTCAGAAAAGGAGAACATTTTGAAAAAAGGTTATTCTAAGTTAATTTTTTGCCGAAATATTGTATTTAAATAATTTTTTTGTCAAAATGTCCTAAAACAGTTTTATACATGTATTCTAATCTAAGTGACACCAAATATCATGAAAATTATCCATTTATGCGCTTTTTTAAAATCACGGTTCCGATCGTAGTCGGATACCTTAAGTTCGCTATGTCGAAGATACTGGGTTCGAATCTCGGAGAAGACACGGAAGCTTGTAAATGCGTAGTTCTTGTGCGGAGAGGGAGGGGGAGGAGGGTCACTAAATATTCTGTAATCTGAAAATTCTCTTGAGAGGTTGGCGGTAGGGAAAGAGGGGTAGAAGACTGCCAAATTCTTTCTGGGTATTCTTCCTCAAAATTGGGGGAGAGACGGGGCAAAATCGTATTGTCTCCTTCATTGTGCTGAAAACGCAGCCAAACAATAAACATAATTTTGCCTCTTTCTCCCTCTTTGCCACGATGAATTTCAAGGGCCTCAATATAATCTTATTGTCGCTCAGGTGGGATAAGTTACAACAACAATTTCTGAGTAAACTTTATGTTAGATTGGTCTTGTAATTTTAAATCTCTTCTGTTATCTTAAACTTCTGTGTTCAAGAAAAACATTCGTTATAGATCTATTCTTCCAAACTTTTAGATTTAATGAAAAGCAATCAAATACCTAAAAATATTTTGAAAATGTACTACAATAAAATAATCTCACCTTGGCTTCTGCTATGAATTTTTCAGGAAGGTGGATTTTTGGAAAGATGAACGTCGCTGCTGTTTGAGGTTTACATTCGAAGCCATCAATTTCATTCAGATATTTTATTAGTATTATTGCCTTTTCGTTTAGTGACTGCATAACATCTGTCCACTCCTAAACAAAATTAAAAAACAATCAGTTATCTTAACTCAATTTATCGTTAATGCAATAGTATTGTAAAAAATTCTGCCTTGTATTTGGTAAGCAAGAAAAACCTTTCGTTCTTGAACTAAGAGAAAATAGTTGAGTATTTTAACAAAGAAATAATTCCAGTCATCAAAATATAAAGCCTCATGCAGAGAAATCCTTTTCCAACTGGAAAATAATTCATAAATTCCAATTTTTTTCATCCCTGTTTATTTTTAACATAAAAAAAAATTCCTATCTTAAATTTTTAATCTCTGGGTGCTTTTTTATGCTATTTTCTTTCTTTTTCTATTAACTGCAATAGAAATGTTAGAAGAACCATGAAAAGACATTTTCACCTTTCGTGAATTTGCCTTTTCCTTTATAGTTTGCTTTCTTTTTTAAACTTTTGAACAGGAACAGCATGTAGTTTTGTAGTGGTATTCAGTGTAACGGAAAATTTAATATAAAAAAAGACGAGATTTCAGAAAATAATTAAGTAGTAAGAACAATTTTTTTTCAAATTCCTATTCTGAAACTTACTGTATGTAGCTTTAAAGAAAAAGTTTTTGGGGAATAGCTTTTGAATTATATTTTCAATAAAATTCTTTTAGAAGAAAGATACAATGAATATTAATCAATAAACTTCAAGTATGTCACAATGAAAGATAATAAAGTTCTGATATAAGCAAAAGATTAAAAGAAATAATGTCTTTTGAGAGATATTGACAATTATGTGAAGTTCAATTTTAATTTCGCTGTATGATTATAATAACAATAATTGTATATATATTATTAATTCCGTATAAACTTCGATAGTTTCTCCAAAATTTAAAATCAGCAAGAGCATGCCTCTCTTTATGGTTTAGATTTCACACGAAAAAAGGAGAATCTTAAGATATTCGATTACGTTCGGGACCGTGATTTTGCAAAAGCGTATAAATGGATAATATTTATGATATTTAGTATCACTTAGATTAGAAAATGTATATAAAATTGTTTTAAGAATAGTATTACAATAAAAAACTATTTAAGTACAATATTTTGACAAAAAAGGAACATAGAATCACTAATTTTCAAAATATTCTCCTTTTGTGAAAAATGCTTCTATTGTAATACTATTTTGCCTTTATATAGCTCAGATCTCTGTACAGAGGCTTAACTAAAATTTTTGAAATACATAGATTATAAGTGGGTTTATCCATGTTTTACGACACTTAAGTGGAGATATTTTTAGAAAAAAACGCCGATAATTATTTCAATGGGTTGTAACTCTGAAAATAATGTGAATTTTTCAAAACTCATAGTTGAGTCTGTACAGAGGTTTGAGCTATATACAAGCAAAATGTTATTATAATAGAAGCATTTTTCACAAAAGGAGAACATTTTGAAAAAGGTTATTCTAAGTTAATTTTTTGCCGAAATATTGTATTTAAATAATTCTTTTTGTCAAAATGTCCTTAAAACAATTTTATACGTATATTCTAATCTAAGTGACACTAAATATCATGAAAATTATGTATTTATGCGCTTATCTATTTATGCGCCACGGTTCCGAACTTAGTCGGATACTTTAAGCAGATAAAGAAAATCTAATTCATTCGAAGTAAAGTGTGTTCCAAAATTTTATAAAAAAGCAATAAGTTCAAAGCACATTTTATTTTTAATGGTATTTTTTTTACAAACTAAACATCGATATGAATAAAATACATTAAATCACACAACAGTTTGATGTTTCTGTTTTGATAAAATGATTTTAAGAAATAGTGTATAATCAACAAGGACAAAGAACACCTCCAAATGACACACATATACGTAAATATTCTAATGAGAATTTCCCCAGTGAAATATTAACATTCGTATATTTTTGAAAGAAGTACAGTAATCAAATCTTAAGTATACACTTTAGGATACCGACATTGACATCAGAATCAACAATAGTAAAAAAAATTACAATAAATACGATTTGAAAGACATATCGATATATATTAAAGTGCCACTAAACTAGGGATGGATAATGCTACACGTTAATTCGGTAAAACTACGCGTTATTTGAGCATATGTTTAGACGCTGTGGTAACTGCATATACAGGGTGTTGCCGAATTCGACCGACAAATTCAGAGGGGTGATAGTAGACAGTATGGGGACAACAAATCAACATAGCACATGGGGTAGCAAACCACGTTTAGTCGGAGTAATTTTCAAAATCATTTATGAAGTGTGTGATGTCGAGTACAATAAGAGGTAACAAATACATTTATTAGACGTAAGTCATGTTTATAATAAGAATAATGCATCCCAGATCGATGTCAGAAATGCAACGACAAGCAATTGTCACTGAAATTGTCCAAAGTTGCCACCACGTACACTGGTGTGCAAAAATTAAGGACGAAGTCAAAAAATTAGCATATCAGCTGAAAGAAGAGGCAGAGCGGACAGAAAGACCAATCAGGAAATTAAGTAAGGTGATGTACGGTAGCACATGCGCAGATATGCAGGTAGACGTAATGGGGGAGTGTCTGAGTAGTATAAAGCATGTTGTCGGTGTAAGATCAGTATTTCTGGCAAAGAGATTGCACGCTATATAGCAGTTAAAATCACACCGAGTTGCTGCCTCAGCAAGAAATGGCGAATAATCAATCTGTTAGACGACATCTGGATGCTTTTACCCGAGGTCGAATCATTGGGAAGTTGCAGGAAGGCCGCAGTGTGCAGTGTGGCTGCAGAGTTCGGAATTGCTCACAGCATCGTTTCACGACTTTGGAGACAATTTCAAACTACAGGAACAGCTATCCGGGGGTTCAGTAGTGGTCGTCCACGAAGAACCACACCCGCAGATGACCGGTACATTGTCTTACAGGCCAGAAGAAACAGGCGGCAGACAGCGGGAGAAATCGCTAGACACACGACACAGGCGACTGGACGACCGATATCGCGTTTTACCGTGGCCAGAAGACTGCACGGTGGTGGTTTGTTTGCACGACGCCCTGTACGGTGTGTACCTTTAACGCCTGCCCATCGGAGAAGGCGTTTTATGTGGTGCCGGGAACACCGGAATTGGAGAGACAATGAAAGGGGACGAGTTCTCTTTACAGATGAGAGCAGATTCAGTTTGAGTAGCGATTCTCATCGCATACTCATCTGGAGAGAACGGGGAAGCCGCAATCCTCCCTCGAACATCATTGAAAGGGACAGGTATGGAGGTCGCGGTGTTCTCGTTTGGGGAGGCATCATGCTTGGTAGTCGTACAGACCTTCACATCTTCGACGCAGGTTCAGTCAACGGGACGCGTTATTGTAACGAGATTCTTCTTCCATATGTGCGTCTTTTTAGAGGCGCTATGGGTCTGCAGTTCCTTTTCATGGACGACAATGCACCATGTCATCGCACAGTAGCTGCCGAATAGCTCTTAGAGAATGAGGATATTGAACGTTTGGATTGGCCGGCACGATCTCCGGATCTCAATCCCATCGAGCATGTATGGGATTTTCTAGGCAGACGCTTGGCAGCTCGTACCTTACCACCAGTAACGATTCGGGAGCTTCGATTGGCGCTGCAAGACGAATGGGCTGCAATGCCTCAGCAACTCATTGACACACTCATTCTCATCATGGGCAGACGCTGTGAAACCTGCCTAGCAGTCAGGGGAGATTATATCCCCTACTAAAGACCGGATGTTTCTTGCTAGACACCCATCACAGGGATGTTTCGGCCTTCAGTCGCATTGCGCTCCATGCTACTTTTTCAATAAAGCTTCTTTTTATCCCTCTGATTTCTCTTTTAGTAAGTGTTGCTTACATTACACATGTCCTTACGTATTGGGGATCTTACGGTATTAAATGTGTTGATTTGGAAAGCTTTTGTACAAAGTTATATTGAAAAAACCGTCTCGTCCTTAATTTTTGCACTCTAGTGTAGGTCATGGAACGCCCGTCACCGACGGACGAAGGATTGTCATACGCCTTCAAACAAATCAGGTGTGCTGGCGATGTCAGATGAATGTTAGCTGGTTATGTCTGTAAGGAGATCCTCCACTGCCGAAACCGGTGTCCCATACACAAGTGATTTCAAGTGGCTCCAGAAGAAAAAATCAAAGGGATTGTGGTCCGGGGAGCGTGGAGGCGAAACAACTGTTCCACTGACTACTTTATGTCGATAGAAGCTAAGAAGATGGGCATCAGGTTCATGAAGTCATAGATCCTTCATGCCAGATTGGTACTGTATCAGGTCATGACGTCTCAATCATGGTCTGAGGTGATATCTATTGGCAAATTTTGGGAGTGTTGGTTTTTCAAACCTCCCTCAATACGATTCGATACGTAAATTTGCTGGGGATCACCTTCATCCATTTGTACTGCAATCCATATGGAAAAAAGGAGTATTCCAATAAGATAACTGCACCTTTCAAAGGTGTCTACTGGTTACTGCTTGGTTGGATGAGCATTCCTCTGACTTTTCTGTAGAGTACTGGTGCCCTAAAGCTCAAACACAAAGCCTATTGAGCACCTTTGGGATATTTTGCAGAAAGATGTAAAAGCACATTATACAACATCACACTTTATCGAATAGTGGACAACTCTCTAGCTGGTGTTTAGCAAGCCATTCCTGTGGAATGCTTCCGAAAACTTGTTGAATCTATAACTTGTCGTGTGGCAGCCGTTATCAAGGCTTGATGAAGTCCAAATTTGTTATTAACTTGAGCTATCTCTAATTCAGTGGCACTTCAGTGTTTTTTTTATTGTTGTTTAATCTTACCTGAATAAAAGTTTGATATGAAGGCTGTGTTGGTAAAGGAGGACAAATCATGCAATCCAACGCTATCTAAAAAAGAAAAAAAATGGCCAAAAAATTATTTATTTTTCCATGATAGCGAGAATGATCTAGTAAGAATTTTAAAATATCTATGAATTGATACATCATCATTTTTATATTATTAAACAATAATAATAATACAATAATTTTGCATATATTTATCAACTATGAGATCCGTCGGCAATAGCTTTTCCGTTGTTTTGAGTGAGACGTCAATACAAATAAAATCAAATATACATTTACATTTAGTAATCATACGAAATTCACTTTTAAATTATTATAACTGGCTAAACGACTATGCAAGTTTAGAAGTGTTTAAATAGGCCTTGATTGATTAATTGTTTATTAACGTCGCAGCAACACAAGGGTAGTTGGCAACATATCTCGTAATTCTGAACCTTTAAATGACAAATATGGCATCTTAGGGGTTAAATACATAGCTAAAAATTTAAAGATGTGTTTGATTAAAAAATTACGGATTAAGTTTTGAATAATATTTAAACAAAAATCGAATATCGGATTAGTATATTGTAACGAACTGTAATCCCATTCTGAAACTCTAGGTGGCAATGCGGACTGATCCGAGGTACCGCGCCTCCGCAAGTGCCACTCCAGAGTTTTCAGTGACTGTCTCTCGAAGATAGATTCCTGTGAGCTCCACCATCAAGTTTTGAGCGAAGGTTCTTGTATCTGCCGGAAGCAGATGCGTTGGATGCCCTCCTGGCCCATTTTTGCGTTTTCCTTAAAAGTCAATCATTCGAGAGATTTACTATTTACCTAAAACGTTTTCCTAATAAATGTAAATATTTGTATATGTGAGTCGTCCTTTGTGTTTGTAAATAAACCTCTATCATTCGAACTTCTTTAAAATTCCCACGACACTACAATGTAAGTACCGTAAAACTCAAACGGAATCAATATATAGCAACTATGGAAAAATAAAAGAATTTTGCATACATATGCATAAGATTTGTATAATTATGTCTAAGAAAATGTATGAATAATAATAATAGGGCACAAACTACTACCTTCTTTATTTATCAAATCTTCAAACACATTACATAACAGTGTAATGAAATATTTTACTTCAATATACTCTACAAGAAAACCAATTTTTAAATTCCATATTTTAATATTCTTTTATAAAATGCTATAGAGCTACACGAATTGTATATTTTCATTAAATTAATTAAAATGTATGAATTGAAGATATGAGTTAAACACTCAAGCAAAAGGCGATTTCTAAACACTCAGCTCAAAAAATGTATCGTTATGTGTATATCACAAAAAAAAATTTTTGGTTGTTGAATTTCATTAACTTACACTAGCTCAATGGAGAGAGAACAAAAAATTGCGCTAAAGAATTTATTTCTAAACTGCCTGAAAAAGATAGGTGCTTTTTAGAACATGAAAATGATTTAGCAGTCACGATTAAATACCTTTTCTGAGAGAATGTTCAGGAAAATGTTATAAGTTAACAAAATCTTTAATTGAAATATATGGTTTCTACAAACCAACAAACACGATAAAATGTAAATATAAAATCACGAAAAGTTCACGAAGTTGTTAAATTGTTTTGGTACCCCACTCAAAGACTTTAAACCAAAACATATTCAATTTTTCGACGCAAAATTTTGCAAATAATGGTTTTAGCAAACAATGGGATGTGTTTATATTTATTATTAAAGAAAAAAATTATCTTCTCTCTCATCGATATAGTATATTTTTTAAATTAAATTCATTATTGATGAAAGCAGGTGAGAACATTACCATAAATGTAACCGCGCGCGCGCGAGCTAAGCTAAATACAACTGAGGCAATAGTTTTTTTTTGGGGGGGATAAAAACACAAAACATCTTTCTCTCGATTAAAAGTGGAAAGAAAAAGTAATAAAAAAATTCATACTTCGATCAACAAAGAAAATTTTTATTTTTCCTACTTTTTATTAAATAATTACAATTAATATAACTATGTATATACGTAGGACAGAATCACAACATTAAGGGGTAATTCATTTTTATTAATTATCATTAAAGTATCGTATTGTCATCCAAAACAGTCGTGTATATAAAATTTCAGTTCAACTGAATGCGTTAAAACGTGAGAAAAAAATCTTTTAAATTTTGACCCAAGTCACTAAAAATGAAATCAACGTGGCTATATCTATAAATCTTTAAATAATTAATTTTAGTCAATTAATTTTAATTAATTATAATTAAATTATCGTATTTTTACTCAAAACAATAGTGCATAGAAAATTTCAGCTCAAATGAACACTTTAAAATGTGAGAAAAAAACCTTTTCAAATATTGACACAAGTCGCCAAAAGGGTCGCTAAGTCGCTAAACATGATGCCAACGTAGTTGTATTTGTAATTCTTTGAATAATTGGTATTAATCAATTAATTTTTATTAATTATAATTAATTTACTGTAATGTCATTCAAAATAATCATGTATATAAAATTTAAGCTCAATGGAGCGCTTTAAACTGTATTTTGTTAACGATTGAAAATTCCTCCAAGATGAATAAATAAATATGTAGAGAGTGTGAGCTAATAGTAGGAATTGAAAAATGAAGAGAAAGAACTGGGGTCCCCAAAATGTAAACTTACGTCGGTTAAATTAGGATGAAAAAGCTAATTCTCTTTTTTGGATTAACACATTTTAATTATATCGGTTGGCATTTTAGAAACTATATATTTAATTACAAAAAAATGCTCACTTGTCCCACTACACCAGGACACATCTTGATGCAAATGGATTTCTTATAAACTTTCACAACATCTTCACCTAAATTGACCATTTCGCAGCAACCACATCGAAGGCCGCATCTACAACAAAACATATGTTCCAGCAAAATGAAATAGAAAGGAAAATATAAGCAGCATGATTTGATTTTCTTAATTTATCATCCGAAAAAGCAGGCACTTTAAGGGCGTTTAAAAGAAAAATCGCCTCAAATTTTTCAAAAGGGGTGTACATTAAAACTTATATTCACATATTTAAAGATGTAAAATCCGACACAGTCAGTGGCGCACACAGGAATTTTTCAGGGGAGGGGGCGTCCGGGGTTGAAAGTTAACTATTCTTGTATCATACTCCTTTGATTTTGCCGATTTTCGGGAACAAAGTACAGTAAAAAAATAATTATTAAATAAATAATTAGCATTAATTAATACAATTAATCATTAATAACAAATACTTAATTAATATTTTCCGTACTATGTTCTTATATATTATAATCAATCGGAAAAAAAATCAAGGGATTTGGGTCTTCCGGACCCCCAGGAACCCCCCTGTGTGCGCCACTAGACACAGTGTCTTTTGAATAATTAAAAAAAAATGTCAAAAAATTTCAAGCTGAATTCTGTAAAACAAACAAAACATTTTTTTCATTGAAACAAAAAAAAATTGAAATTCTCTGCATGAAAAATAAAACAAATCAGAGACTCTCCCTCTGAGTTTTTCACAATGTAATAGATTGAGAAATTTTTAAATTTTTTGATAATACGTTCCAATTTAGGTAATATTGTTTCTAAGATGGCTTTAATAAAGCATCAGACATGCATTTATTTTAAATGAAAAGAAAAGAAAAGAAATTGCTTACTCTCCCAGAATACCGGCTGATCCTGAGATGAAACTGATGAGCTCCAGATTGCTGTAAGGGGGCCTCAACTGCATCATGGTTTTCTTGAAGGACTGGAAGTAGCAGCCTTGTGCGTATGCATTAAATTGGTAGGCCTGAAAATCAAACATTGATTTAATTAACGCGTTCTTCAAGAATTATTAACTAATAAGAAAAAGAAATCCTTTAAAAAATAAATGAAAGAAACGGCATTGCATAAACTATTTTTTTCTCAGAAAAAAATGTGATTATTAAGTAGTATACAACTGTACATTATTTAACATTTTCGATATAGTATTTATTGCAAATATTTTTAATATTTTTTTCCTTTTTTCAATGGGGGGAGCTCTCTCTCTACGGATTGGTATTTTTACCATTGTAGATCTAATACATTCCCCAGGAGCTAGTATCACTTCTTTAGTGCGGCACCCTATATATATATATATATACACTGCTGGACAATTGCTAAGAACGGATAACACTATCATCCATAGCAACCACAAAATGAAAGGAAGCAAAATGTGGAAAATTAGAATAAGTGCGGGATATTAGTAAGAAGTATGAGTATGCAAATTTTTTTCCCACGTCTGTTCATCACGTGATAGCGTTCATAAGAGCTTTAAAGGTTTTGACGCGTGTGGATAGTTGTTGTTTCAAGTCAAAGTTTTACAGGAAAGATTTAATAGATGAACTTAAAATTTTTGGCATGTCTTCCCGACATCACATAGATGATTTTATGCTTGGCCGAATTATTGGAAAGATCGAAGAAGGGCGAAAAATAACAGATGTTGCCAGGGAGTTCGACATCGCTCGCAGCGTTGTTTCACGGCTGTAGAAGTCATTTAAAACTACTGGAATGTGTAGTAGATGGCACGGGGGAGGTCGTGTTAGAAGTACGACGCCTGCAGAAGACAGATATATCGTCCTATCAGCAAAAAGGAACAGGCGCACCACAGCTCAGCAGGTGGCAAATCAGTTTCTTGCTGCCTCAGGAAAGCAGATCTCCCGAAAAACTGTTGCCAGAGTTGGAGGGGAGGAGGACTATACGCACGCAGACCTGTTGTGTGTGTCCCATTGACCAGACAGCACCGTACTGCCCGTTTGCAATGGTGTCGTGAGCATCACAATTGGACTGAACAGGACTGGGCATGCGTACTATTCTCAGATGAGAGTAGGTTCAGTCTGTCATCGGATTGTAGACGCCAACTGATCTGGCGCGAGAGTGGTACTGCTTATCGTCCAGAAAATATCCAGGAAAAGGACCGATATCCATCATGCAGTATCATGGTGCGGGCCGGCATCATCATCAATGGCCGCACGCGCCTACATGTGGTTGCGAATGGGACTATGACGGGCCAACGATACATTGATGAAGTTCTACTTCCTCATGTTCGTCTTTTCCGTGGTGCTGTTGGTGATAAATTCGTTTTTATGGATGACAATGCAACATGTCATCGAACACTCGCTGTTCAGGATTGTCTAGACAGCGAGGGTATTCAACGTCTCGTATGGTCAGCGCGTTCTCCAGATCTAAACCCCATTGAAAATGTGTGGGAGGCTTTGGGGAGGCAAGTTGCGGGTCGAAACTATCCTCCGACAAACAAGAATACCCTCATCCGTGCACTGACAGAGGAAGGGGATAAATTGCCTCAACAGCTGCTGGATAATGTTGTGCAAAGTATGGTACGACGTGTGGAATGTTGCATCACACTCCACGGTGGACATATCCCGTACTGATACCTTTCTTTAAGGTGCCTGCTGACTTTTAGATGCATTGTTCCATTTCTCCGTACGCAGATCAAATGAACATTTTTTTTTCTTTCAGATGTTTCACAGCTTTTGTACTTTCCAGAACAATAAATATTGTTTATTCTAATGTCTGAACAGTGTGGCAACTATATTTTATCCTACTACGCCTCATGTCTCGCTTAATGTTATGCTACATAGCAATCTGTGATCCGTCCTTAGCAATTGTCCAGCAGTGTATATATATATATATATATATAGGTGGTATACTAATTGCCCCAAGTAATTTTGACGCTTAGTTTCTTCTCCAAAGGGAGGCACTTGAGCTCTAACGATGCGAACCTGCACTAGAAATTTTATTTTGCTGAGAGAAACCTAGCCAAACAGGCACTCAAAGGGATCTTCTACATGCTGCATAATCAAACGACATGGACGATGTCTATTTTTTGCATCATGAAAATTCACCGACTTGGACAGGGATCGAACCCGCTACAATAGGCGTACAAGGTCAGCAACAAACCAACTACGCCACCCAGGCGGTATTTTTTAACATCATGGAAGTTACGAATTCTACTTGGTGTCCGAAAAGTATGGCTACACTTTCAAATAATAACTACAAATAAACAAGCATAGACGATTTGCGTTTTTTTTTCATACAGAAGACACTGAAGTGTTTTGTTGTTGTTGTTTTGCGAAGTTTTATTGCACAATTTAAATGGACGCACTTCTATTACGCGCAACGTTCTATGAAGCACTGAAGTAAATATCAACATTTTTATCAACATTTTCAATAGCCTCTGTCATTCGATTCTTCAGTTTATCAATGTTACGAATTAGAGATTCGTAAGCGATGTTTTTCAAGTATCCCACCCAAAGAAGTCCGAAGTTGTTACGTCCAGAGATCTAGGTGGACTCGGTATTAGGCATCCTCTTCCCATGAATTGTTTGGAGAGCTATCTCTTACTGACAACTTTTTGTGTTGTATTCATTTACTTTATACATGTATCTGTGTGTGTTTCAGATTAAAATTCCATAAACTATTATGTAATGCATTTTTCCTGTGGTGAGGCTATTTTGAAACAAAAATTTGCAAAACGTGGACATTGTGCTATCTAGTTTGCATTTTATTAAGCAAAATCTTTAGTTTTTCTTATGTTAAAAAGTTTTCTTTCTTTTCTAATATAAAAAATCGCAAGAGAAAATCTTTGTTTATTTGAATTCATTTTTTAAAGTGTAGCCATACTTTAAAAAGACACCTTATACAACTAACAGATTTCCTCCAAGAAAATAACAGTAATTATAATTTATGTTCCCCCCCGAAAAACAAATATAAAATTTTAGTTCTGAAAATGAGTTAAATCACTAAACGTTATTCTATTGATCGAAAATAAAGAATACAGTTGAACTTACAAGTATTATAAAATTATATCTTTATAACCTGAGCACTTTTCTTATATTTTCCAATTCTCAAAATGGAGAATTTTCTGAGCTACAGTTATTTAACTCTTGCTTAAAAACATTCATTGCACCCTTTGTACAATGACATCTTTGAAGAAAAAAAGAATGAAGAAAAAAAGTATTTTTGATTATATTATGATCAATACCAATATTTATAATATTATATAGACAAAAATGAGGTTATTTAGACTCCTTCAAAGTTTAAAATCATTGGATTTATATTTTGTTATCAGTATTAATTAAAGTTGAATATACTGTTTTATTCTAAACAAACTTCTATCAAAAATCCGTTCTTCATGATAAAAATGTGCTTCCATCAAATTTTTGTTAAGAGATATTCCATCTGTGTTTCATGTTTCAGTTATTCTAATATTGTATCTGAAATATTATTCTTCTAAAAAATACCAAAGAACCTTTACGTACCGCTCACCTCATCTGCCAATAGTACCAGCTTTCTCTCCTAGCGGCAAATTTCACAATTTCTTCCATGTTTCGAGGAGTTAAAATGGAACCTGTAAAGGTATTCGTTATTCCAAATTTATTTTTGTGAAGCTATCAGCTATTTTATCATTAAGAAGGCAAAAGTTGTTTTTTATTCTAATAATTATTTCATCATTATGCAGATATTTTTAAAAGTAACATTTTGATTTGAGATAGCAGGGAAAAATCGTCTGCCTTTCAAAAATCTAATGCAGGTCACTAATACATCAGAAAAAACATCGTTTGTAGAGGAAACTATTCGATTTTATGTATTATTATTTGTTATAGAATTTTGGAAATATGTATCTGGCAATGGAAGCTAATTATATTCCTTAGATTTTAAATTTAGTTCAGTTGTAAGCTTGATATTGAGAAGTGAGATTCAGTTTGTGTTTCGTTCTGTGGTTATATTTGACTATCGTAAAACCTACACGAAAGGTAAAAAGTTTTCAGGTATTTATCAAAGATATTTCTTAGTTAAAAAGGAATATCTGTATAGTGTGATATTTTTCTTTGCCACACTTGATGATTTTTTTAATTTCGAATTTCTCTAATTGTTTCAACATAAGAATTACTATTTTATTGAAATTATTATACTGTTTTATTATTATAATATTTGTCGTGTTCTATCTTATGTTTTGTAATGACAATATGCATGAGTTTTTTTTTCTGTTCTGTCGATTTTTTTATACTTCCCGAACGCCTATTTTCACTTTTTCCAATGTTTATGCAAAAATGACACGAATAAAATATTACTGCATTTTCCAATTTCCTTTATAATCCTTTTCTCTGAGAAATTGAGAGGAGAAAAGACAAATGATATTATATAAGCCTGCTGGTCTTTTATCATTTAAGAATGGAAAAATTACATAAAAATGAATAAAGCACTTTTTATTCGTTAAGCTTAACTGCCGCTTTTTGTAAAAAATGTTGCAAGTTAGCTAATGTCAATATTCGGACTGTTCTAATCTGGGAAAGCAAAAAATTCCAGCTTTACAAGTTTAGTTTTAAATATTAGCAAATACAATTTTAAAAATTTGCAACAAATTAATATTTATAATTATAAGAAAAACTTTCAAAAAACATAAATACATTTAACTAACACAAAATACACGATAGTGAACCATACATGCCTAAATATGAAATGATCAAATTCATCTTAAAAATTAAAAACAATTATTTTGTAACATATAATATATTCTATCTTTTCATTAATGGGTTTTCTTTTACTCACATTGTAACTATGTATATCTGGATCACAAAGCTTTAAAAGCTTTTTCTCACATTTTAAAGCACTCACTCGAGCTGAAATTTTCTACACACGATTGTTTAGGATGAGAATACGATAATTTAATTATGATTAATAAAAATTAATTATTTAAAGAGTCAGATTTTACTCATAATTCCAATGTTTTACAGCTTGGTACTGAAACTTACAAATTAAACTATCCTCTCATAAAATTAAATTGTTAAAACTAATTATTGGATAACTTCAATTTGACTCAACGCGCGTTACCTATCGTATAAAAAAATTATGTTAAGTAAAGTATGAAGTTAGAAAGAAAACCCATGTTTATATATAAAAAAAACTTGTTTTTTACCGCGCTGTGTTATTATTTCTTTCATTATATTTCTCTCTGTTTATTATATTTATGCTTATTTATTAAGCCATTTTCTTAAGTCTGACTTGGCTCGTACAGGCATTATTTGGCGAGAAAATGAGCAATTATTGTCTCAACAAAGGATTGACAGAATTGAAGCCTCTCTCCTCTTATAAGAAAATATTCTAAGTGTTTTTTATATTATTGCGCTGTTATTACTATGGCAGCCATTGTTATACTAATTGTTTTTTGGTTATGATTTATTACTTTTATAATTTTTCTATTTTGTTAAAAATTGTTATTAAAGTTATATTGGTAAAAAAAAAAAAAAGAATTATAAAAAAGTAGGGTTTTTTACCCGTTGGACTTCCAGGATTGATAACTATTATAGCTTTGGGAATACAATATCTACTAGCTGTTTCTAAGGCTATTGATAACTCTTCTGATTTAATTGACCAATAGTCTTCTTCTAAGTAATAATCAATCTGAAAAAGAAAATGAAGCCTTTAAAAATGTTTTCGTTATATGAATCTTTATGATTAGACACATGATATTCATAAGGCCTAGAAGTCATTATTAAAATTAAAAATGTCTCAGAAATAAAAATATGTATTACTGCAAAAGATTTAAGAGTACTTATGCACACGAAACGAAAAGACATCGCCAATTCAAAAAAAAGTTGCCAAATAATGTCATCGTTATTATTAATGTGTTTGAACGTGCACGGCAAGGATTTCCATTATTGGTTGTATACCGCGGCATTTGGCAACATCATTTGATTCGACAAAATGGGTCGACGGTATTATACGTAAGCACTGATTTAAGTTCTTTATAGTATTAGATAAGTTTTACAGCTCAATTTTTTTGCAAGGTATATAGTTTATATAATACAAAAACTGAAAATCTAATGATGCATTGAAATTTTAATAACATAGTAAAATCATTAAATAAAGTAAACATTTGAACATTATTTGCAGAAATAGTAAAGGTTATTCTTATAAGTTTGTATTACAAAATGCAAAAGCGGACTTTCTATACAGCTTATCTTGACCAGGGGTGGCGAACCTTTGTGAATCAACGTGCCATTTTTTCTAAAGAAATGCTAAATGAGGCATACACGTGCCTGTCAAATAATTTTGGCCTGTGATTATTGGGAAAATAATAAAGCTAAATACTAACAACACAAAACTCTTTATTTACTACAGAAAAATACATTTTGTATTCTATAGTAGTAAATGTTTTAGTTAAAAGTGTAATTCAAATTATATGAATTGCCATTAGTGTGATTTCTGCTGTTGCAGATTGGATGACAAATAACTCATATTAGAATTGAGTAAGATGCTACTTTTAACAATGCATGCTAAATTTGAGTCATCTGCTAAATGGTTTCTAAGCGAGTCTTTAATGCTATTTTCATCTCTGAAAATAATGAATCCTATGCATAGGTCGATGAAAATATGGTTTAAATAGCATGAGTCTGCTTCTTCAAACAGCTAAGCGTATCTGGAATCGAATTTTATGTTTCAAAATTTCGTTACTGGCATTTTTACTTAGATTGCTTGTTAATCTTTCTGTTTATATCAGTTCTAACTTTTTGCTTTTTTCAATACATTTTTGAATCCATATTAAACTAGACTAGAAATCAATAAGCTGCATTTCAAATTCTTCAATTTCCAACGTTGAATTAGGGCAAGTTCAGTTTATCTAATGATATCACATCAAGGTACATAATAAATTTGAGCGTTTCTGATAATTCTTTGAACTAAAAAAAAATCTCACTGAATATTCCTTGACTGAAGAATCAATCACGGTTAATCGCTTTGATCGGTGGCATGCCCAAAATATTGTGCCGCGTGCCATCAATGGCACGCGTGCCAATGGTTCTCCACCCCTGAACTAGGGCATGATCTAGGAGTACTATAGAAGAACGAAGGAAAACTTTAGAACGCAGATGAAAGCGTCAAGAGGTAATCTCTATGGTAAAAATTAAAAATTTGTTGGTCTATGGGGGGGGAAGTTGAACTTCTAAACCCCACTGTTGTGTATACCATTGGATTCAGTTTCCATCAAAATTTTAGGCTGTGGATGCAGATTTTTATTTAAATAGAATTTGCAGACTGTTAGTTTTATATTGAGAATAAAAATATTAATCTATAATGAATTTTAAAACAAGAATGAATGGTTTAGAATAAATTATTAAGGAAATAGAATTTCTCGACAGAATTAAAATTTTAACGTTAAGAATTTCACAAGAACAAAGTTTCAACGTTCTTAACTTTATTCCATGATTCGATTTGAATAAAGGAACATATCTCGAATAATAAAAACAAAAAAAATCTATTACCAGATATTTTACAAGAATAAACACTCCATTACAAATAAAAAAATAACTAAATACGTTGGAGCAGCTTGAGTTCATGAGCCAAAATAGGCGTTTAACATTGTGTGTACTGGTTTTTTCTAGGTTATTTAATATTTTTTAGTTTGCATAGATATAAACGTTTCTTTGTTTTGGTCTTCAAAGAAATATTTAATTTATATATTTTTGTAATGGCATATCATATTGGCTTATAGTTTGGATAAAAATTCAAGGTGCTTTCAGTGTCATAAAAAATAAATATTGTTTAGGAAAGAAATGTCTTCCATTGTAAATACTACATTTAAATTTCCTCATAAAAATAAACTCATTACATTTAATCATAATGTGTTAAATTTCTGACGAGGAGTCACATGTTTAACACAATCGCGTGTTCACCATTGAATTCAAAAGTGACAATAGACGTACTTATTCTTCTACTTGTAAAATTGGGATAAAATTTCAAATTTGATAATTGGGTAAATATGTTTAAATATCAAGATTCTTGAAACAGTTTTTCAAAAAAAAAGATTATTTTATTACACGCGTATTTTTAAATCAAGTTTATTTTGTTTACCTACGTGCGTTATTATTATTAACAAATTCGTACATTTTAGAAGAAAGTTTCTAGAAAAAGCAAAAGTTGGCAACGGCGAAGTGGAGGAACTGATTGGATAGAAACACGTAAATACATCTATAATCAGAATATGAACACATGAATTTATGAACCGATTGGTAGGAGACACGTGATTGTAGTTATCATGTGACTGACGTCACATGAATTTAACTCATCGCTTGAGTATTTTTTTGTTATGCCTTACAAAATACTATCAGCAGAAATGGCTTTATTAATACCGACTTATTAATCGCACTATTACTTTTTATAACCAGGGGATCCTTGCTTGAATTTACAGAATTAAAAAAGTAGCACAAAAAAACTGTAAATGACTAAAACTGAGTTTATAACTTTACCTGCATCATTCCGAGCTCATCAAGAAGTGCAGAATAAGCCGGATCTCTGGGAACAGGAACAAGAATCCCGATGGGAATTTCACTTTGGGGCAGATTGAGCACGTTGAGGATGCTCTGTTGCAAAGAAAAGTTACAAATATTATCGTCAGCAACAAATATTAAGCTTTGGTTAATAACGAATAATTTTTTGTTCAGTATTTTAGTAAAATCCTATTTAAGGCTGCAACTTTGGCAAAAAATTAAAACAAATTGGGCCGCATTGTGCCAGTACCTCATTTTACTGTATTGGATTCCCGTTCAGTATGAATATAATAATTCACCAAGTTATCGATAAGTAAAGGTGTGGACAGAAACAGAATCCAACTAATCTTCATAAAGTTTTACAGAATTTTCTACTTAAAATAACATATTAGAATAAGGTTACTTTATTATGTGCAATTGGCATTTTCGTATAAATTTTTAAATTACAAAAGTATCCTCATCCTTTTCACGACTGCAAGCTCATGACAAAAAAAGTTCACCTTAACACTACAATGCTTCAATTCAAAAAAGTTGCGTATTACTTTAAATATAAATGTTATAATACACTTAAATTTTCTCTCGGGGGATTTTTTCTAAAAAGGTCTTGACCTTTTTAAGACTACGTGTGATAATTAATTGTTAGCTTACACGTGCCTAACGGGAAGTATAATCCCAACTTTATGATTCAAAACAATCACACGTTAGTGATTTTAAAGCAGGATGATGCAATCTTGCATCATTCGCGTATTCTGACCTATCAGAAAAGTTTTTTCCTTCAATCATATCGTTCTAAGCGCTTAAGGTTGACAAAACCAGTAAAAACTGAGGTCTACAGAAAGAACAAGGAATACTTTTTTTGTGTATCACTTTTATGTCCACGTCTCATTGTGTTGCAATTTGTGTAGAATGCGTGTTTTTAAGTAGCTAAAAAAATGTGGAACTAAAATTATAAGAAGCCTTCTCATAATTCCCATGACTACAGAAAACAGAATAAATATGATCTTAATATAAAAAATAAGGTAACAAAAAAATTTTAAAGTCAAATTTTAAAGAACAAAGAAATTTAAAAAAAGAAAATATTATTTTAATTACTTTTTTGTTAAATAATTACAATTAATATAAATATGTACATACATATGACTATTAAGTGGCAAAATAGAAAGCGATTTTCCTTCCTATATAGTGTTGGACTATTATTTTTGTATGTTGGTGGGACTCTTTATTCATTAATTACATTTAATTATTCCAGTAAAAAGCATTGCTAAAAATTCCTCATTCTCAGAAATTAGGCCATCCCAGATGGGATTCGAACTCACGACCTTTGAATTAGAAGTTCAACGTGCTATCCATTGCGCTTCAGGGACACAACGAGCAATTTTCCTTTTTATATATGGTGTTGGACTATATTATTTTAGTTTGCTACTATTTATTCATTAATTAAATTGAATTAATGAATTTATATTTGAAAAAACTGCATTAAAATGAAGTGTCATCCACTACAAGTTTAAAAAAATGTATTTTAATTTGAGTTGATGAATAAAAAGTATTTTATTAACGATTGAAAATTTGAACAAGATATATATGGATATACATATGGATATATATATGTATATAACGGGAGAGTGTGAACTAATAGTAGGAATTGAAAAATATCTGAATACACGTACAAAATGCTTTAAGGCAAGTCTAAATTGTTGCATATATATAATATATATATAGTCAAAATTCTCTGCTAAAGAGAGATGAATAATCAGTAATCATCAAAACTGAAAATAATCAAAATTGCAAGATAAACCAGACATAAGATTTTAGATATGATATATATGAAATTGAAAATATAACAGAGAGAGAATTTAAAATATAAAAATTTAAATGCTGCAGTATTATAAACATTGCTGACTTAGGACAGCTCTTATATATAAAATAATTTACATAAAAGTGGGGTTGAACATGTTTCTCGGCCAGCCAACCTTCCCCCTTTCTGTGAATAATACTGAGCAAAAACCTATTGAAAATAATGGATAGAGTATCTAAATATATATATGTGTGTTTGTATGTGTGATTTTTTGACATACAGTATACAAAGGTAAAAACAGTAATAATACTTGAAGTGGAACAAAATTTGAAAAAATAATAATAAAAAATTGCTCATTTTGAATAATAAATACATAAAAAGAAGTGTTATCTTTCATTAAGGTTAGTGTAAAGTATAATACCATAAGAGGAAAGAAGTTTTTACCCTTTACCCGCAAGGCTTCAAGAGATCCTGAAGACAAAATGACGTCATCTTGTCTGGCAGGGAAACCGTCTCTTTTCTCCAGATATTGAGCCACGTGAAGTCTGATCAAGTCGATTCCTTCGCTGTATGTGTATGCAGCTGGGGAAAAAAGTCATTAAAATTGATGAGGAACGCATGGAAATACATGAAATAGATGGCAGGAATAAGTGGCACAAGCATCGCATCAAATTCCGTCCCAATCTCACACTCCTTTTTATTTTCTTTTAAAGAACACTTAATTAGTCGAATAAATCGCGTTTATTTGAATGATTATGTAGCTGTAACTTGAAAACTATTATTAGTAAAATAAAGGTTGCAAGTACAAAAATAAATAAATAAGTTAATGTGCACTGTCGTAGTTGGTTCTGAATGGGCCCCGAATCAAAACTCCTTCTGGGCCCTTTTATAGAAATGAAAGTCTTGTCAGTGGTACTGCAGTTGCACATGG
This sequence comes from Trichonephila clavipes, assembly GCA_019973935.1. Taxonomy (NCBI): domain Eukaryota; kingdom Metazoa; phylum Arthropoda; class Arachnida; order Araneae; family Nephilidae; genus Trichonephila; species Trichonephila clavipes. The sequence goes on along the minus strand of BMAU01002031.1, from coordinate 1,028,072 downwards.
TGGGGTCCTTGAAGTTTGTGGGCCCCGTATCATTGATACGGCGGTAACTACGCCCCTGCTAATGTGTATAATTCAATTGTGAAATGAAACATATGAAATAAAAAATAGGACAAAAATAGCATACAGTCAAAATGAGTTTCATATGAAAGGTAAATAATAGTTCGGCAATTAAATCATTCGTTGTTCTGATGCCCCACTTATTCGATTATTAATTTGATTTCTATATCGTAATCGATAATAAAAGTAAAAATCGTTTCCTTTCAAACGATGCTAAAGTAAAAATTTTACAGCTTTTGTTATTATTTAAACTAAGTAAACCACAAATGTAGTTAATATGTTAATTTTTAAACAGCAGTTTTTATGCGAATTTATTAAATCAGAATTTTGTGAAATAATTTTTGATCTTGTAAATTTAAAAACGTTAACGTAATTACTGCAGCTTTATTTACCTCAGAATTAAAAAGAATTTTTTCTTCCTTCCCTGTTAATGATTCGTGTCAAAAACTCCATGCAATACATTCATTTAAATACCAGTAGAAATTTCGTGAAAACTTTACTTTAAACTTCAGATAAATATAAATATTTTAATATGTGTAAAAAAAGGATTGCAACAACTATAATCATAACAAAAGGTTATGAATAAGTTTTGAAAAACGATTTTTTTTGTGTGTGGGAATGGTATTAACCCAGTGTTTCGTAAACTGTGGGGCACGCCCTCCTTGGGGGCGCGAGTATATCGAAAATAAAAGATTTAAAAAAATGATTAATTTACTAGAATGAATTAAAAGAAAATCCTTTCAGACATGATAAAAAATGCACTCTGATCTAATTTATATATATCATATACTTTGATTTGATTTGCTGCAATCCCATGATGAGAGATTTTTTTATTACGTTTCCTTTTTAAACCTAAAATACTACTCTTTCAGAGAAAAAACAAAACCCAGACCCAGAATCGAAAACATTTAGGAAGATAAAAAAAATCCATCACTGTTATTATATTTGAAATACTGCACATTATAGCTGTAGGCAGCAGAATAATTTGCTGATCATCTGTTTGACCTTCTAAGTTATTGGTACAGTTAGTTATGACCCATCTCTTATGTATTTGTTTCTCATTTAGAGAAGTTCTAAATAATGTATTTCTCTGTTGTGGTTTTTTTTTCATGTAAAAAAGTTTCATATTTGGAAAACAACAGAGGAAGGATTATATGGCCAAGATTTATTTTTATGAGTATTATCAAAGATATAAAGCAGAATGAAAAACGTTTTACACAATGCTTTTAGCAGTAAAATCCATATTATTATATTGAATACATTTTTAACCCGGAAGTGGTCACGCGGGGCACACAGATCACGAAATCGTTAATTCTGGTAAAACTGTTTATTTGTTACCAAAGGAAATTTGAAAAGTCCTTGAAAGTAGGTAAGTATAGTTTCTCTTAGTTAAATTATTCACTGGAATCACGATTTCTGTCATGTACAATAAAAATAATTAAGAAAAAAAGTATTGGGGGACTCAATCATCCCGCGTGACCATTAACGATAGTATCGAGTGTGTGCCTACTCCCGGGATAACACATTTTGAAGTCTTCTCGCTTTAAATATTGAAAATAACACAATTATTCTTCATCGGAATTTTATATTGTTTTTCATTATTTAACATTAATTCTCAATGCTCATTCTGTGAGGCTTAAAACTAATTATAATATGAGCATTCATTTTAAATAATCATTTTACATTTTCGTAAAAATTGTCGTGCATTTTGGTTTACTCTCCTGACAATTCAGCTATTATATGAAGAATGTTTTAGCTTTTCTAAAAAATGAACTCGTGCGAAGAGTGGGTACTTCAGACAGTATACTTTTAATGTATCAGTGCTGCACAAGGTGTTTTATAACTAATTTATTAATACTAAATTAAGAGAGAGTTTAACAAGTATTAGCAACTTCCATGGGCTTATCTTGCAGAGGAAAGTTTTTCAAAGGATTTTACGATTAGAAATTGACACTCTCGGAGAACTTTTTCTATATTTTGCTGAGATCTATATTTTGTCTTCAAAGCAGCCACCGTTCTGCAATCTGTTCCAATTTGAAAATTCGAGAAAGAAAAATAAAATATATAGTACTTAAAAGTAACATATATAAAATTTAATATACTTATCTTTTTAATTTTATAATTAAGATCATACTGGAGCTTAAGCGTCAACGAGCATTATTATTGCATTCAATGCATTATTATGTATAAAGGAGGTGCGATAGAAATTATGAGGGTTGCCAGGATTGAAAGTTTGAGAGGCTCTGTATTAACCTATTTCAAGCATCACATATGCTGAATTTCATAAAATCCTAACTAAATGTAGAGATTTTAGCATGTGTTGAATCCCTCCTGTACTAACATTGAATTCGAAAATTTTCAGAGTTAAGTTGACGTCATACCTGCGCTTCTTCCGCCACATTCGTCCAAAATTTCATTGGCCCTTACTTTTACGTCACTTGGTAGACTAGGATCATTCAGTAAAACTGGATAAGTGCATGATGTAAGTACCTATAGGAAAATACATCGCTCGTTAAAAACAAAGCATATTTATGCATGTTATTGTAACAAATAATATGGACCAGAATTTCAACAAACTTCTACTGCCCTAGACAATTGTTCAAACATTTTTTCGCCCTAATGGTCTGCATATAGACAACTAAGCCTTTGCATACACGGCAAGTTCCCAAATGTAAGAGCCACTTCATAGTGACAACATTTAGTTGCGGAATCGCAACCAAATTTCGACGCTTGAATTAATTTTAATTCAAACTCTCATCGGATGCTAAATATTGCCAAGAGTACCAGAACCGAAACCACAAAATCATATGACACGCGCGTCTACGATTTTTGCATTTAGAAAATCTATCGACTACAACCGGGATCGAACCCGCGATCTTGGGCCTATGAAGCGGGCTCGCCATCTAAAAGCCATTTAGCTAGTATTGTTCAAAAAGTCGATTATTCATGATTAATAATAACCATTTAGAAAAACGTATTGTTCAAAAAGTCGAAAGATACTTTTTTTCGAAATGGTTATTATATTTAGTAATCGAATTGTTTTGTTTTTATTTTAGTTAAATTTCAGTTGGAAGGGTTGTTGGTTATTCATTTTTATCTTTTTTATCATATATTCACTTCACTATACGCATCCTTGAAAGTTTAGGCTGAAATTTTTGATTACCTGCTACGAGAAACCCTCGATCTCTGTCTTTTCAATAGACGAGCTCATTTTATCACAGGTAGAAACATATGATAATGTGTAATGGCTGCTACTTACGAGAACCATAATTCTGTCACAATTGGTGTGTTTTTTTTTTTTTTTTTTTGAATACTTGTTCAAAAGATGATTGGTTGCATTTTTCAAGATTATTCACAATTCCTTCCAGGACTTGGATGCTCTGTAGCGAGTGTAGGCATTAAGTAGATCGCGATCGACCGGTTGACAGCGAAGACATTTCGGGATGACCGATTTTGGTTTAGCAGTTAGTAATTACATACCGGGATGCTCAAGATTGGCTGACAGTATGCAGACTAGGTCTTTCTCTGGCTATAACTACTAGAATCAACTTCAGCTAAAAATGTTTTATTTTTTAATGTATTTTGAATTGCTTGGTAACAAATGCATCATTTGCTATTATTATATTTGTGGTAATTACAATTATGTTTGCGTGTATCTTGCGTTTTGCTTTAAACGCGATTTAAAAAGTGTGATTTTTTTTAGTTATGTAGGTAAGTACGTATTTCGTTTATTTATTATAAAGTTATAATAAAAATTGTAGACCTTTTTCTTACTTCACCACACCTACATTACTAGATGGACCGTAACACCTTGAAAAATTAGAAGTAGCCCGTACCTTGAAAAGTCTGCTCTCTCGCCCTGCTCCATGGTAAGAAACTAAGATGAATGCAGCAAAAAAAGAACATTTAAATGTTCTTTTTTCTGTTTAAATGTTCTTTTTTAAATGTTTTTTTCTTACTACAGAAACCAAGTTTTATTTATATATTTTACAAGTGTTCTATGTGTGAAACTATGACATTCATTAATCCGATAGTGCATTTCCTGCCCAACTCCACTCAACAGGGCATAATCAACGTACGTGTAATCCTTTGATGCATTTCACACGGCAAAGGGTGTACAAAAAGTTTGTCTTATGTCTTAGATCAAGTTTTTGGGTAACATGGAAACGATGACATGTTCTGTCAATAGAGTACCATGTTGAGTAGAGTGTGGCAAGAACACATTAATGTATGCCTTGTAACAAGTGGCATAACGTAGAATATTAGGGTCCCCCTGCAAACTCAAATTTTGAGCCCCAAACCCGAATACGTACTAAGCGTTAGTTAAGCTTTGGGTCCCCTACAGCCCTGCCTCCCCGCAACGTGTTGTAACCAAAAGGTTTCAATTATAGATCACGAGTAAAATACGTATTTAAAACGAACTATTTCTGTATTCTTTCATGCGTTTTCTTTTTGCTGTACTCCTGTTAGTTTTTTTTTTTTTGTATAGCGTTTCGAAGCCTTGGAGGGAATTATGAATAACCCTAAAATTAGTGAAAAAAACGCGCTTATTACTGTTATGTGGCAACCTTTGAATTAATACAACTTTCCTTACTTAACTATCTCATTTCTGGTACCACGTGATATGGGCGTCAAAATTCTTTGCCTGATATCAGACAGTTGTTCGACCCATCGGAGAGAAAGTCGCTTTTAACCACATTCACTTCTATCTCTGAGCACGAAAAACAGTAATATGCGAAAAAATCGAGCAAACTATGCAACTAAAATCACAATTAATTTCACATTACTTTGAATGTAATTTCATTCTTACTTTTCTTTATCTCTTATTTAATAATGTTATTTTCCGTTACGTAGATTTTAGAGGTACTTACGTATTGCACCGTCGAGTAATTCCTTCAAATCAAAAACGTCGCCAAATGCCACGACCTGCAGCCAATAATGGAAAACTATTCCCGTACTTGTTAAAAGTACTACCCTTTCTCATGTAAAAACCATTTTTTATAAGTAAGATTGCTTCTTTTCGCATGCTCGAACACTAAAGCCTTACAATCAAAGTTTCGAAAATGATAACATTGTTCATAATTTGTAATACTCTTTTATTTTGTTGAGAAAAATGATTAGAATTTGTAATCCATTTTCTACGAAAGAGAACGTAGTGCATTGTTTCCAAAAATACATTTAATATATAAAGATCCAAAACATTATAGGTTTTATCAAAATGACAAAACAAGAAACATTGTGAATCTGCTAAGCAGCATTTAGATTCGTAGTTACGCGAATTTACGCGTGGCGAGTTTTCTTTATGAATCATCATTAAGAAGGTTCATTTGAAGTGATTTTCTATGCAATTGCGGGGTTTTGGCTGCCTAAATAATCCAATTGTTATAAGATCTTCTATTTATATTTCAAAATATTCACCAATTTAATTTTCGACGGGTAAATACAGAAGGAGCAGACATGAAAATTTATTTTTTAGGAAATAATAACAGCATTAGGCGACGTTTTTTATTTTTATTTTTTTTTATTTGGCGATGTCTTTTGATACCGTAAAATTGGTCGATGATGTAATACATAAGTTTAACTTTAATTTAAGCCTCATTTTTTTCTAGTAATGTTATGCTAAAATATGTTTGGGATTGAAATTTATGAATAAAAATAAAGTCATTTACAGTTCCTTACCAAAAGATTAATTCGATTTTTAAGATCATTTTTTTTTCTGCTGGGAAGTATGCTTCTCACTGCGCGTGGGCAGCTATCCACAACAAGGACATCTTATGTTTTGTATTTCTTTTTACATTGCATTGCATGATATTTATTAAAAATAATTTGAAAATACTAAAATATACTAAAGGAATTATAAATTATAGATACATTTTGGAGTAAAAAACTTAAGAATTTATACAATGAGGATAAACTAACTTAAATAAGGTTTTTTCTTCAAAATCTTTAAAAAAAATAGAAATTTCTTTACACTGAGCGTGATACTTTCTCAAATTTTTTTAAAAACGTTTTGAGACTGACCTAAAATCACAATTTATGCAGACCTTGTAGTAATGGACTATTTTCAATGAGGATATATTTGGACAAATTAAACAAAGAAAGGTGATGATTTTTGTGGAGCACTTCTGACCTAAATTCAGCACTTGAATTTGTTTATTGAAACACATTGACCCACATTTCGAGTTTTTGTAAAAAAAAAATGGAGTTGGAATAGTGACGAAAATCGTTCTATTGTGTTAGTGAATTTGACAGAGAAGAAGGCAAGAACAATCCATACTCCAGAAAAATTGTTGAATTCATAAAAAGAATTCTAAAAATGTTCTAATTTCAAGGCTGAAGAAATAGAATGTTTTTTCTTATAAACTTAAGCTGGACTGCTTGCAATATTCTAAGAAGGATCGTTCAGAGGTAAATAGAGATTTTTTAAGCGTTTACACTCCTGGCCACACAAAATACAGCACCAAGAAGGACCAGAGATATCAATAAATCTAATAAGATGGCCTATAAAATAAAATCCTAAGAAATATTTGTCAATTTTTTAAAAAATCATAATTTTAGGGTAGTTATGTTATATACCTTAAGTTCTTTCTTTCTTTTTCTTTTTTTCGTTTCTTATAAACGTTATCTTAACCAATTTCAATTTCTGCGACCACCCATCGAATGTAATGATCGTGTGTTATTGATATCTTCTAGAACAGGTGTCGCCAACTTTTGGCACACGGTGCCGTTCTCAGTGGAACTATGTATCACACTACAAATTTCACAATTTTTGAGTGGATAAAAGTTGCTTACTTTGAAATGGAACTTAATGAACTAATATGTCCAGAATTAGGGAAAGAAACATTTATAGAATTAGGATAAATTCTGAAAGAGGTGACTCTAACAATAAATTGACAGCGATTTTAAGTTGCATAATGTCATTGCCGGAGAGATTTAATTATTTAAGGTATCCGACTACTTGCGACAACTTTTTTTGTTTTTGAAAAAATGGAGATATGGGGATTTTTTATGATTATTAGATTTATTTAAAGTATAGTTTAAAGAAAAATCCTAAAATTGAAAAAAGAAAAATTTTTATTATTATTAAAATGGGGGAAAATGTACAAAAATTTGCATAAATGGGACCCGCTCTATACAAAAATTTTATGAACAAATTCGCAATTTTTCAATTTTAATGTGTTACTTTGTTACTTATGTTTGAAAGGACCTTCAGGATAAGAGATATTTTAATTTTTACAAAAACTAGAGCACTTTATCTTAGTGATATAATATATTGCTTAAAAAACAGCGATTATACATGTATATTCACATAAAGGGCTGTAAATTTTGAAATAAAATAGTGATTTGATGGCCAAAACACTTCTACTGTTATAGAGAACATACACAAAAAATTTCAACAAATAATTTTAAAAACTTTTCGAGCAATCGCTGTCTCCGTTTCAGCTTTTCGAAAAAACACATTTTGAGTAAAACGCATTTTAACATCTTACGTAAAGTTATGGCATCTGCTTTTACTAAAACCCTTGTATATCTTGTTCTAGTGAATGGAAAATTAAAAACTTGGTACTTTTATAAAGCTAATAAGGTGATCTATAAAATAAGATCATACAAAAATTGTCAGTTCTAAAAAAATCATGATTTTTGGGGTTGTCGGATACCTTAAATAGAAAAATTAGTAATCCGTTCTAAGTTCTACATATCTGCGAGAACAAATAATTGCTCATATAAGAATATATTTTGAGTTAGCAAAGGCACTCCTGATACTACGATATGAAGTAGAGCGGTACAGGAACAAAAGTTCCACATTAAAATTAAAATTTTTTACTTAATTATATTGAAGGAATACTCGTATTTAATGTTGTTATTTATTATTGCAATAAATATGCTTAAGAGATACGTAATATATATTCGAAATTTCAATTTTTTGCATACCTTAAAGGAATAGTTATATTTTATGTTGTTTATTTTTGTGTTAGTAAATATCGTTAAATGAATCTCAATTAATATGTTATAAAACGATAAATCTGTACTCTTCACCTCTGTTCCTTAACTCTGGATGCACTGCTGTGGGAATCAAATTGTTTTACATATTTCCTACTGTGCGTAGCCTCCTGAATAATATTAATAGAATGGTTTGGCACGCCACAACTACAAGGTTTTCTGGAATGTAGTATTTTTCATCAACAAATGCACGTATTTTTAAAAACGTAATCCTCAGTTATTGGAGAGGGGCAACTTATACCTTCAAATGTACAAATGCTGGTCTTCTATAAGTGTCTTCCTGCTTAATTAAAAAAAAAAAAAAAGAATTATACATAAGATAAATTACATATAATTAGAAAATTTAATCAACTATAAACAGAGTAAGGATTTCTTTTAGTAGCATTTTTAGATACCCAGAAACATTTCCGAATTCAAAAGAACAAACGTTTTGACTAATCATTTCAATTTTACAGGGCAAAGCATCTATTATTAAATCGGAAGAACGAATGCATATACACTTAAAACAAAGCATAAAAACTACGTCGAAAAATAAAAAAGACCTGCCAGGTTCCTCACTACTTTGCTAAATGAGTCAGACAAGTTTGGAAAAGTTCCAAACCAAGGTCATGAAGTCTATGACTAAATTATACCTTCCACGATTTTGACTTCGAAATAAGTTATTCTTTTCTGCTGGAAGATCAACGCTGTCGACAAAATATATAGAAACGTGGAACGTAGTATCACTTGCAAGAAAAAGCCACGTTGTTAACTGGTAGGTCTTTCCGGAGTATATGTTAATTCATTCGGAAACTCTCTAATAATTACAGATGATTTTCTTCTGTCATGAAATAAATATCACATGTGTATAAATCTACAATAACACAGATTGAAAAACCACACAAATATTGAGCACAGCATTGAAATTCTCAATCACGACTTCGCAAAAGACAAATGAAACGCACAGTCACTGTCAAATGGTTGACTTCCACATTATTTCTCAGCATTGTATTCATACAAGCCGGAATTAATCTTCTATGAGCTTCCAGAGAACTTTAGAGAAATAATCATCCAGAACATTCTGGATTTTTGTCACTAAATTTAGTGATTTCACTACCAGATTTCTTTACCATCGTCACCTCTATGCATTCATTGCTATTTTAAGTTTTTTAAAAAAGGCCTACAAACAATCTTAATGAACAAAGTCTGAAATTTCCATAAAAATAATAACATCACACTCAAATTTTACCACTATAAGAAAATATTGTATACTTACTTGTCTGATAAATGTGATTGGTTTTTGACCCATAGCTTGAATGTCGTTGATGTCTGCACGGATGACTTCAGTGAAAGGTTTCATAATACCCTAGAAATATATGTATGATGAGTCAGATATATATAAATTTTGATTCAATGAAATTGATCTATCAGAAAACAATAAAAGGGATATGAATTTTAAGCTAATATAAATCTCACATAATGTAAGACTTGTTTCATCTCATTTAATTCGTTTTCTTATGCAATATAGTAATATTTGTACCAAAAAATTTCTTACATCAACAAATCTCTTTGTAAACAGTATATAGTTCCTTATAGGTTTGCTCTTATTTTTGCTTTTGAATTTAATAGAGGTTTTATTCCATTCTATATATATATATATATATATATATATATATATATATATATATATATATATATTGATTCGACTGCGTCCTACGAAACACGTTCACATTTCCGTAAATTAATTAATGCAAGTAAGTTATGTAAGAACTGAAGTAAATTTCATCTTTTAGTTTAATATTTAATGTGTTCTTATATGCGATTGAAAGTAGGGAATACAAAAGAATGTTAAGCAATGATAGGCTTGCAATGGGAAGATGCGATGTTCTTAATCTTTCTATCGAATTAAAAGATACGAGAAGTACAAAATAAGAAACAAACAAAAAGAAGAAACATTAGATTATTTGAAAGCAAAAACTCAAGCTAAAACCAAATTACAGAAAAATATATATAATGATATGAATTAAGACTATATCTTATGAACTCTGAAACTGCACAATACGAATTAAGATCAGACCTCGTAAAATGAATCATCAAGGATAACTCTTAAGATAAATACAAGGTTTCCATGGCCAACGTGACTAAGTAATCTGTCTTTTTCCAAGGTGTTTGTTGCTTTCAATGAACACCCCTGGAATGTCTCTCTTTTTGTTTAAACACCACTGAATGTTTTCCATTTCTTTCTTTCTGTTTTTTAACATTGTAATCACAAATAAATGTGAAAGACAACACTCGGCCTACATCGTTTCCATCAGATGGCAGCATCCTCGAGTAGTATGACCCGGGAAGCATTATGTGAGTGTTAATCATGTTAGTTTTGTTATTGTTTAGTTTTGTTAGTGCTTGTAAACTAATAAATATTTTTGTTCGTTTGCACTTGGATGATTTCTACTAACTTACAACTTTATCTTCCTATAGATATATTCTTGACCTCCAATTTTTACTTCCCAATGGAAATTTCCCTTTCAATCCGTATTTGGCTCCAAAATTAATCAAATTCAGTCTGACTGGATGGAAGTGAGCTTTGCAGACACAGAGTAGTTAAAAGAAAAAGAGAAAAGGCTTGAATTCCTCTAACCCACCCTACATCAGCAGTGCTTAAAGTTTAGCTAACCACGGCCCTCCTTTATGTGTAAGCCTGAAACCTTGGATCCTCAGATTTTGCACAGACCTCCTTGACTCTCAAGACATAGCTGAGGAATGTAATCAATAGTTCTAAGGCTGCTTTTGCTACTTAATCAGACTTTTTAACACTTCTTTCTATTCCTTTTAGGTATCCGACTACGTTCGGAACCGTGATTTTCAAAAGCCCATAAATGGATAATTTTTATGATATTTAAAGTCACTTAGATTAGAATATATGTATAAAACTGTTTTAAGGTCCTTTTGACAAAATTTTTTTATTTAAATACAATATTTTGACAAAAAATTAACTTAGAATAATCTTTTTTCCAAATCTTCTCCTTTTGTGAAAAATGCTTCGATTAGAATAATATTTTGCCTGTATATAGCTCAGACCTCTGTTCAGAGGCTCAACTAGAATTTTTGAAATATATAACTTAGAAGTGGGTTTATTCATATTTTACGACAACAGAGGGGAACAATTTTAAGAAAAAAATGCGAATAATTATTTCAATTGGTGGTAACTGAAAATAATGTGAATTTTTTAAAAATTCTAATTGAGCCTCTGTAGAGAGGTCTGAGCTATATACAGGTAAAATATTATTCAAATATAACCATTTTTCACAAAAGGGGAACATTTGGAAAAAAGATTTTTCCAAATTACTTTTTTGCCAAAATATTATATTTAAATAATTTTTTTTATCAAAATGTCCTTAAAACAATTCTATGCGTGTATTCTAATCTGAGTGACACTAAATATCATGCAAATTATCCATTTATGCGCTTTTTTAAAATCACGGTTTCGAACGTAATCGGATACCTTAAGAAAACAATAAACATCTAATTAAAATAATTTTTTTCATCGTAGAAATTGCTATACAGTTCCAAACAATAAAAATAAACTGAACTGATATTCTTGATCGAATCACTTGTTCCAGTAGTTTTTTCATTGGGATCAATTTAGTGATGGAATGGGACATCTTAATTTTTCCACGAGGCCTTTCAGAGTGTGTAAAAGAGGGAAAAACTTATCTTTAAATGGCATCCCTTAGAGGACCCTTTAGAAAGGCGCTGGGTACCCCGTGAGTCCGCAGACCACAGTTTAAGAACCGCTACCCTAGGATAGCAATGGTTTTGGCTTGAGGCCCACTTTGGGGGAGCGGGGAATACCGGTAGGCCGGCATCTTGATTGCGTTCACTGCATCTCAGAAAGGGTATGCATCATCCCATAAAAACCAAAAGGTTAAGGTCTCCCACCCCCGATCCGTGGACCAGTCCGCACAAGAAACATTAAATTATTTCTCTTTTATTTACTCTGGTATATTTTTCTTGGGTTTGGGCTACTCTTTATGAAAACGCTTTCTATTTTTGGTTTAATCACTTTAAATTCATTTTTTGGAGTAGTTATATTTTATTCTGAAGTCACGATTAAATACAAGTAAATTAAAATTATTAAATCAAAACAGTCTAAAATATAAACAATCAACGTCCTCCCCCTCTGCGGGCCGCGGTAAAATTAACAAACGTTGACCGGTCCGCGGAGATAAAAAGGTTTGTGAACACTGCCTTGAGGCCTCAAACTTTCAATGTTTATGAACCAAATTTCAATCGTATTTTTCATAGCCCCCCATAAAATAACTATGTATTGAATTTAATAATAATGTATTTTGACACTAAAGCTACAATACGACTTTAATTATAAACTGTTTAAATTAGCAAGATAAGTACTAAGTTTTGCATAGAATTTTGTATAAGCCCATGGGGTCAGTAGAATTTATTAAACTTGTTCTTAACTTAGTATTGTTAAATTAATTATCAAATATATTGTGCAGTACCGATACGTTTATAAATATATTATATCATTGTAAATGTGTATCTTTAAATACACTTTTACACAATACACGTACACAAAAATAAACATATATATATTTTTTATATCAGAATGTATTTTGTTTTGATTCCTTCCAGTAAATTAACAATTTTTCCTGAATGTTTTATTTTCGACTTTATGATATGATCACGCCCCCGGTAGTGTTATCGCTCCCCATAGTTTGAAAAAACCCTGACTTTAAGGCAATCTCTTTCCTGAATAATAACCATTGAATATCCGTTTTAAGTTCTGAATATACTTGTCTAAGACAGAAAGACAACATTATTAGGATAGTGTATAAGTTTTGGAATTTGTATTTGTATCATTTTGCGATTGATTTTGGAAACATGTAACAATTAGGTTCTTTTTTATTGCTTATTTTAAGGTATCCAAACACGTTGAAATGACCAAAGTTGGTCAAAAAAGACATATTTTTTTTGCGTTTTATTTTATTGAACAGAGCTGTCTTTTGGCTTCACAAAACATACTTTGTTTTGTTTCTACACTACCTAGAGTGCAAGTTACAATCAATTTTATAAAATTAGAAGTACCTGAAGTGGGTCTTTGATCTATTAGGTGTACAACTTTGCTTCCGCCGTTTTTCAATAGATGGCAGGAGCGGTAAGTGGTAATCGTAATAAATAGATCGTAGAGATGATATACAATAAGCTTAGGTATTTTTAAACATAACGCCATCGAAATATTAGTCGATTTGTGTCTGCATCATAAAGTTATTTTCGATTAAACATGTCAGCTTACGAGTCAAATTCTCGTCATTTGCGGGAGGTTTTAATTTTCTAATTTAATATGAAGAAATCTGCGGCTGAGGCTCAACGAATGCTCTCAAATACCTATGGTGAGGCCGCTATTAGTAAAAGAACGTGCAGAGAGTGGTTTCAACTCTTCAAGAACGGGGATTTTGACGTCGAAGACCAGCATGGCATTTGGTGGGACCAGCTCGGCGTAGTGTATTATGAGTTGTTAAAACCGACTGAAGCAATCACAGGCGAACCTTATCGAACGCAATTACTGACTGATAAATGTATAATCGGTTTTTTACAATAAAGCCTCGAATTTCGGGAAAAAACGGCGGAAGCAAAGTTGTACACCTAATACCAGAAGTAGACATATAAATTTTTCGAAATCTATCATGGCGAGAGTCTAATAACTTAGAATACTATAATTGTATTTCTTTGAAACTTTTGCAACTTTATATTGATATTATTTTCTAGAGAATACACTACAATATTTTATATTGTACTAGCCATTACCCACCCACTTCACTGGGAATTTCACGATGATGTATATATGTATACTGTTTACACATATATTAATTATTGATATTTAGCATTAAGAATTCGATTGTATTGAAAAATATATTTATAGCTGTTACACTCTCGCCCCTTAATATAAAAAGAACATAAATTATAATATCTAATTTCTATTTATATCTAAAATAGAAGGAGAAAGATTGTTTTCTCTCACTTAACCTAACAATCAATTGGATTTCCACCAAAGCAACTTTCAGTGGATCTCTACTCCATAAAATAAACATGCGTACTAAATTTCAAGTCTAAATCTAACAGAGCAAAAACGGAATTTTTATCATCAATACCTCGTTGAGAGCACTCTTAGGGGATTCCAATTCAACAAAAGAAGAATGCAAACCAAATTTTATTATTGTAGTATTAGTAGTTCAAAAACGGGAATTTTGTCTATCAATACGCCCCAATGACTGTCCCCGCTTCCCCCTGGAGTTGATTTCCGTAAAATCCATTCTTAGTGGAACTCTATTCAACTAAAGAAAAGTGCTCAACAAATTTCAAGTAAATGAGTTAAATTCAAAAACAGGAATTTTTCTATAACACGCCTTAATCCCTCGCAACCTCACTCCTTTGGGGGTCCGTTTTCGCAAAAATCTTTGTAATAGGAACTTTATTCCATGAACGGAACATACCTTCTAATTTTCAAGCAGGTGGTTCTATTAGTTGAAAAGCGGAAATATTTATCTATTACGCCCCTTAATCCCCCTCAGTGACCCTTGGGGATCAATTTCCCCCAAAACTATTTTGTAGTGGATCTCTACACCATGAAAGGAATTTGCTTACCAAATTTTAAGACTGTACGTCTAATAGTTTAAAAATGGAAATAACTATCTATAACAACCCTTAAGCCCCCGCAACGCCACTTAGGAAATGATTTTCAAAAAACCCATCTTGTGAGTAAATGGAATCTACTTACTCAATTTCAAGATTTTACGTCTAATAATTTAAAAAAGGAGTTAATTGCCTATAACGCCCCTTAATTCACCACAACTCCACTTGGGGTCAATTTTCAAAAAACCCCATTCTATAGGGGATCTGTACTCTATGAAAGGAATCCGCTTATCAAATTTCCAGACTGTACGTCTAATAGTTTACAAATGGAAATAATTATCTATAACGTCCCTTAAGCCCCCGCAATGCCACTTAGGAAACGATGTTCACAAAACCCATCTTATAGCGGATCTCTACTTATTTAATGGAATCAGCTTACTAAATTTCGAGATTTTACGTCTAATAGTTTAAGAAAGGAGTTAATTGCCTATAACGCCACTTGGGAGTCGATTGTGACAAAACCCATTTTGCAACGGATCTGTACTCTATGAAAGGAATCCGCTTACCAAATTTCAAGACAGTACGTCTAATAGGGTAAAAATGGAAATAATTTTGTATAACGCCCCTTAATCGCCCTCAACGCCCCTTGGAGGTCGATTTTTGTAAAAATCATTATATAGGGAATCTCTACTTTATGAAAGAAATCTGTGTACCAAGTTTCACGACTGTACATCTAATAGTTTAGTAATCGAAATAATTATGTATAACGCCCCTTAAACCCCCGTAACGCCCCTTGGTGTTCGAACTTTTCAAAATCCATTCTTATCGGACGTCTACTCCATGAAGGGAACCTCCCTACCAAATTTCAAGTCTGTAGGTTTAATAGTTCCGGAGACATCGTGATTAGTCAGTGAGTCAGTCAGTGAGTGAGTGAGTCGCTTTTGTCCTTTATATATATAGACTAGCCGTTACCCACCCACTTCACTGGGTATTTCACGATGTTGTATATATGTATACTGTTTACATATATATTAATTATTGATATCTAGCATTAAGAATTCGATTGTATTGAAAAATATATTTATAGCTGTTACACTCTCGCCCCCTTGATATAAAAAAGAAGATAAATTATAATATCTAATTTCTATTTATATCTAAAATAGAAGGAGAAAGATTTTTTCGCTACTTAACCTAATAATCAAGTGGATTTCAACCAAAGCAACTTTCAGTGGATTTCTACTCCATAAAATAAACATGCGTGCTAAGTTTTAAGTATAAATCTAACAGAGCAAAAAACGGAATTTTTATCATCAATACCTCGTTGACAGCATTCTTATCGGATTCCAATTCAACAAAAGAAGCATGCAAACCAAAATTTATTTTTATAGTCTTAGCAGTTCGAAAACGGTAATTTTGTCTATCAATACGGAAGAATAACTCTCCCCGCATCCCACTGGAGTTGATTTCCGTTAAATCCATTCTTAGTGGAACTCTATTCAACAAAAGAAAAGTGCTCAACAAATTTCAAGTAAATGAGTTAAATTCAAAAACAGGAATTTTTCTATAACACGCCTTAATCCCTCGCAACCTCACTCCTTTAGGGGTCCGTTTTCGCAAAAATCTTTGTAATAGGAACTTTATTCCATGAATAGAACATACCTTCTAATTTTCAAGCAGGTGGTTCTATTAGTTGAAAAGCGGAAATATTTATCTATTACGCCCCTTAATCCGCTTATCAGTGACCCTTGGGATCAATTTTTCCCAAAACTATTTTGTAGTGGATCTCTACACCATGAAAGGAATTCGCTTACCAAATTTCAAGACTGTACGTCTAATAGGTTAAAAATGGAAATAATTATGTATAACGCCCCCAAAGCGCCCTCAATGCCCCTTGAAGGTCGATTTCTGTAAAAATCATTATGTAGGGAATCTCTACTTTATGAAAGAAATCTGTGTAGTAAGTTTTACGACAGTACGTCTAATAGTTTAGTAATGGAAATAATTATCTATAACGCCCCTTTTACCCCCGTAACGCCCCTTGGGTTTCGAACTTTGCAAAATCCGTTCTTAGCTGACGTCTACTCCATGAAGGGAACCTACCTACAAAATTTCAATCTGTACGTTTAATAGTTCCGGAGATATCGTGATTAGTCAATGAGTCAGTCAGTGAGTGAGTGAGTGAGTCGCTTTTCTCCTTTATATATATAGATGAATATTTTTTGAGTTATTGCCTGTTGTTTAAATAATGGTCTCATAAAGAATGTCCCATTTATTGTAATATTTACTCGAGCAACTCTAAAAGAGAGGAGTTTCAGATTGTGTGTGCGGGGGGAGAGATCTGACGAGCGAGACCGTGGAATTACGATGCCCAACGCAGTGTTCGGACATACGCCCCCAGCATCCTAGAGATAAAATAAAGGTGTTTTGTCAACAACCTCATCTAGTTTCCTGAGAGCAACACACCACTTCCCAACACATAAGTTATTATTACATACATATATATCCGCTATAAATAATTAAGATCTATATTTGTTTAAATTGATATATATATACATTACTGTGTTTCTTTGTTTTAAGCATAAATAGTGCTGCCATTTTACTCGAAATTCATGAAATGTTTGCTTTTTTGAAACTAAACAATGCCAAACAGATTTTCTCATATCTGAATTATCATTTCACGTTTACATATATTGCATTAGTTAGATACGAAGACTGAGAGCACGACTAAGAAAATTCATTTGGGGTCAAGACTAGGTGTAATAGTGTAATAGTAGTACTCCTTTAGGGTGTTCACCCCTCAATGTAATTCCACCGAATGGCCAGTCAATTAAGAGAAATCAGCCTTCGAAATTCATGCTTAGCTTTTATACAATTAAATTTTAATTTTCCGCAACGAGTTCGTGGCTTGATTGGTAAATCGTCTGCTTAAAATGAGTGAGGTCAGAGTTCGATTCCGTGCGATCAACATTTTCTATTCAATTCATATTTTATTATTTTTTTTAAATTAAATGAATTTATTTATGAAAGGTTTATTAAATATTAAATGATTATTTTAGTAATTATTTTGTATTTTATGAAGTAAAAAAAATACTGTAATTATATAAATAATTGTATTAAATTTTATGAATATATTTTATATTAATAAATAATATTTTTAACAATATATATATAAAATAAATATTAAATGATATTTTACAAAAAAATTAATTACGAATAGTTTTATAATGCGAAATATAATATACTATAAATAAAATATTATATATATATTATAAAATAATTTCTAAAATATATTATTAGTATTATTAAATTAATTATTTTATAATTAATATAATAAAAAATACGTCTTCTTTATGTATTACTAATTTAATTATTTTATAATTTTATGAAATAAATTTATTTCAAAAAGTTTATTTAAATAATTTTAATAAATTTATTTAAATAATTTCTATAATAAGTAAATAATAATTTCAATAATAAATCCTAATTTTAATAATAAACAATAATTTTAGTAATAAATTAATAATAATTTTAATAATAAAGTAATTATAATTTTAATAATAAATTAATAATAATCTTAATAATAAAGTAATAATAATTTAAATAATAAATTAACAATATTTCTTAGTAATGCTAATGCTTAGTAATTAATTAATTAATTATAATAAATAATAATTACTTAATTACAGTAAATAGTAATTAATTAATTATAGTAAGTAGCAATTAATTAATTATAGTAAATAGTAATTGGTTAGTTAATTTTAATGAATAACAATTAATTTACTAATTTTAATTATTAATAATTTTCATTAACAATTATTTTAAATATTTTTATTTAATAATTATTTTAAATATTTTTAATTAATAATTATTTTTAAAAAATTTAGTTAAAATTTTTTTTAAATATTTTTAATTAATAGTAATTTTAAATATTTTTAATTATTAAAAGATTTAAATATTTTTAATTAATAATAATTTCAAATATTTTTAATGATTAAAAGGTTTAAATATTTTTAATTAATAATAATTTTAAATAATTTTACTAATAAATAATTTAAGTTACATATTTTTAATTTTTTTTTTTACTTTATAAGATACAAAGTAATTACAAAAAATATTATTTAACATTTAATAAACCTTTCATAAATAAATTTATTTAATTTAAAAAAATAACTAAATGAATTGAAGAAAAAAGAAGTTGATCGCGTGGAATCGATCCCTGACCTCACGCACAGTAAGCAGACGATTTACCAATCAAGCCACGAACTCGTTGCAGAAAATTAAAATTTAATTGTATAAAAGCTAAGCATGAATTTCGAAGGCTGATTTCTCCGAATATTCTGGCAATTCGGCGGAATTACATGGGGGGGGGGTGAACACCGTAAAGGAATACTACTATTACACCAAGTCTCGATCCCAAATGAATGTCCTTAGCCGTGCCCTCTCCTTGTAAGATATCGCATGGCGACTGTCAACATCTCACCAAAAAAGACGTTTATTGTTTTATTGTGGTAATCTGGAATTTTCTTTGCTGGTTTTTTTATTCTTGGCAAACCTACGCTCAGATTTTAAATTGTTTAGGAAAATGAATTGCTTTAATATTGGTTCAACATTTAGTTATGCAAAATATTTAATTAATATATGATTCTTAATTTAATATCATTTGCTGATTTTCTTTAACAGTGTACCTATATCATTTAAAATGAAAGCTTTATACATTTCATTTAAGTATCTATTGTTTCTGTACAAATGATTATCACAACGCGTTCTGAACAACATAAAACAAAAATCTTAAACTGTTTTAACGAGCTTTAAAAAATTCCATCATTTTCTCTCGCTCTCTTTTTTTATACACTATATGCTCTTGTTCCTGAAATAAGTCAATTATATATAAAAAGACTAAATATATAAAAACTATATTCATATTAAGAACTAAAGTAAGCAATTAAGCAATTAAATATTATATTACAATTAAATATTTATAAGCAATTAAATATTAATTATTTAACTAGAAAAATTAAAGAATTAGAATAATAAGTTTTTGAAACAATTACTATATAATTCATTCTCCGATAAAATAGCCCCAGTATGCTTTTATTTCTGCAGATAATACAGTGGGCCACAAAATAGTTCGCACACTTCCAATTTCATATAAAATTCAATGTTTTCGACTAATAAAAATTAATATATTGGAATAGTAACTTTTTATGATATCGGCAACTTGTTCTTGATGGAATGACGTAATAAATTTTTTAAAAATAATATAAATATTTTTTTAAAAAATTAATTATTAAAAAGATACTAAAAAATTACGCCACAAAAGTCTTCGTACACTTAACAAAATTCTCAACACAGCTTTAAATATTATATTTCTTTCTTAATTTAGTACTTAGTAGGATATCTTTTAGTGTACACAACAACTTTTAAGCGTCTTGATATAGATTTAATCAGTTTTTTTGTAATTTCTGCATAAATTTTTCTCCATGCTTCTGTAATTATTGTTTTACTCCCCATTATGTATTTATATGTCATGTTTTCTTTTTTTTACATCAAAATCTCACTAAATATGTTCTACTGGGCTAAATAAAGTGATTGAGGAGGTATTTTCTCAGAATTTGGGGACAGTTATAGAGACACCAGTGACGTACATTGAGAGCAGGGCGCTTGGGGTCATTATCCTGTTAAAAAAGGAAGTCGTCTTCAATATCCCAATTTTGGGCGGATAATTTAAAATTTCTCTTTAAAATATTTAAACAGTGCTCATGATTCACAATATCAAAAAATACCAAATTACCTGATATTTATTCTATTTTTTTAAAAATTGATTATGTCATTCCATCAAGAACAAGTTACAGATATAAAAAAATTACAATTCCAATATATTAATTTTTATTAGTCGAAAACATTGAACTTTATAGGAACGTTATACATTAGGTCTTACACGGTGGCCAGTAATCACGGTATTCCGCGCAAAATAACTGGTAGCCATAAAATGAATAAATAAAAGTTGGCTGAGGTCGTAGAAAAAAGATAGGATACCTTGTGACGAATCTATACGGCACTTTATCACTAATACTCTTGGACGTCTTTGGGGATTATAAATTCGCGTATATTTCCAACCAGTTCTAAAAGGAGGAAACGGGATATGCAAATGAATCAAAGTATATAAGGAGAGTGTTGTAGGTTAAGCCAAGAGATACATAGACGGAGCGCTAAGATTCAAGTTGATTGTGTGATTAGTTTCTGGCTGATTATCAGGCAGCGATCTACATTCCGAGAAATTGAGCCGACTGGAAAGGAGTGAAGTAGTAAAAGTCAGGTGATATTTAAACTTCAATTATCAAATAATAAGAGTAAATAAATAATAGAAATAGTGGACAGTTAATGATTGCTAGTAATTCAAATTGCGTATTTTTCTCGGTCCTCTTATTCCGGTACGTTCAATATTGAATTTAATAGTTGATTAGTATCATATTTCGTGATTTAATTTAATATAGTAAAGTTCAATCCCATTGAAGTAGACATATTGATTCATCTTTGTATTTAGAAGGTTGATAATTGATTAAGTGAATAAATATTATTTGTTATTGTAAAAATGTGTCGTCTGGTAATTCTTTGCCTCAATTCAATCTTGGTGTCCAGGGTGGAACCCAGGGGGGTTCCCATAACCTGTTTCCAACATTTTATCTATATACAGAAATAAAATATTTTATTTTTCCACTCACCTGTTTAATTTACATTTACGGTGGAAAAATGTTACAGAGATAAGGTACTACAGGCAGGTCATTAGAAACTCTCCCCCCCCCCAAAAAAAAAATCATGCTGAAAATAGCTTGAGCATTCTTGGACTACATTAACAAATTACCTCTCCCCCCCCCTCGTAATCTGACTATTATTGTTCCAGTATCGATCAAATATTTCCTTTGGTGCCAAAGGTTTCCTTTTTCCAACGGGAGCTGCTTCCTTACCGGAAAAAAATACATTAAAATTCATTCAGCGATTACTGAGGCATTTGGCAAAGGTCCTATCTGTCCTCCAAATACCGACTCCCCCCGCTCCGCAAGAAATCTTAATTAAAATGTATTACATAGACGACTAAATTTAGAATGGAGATACGCGAAGCATTCTTCAAATTATTAAAACGCGAAGAGATATTTTTAAGAAGGTTGTGTTGATCCCAGAGAGTTTTTGTTTCGTCTTCTTTTTGCGTAAGAAATGCGTCGGAGCTCTACGTTGAGGTTTTTATGACAAGTATTTCCAACTCATTTTACGCGCGAATTATTTTTAGAGCTATTCCGCAAAGCTGCGACTGGATGAGCGACTACGCTCAAAATCGTGATTTTGAAAGAGTGTAAAAATGGTATTTTTTGTTATACTTAGTGTCACTTGAATTCGAATACTATATAAAACTGTTTCATGAATATTATGACAAGAGAAAAAATTATTTAAATGCAATTTTTTGCAAAAAATGAAGAAACAATGACATGTTTTGAAAACATTCTCCTTTTATGACAATATTTCTATCACACACAAAAATATTTCTATAATAACAATAATCTTTCCATGATAATATATATATATATATTGTCTATATATTAAGGTGATCAACCGACCTCCTTTAGGTAGGACAGACGTCCTTTTATAAGTTCTATCCTTCCTCGAAAAGTGTCCTCCAACTTGTCTTTCTTCTCAATATTTTAAAACTAATCTGTTACTCTCGATTTAGAGATGAACCAAACATGTTTCCAATATATCAAATAATGGTCTAAAACAAACATCACAGGAAAAAACAGTTTTCAATGGTGTTTTTTGACTTCATCGCAAGTAAATTGGGCAGAAATAGAAAATTGTGTCGAGTTTTTATCGAAAAAAACGCCCAGTATTAAAATCGAGGACGATTGTCTTTTTGAAGAGAAGATCGAATATATATTTAAACAACACTGGTGTGCAAAAATTAAGGACGAAGTCGAAAAATTAGCATATCAGCTGAACGAAGAGGCAGAGCGGACAGAAAGACCAATCAGGAAATTAAGTAAGGTGATGTACGGTAGCACATGCGCAGATATGCAGGTAGACGTAATGGGGGAGTGTCTGAGTAGTATAAAGCATGTTGTCGGTGTAAGATCAGTATTTCTGGCAAAGACATTGCACGCCGTATAGCAGTTAAAATCACACCGAGTTGCTGCCTCAGCGAGAAATGGCGAATAATCAATCTGTTAGACGACATCTGGATGCTTTTACCCGAGGTCGAATCATTGGGAGAAGTTGGAGGAAGGCCGCAGTGTGACAAGTGTGGCTGCAGAGTTCGGAATTGCTCACAGCATCGTTTCACGACTTTGGAGACAATTTCAAACTACACGAACAGGTATCCGGGGGTTCAGTAGTGGTCGTCCACGAGGAACTACACCCGCAGATGACCGGTACATTGTCTTACAGGCCAGAAGAAACAGGCGGCAGACAGCGGGAGAAATCGCTAGACACACGACACAGGCGACTGAACGACCGAAATCGCGTTTTACCGTGGCCAGAAGACTGCACGGTGGTGGTCTGTTTGCACGACGCCCTGTACGGTGTGTACCTTTAACGCCTGCCCATCGGAGAAGGCGTTTTCTGTGGTGCCGGGAACACCGGAATTGGAGAGAAAAGGAATGGGGACGAGTACTCTTTACAGATGAGAGCAGATTCAGTTTGAGTAGCGATTCTCATCGCATACTCATCTGGAGAGAGCGGGGAAGCCGCAATCATCCCTCGAACATCATTGAAAGGGACAGGTATGGAGGTCGCGGTGTTCTCGTTTGGGGAGGCATCATGCTTGGTAGTCGTACAGACCTTCACATCTTCGACGCAGGTTCAGTCAACGGGACCCTTTATTGTAACGAGATTCTTCTTCCATATGTACGTCTTTTTAGAGGCGCTATGGGTCTGCAGTTCCTTTTCATGGACGACAATGCACCATGTCATCGCACAGTAGCTGCCGAACAGCTCTTAGAGAGTGAGGATATTGAACGTATGGATTGGCCGGCACGATCTCCGGATCTCAATCCCATCGAGCATGTATGGGAATTTCTAGGCAGACGCGTGGCAGCTCGTACCTTACCACCAGTAACGATTCGGGAGCTTCGATTGGCGCTGCAAGACGAATGGGCAGCAATGCCTCAACAACTCATTGACACCCTCATTCTCAGCATGGGCAGACGCTCTGAAACCTGCCTAGTAGTCAGGGGAGATCATATCCCCTACTAAAGACCGGATGTTTCTTGCTGGACACCCATCACAGGGATGTTTCGGCCTTCAGTCGCATTGCGCTCCATGCTGCTTTTTCAATCAAGCTTCTTTTTATCCCTCTGATTTCTCTTTTTAGTTAGTGTTGCTTACATATTACACATGTCCTTACGTATTGGGGATCTTACGGTATTAAATGTGTTGATTTGGAAAGCTTTTGTACAAAGTTATATTGAAAAAACCGTCTCGTCCTTAATTTTTGCACACCTGTGTATAATTAATTGGAAAATTGGGAAAATCAACATGCTGAAATTGATAAAATACTTAACCATTTCAAAAATGAACACCTTCTATGTGATAATTTAGTTATTCTTGTTAGTTAAATTTATGTGTTGTGCTGCCCTGGACCTAATGCAGAAGTTGAAAGAGTTTATTCAGTTGATAATGATTTTTGAACAAGTGAGAAATCAAGATTAAATGTTGATATTTTAGCTGCAGTACTTATCGTACAGTTCAGTATGAAGGATACTTTTTACTCCGAAATTTTCGATGCATTACAAAAAAGTTTATTGACAAAAAATTATAGAATGGGAAAATACTCATTTAAGTATATAATTAAAAGGAATGTAGGCGTATTTTTATTTGAATCAATAAAACGTTTCAGATATTTAAGTTGTAACTTTTTCTTAAGTTACGCGCGTCCTTCTTTTCATTGTTAAAAAACTGGTCACCTTATATATGTAGCTATTTTCACTATAAAATTACAACCTTCTTTGGGAGTCGATTTATCGTTCTTAGTGGACCCAACAAAAGAGATATTTTCCCCAAATTCAAAGGGGTTTTTTTCTAATGGGGCTGCGCATTCGTATTTTTAACCTTCGCAGTCCTAGTACATTCCCCAGGAGCTGGTATCACTTTTTAGCGCGGCACCACATACAGGCGATACCAACTGCCACAAATAATTTTGGCTCCCAGTGTCCTCCCCAGAGGGAGGCGTCTGAGCTCTGACGACGCGAACCTACACTAGAATTTAATTTTGCTGAGAACACCCAAGCCAGACACTCCAGGGATCTTTTACATACCGTATAATCATACGACATGGCCGCTGTCGATTTTCTGCATCGTAAAACTCCACTGACTTGGGCCGGGTTCGAACCCGCCGTCTTGGGTGCAGAAGTCCTGTGACAAACCAACCATCCCACCCAGCCGGCTCAAATTAAAAGTGGTGTTCTGTAAACAGCTCTATCTAACAGTGGTGTTCTGTAAACATATAAGAAGCCAAAAAAAAAACGATTTCAGATTTAATAACTACTTGCTGTTGGGGCATTGTCTATTTAAGGCCGCTTTCGCAAAATGTTTAATAAAAGCAACCAAACTTTGAACAGCGTTACATCTCCTACGCATTTTTTACCTACTTTCATCATTACCATTCCCTTCTGTTGAAAAAACAAAAACAAAAATGTAAGGGGTTTTTACTCATCGACAAATTTCCCTTTTTCACCATTGTAGTAAAAAAGTAGAAAAATTTAATAGAATATTAAAAGAAAAAATGGTAGTGAAATGGGGGATGTCATATTCCCATGGTAACTACAATCACGTGTTTCCAGACAATCAGTTAATGAATTCATGTGACATCATAGTCACATGATGAATGCGATCACGTGTTTCCAGCCAGTCAGTCAGTTCTCGCTATGGACTAAATTAATGTGACGTCATAGTCACATGATAACTCAGTCACGTGATTTCAGTCAATCAGCTCATAAATTAATGCGACGTCATAATTATATCATGAATATAAACACGTGTTTCCAGCCAATTAGTTCATGTGCTTCACTGTTGCCAGCTTTTACTTTTGCAGAAACATTCTTTTAGAAAGTACATATTTGTCAACGATGTAATAATGCTCATAGTTAAACAAAATGCACTTAATTTAAAAGTAGGCCTATAATGCAAGTTTTTTTTTTATTTTGAAAACTGTTTGTGAAGAACTTCAACACTTGAAGATTTTACCCAATCTCAAAATTTTAAATGTTCTCTAAACTTTACAAGTTGAATAACTAGTATGTCAATTTTTAATCAATGTGAATCACGTGATTGCCTTTATCATGTGATGATCATGAATTTAGTCCATTGCCCACTCTTGTTTTCAACAGAAACTTCCTTTGAAAAAGTACATATTTGTCAATAACAGTAATTATTCACATAGGTGAACAAATTACATTGGATATAAAAGTACACATGTAATTATTTGTTAAATTTTGAGAAACTTTTTGAAGAATTTTATAATTTAAATATCTTTAACCAATTATCAAATTTGAAATCTTATCTAAATTTTTTACAAGTAGAAAACAACTAGAAGATTAATGACAGCTTTGAATTCAATGGAAAACGCGTGATTGCACGTATCACGTGGCCGTCATGAATTTAGCACATTGATGATATTTGAAAACAGCGCTACCTATTTATAATATTATCACAATCTGAATAATTAAAAATTTGGCGTGTTTTTTCTACTTGCTATTGGGTCTGGTTTCATGCTCACTGTAAACGTCAAGTACCGTAGTAGTACTGCCGACAAAAATTGAGACTATTTAATTTTAAAAAAATTACTTGTTAAAATTAGCATTTTACTAAAAACGTTCTAAAATTCTAAATACTCTAAATTATTGATTAACAGTAAAATAAGAGTTTTCTTTCCATCAAAAAGAAGGGCGGGGAAAGTAATTTGCAAATCAGTTTCGACATAATTGAAATCGTTAATTAGAAATAGTTCCCATTTCAGAGTCAACACATTTCACGCAAAACACAAATAGACAAAAGTATTTTCTTTTTCTTCTTCCGGAGAGCGAAACCTTTTGTTGTGAATGGAACTCTTCCATGAAAATGACGTAGGAGTCGCCCTACGCGTCTGGAGTGTTGCCAAAATGTCTATCTGAAATATGTCTCCTACATACAGAAAACAATGCGAGAAGGATGAGAACCACACGAACGAAAGGGGAAGGGCTAATTTTAGAATCTTATATTTAATATTATCCAGAAGTCCCGAACGAGAATTTATCGTCGTATGCATGCCTAGTATTCTACGGAAGGAAAATTATGTATTAATATCGTATAAGGGGGTTGTACTCCACAAATACATTCTTCAAGTATATTGCATTCCAGTCCTAAAATATAGTAACAATCAGATTGGAAAGAAATTCGCTTTGGTTCATAATATTTAACATTTCTAACAATGTGAAAGAAGCCCAGTGACTGAGTAGTTAGTGCATCGGGCTTCCACGCCACAGGTCTGAGGGGTTCAAATCCCAGGTTGAACCCCACGGAGGACTCAGCCTTTCATCCCTTCATTGGGTCGATAAATGAGTGCCAAGCTTGCTTGGGAGCTTAATACTGAGAGGTTTCGCGTCAGACTGACCACCTGACCGTAACATCTGCTCATGCACCTCAGGCCCCAAGGTCGCATATACTGAGTTGGGCATAGTAAGCCTTGGCTCTCATGGGCTGTTGCACTAATGAGATAAGTTAGTTAACAGTGTGTAAACATGTTTTTTTAATAAAGTATATTAATTTTACGCCAAAGAAACGTTTTTTGAAATGAATGAAATGAGTAACTGCTTAATAACGTGACATAAAAAGAGCCATGAGGACTATTGATAATGGACCTCACAATTTAAAACCTAGGTAAAGTGACAAGGATGACACCTGAGCTGTCATCCCTCGCTTCAGATTACCACACCTCACCAACGGTAAGGTTTTGAATCGTAAAAGATATAGCCTACATCAGTACCTCTGCCCGGGTCTTCAGTGGCCAGAAAGGTACAAACTCATGAGTAGTATAAGGGGGTAGTGGACAACTTGGCGCAGTCCTTTTTTTTGGCGACTAAAAGCGGTCGCCAAGGTACTTTTTTCGGAATTATTTATTATTTATTTTAGAATGAATTCGATATCTCACCATGACATTTAGATAAAAATCGCCAAATCCGAAGAAAAATCGCTAAATCCGATGTGCCCCCCATACTACACTTGAGCCCGGAGGGTCTTCAGTGGCCAGAAAGGCACAAATTCATGACACACTGGTCGTGAGATACTGCTGCAGCCTTGTTTTCTCTCAATATATAAAGAGAAAGAGAAAAATTGGCTAACCTCTAAAATTTCTTTCACCAATCGATTGCGGATTACTAGATATCTCGTAGAAAGCGCGTGCACTACAATTGACGACTTTGAGATATCTCGTAGTGTCTGCTGAAATTTTACATTGATTACATATCTTCATCTGAGTTAGGAATTATTAGAAAGGTTGAATGAAACATTTACATAGTACAAAATACATATGAATTATCAATTTTTATTATTAAAATTATGTAACTTGGACGATAAGATTATAACATATTTATATATGTATGAATGTATTCCAAAAACTGAAAAAAAAAAACTTTTCTGTTGTTGCTGTGTATGTTTAGCTTTAAAGCAAGGATCAAACTGTGTCGGATCTATATGCGTTCCATCAATTAATCCTCTTGGGAAATTTTTGGGCTATCAATTCGCCTTATTCACAACCAACCCTTCGGAAGAAGAAAATCGTGATATTCAAATTAACTTACTACATAAAGTCGAAGTTTCCTAGCATGAAGAGAGAGTAAGAGAGGAAATATACTCTAATCAGGTGAGATTGCTACTGAAAGTATCATATTTGAATTATTGTGATTAAGAAATCATTTTGAAGGAGTTTTAAAGTGACGATTGTTCACTGAGATTGAACTGATATTAGATTAAATTGGATGATCGGTTAGATCCTTTATAAAGGTAAAGATCAAGTTTGAAAGTCTCCTAATCGTTCGTGTTTTACCGTCGTTGTTCCACTTTCGTGGTTAGCATTGAGATATTCTCTTACTATTATTAACTGTATTTGTGTCTTTTTATTGTGTGATAAATAAATAGATTGTTTGGATCATGGCGAGTGTTTCTTCCCTTCCTCCCACATATCTAGTTGCCCAAGAGAGAGGTGCCAATCTCTCACAAACCCGAAGTGCTGGGTTGTTGGGAGACACTAGACCAGGGGTGTCCAACCCGCGGCGGACCTGCCACAGTGTGGCACGACGGAGTTGTACCAGTGACACGCGAAGACTTATTAAAAAATTGTATAATAAAATCAACAATTTTTTTAAAAAAAATTTTTTTTTTATTAAAATGTGCTTGTCTCAAACAAAAAAACTCCCAAACTTATTTTAAACACACTTAAATAAATTACAATAAAAATAATAATTAAAATTAAATGCTAAGAATACTCTGCCATTGTTATGTGCACTGGCTTTCCAAAAGAAGTACACTCGCGAGATTTTTTGGAATTTGAGGTAGCGTGTTTTAAAATATCTGGACAAAAAAAAATGAGATGTGTCTGGTGAGTGCTTGCTTCTCAAGAATATAGACTGGATATAGGATTATACTTTTCTTTTGGTATTAGTGGACATTTAAATAATTTGAATTTAATATTTCAGGAAAAAGTTTGTATTTTTCCTACCCTAGCTGGTTATATGTATCTTTTGTAAGCAAACTTTTGCATATTTTGACTTTATTTTGAAGAAAAATGATTCTAGCACGTTTCATAATAATGCAGTAACTATTTACCAAAGATAATAATGCTGCGAACCATAACAGATTAAAAATTAATATTCATTCGGTTATAGGTCGGATGATTTTCAAGTTAAAAATAAAATGCTGATCTTTTTATAAATCATTTTTCAATTTCTCTATGATGGTAATTGTTACCCACTTGAAGTCCAAATCGGAATTATTAACCTACAGCACCATATTAGACTTAAAAGACAATATATAAGGAACTTATTTCAGCTCAAGTGATCTATATTATGTTGAATTTTAAAAATTTGTACCAACAAGCAATTTTACAAATTTACACGATTTGGTAGTCAGATGTTGTTGTAGATTTGGATCAATATATGTATAAAGAAGTGTTTTGTATTACGACCATAATAATATCATATCACTCAAAAGTAACTGGTATACAACTAAAACACTTTAGTTTTGTTAGCATCTTCAAGAAGTAATCCTAATATAGATGACTTGGTAAGAAAACTACAAATTTAAAAGCCATATTAAGCAAATACTGACTGTTTAATATTAGATTAGAATTATTTGTTTAAAGTTACTCCTTTTTATTTTATGCCTAAAAAAAGTTTAGTAAAAATAAATTAAAAAGTTCAATAGCAGTAAAACCTAAGTATTTATTATATTATTTTAAAATTTTCGCAACTATACTTGCATAAAATATATGCTATTTGCTTAAAAATCCCATAAGCCGATAAGTAAAATTTTTTCATCTTTTCCATTTTTTTTTGTTTTGTTTGTAGGAAAAGTTGGAAGAGGCACGCTTACTGATTTATTATCTGATAGTCGCACTCAAACCAAAAAGGTTGGCTACCCCTGCATTAGACAAAAATACCTTGTCTCCTTACATTTTTTTTCTTTGCACACATTTGACGTGGCTTTGTAGGCATCCTTTTTTTTCATTGAGAGGAAAGTGTTATTAGTAATGAAATCAGTTGTATTTGTACAATAGTTGTTGTTTAGTCCTGTATTGCTGCCGTCAATATCAAATAAATACATAATAACTGATTGTCTAAATTGACACAACCTCATCTTTTTATACCCTCGATTTCTTTGGTTATAGATTATGTATGCGTTCTGCAGGAAGATTTCCGGGTAGGGCAGAGCAGCGTTTCTCAAACTGTGAGCCACGTCTTCCTTGGAGGGCGTGACAACTCCAGGAGGGGAGTGCGAGCATATTGAAAAGTCGAAAAACCAAACGATTATTTTTAAAATTATTACTTTTCTGGAAGTAAACTAACAAAATACATTCTGACAAAATAAAAAATTAAAATTCACATTTACAACTATAAATGTATCAATGCGCTGCACAATCTATTTTATAATTAATTTAACAATATTATGTTATGAATAAGTTTAATAATTACCAGAGAACCCATGGAATTGTCATATATAAAATCATATACAAAAATTGACACTTACCTTGATAATTTGTAGGGATTATAATTAATCCGTTAACTGCCGATTAAAAGTCATGAGATTCACTTCCCAATGCAAATTGTTTTCCACGTACGCGCGCATATATGATGAATTATGGAGGGGGGAATAAAGAGCAAATAATCTGAATCTGAAATAAGTAAATACTTCGTAAGCATTGTAAAAGTCCTTTTATAGCATTCCAAAGTCTTCGGAATAATTTTATGCTTAGCATTGCTCAGAAAAGATCGTACTTCCGAGAGACGTACATATACGTCCGGGGAAATTAACGCTTTGGCTGAGTGAGACGTTTATATAAGTCGGTGGCACTTAAGAGGTTAGAGTAGTATCGTAGTTTTAGCGTCAAAGTATATAGTATTATAGAACTCAATACATTGTTATTGTATGAGGGGGCGTGATGAAAATTTCGATCGAATATTGGATCCCGAATATTCAAACTTTGAAAAGCACTGGGGTGGAGTGGTTTTCCTGAGGTCTGCTAATTATTACTTATCAGTCCATTTTATTACTTAACACCCCTTTATAACTGTCATCGCCAGATAAGTTATTCCCAGTGAGGATCTTTACACGCTTGTAAGAAAATCTGACACAACATTACACATCTGAGTGTCACCAAATGAAATTAGGCGACGAGCTTGTAAAATCAAACAAAATCTTTGTATATGAAGATTTTTATTAAAAAAAAACTCACTACGAGATAACTTGTAAGTGGTACTCAGCACAGGAATCTTAATCAGTGATGCTAGCTACATGTTATATCGTTGGGTTTTTTACTCAGCACAAGAACCTTAATCAGTCATACCAGCTACAAATTATCTCATTGGGTTTCTTTTTCTAAAAAATTTATCATAAATGCCATTAAATATTATATCAGTATAACTTCATATTATCTTTATATTGTTATGAATTTTGTGTAAATAGTGTAAATAATTTGTATTTGAGTGTTTAATGCATTTATATTACTCTGTGTTATATTTATTTCATGTTAAAATTGTACTATTCACAAGCAGTGCCGCCCCTTACGTTATAAGGGCGATTCAATAAGAACTTGGCGAAATCTTGGCGGTAGACCAAGTTAGCAACTTTGGCGACCATTTTGGCGTCATTGGCGACCATGTTGGCGAGTTCGCCGAACCCTCCAGCGGAATCTTCTAGTGTATTTTTAAACACTAGTAGAGCTCTCCACTAGTGTAACGTTCAATGACACGAGCGGTTATATTTCTAAAATCCTTGAACCCTCGTTTCGTAACAGTTTGGTGTCAGTGGGATAGATTGGCTGCGCATATAAAAGGATGCTCGCCGGTACAGCGAGATCTTGAGTCTTGATTAACCTTCAGGCGAGTAGTGAGGATTGTTTTGACTAGCGATTAGCTCGGCTTTGCTTGTGAATAATCTTTACTTACGTGTATTTTTAAACACTGTTATTGTGTTTGATTGCCTTTGAAGGTGTGAAGACCTTCGGATATTTACCCTGTGAATATTGTCGATGAATCCTGTATTGAAAGGATTAGATTTTCGATAATAAATTCACATCGCTCTTAAAGAACTGCTTATTTTCTTTGTGATTGTTTTTGCATAAAATCCTTGAACCCTCGGATCTACGTAACAGTTTGGTGTCAGAAGTGGGATAGATTGGCTGTCTCGGCGACTAAATAAATATAACACAGCTTGAGTTGAAAACTAGTTTTTGGTGCCTATGATTTTTCTGCATTTCTGTAACACTGTTATTGTTACAACCATGACAAAAGTTGGCGTCGAAATTCAGTTTTCAGCCGAAATAGAATTACATGACGTTGCTCTATTGACTGTATTAATTAACTTCGTTTAAAAACTAATTGCTTTTAACATGTGATTAACTTGAAATATAGTATTAAAACCTCAATTTCTACAACGTTTTAAATTTTTCTAATTTAAATTCCTAAAAAAAAGGTAAAACTATCTTTCAAGCAGATTGGTACATATTTTTAACCTTTTCCAACGCTGCCAAGTTAATTTGAAACAAAATAATGTAAAGCTTCAAAAAAATTTTGGAATTTTGTAATTTAAAAAATTCTGCTTTCTTTATACATAAAATATTTTTAAAGATGTATTTTTTCCGTGTTGGGAAGCCGTAAAAAAAAAGAGTGTTTTTTTCCAGGTATAGAAGTTTAAGTTGGCATTACTTTCCAAGATGGCGACCGATTTAACAGCTGTCAAGTGATTTATTCTCAGTTTTGGTTTGGCAATTCATCAAAACGATCATCAAGCAAGGCGTAGGTTCGTCGAATGGGCCCAAAACGAGATTGCCGTTGTTCCCGATTTTCATAAGCGAATTTTGTTTAGCGATGAAGCGCACTTCTGGTTGAATGGCTACGTCAACAAACAAAACTGCCGCATTTGGAGTGAAGCTAATCCAAAAGTGTATGTCGAAACACCGTTACGTCCAGAAAAACTGACTGTTTGGTGCGCTTTATGGGCTGGTGGAATCCTTCTTCAAAAACGATGAAGGCCACAACGTTACAGTCAATGGTGATCGGTATAGAGCCATGATTACTAACTTTTTCATTCCTGAATTGAACAATCATGATGTCCAGGAGCTGTGGTTCCAACAAGACGGCGCAACATGTCACACAGCTCGTGCCACAATCGATTTATTGAAAGACACGTTTGGTGACCGCCTAATTTCACGTTTTGGACCTGTGAATTGGCCTCCAAGATCTTGTGATTTAACACCGCTAGACTATTTTCTGTGGAGCTATGTAAAGTCATTGGTCTATGCGGATAAGCCACAAACGCTTGACCATTTGGAAGACAACATTCGCCGTGTTATTGCCGATATACGGCCACAAATGTTGGAAAAAGTCATCGAAAATTGGACGTCCAGATTGGACTACATCCGAGCCAGCCGTGGCAGTACTATGCCAAAAGTCATTTTTAAAATGTAATGCCACAAGATTATCTTTCGAATAAAAAAATTCATGTCAATCGAATAAGACATCGTTGTTTTATTGCAATTTAAAGTTCTATACCTCTAAAAAAAACACCCTTTACAACGAAAAACAATTGGAAAAATCGCCAAATGCCAGGAATAGTTAATTATGGGAAAGCTACCTCAGAACACATGAGTTTGAGTGCTTATAGTGCATATGCGGAAAAACAACTTACGGAGAGTACGTAAGCAGATAATAAAAGATTTTTCTGTCAGCTAAAAAGATGTTTTCTTTTTGAATGTTTTTTTCTTTCATAATGAGTGTAAATAATGAATTTTCCTGTAATTTTCTAAATCCAAGTTATTAGTTTGAATATTAGTAAAGTATTCATCGTTTCATGCATAAAATAATTAATACGATATTAGTTTTTAATAATACATCGCAATTGATAGTTTTCTTTTAGAGAAATAATTTACTGAAAAACCTTAAAATATAGGAAAATGCTGCCCTGTTTTTATTAAATCTAGTAATATTTTCTTTAAAATTTTTTATACGAGGAATGTAACAAATTTTTTAAGACGTTCCCCCATAGTTATTTTTTCACTGTTACATATATTTAATCGAAAAATCAAACATCCAGATAAATAGAGTCATTTCTTAGCTAACGGTACACAATTTTTTGATTGATTATTTAACGAAAATTGATATAAATTAATAATTTTGTTTTTAAGAATTAAAGTCGTATTGCGTTTTTTATTATTTATTACTAAATTATTTATTTAATAATAAATTCGCATATTGTCTGTTTTCTTGAGAATAAAACTGGATTAGCTTTGTAAATTTTTAATCGAAAATAGAAATTTGAAAAAAAAAATATCTTTTCCCCTGGTGAAAAAAGGGAATTTTATACTTGAAAAAAACCATACAACGCTGGGCTAAACGGAGGGGAAAGAAACCTGTCTGACAAAGAAAAGAAGTGAAAGAAATTTCTGAAAAAATGGGATTTTAATGACATAAATATAGAAATCACTCGCATCGCTCAATAACAGCGAGAAAGGGAAAATTTCCGTAGGGATAAAATTGTACCCGCGGAAAAAGCCCTTGCAACGCCGAGCTAAGTGGCGAGAGAACAGACGCTCCCGACAGGAAACTTCGAGAAAGAGTATTTTAATGACATTAATATAGAAATCACACAAACACTAGGAAGTGCTGACACTGAAAAGGAAGGGGAATCTTCCAATGCGTACAGCTGTACACTTGAAGAAGCCCGTGCAACGCCGGGCCATCCAGCTAGTATTTTGTTCAATGCCCGTTTTCTTTAAAATAAAATCTTGGCGCTCATGGCAAGACGCTCTACATTTACTGGAAGTGAATGGGTTAATTCTGCTGAAAGCAGTCATTAGCCTGTTATTTTTATTCTAAAATGTTCGAAGTTCTTATCTACAGCGTGTCCAAAAAAGAGTGTACCTTTTTCAAAAATTTTCTCCATTTTCTCTGAGGTATTATTGGAATGCTTTATTATGGGATCTCAGGGATGTTAATTTTGTCTTGAGGGGTGAAAATACAGTCGGGCCTCTGTATAACGAAGTAGCTAAATCCCGAAAAAAAGTTCTTTATATGGAAAATTCGTTATATAGAGGTTCATCTTTTAATATAAATACTTTATGAGAACCACACAAAACAAATTTTAAATTCATTAACACACTGTATAGTATTATAAAAAGTAATTATGCACACCTTTTTGTAAATTAATATCTATTTGTTTTATACATCTTACTCATCAAGAAAAGAACGGAAAACAAGAAAAAAGAATATCGAGGAATACAATATATTTTCAGCATTACGAAAATAATTTTATATTAAAATTAATGGATTTTAAGGACATCCCCCCCCTCTCCTAATTTAAAGCCTACAAGTAATTTTAAACATACATTTTTTTATAGCTTATAACTTTAAGCATATATTAGCAGATGTATCCTTTAATTACTGGTAAAGTTTATTAAAATTTTGTTTGAGTTTTCTGTTTGAAAGAGTGTTTTCTCTCACAATACACCTCGTATCTTTGCAATGCTCCACACACCCTTCAGGCGTATTTCCTTCACACTGTTATCCACGTTAAATTATTTCAACTTATTTTATCACTTCATCATACGAAGGTCCAGAAATACTTTAAAAATAGAAAGAAAAAATCTAATCACAAGAAAAAAAAAAGTTCCGTTATATAGAAAACGCACTTCGCTGTACGGTGTTTATTTTAGGAGGACAATCGTGAAATATATATTCTTGGTTCTAGAAAAAAGTTCGCTATATAGAAAAATTCGCAATATAGAGCTTCGTATTATGAAGGTTCGACTGTATAAACACTTTTCAAACAAGTATAATTTCTTAAAATTTAAATTAAATAATTCGAATCTTTTACACATAATTTACAAAGAATTATGGCTTCAAAAAAGAACAAAATGTTTTAAATATAATCATGATTTTAAAAATTATAAGCATATGAAAATAAGAAATGATTTTGTAATAAATATTAAGTAATTTTTTTCCGTTGTGCACGCTATTTTCTAAAACAGTAGACTCTCATGTATAAAACTTTACAGAATTATGAAATATATATTACTCTTTAAACCCTACATCGTTTAAGAATAATATATCTTTTGCATTTCAAAATATTTGAAAAATAATGAAATTTTTAAGAAAATTTTTTGAAAATATAAGTTTTTTATTTTTAAAAATATATATAATTTATTCTTCTACTTATATAAAAATACTACAGTGTAATAAGAGGATACATTTAACTTTATAAATCAAATAATAACTAGTAATTAAAGCCACTATTTTAGAAAATAGCATGCGCAACGTAAAACTTAATATTTTTTATAGAAATGTTTCTTATTTTCATAAGGTTATAACTTTTAAGATTATGATTATATTTTAAACATTTTATGCTTTTCTGAAGCCCTATTCATTTATATACTCACGGACAAAAAAAATTAGCGTACCAAGAAGGAGTCGTCAAAATTAAACGAAATTTTACATACGTAATGACTACCTTGATATAAATAAATGATTAGAAAATCAAAGAAAAACTATCATTTATTTCAGAGAAAAAGGCGAAAGAATGGAGGATTTAATACCCTTTTGAACCCCCTCTAGCGCAAATGCATGAGACGATACGATCAGACATTGAGGCATACAAGTTCTGTATGATGTCTTGAGACATTTCGTTCCATATTTGCTGTAACCTTGCATCTAGTTCGTTCAAACTCGTGGGATACCCAACTCGCCATCCTCATCGATCCCAGATTGGAGACAAATCTGGGGATCGAGCAGGCCAAGGAAGGGTAGTAACAGTGCAGAGACAGCCTTGTCTTGCCGTGTGAGGTCGAGCATTGTCTTGTTGAGAAATGGCTCCTGGGAGCCGTTGCATGAGTGGTAACACATGTGGCTACAGGACGTCATGGACTGGGCTGAGCCACTGGGCTGTCATGGTGCCACGGATCAATACTAGAGGTGACCGTGTATTGTAGGCAATGGCACCCTATACCATCACACCAGCTGTTGGAGTGGTGTGTCGCTGTAAAGCAAAAGCAGGATTGAGGCGATCACTACGGGGTCTCCATACACGAACACGTTTGTCATCACTGCTGAGATTGAATCTGGATTCGTCGCTAAAGACGAATTGGTTCCATTCCGCTGCAGTCCAGTTTCCTCATGCGTGGCATCACTCTAAACGGAGGCTGGGCACCGCGATCCCAAATGTCCTTTAGCCAGGCACCTTCGTATGGTTCGAGAAGACGCAAGGGCCCTAGTGAAGGTGCTACCTGTGCCTGGATGGCGGCCGATGAAGCAGTTGGTTGTACGCGTTCATTTCTTACGATGTGGTGGTCTTCTTGACGACTGGTCTGTCGAGGGCGTCCTTCGTGTAAATGACATTTCTCGCGGATCCACTGGTCTCAACACCTCCTCACAACACAATCAGAGAGGCCTAATAGACGAGCTACTCGCCTAACTGACCACCGCGCTTCCATCATGCCGATGATTCTCCCCCTCTCAAACTGCGACATATTGTCTTCGAAAACAACCTAACGGCATGTCTACCTCAGTTCTTTCTTTGTAAACGATTCAGCACACTCAAACAAGCTTTGGTTACCTGTTTTATACTCCACGGAGATCAACGTTAAACGTCCTCTACCGGCTATATGTAATGCGTAATCACGCTGCATTTCTAATCATTTGCATATCTCTCAGACATGTACCTTCATGCCAAGTTTCGTTACGATCCCGCAAGTATTTCTTGGGGCGGTAATTTTTTTGTCCATGAGCGTAAATAATGTGTAAAAGTTTCGAATTATTTAATTTTAATTTCAAAGAGTTATATTTGTTTGAATATTGTTTATATTTTCAGCCCTCTAGAGAAAGTTAACACCCCTGAGACGCCTTATATGAGGTAGTATATCAAAGTTGTTTCTTTGTACCAAAGTTGTACCCTACAAAGATTTAATATGGGCGCCCTTCGTGATACGGCAGATATCTATGCGGTACTCCATTTCCATTCATACGCGCATCGACATGTCTCTTGAAACGGCATAAAAAGAATGCACCCTTTTTTCTTTATTTTTTTCTAGGTACCCAGTGTGTAGAGAGTGGTGAAAAATTGACCTGAAAGCTACTAGATACTCCAAGGAAGGATTGTCGAACTCTATCAACTGTTTCCTTCGAACGCGGTCGCCAGAGGCTTTTGACTTTGCAAAGGCAATCTGTCTCCATTAGTTGAGTATGTCAACGTTTAATTGAGTTCTTATCTGGTGGATCGACCTCAAATTGTTGTTGCCGAAAGTTGCGTTGAACTGTGATAACAGACATTGTTTTTGAGCATTCCACAGCACAAAATGCCTTCTGTGGTTTGGTGGGTGCCATGTTGACAATTTTTGTGCACGCAGGAAAGGCGGATATTTCAAAATGAAGTATCTTCAGACCAATTTTCACCACTCTTAACATACTGGGTACCAAGAAAAAAATAAAGAAAAAGGTTACGTTCTTTTTCTGCCATTACAAGAGACATGTTGGTACGAGTATGGACGGAAATGGAGTATCGCCTAGATATCTCCTCTGTCACGTAAAGTACCCGTGCCATCTTTGTAAGATTCATCTATGGTACAAAAAAACTCTGATATATTACCTAACTTCTGGTACAATAAAACATTCCAATAGTATCTCAGAGAAACTAGAGAATTTTTTTTAAAAAAGGTACAATCTTTTTCGGACAACATGTACTTTGAATATAATATGAATTGTCTTATAATGTGAAATGTGCTTATTAGTAAATAAATAAATATCCTTTATGGATGTTTAAGCTAAATATATACATGGATTATTAAAGCCATAAACAGGAAAGCATAGTCGGACTTGCAACTGCAAACTATGTCTTCACTTTGAAAATTTGCAGCCGACGCTTCGGCAGGGGATGTTGTTTTGACAAGTTCCTCGATCTTTTAAACAAATGAAGCACGCCTGGTTTGTCAGACGTGTCACAAACAAGTATCGAATTAGCATCGCGATCTAAATTCTTTCGGAACAATACTTCTTTAGATGCACGATCTAAACTAGATCCGATCAATCCATCACTTGGCGAGAATCGAGAGTCGTAGATGTCACGGAATAAACAACGCAGAAACGAATTACAAAAGGTGAGAGACAATATCTCGGATATCCGCCAAGATGAAATGTCTTGGCTCCTTTGGACAGGTTCCATCGTGGTCTTGTGCCTTTTTTTTAATAGATGACTCTCAACCCCACACCTGTTTGTTGGGTTTATTTTTCTTGTTTTTATTTCATCAGCACGCCTACAAGATCCTCCAGGAAGGCATCAAAGAGTTTCTTGTTTTAAATACCATAGATTGCGAAATCGTAGGGAACGTTACTGCGACTCAAGATTCAGCGTCAGTTTTTGCATAGAATGTGTTGAAATGAGACTTAAGATAATAAGTATTGAAAGAATTTTGAATAAAAAAAAAACAATTTTGCCGTGTTATTTAGGAAGGAATGTTATGTTCTATGAGCGAATATTAAATGGAATTGTTAAGATTCGAAAATGTACCATTGATTTAATTTTTCCCATTTGATATATAACTATGCTATCTAAATTATTTCATTTTGGTTATTCTTTTATTTAAATTATTTCATTGAAATTAGTGATTGATTCCATCATTATTGAAATTATTCCATTTCATTATTAAAATTATTCCATTTCTTTATTTAAATTATTCCGATTGATTTTTCTATTGTTTAAATTATTTAAACTATTCCTTTGAAATTAATTTTTTTTTCTACCATTATTGTGAAAGTAATCCATTTTATTTAAATTATTCGAATTGATTTTTCCATTGTTAAAATTATCCCATTATTTAAATTATTCCGCTGAAATAATTTAATTTGATTCTGTCATTATTGAAATTTTCCATTATATTTATTCCATTTCATTATTTAAATTATTCCGATTGATTTTTCTAGTGTTTAAATTGCCCCCTTATTTAAGCTATTCCAATAAAATTAATTTATTTGATTCTGCCATAACTGAAATTAATTCAAAATAATCACACAGTCCATTTCATTATTGAAAAGTTACAATTTCATAATTTTATCACAGAAATTAGTTTATTAAATCATTCCATCAATTAAATTACCCCAATAAAATCAATTAATTTGATTCTATCATTATTAAAATTATTCTATTCTGTTATTTCATTATTAAAATTATCCCATTTGATTATTCCATTGTTAAAATTTGTTTTTATTTCATTATTTCCTTATTTAAATTATTCGCTTGGAAGACCATTTGATTCTCCCGTTATTAAAATTTCATTGCATTATTCAATCATTTCCATTATTCATTTGGAATTTAATTAAATTTTTTTTAAATAATTCGAATGAGATTTTTTCATTTCATTATATATATATATATATATATATATACTTTGTTATAGAAATTATTCAATTCAAATTATTTTGAATTACTTTATTATCGAAATCATTCGATTCAAAATATTTCGTTTTATTACTTCAGTACTTAATGTATCTGACTACCTTCGGAACCGTGATTTTAAAAAAGCACATAAATGGATAATTTTCATGATATTTAGTGTCACTCAGATTAGAATACATGCATAGAATCATTTTAAGGGCATTTTGACAAAAACAATTTATTTAAATATAATATTTTATATAAAATTAACTTAGAATAATCTTTTCTCCAAATGTTCTCCTTTTGTGAAAAATGGTTCTATGATAATAATATTTTGCCTGTATATAGCTCAGACCTCTCTACAGAGGCTCAACAAGAAGTTTTGAAAAGTTCACATTATTTTCAGAGTTACCACCAATCGAAATAATTATTGGCGTTTTTTTCTTAAAATTGCTCCTCTGTGCTGTCGTAAAATATGAATAAACCCATTTCTAAGTTTTATATTTCAAAAATACTAGTTCTCAGGCCTATGGTGTATACTTTGAATAAAGTCTACATTTGTACCCACTGTGTCGTTTCATGACTTTTCATTTGATCACCCCTTATACTTCGAAATATTTTTTGTATTCTTATGATCAATTTTTTTTGTGTGTGCATGCATTTGGAAAATTATCAACTCAAATTTGGATTCATAAACTATAAACCAATTCCTTTTAAAGCCATCCAAATTAACTAAAAACCCATTGAAAATTCATTTAATTATCTATACTTGTCTATAGTAAGTTCTTCATATATTACGCTTTTATGAACTTATTCTTATAAAGTGGCAACAGTTGTTTTTAAATGTAAACTCTATTAAAGTTCTTTTATACTAATTTTTATAAATCCTAGCTGTAAATGTGGAGTTGACCGAAAAACAGCTTTCGAAATTGCAGAAAATATACAACGTAACTCACTTAAAAGTGATACCAACTCCGGGGAATGTACTAGGTCTCCAATGGTAAATACCAATCCGCAGCCCCATTGAAAATAAAAACAATTTGCAATA
Source organism: Trichonephila clavipes (assembly GCA_019973935.1). Classification (NCBI taxonomy): domain Eukaryota; kingdom Metazoa; phylum Arthropoda; class Arachnida; order Araneae; family Nephilidae; genus Trichonephila; species Trichonephila clavipes. The sequence goes on along the minus strand of BMAU01002031.1, from coordinate 986,188 downwards.
AGAGAGTTTATGAATTCTATAAAAATATTTTATGAATAAACATATGCAAGTATTTTCACAAAATGAAGTAATACAAAGATACCAAAGAGTAACATTTCTTAAATTTTATAAGAAAAAAATCAATAAGTAAAAGCAGATAAGGTGAACTAAAGAAAAATTTTGTAAAATATTAGGTATCATATAACTAGTTAGAAAATTTGAGATACCTAGAATAACTTTTTCATTTCTTACCGCTGATGGATAAAATTCTTGCTATTTTTAGCTGCTATGAGTATTAGAGAATTAACTGTTAAGAGATTAATTAATAAACATATCTTATTAAATAATTAACCCACGGAACAAAAAATTTTCGATACAAACTTTATTTTTGAAGAATTAAACCCAACAAAAAAAACCTCTAAATAGCTTATGTTCCAACTTTTATTCTAATGCGATCTAGAGATATTCAGAAAAAATCACCAAGTGCAGTTTTTGTCAGCTCATGATTTTGAACCCTGGTGCCACTAAGAATCCTATGGCCGCAGTAGCCTAGTGGTCAAGGTATCGGACACGTGGCTGGTGTGTCACGAGTTCGAACTTAGTATCGTTAAAGACCCACCGTGTAGGAAGGAAGCGATGCACGTTAAATTGGTTGATATTCAAACATCCTCCCTTTGGTGTGGTGTGGAAGTTAGGAGATGGGGTGTCAACTCAGGTGTCGTCCGCGTCTCTTGACCGTGGCTCAAAATTTTGAGGTTCGTCGCCAAAACCTCTCTAGTAGCTGAACAATGCAACGTTAATATTCACTCACTCACGCCACAAAAGGCCGTATCACACGTACATGTTTTGAGCAATTTTCCGTCCAATTCGTGCAATTTTGACTCAGTTGCCATACCAACGGCTTTCGAATAACTTTTTGCTAGTGAGCTCAAAAGGTTGTTCCAAATAAAAGTTGCATGAAATTCAAGCCAATGGGGTTCTTCGGCACCCTACGTCATAAACAAGATGGCGGCTTCGATTTCGTCAAACGCAGCAGATATGGCACATAATATTTTAACTTCGTATAATTTTTTAAATAGAATGGTGCTCCATTTCTGTTTACGCCCACCAACTAAAGCACGAGCAGCGAAATAAAAGAAATAATTCTGGATATTCGTTGCCGAAGCAGGAAAATCGGCGAGTAATGTTTCAATGTGAAGAAAGTGCGCGGCTGACGTCAGAGCATGTCGTTTTGCTTACGGCAACCCTTCACTCTCAAATAGTACGAAAAATTGGTCAAAAAAATTGCACCAAAAATGCTGGTGTGATACGGCCTTAAGGATCCACCTTGTAGACTGGCGGATACCCGTTAAAGAACCAACATCCTCACGTTGGTGTGGTGAAGAAATTTGGAGAGTGGAGACAATTCAAGCGACGTCCTTATCACTTGACCATTAATCAAATTTTCGAAGTGTTTCACAAAAAGCACTCGTGTAACGAGCAATCAATGAAGCAAACAATGTATCACTCTTATTCCGTTTTTGAACAGCACTTGATAACTGTGTGTGTGTGGTCCCCCCTTCCCAATAATTAATAAATATAAACCAATAAATAGCCCCTTAAATCTGTGCGGTTTCCTATAGCATTCGTGTTATCTCGGAATACGTCGTTAATATATTGATGCCAGATATCCCAGTAACATAAAAATAGATAGAATTGACTTTTTGTACCTCGTATTCTTAATAATATGGGAATCTTAACAATACGGGAATTATTGCATTGTTCACTCTTTCTTTATGTTTTTATAATTTTTTAATCCACCCGTTTTTCGCATGGGTGGATTAAAAAATTAAACAATACACATTGAAGGTTAAGAAGTTTTAATGAGTTACTTTTACGCGTGAATTGCAAGGTAAGCAAACAAAAACAAAAAGAAGAAGCTTTTTGCATATTTCAGCTGAACAAAACCTTATTTGTTAAATTTAAGTCTGTAGATCTAATAGCTGATAAAAAGTTGTTTTTTTTATTTATAACTCTCAGTAACTCTCTTGTGGGTCGATTTTTGAAAACACCTTCCTAAACTGATCTCTGCTCAGCGAAAGTAACACATTGTTACACATTTTGTGTGATGAACGCTTGAAATAGTGTAAATAATTTATATCTGGATGTGTAGTTAATATTACTTTCTATTGTATTTATTTTATGTTGAAACTGTAATACTCGCAAGCAATGCCGTTCCTTTTATTATAACGACGATTCAATAGAAACATAGCAAAATTTTTGCGATAGAGCCAAGTTGACATTAATTTTGGTGACCCTGTTGGCAATTTGGCGATTAATTGAACGGTGCATAAGTGGATATGCTGTAGCGCTACCTGGTGGGGAGCTGCAACCAAGAGAGAGCACAAAAACCTTCTCCACAAAAAAATACATATACATGACGATTTTCATAGTGATTGGTTGAACGGTGTTGGAGTGATGCGATTTCAAAGAAAAAATATTTATCATTAAAAAATTTTTAAAAATCCAATAGAAAACTAGATATCATCAAAAACGTTAAGGCATTTTTTCAAAATTACAAGGTCACTATAATTGATAAATTGTAGCAATTTACAATAGCAGAAGAAATTCGTGTGCATTTCTTGATTGGATATTAGTTCTGCGAAAACAAAAAGATATCGAGTACGAAAAAAATCTTCATTAAATGTCACTTATTTATGTTAATAAATACATTGACCACCCAATAATTTATTTCTTCTTGATCACTGATCATTATATTATTAATATTAAATTTACCTTATAATGGTGGTAATTAAAAAAAAGAATTTTTGAGCTTATTTTTTCGATTCTGCAAAGCAATGATTAAAATGTTAGTCAACTGTAAATCTGTATCATATAAACTTATTTACTTTGTTTTGAATGTAAACATTTCAGATATTTCATTTAAAATTGAATTTTTTAACGATATCGATTACAATAACGATCCTATTACAAATTCTCCAACCAAATGGTAAATCTTTATGCTAAATCAAAATATTTTAATCGAAAAATTACGCCTGATATAATTTTAAAAGATTACTTAAGATCCTACATTTAAAAAAATTAAATTTAAAACAATTATTAAAGTTAAAATAAGTATATTCGATACTATATCTATATCGAAACAGTCTAGTTATAATCGATACACCATATAAAAAGTATTTTTAAACAATTGCTTCTGAACGTTCTTAAAAACTTAATTTAGTATTAAGGTATTCAAAATTTTGAATATATTTCAAAAATGAATATGTTAAACTCTCTCTCTCTCTCTCACACACAATAGCTATTTAGATTTTATCATAAGCATCATATTATAAATCGGAAAAAATATATTATGCCAAAAAAAGGAATTGTTAAATCTTTTGTTGAACATTTTTAAATAATTTTTATTAATAATAATTATTCCTTTATATTAAAAAAAATTAACGCACACTTCTCCATTTTCATTGATCAAATCAGAATTTTTAAAACTTTTTCTCTTTATTGTTTCGCATTTTATAGTTAAATGACATTAAAAATTTATATTTAAAAATCAGTTACTGGAATTTCACACTAATTTAAAAAAAATCGTTAAGTACAAAGTTATCATCGAAAGTTTAGTTTTAAAAAGAAAAATTAGGAAACAACCTATTGAATGTCTTAATATTATTTAAAAATCCTGAGTTGCCTTCTGTGTGATATATTTAACGGATTTTAGTTTTAATTTTACATTTTATTGAACATTTCCACAGGTTTTCTTTTTTGTAAAATAACATTTTTATTGTTTTTCTACACCAGTTAATCTAAAAATAATCTTCACATATTATTCACACCTCGTTTAAAATTTTGATTTTTAAATACAAAAATAATAACCTATTTAAAAAATCTCAATAATATTTGCTGTTCCAGTATGTTTAAAAACATTTCATAAAGTTCGAAAATTATCATTTTTTTCACACCTCAATAAATTCATTTTTTGAGGTATCCGACTTGGTTGAGATGTTTCTTAGATGTTAATTGTTAGGACCATTAGAATAAAAAAAGAAAATATATAAATATTCAGGAAGAAAAAGGAATAACATATAAAACTGGAGAAACTAAATTTGGTTTTCTATATATATATATATATATATATATAATATTTACTTTATCTGACTTTTAAAAAAGTTTTAAATATGTTTTTTGAAGAATGAAATTGTCACGATAATTTATGTATGAATAATGAGATATCTCTTAAATAATGCAATAAAATTCAATGAAATTTAAAACACTTATGTTCTGAACCCTCTGAAGGGTAAAAACCGCAGGTATTAAAATAGTTACATTTAATCATATATTACAGCCATTTTTAGCTTGGAACATAAAGTAATTTTGACAAAAAATCATCCGTGTTAAATTTGAATGCTAAAAATATAAAATATTTATATCTTAAAATATTTTTTATCCTGCTTTTGCGACACTTCAGAAGTATCAAGAAGTATATCAATGAATTTAAAGTTATTTGTCCACACACACACACAATGCATTTTTATTTATGGTGCTTTTCTTAACATTGAAAAACTTGCTAAAATTTTATAAGACTTTTTTAAAAAAAAACAAAGAGGGATAAATGTTATTTAATTAATAATTATGACTTTCAAACCTATTATGTTCTTTGAAACACTAAAGTTGTTCCGAAAACTGGACTCCGAACCTAGTCGGGTGCCTTAAACTAATTCACGTTCTGACATATTTTACCTTCCTGAGCTCCGTTTCGATTTCTTGTGCCCTCCGCACCGTGGGGGACATCTCGCCGTCCTGAATATTCCTGATGAGCGGATTAATGGTGTCGAGAGTGAGTAACTTTCTGGCCATCCTTCCCGCACGAGTTGTGCTTCATGAATGAAAAAGTGTCGCAAGAAGCGATTCAAAACGTCTCCATGACTCACCAGGAATGTCGCCAAATGTCCTTCACCCACGTCGCCAAATGTGTGAAGAGAAATATTGAAATAACTCCTTGGGTGACACACTGTCTGCGAATCATTTCAATTTTAATTTGGAAAGGCGTAAAGTGTTAAGTTTTTTTTTACCTCCTTCTTTACTATCATTTTGTGTTTATGAGTGAAAAGTTGTCACGGGCATAGTTTTTTTATATAGAGGAAAACTAGTAAAAATATCTCAGGGAAAAGTTTACATTTGAGGAGTGAAAATTGGAAAGCAACGGTTGGCAAGGAAACGGCTAACTAAAATTAACTCTTGGAGTATGTTACGTTGTTTCCTGGATACGTTTAGATTAGTGGTTCTCAAACTTACCATCTGAGCCCATGGAACCCTATTTATATAAGAAATTTGACCATGACCACCCCCAAGTGACTAACTTCATTTCAATATATAATAGAAAAATTATAAATTTAACATTGATGTCCTGAACGGTAAATTTTGAAATAAATACAAAAGAAAATAAAACATTGTATAATATCTAAAGTAGTATTGATTTAAATTATAACTTTTTTCCTTTTAAAATGTAGAAATACATTTTTCCAATGAGATGTGTGAGTTATATTGTGACAGATCTTTAAGCGTTCTATCACTAATCCTCTTGGGGAATCTTTGGGCTGGCATTCGTGTTTAATTCGCAGCCATCCCTCTCAAGAAAAAACCATGATATGCAGATTAGTTCGACTATATATCGACTATATAAAGATAGTTTTGTAATTATAGGAGAAGGAGGTAGAAGCTGCTACATTCACCATGCAGGTGAGATTGAATAAAGTTTACTTTCGCAGGTAAAGATGAAAAAGGGTGTTTGGTCACTGAGTTGAATTAGTAGATTTAATGTTAGGAATCCACGTTACATAAGGTTGAGATAAATAAGTTACTTACTCATATTTGCTTATTAATCATTGCTTTCTTTGTGCTACTCATCAGACATTCACTTTGAGAATAAGTTGTTGTTGGTTAGTGTGTTTGAGTAAATAAATAGTTGAGATTATGGAAGTCTCTGGTTCTCTGCTTTCACTCCTCCTCCACCCTTAGATAGACAAGACGGCGAAGGAGAAACTTCAGGCTTAAGTCACTCTCAATATTAACATCGCACGGACTAGGCGCGAACTAGGCTCGAAGTAATGACACGCCGACCAAGAGTTCATCATCATAACCGCTAGGCTATCACGGCTTTCCTATGAGATGGGTGATCCATGAGATGGTTATCTTCCTAACAATGTAAAGAATAATGTTTTCAGTAAGGATGGCGATCTAAGATCGATTAATCGAAAAATCAATTTTTTAAATCGATATGTGGCACTGAATCGATTCAGTGAATCGATACTTCATCCTAGCAAATCAACATTCTATTTTTTTCCGTTTCGGTAAAAACCATAAAAAACGAAGAATTTAAACACTAGTTATAGCAGGCAGTTGTACACCTGAAGTATTATCCTATACTTTACTGGCAAGAAAAAAAACTCTATTTATCATCAAGATCACTCAATAGCCATGATCTATATGAGTATCGTGGGATCACGTGTTCCTTGTGAGCGCTTTTTTTTTTATTGCCGGTAACATCGCAAGTGAGGAGCGGAGCCGCTTGGATCCCAGTAGACTTGAGAGACTGTTGTTGTTAAAATGTTTAGATATTAAGCATTGGGAACTATAAGCTATATAATCTATTTTCTAAACTTGTTATTGTAACAAATACATTTAGAAAACAAATGCCTTATTTTATACCTGATACTTTGGTATGGTAAAAAAAATAACTGTAAATTGTCGAATTCCCCGAAAGAAAAATCCCGATTTTACTGATAAAAGATCGTTTATTACGGTATTTTTCTTGTTTTTCATAAAATGGATATATATTTACATTGTAAATGCAGACTTGAAAAAAATCGATTCTTTTGTGACGAATCTATACGGAACTTTATCACTAACCTTCTGAACCGACCTTTTTAGGGAAATTTAATTCCCTACCTATTTCCAATCAACTCCAAAGAGCGGACAGGATTACTTGTTATGTAGATTAGATTCAGTATTTAAGTCAAACGAAATAGTAAAGTTAGAGCAGTAGAAGATAGATATTGAAACATAGAGTTATAGTGATTTTGTATTGAAATATTGTAGTTGAAGATATATTAATCTCATGAAGAATTGAGAATCCGAGTGGTAAATATAAAATTGTATTTAAAGTCTCATTAAAGTTTTAAGAGTGAGATTAAAGTTAAATGTTCATTAAGAACATTATTGAATATAATTCTGAGATCTCTTATCGTGGTAATTTCTGCGTGATCGTTATTTAATGAATTAATTAATTGGATTATTAATTAATTGAGTTAATTTAAAGAATAATAATTAAAACCTCATATTATTCACATTGTTGTTGTTATTAAGTCTTTGATTCTATTTGAGAAAGATAATCAAATAAAGAAAGTTAATTATAATAATGGCTACTGGTTCTTTTATATCTCATAATTATTCTAGTTCTCAAAGTGTGGTCCCCAAGGACCATTACAATGGCGCCCAACGTATAAATCCCGAGAATAGAGTCGGATCCAGTTTTAGAATCATTCCGGAACAATATTTTTCGGGGATTGAGAACATAGATGATTTTTTTGGAGAATATTGATCATAATCTCGCGTATTATGAGATACCTGCACAACTGGCATGTGCTTACTTGAAAGGTCATCTCAAAGGTCGAGCACTCGACTGGTTCGAAGTTCTAGTTTATAGAGTCATTGAAGATAAGGCAACAGACTACGCGCACTTAAAACAGGCATTGTCAGAACAATTTCCCGTGGTCAGAAACAGGTCAGAACTAGAAACGCGATTTTATTCCTCATCACAAAGACGAGATCAACAACCTTCGGACTTTATTTATGAATTGTTGAAAATTCATAAAATACTTAAACTAGAAATGTCGGAGGAAAAATTAATAGATCACGTCGTTCGTCGATTAGAACCTCAAATTTTGGATTATGTCGAAGTTAGACATCCACGAAATACTGCCAATCTCCTAAAAATCGTTGATAAATACGAAGAACGTTTTATACATAGACAAATCAGAGGTTCGAGTGAGGGATTTAGAAGTTCAGGCCCTCATGAAAACAATCGTTTTAATACCCGGCATAGACAGGAAAATTGGAGGAAAACAGAAATAATGAGAGATATGCCAATAATAGCCGACCACAAAGGGAATTTAATCGATTCGAAAACCAAGGTTTCGCAAATCGCAGATTCGAAGGTAGACGCCAAGGTGGACAATCGGATCAACCATTCCACAGTCAAAACGGTCGACAAAGCGGGTCGAGAAATAGTTCATTTCGAGGTCAAAATGAACAAGTAGAAATTTAAACTTTTAAGCGATCGATGTGAATATGGGGGTAATCGATCGCGAGGTACGGAAAATCCTCCAGTTTGGGATCATCGGCCTATCAAAGTATCCTCTATAAAGAATGACCCCAGTCGAATTACCGTATGTCCCTATTCTATTAAATGAAACCTTTATTACCGCACTATGGGACACGGGAGCAGAGAAATCTTTTTATTTCGGGAGGTATACCGCAATTATTTTTCATACCGACCTCGTCAAAAGACGAAAGACAGAGTCGTGACAGCACAAGGAGCCCCGTGCAATCATTTAGTAGGTAGAGTCGAATTACAAATTAGAATCAGGGAATTTCAGAAACCCTGGGAATTCCATATACTTGATAACATGCAGTATCAGTGCATTCTGGGGAGTTGATTTTATGAAGGCGTCGCGATTAACATTAGATTTTGATCAGAAATCCTTAATCATTCCCGATCATCTGATCAAACAAACGCCTAAAGAGGAGAAACTCGTTGATATTGATCTCACAGAATCGAAACTTAATGACGAGCAACAGAGGCAATTAAAAACCTTATTTAATAATTTTAAAGGGTTATTTTCCGATCAACCGGGATTAACGCATGTTGTATATCATAAGATAGATACTGGAGATAAAGGACCGGTAGTGTCGAGACCATACAAGTACGACAGGGTCAAACAAGGCATTATTGATTATCACATAGATAAGATGTTACGGGATGGTACAATTTGCCCTATTAATTCGCCTATGCATCTCCAGTCGTATTAACTCGAAAGAACAATGACCTTCCTCAGATTCTCCCGAGGCGTATCGTTTCGCGATCGATTATCGGAAACTAAATGCAGTACAAATATCCTCGATATCCATTACCGGTTATTGATGACTTACTCACCAATATCCCTCACACCAACGTTATGTCCACTCTAGATCTCAGAAGTGGCTATTTTCAGTTGGCGATTAGTCAAAGGACATAGAAAAAACAGCGTTTATCACTCGCAATGGCACCTTTGCATTCCTACGCATGCCTTTTGGTCTCTCTGGGGCGGCGCTGAATTTCCAAAGGGCTATCGATATAATCCTCCAACCTGTTATTGGGCGTTTCGTGTCCGTTTATATGGATGATGTTATTATTACATCACCATCGTTCAAAGACCATCTTGATCATTTAACTCAGGTTTTTACCTTATTACGAGACGCAGGGCTAACATTAAATAAAGAAAAATGTCACTTCGCTCGTGACAAACTCAAATATTTAGGCCTGATTATTAGTAAAGAAGGAATCGAAACTGACAATAAGAAAATTCGGGCAATTACGGAAATGAAACCTCCAAAAATAATAAAAAGAAGTGTCAAAATTTTTAGGGATGACGGGTTTGGTACCAAAAATTTATTCCGCGATTTTTGCAGATATATGCGAACCATTGTACCAATTAAAGAAAAGGGGCGCGAGTTTAACTGGTCGGGAGAAGCACAGGATTCTTTTGATCAGATCAAACGCACACTAACGGAGGCACCGATTTTGCAATTACCAAATTTTCTGAACAGTTCAATTTATTCACTGATGCAAGTGAGGTCGGGGGTGGTGCTGTGCTTCAACAAAATCAAAAACCTATTGCTTTCGCGTCTCGAACCCTTAATAAAGCAGAACGTAATTATACGGTTACCGAAAGAGAATGTTTGGCGGTGATATGGGCTCTAAATAAGTTTAAAACTTATTTTGGACCCCTACCTGTGAAAGTGATTACAGATCACGCAGCGTTAACGAAAGTTAACCAATGGTAAGAATTTATCAAGTAGGATGATCCGATGGGCATTGAAATTGTCAGAGTTTAACATAGAATGGGAGCACAGACCTGGTGTTCAAAACGTGGTCGCAGACCTTTTATCAAGAAATCCGTAGACAGTGTCGAGGGATCGCAAATTTCGTGCGCAGCTCTTAGAGCCCTCGCAATAAATTCCGTGAACAATTCATTAAGGAACAAAGGGAAGAACCTGAATTAGGACATATTTATCGATACTTAGAAAACCTGATGACGGTTCTGTTAATGCGACGGTATGCGAGAGTTGGTCCCAAGACTTCAAGTTAATAAATGGTCTCCTCTTTTACGCGAGTATTTTTCTAATCTGGGAGAACTAAGAGTTTATATTCCTGGTTCTCTTCGAAAGATATAATGAAAGAATTTCATGATCTGCCATTGGCAGGACATCTCGGAAATAGGAAGACATATCTTAAACTTCGTGACACGTGCTATTTTCCATTTATGAAAAAATATATATTTGAATATGTTTCAACCTGTGACCGGTGTCAAAAGTTTAATTATAAAAACGCGCTACCAGCTGGTCGTTTAATGCCTATAGTTTCGAAATATCCAAATGAAATTGTAACGCTAGACTTAGTAGGCCCCTACCCCCATCCCGACCCGAGAGATATAAATTCATATTAGTTATAACTGACCACTTCACTAAGTGGTGTGAGCTGATTCCTCTTCGTAAAGCTTCAGCCCAGACAATAGCTAATGCCTTTTTAATAACTATATAGCGCGTTACGGAGCTCCGATTTCTTTGATAAGTGATAACGGCCCCCAATTTATTTCTGACGTGTTTGAACATCTCAGTCACAGGTTGGACATCAAACATATGAAAACGGTAACGTACAGACCACAGTCTAATCTCACGGAGAGAGTGAATAGGAATTTAGTTCAAATGATAGCTTCTTTTGTTGAAGAAAATCATGAAAACTGGGACCAATTTCTACACGAGTTCGCTTTCGCATTGCGCACGGCAGTAAATGAGACGACAAATAAAACTCCGGCTGAGTTGTTTTTAGGAAGGAAAATCATAACTCCGTTTAGCAAGCTCATAAATGTTAAGGAGGATGCGAAATATGTTGGTAATAACATCGAAAGATTATTCGATGAGGCAAGACGAAATATGCAAAAACAGCATAAATCTTGGGAAAAACATTACAATCTCAGAAGGAGGGATGTTCACATCAAAGTGAACGATTTGGTTTTACTTCAAACACATTTCTTAAGTGCTGCGGGTAAGAAACAGGTGGGAAAATTTATGCCTAAGTTTGAAGGTCCCTATAAGGTTTTAGAAATAAAAGGAAATAATTTAGTTATTTGGAAAAACGGAAGAAATATAACTGTTAATATTGATCAGGTTCGAGTGTACCGACCTCGTCAGTCAGACACAATTAGTTCGGATAGTCCGATAGAAACTCTATATGACGAACAAGAAGTTAGTCATGGGTCAAATAGATCACGTCAAGGACAGTTTAAAGAGCATAGGAAAACCTCTAGTCAGGAAAGTGAGAGGTGTAGATCACGGCAGAGTAACACCACACGGGAGATCCCCAGAAATAAACGTAAAATTAATAGTACTGCGTCGAAGGGCCCAGCTATAAAAAGATCCAAGATATGTAAGAAAAGATCCGACAAGGATCTGATCATCAGGACCGGAAAAGACACGCTCCTGAGCAAAGGCAGGGAATCAAGAGGTCGATCCCTTCCTCGATCTCGTCCAGAACTCACAAATTAAAAAACCTAATACCTCTTCACCAGGAGTACAGTCCATTGCAGGTCCATCAAAGTTGCCTGATCGCAGGAATGCTACGACTACAAGTGGATCCCGAATGGAAGTTAGTGGACGTGATAACCAGACCCGTCAGACCAGAGCGACAACGAGAAGACACAACGAACAAGCGGAGAAAACAGTCCGGTCGAATCAAACCAATACAAGAAGACCCTGCCCATACTATCTACGGAGCCGTATACAAGAAAAAGACAGAATCCATAAGGACCTCAACAACATCGAAATCAACGGCATACCTGGCAGCATATTCCGCAGAAGAAGCCTCAGTATGGAAGCGATGAATGGAGATCCAGTGCATAGGATTTAACAGACAAAAATCCAGGTTGTATTGTTTCATTATCTTCGCGGTACGAACAAATGAAGAATTTTTGCAATTAAAGCAAGTCACGGGCGGACTCTAAAATTAAGAAGACTAACAAAAGTGGACACTGCATTGTGTGTGTTTTTTTTCTATAACAGAAAAACGACTTTTGTGTTACTTTTTTGTATTTTGGAGAAAACATCTGTAAATTTTGCATTTGTTTACTTCGATGTATGACTTCGCTAAGATGCGACAATTCATTTGGTTGTTTGTGTTATTTGTTTATTACAAAATGATTATTATTATATGCTATGTATGTTTCTATGTATGTTTTGTTTCACATGTGGTGCCTTATAGCGCGGCGAAGTTAGATAGGATTAACCATTAACACTAACTAGCGCATCAAGTTTTTCGAATGAGAAGGCAAAGGAACCAGATATTTATTGTATGACATTCATGTAACAAATGTATAACTTCATGTATACTTTTACCTACTTCTCAAATGGATATCAATCTTTCAGGGTAGCTGACCCTGAAGTCTTCGATGTTCCAGTGCCACAGAAGATTGTATTGTATTTTTTTGTATAATATATAAGTCATACTCTATGGGGCTGGTTTTTTGCCACCACTAGGGTGGTTTTTCCCACGCCCCCTTGCCGAATGGATAGAGTGCAGGGATTAATTTAAACTTGTAAAATATTATGAGGTTTGTCAATTAATTCTAAATCGTAATTTTATCCTTTTTCATTACGGAAGATGTTTCAATAATATACAGTTAGAAATTAATATCGTCGGTACTGTAAGACAAAGATAGGATTTACGTAATTTATTTTCAGGACATTTGAGTCCTTCGAATAAATCCCGTTTTCTTTTTGGAGGGGATTGTGACGAATCTATACGGAACTTTATCACTAACCTTCTGAACCAACCTTTTTAGGAAATTTAATTCCCTACCTATTTCCAATCAACTCCAAAGAGCGGACAGGATTACTTGTTATGTAGATTAGATTCAGTATTTAAGTCAAACGAAATAGTAAAGTTAGAGCAGTAGGAGATAGATATTGAAACATAGAGTTATAGTGATTTTGAATTGAAATATTGTAGTTGAAGATAAATTAATCTCATGAAGAATTGAGATTCCGAGTGGTAAATATAAAATTGTATTTAAAGTCTCATTAAAGTTTTAAGAGTGAGATTAAAGTTAAATGTTCATTAAGAACATTATTGAATATAATTCTGGGATCTCTTATCGTGGTAATTTCTGCGTGATCGTTATTTAATGAATTAATTAATTGGATTATTAATTAATTGAGTTAATTTAAAGAATAATAATTAAAACCTCATAGTATTCACATTGTTGTTGTTATTAAGTCTTTGATTCTATTTGAGAAAGATAATCAAATAAAGAAAGTTAATTATAATAATGGCTACTGGTTCTTTTATATCTCATAATTATTCTAGTTCTCAAAGTGTGGTCCCCAAGGACCATTACAGACTGTTGTTGTTAAAATGTTTAGATATTAAGCATTGGGAACTATAAGCTATATAATCTATTTTCTAAACTTGTTATTGTAACAAATACATTTAGAAAACAAATGCCTTATTTTATACCTGATACTTTGGTATGGTAAAAAAAATAACTGTAAATTGTCGAATTCCCCGAAAGAAAAATCCCGATTTTACTGATAAAAGATCGTTTATTACGGTATTTTTCTTGTTTTTCATAAAATGGATATATATTTACATTGTAAATGCAGACTTGAAAAAAATCGATTCTTTTGTGAATCAATTCATCAGGTTACGATTCGAATCGATTTTTTCGGAAAGAATCACCATCCCTAGCTTTCTGTTCAAAACTTAGAAAACCTTGTGGAACCCCTTTACATATCTGGATGATGCAAAAAACAAAATTAAACTGTAAATTAATTGTACGACTTTTATGCTGCAGTTAATATATTTCCTGAACTACTAATTCCATTGGCTAGATAGGTGAATTATATCCATTATGTATACTATGTTATTCCAATAATTTAGTCCACCTCTTACACATTTTTGTTTATTTTCTTAGACGCCACCGAAGACATATACACAGTGCTAAGAACATTACATAACTGACTCTACAGGCAGAAGCAGAAGTATATCTCTCAGATGACTCAAAGCACTCCATTTATCCCTTTACATTTAACTTACAACGGCAGTATTTTAGACAAGTGACTGCATGAAACGGCGAGATTCCGTTCCTGTTTAACCCTGCATATACGGCCGCGCTCGTGATCGACCCGACTTTCATCGGGCAACACATTTCATTATGTGTACATTACGTACAAAAAATTTAGTTTCAAAATTTTAAATTTTTATCCTAAATATTTTTAATACCTAAAAATTGTGACTAATTTATTTTACCTTTCATAATAATGGAAATGGATCAAAAATATTTTATTGTATATTAAATATTTTACGGACCCCCTCACGATGCCCACACACCCTCATACTAATTTTAATTTTTTACGGATCCCAATGAGTCCTCTGGAAACTTCTTTGGAAACCTATGGTGTAGATCAAGGGTGTCAAACTCAATGGCTAACTTGAGCCAAGCAAATCAGTGATTAGGCGGTTCAGTTATTGATAGTGGTCCGAATTAGATTAAGTCTTATTATATAAATATATATACTGTGTGTTGCATATTTTTCCATCGTAGATTCTCTCATATTAATTATTATAATTTAATTTGTTAAATGTTTAAGTTGAATATCTTAATAAAGTAATACTAAGATAATGATGCCTTCTAGTTCTTTCGTTAATTCTACACCTCTGGCTCGAACTGATACTTCGAGAGATGTTCTCCCAAGGAGAGGAACATCACAATACTAAGAAATGGTTTTCTAAACCTTTCTTTAAACTGAAATACTTCTTCTAGACATTTTTGAATTCTATTTTAAGTTTGTCCCAATCAAAAATTTGTCCCAGCGAAATAATTAGTGCTCGTAATAAAATTATTCAACTCTGGCAATGTGGTGCAGTTTTCAATTTCTTGCGAACTGGTTTCGATTAGAACTCAGGCAACCTAGGCTAAAAAACAATTACATTTTTAATAATTTTATTGAATAACTAAAAATTATATCTTTCATTTTTCCTCCTTACAGAGCTAAGCTGGGTCAAAATCACAAGCACTTCACGTTTTAGTGGCTTATATAAAATGAACACTTTCTTCGTCTAAAAAGACTAAATATTTTTTTTAAACAAAATTTAATCTGACTTCTTGAATTAATTCTATCAAAGCTATGAAGGTATAACAATATAAGGATAGATATAATTTTAATTGAAATTGATTTATCACTGAAATGAACTAGAAAATTATTTACATCTATCATTCATTAACCATTACCCGCCCACCTCACTGCGTATTTCATGATGCTGATAATACACTGTTTTTAACATATTGATATCTAAGTACTAATAGTAAAATTTCGATTACATTGAAAAACCTTCTAGTAATCCTCGCATATTTATGTAAAAAAAGACAGAACTTAAATTTCTAAAATAGAAGTTTTATAATCTTTAACTCTCAGATCCACCCCAAGAGTGGATACTCTCAAAACTCATTTTTAATAGATCCCTACTCAACAAAAGAAAAATTCTTGCAAAATTTCAAGTCCGTGAGTCTAGTTTCTTATCGATAATGTCTCTCTCCTGCGCGTGTCGATTTTCACAAAACCCGTTCTCAACGGATTTATCTTCAACAAAAGTAACATGTTTGCAAAGTTTTCAATCCATAGGTCTACCAGTTCAAAAACGAAAACTGTTGTTATCTATATCGGCCATAACCCACCTGAGAGTCGAATTCCACAAAACCCGTTCTTAGCGGATCTATACTGAACAAAAAAAAAAAGAAAAAGAAAACATGCTTATGAAATTTTAAGTTTGTGGGTCTGAAAATTCAGAAACGGGAAATTTCAACCATAGAACCCCTTTAACCCCACACAACCCTCTTTGGATTCGATTTCCGTTGAACCTGCTCTTAGCATATCTGTTCTTAACAAAAGAAGCATGCTTACCAAATTTCAAATCTAAAGGTCAGGTAGTTTCGGATATCTCGTAATGTCGCCTTTATATTTATATATAAATAAAACATTAATTAATTTATTCATATCGATTTTTTGTCCAAACTAGTTCATTTGTAAGTTAAAAATTCATTCTGTTTTGATAAAAAAAAAGAGAAGTGGCAAAAAAAAGAAAGCAAGTGGTTTAGTTAAGCAACTTAACTCGATTCTATTTACCTTATAGTTAACTATTGTTAAATCTCTATATTCCATGGATTTTCACTTATTTTACATTATATCAAATATTTAAAAAAAAGATTTTTCTGTTATCTTTTTACATTGAGTCCTTTAATTTCGAATTTTTTTATATTTTCAGTTACGAATAGAAAGGTTTCCGCACGTTTCTTCGATATTATCCTAAATTCATTCTTAAATGATTAAAAACTTTACATCTTTACTGAAAATACTATTACACTATAAGCAAAGATTTGTTGATTTATTTATAAAGCTAAATTCATAAACATATTGCGTGTGTGGCTTATATATATATAAGTACATAAATCTATTTCCCAAAATATAGAGCAAATAACTACGTGACGAATCTGCACGGGACCTTTCCACTAATATTCTTAGGCGTCTCTTTGGGGATTATAAATTCGCGTATATTTCCAATCAACTCTAAGAGGAGAACGGGATATGAGAAGTAGATAGGGTATTTAAGTAGAGCATATATTGTAAGTTAGCAAAGAGGAAGGCTATTGAGGCAGCAGCAGTAGAGTCAACGTTTAGAGGATTCAATTGGATTACGATAGTGAAGCATTACTGCTAGAACTCTACGAAGGAATCTTAAAAGTTAATATACCTGCGAAGATATCAAAGTATTACCAGGTGATATACTATAGTTTATTATAGCTTAAAACAAGTGTTAGTTTAAGTTAATGAAAACTAATAATTCGAGTTAAGTGTATTTCTCGGACCTCCTATATTTCGGTGGACCTTATTGATCTTACGCGTAATTATTGATTAATTTCATGTTTGTAATTTAATTTAAAGGTAAATCCCTTTTGTGTGACGTAACATAGAAATATTATATGTCGTTAGAGTTTCTAATATTTGAATCAAGTGAATAAATATAAGTTATTATTATACAAATGGCTTTTGGTCATTCTTTGCCTCAAATTAATCTTGGTGCCCAGGGTGGAAACCAGGGGGATTCTCACATGTTCAATGCAGTTTTTTTCCCAAATCCTTCACTATTTTTCTATGAAGCTCCATATAATTTAAAATTTATTTATGTAACGCACTGCTTACTAAGTTATCTGAAATTTGTTAATCATATGTAATACATTTAGGAAATCATCCAATATTGATACATCCAACCAAAGTATTAATGGTTTTTAACATATTAATTATTGAATTACGTACAAACCTCTATAAAGCGGGTTCATATAGCATGGATTTGTATAGCATGATAAAAAAAATTTTGACCGTGTTCGTGTAATATGTTAAAAGAGACTCGTATAACACGGTAAAAGAATGTGAAACAAATGTTGCGATTTTATTACGATTTAACTACAATAATTAGTATAACTTATAACTAGTAACACGAAACGCTATTGTTTTCTCAAATTAAGGGAAACCTCTCTCATTTTTAGAAAACATTGTTTTAGTTTGCTCCTAGTTGTGATGCACGTTAAACGTGTTTGAAAAAAAAAAAACTTCTACATCGTATGAATATTAATTCAACTTAAATTTGAGGAG
This sequence comes from Trichonephila clavipes, assembly GCA_019973935.1. NCBI lineage: Eukaryota > Metazoa > Arthropoda > Arachnida > Araneae > Nephilidae > Trichonephila > Trichonephila clavipes. The sequence goes on along the minus strand of BMAU01002031.1, from coordinate 968,194 downwards.
TAAAAAGTTTTACGATAATAAATCTGCACGAAATTAAACCTGATTTCATTTAAAAGAAGTGCATAAATACTGGTAGGCCGTGAGTAGCCTAGTGGTAAGAACATCGGACACCAGACAGGAGGGCCTGGGTTTGATGCCACCAAATGCCCTCCGAGTACACACGAAGTACGTACTCGTTAAATCAGTGGGTCCGAAAGTCTTGTGGGTGGTCGCAGCAAAAACTACAGGTGCAGGGGGCTGGAGAATATATTTCCCTCCCCTCCAGTTCCATGACTAAATTGTGGAGTTGAAGATAGGTGGTGTCGCCATCTATCATGTAGAAGTCCAGCCTGTCTAAGGCTCTGGAAATTTTCATCCCTCCCCTTTGGGAAGGACACGACAACAACAACAACATAAATACTGGTTGTTATGTTGTTGCTTTTTCTAATGCCACCTGATTGATGCTGTCAGATCGAGGCCCACGAAATTCAACATATCTAGGGGTTAGATGTACGTCTGCTTTATCCGTAGCTTTGAGAACCCTTCAGGTGACAGTGCGATTGGACTCGGTTCCACCCCAATATTGAGGGAGAACTCTTTGAAAGTGGCCAGGTGCCTCTCACCTCTCTTCCCTTTCCTCCAGCCTCATTAGAGAACCCGCGGCTTAACCCGCGATCACTCGCGCGGGGTGTTCTGTACACCCCAGCAACAAGAAAATCCTCCCAGGATTCTAAAAAGAATGCGTAGAACCACATTTTTTTTCTGCAGCTGCACATTTTAGGTCATTAAACCTTCAGGCCTGATGCAATCCTTCTTTCTTGAACGATTGGAATGTAATGACCTTCAAAAGTTTATCTGGGGAGTTAAGAACTCCAACGAGAAGTTGAGCATATGTATACAGACTGCTCTGAATGTTTGGAAAATGATTAAAATATTATTTTTCTACTTTCTACAATCATTATCACATTAATTATAAAGTATATTTATAACTGGTATATCGTTTTACTGGTTTATAAAAAAAATATAAAATTACGTGTTTTAAATTAAAATTTTGTATGTTTAGTTTAAATTAATGTTAGTCTCATTTGTATGCAATAAATTTAATAATTTTATTTGTATAATACAAAAAGCATCTTATACTTTATAAATATGTATCATAATGACTTAATTTTACTTTTATAATTAAATACACGTGTTAAAAGTTTGGGGTGTTCTCTATACCCTGCGAGTAACGACGGTAGCAAAAACAGGCGCAAGTGACCGCGGGTTAATGGCTATTTAGAGTACCTGCATGCTGCACAAAGGCACAAACATGCATGCCTTTTCCGGAATTCGAACCCAAGCCAACGGCACATCAGTCAGTGTCACTAAAGAAAGGGTGGCATATCCAAATTGGTGCATAAATACTATTAAGTTCTATTTAAATTCAAGTGTTTGTATAACTTATGTGACTTCTGCAACATGGATCCATATAACACGGATCGTATCTACAACGTTTCAAAAGGCAGTGAGGTTCTGAGAGGCTAGCACTTCTCTCTCGGGCACCTAGATGTGCGGGAAGTAGGGAAGAAACACTCGATATTATCCAATTAATCTATTTATTTATGACACAATGAAAAGACACAATTTCAACTATTAATAAGAGAATAATGCTAACCGCGAAAGTGGAACAATGACGGTAAAACACGAATGATTAGGAGACTATCAAACTTGATCTTTACCTTAATAAAGGATCTAATCTATGATCCGATTTAATCTAATATCAATTCTTCTCTCTACTCTTTAATCTAGTATCATCACTTTAAAACTCCTTCAAAATGATTTCTTAATCACAATATTTCAAATAGAATGCCTTCAGTAGCACTCTCACCTGATTCGAGTATATCTCCTCTCCTACTCTCTATACAAGCTAGAAACTTCGATTATAGATAGTAAGTTAATTTAAATATCACGATTATCTTCAGCCGAAGAGTTGGTTGTGAATAATGCGAATTGATATTCCAAAGAATTCCCAAGAAAATTAATTGAAGAAAAGCATATAGATCCGTCACATGGTACAATGTATTATATATCAAAACATTCTAAAATACTTTTTAAATGATGCTTAACATACCCTTACGTAGGTACTTATTATTATTATTACCTTTTATAATATGAAATTTTTATTTCGTATTTAATAATATTTTATTTCTCCAAAATTCTATGTATATCAATTCTTAGAAATTAATTCATTGATTGAATACCATATTATTATGCATTCGTTTCCGTGTGTAAATTAATATCAACCTGAATGTATTACGTGTGTGTATGAGAGAGAAAGGGAAATATTATAACTATTAATCGATATCTTCCTGTCAGCTTTACAGACATAAAATCTGGCAAACATGTTTATTTTGTTGATTAGAGATCCGTTACGGACAGATTTTTCGGAAATCGACTCTCAACAGGTATGCGAGGGCGTTTTTAGTAAAAAAATTCCCTTTATTTTTAGACCTACAGACTTGAAATTTGACAAACATGCTTATTTTATTGATTCGAAATACGCTAAAAAGGGATTCGTTAAATCATCTCGAAGAGGAGGAGGTGCGAAAAAGATAATTGAGCTTCCATTTTAGAAATTAAAGTACTGCCTTTTTAAATCAAGAGGCCAGGACTATAAGAACGTTTTTTAATACAATCGAAATATTGATGCTAGGATTTAGATGTAAATAACTTTAAAAACACAAGTATATAATCATACAATATCAAGAAATACCCAGAGAATTAGTCGGATGATGACTGGTATGTGTGTATGTTTAAATATAATATATACGTGTAGATATGTGAATATATGCAGTCTGACCCCAATTTCACGAATTCGTTGGGTTCGAACATTGTATTTGTAAATTCGAGGTTATTCGTAATATCGGGGTTAAAAAAATGTAATTTTTTTGCACTTATCTTTTGGAAACTTAATAACATGCACATACACAAGAAAAATTATCCACAGTTAGAAATTACGCACTTTTATTAAGCAGCTAAAACTACTACTAGCGAATTATTATGCATCAGTTGACTGGAAATTTTAAAATATGGACTAATAGATACTTAAAAATATTTTTGATTGCTGATTCAAAGGAGTTCTTTTTCGCAAAACCAAAATTCAAATTTTCCGCAAAACCGTTCATATAATAAACCTAAATTCTCGAGAAAGAGAATAAATGGTATCCGCTGCCTTGTGGAATAGGGTGAGATCAAACAAGAACTTCCTGTCCTATTCAAAACTCACTTGATAAGTTACACTCACGACTCATCTAAACTGCAGCCTTTCTTGTTGAAATTTGCTTCTTGCAAGAAAAGTCTTTTTCATTTCGGTACAATAAGAATACATCATTTGAAACAAATCCAATTTTTAAAAAAATATTTTTTTAGGCTGTTGAAATAATTCGTTAATTCGTGGTTTGTTATTCGTTAAATAGTAAATTTTTGGTCTTATTTTTAATCGGAGGGGAAATGTTAAGCTCGTTAAATAGCAACATTCGTTAAATTGGGGTCTGACTGTATGTATGTATACATATGTGTGTGTGCATGCGTGCGTGTGCCTGCGTGCGTGCGTGCGTGGGTGGGTGGTCACTATTATATAATACCGAAATATTCTACAATCCGAAAATTCACTCGAAATGAGAGCAAAAACTGAAAAAAATTATAGTAACTGACCCCTTCCCCGAAATCGAAAATAAACTATTTAAACTAATTACTAACTTAATATTTGATTGGTATGTAAGATCACTTCACATTTACGATTTTACACCAGAAAAAAAAAAGCACGACGAAAAAATTATTCGATTCAGTCTCGAATGAAAGAAAGCATTTTCTGCCCCCCCACCCCGTCTTTATACAGGCATTCCACATTTTCTCCAAATAATCGCCTTTCTCAATCCCGTTTGCCATTGTTCCAGTGTCAAAACTGGAATACCAATCGTTATTCTCTGAATAAATTGCACCCTATCTCTTTCTCGATGGGACACAGACAAACAAAAATCGGAAGCCATTTGCGGAAAGGCCTCACGCTTTATGCCCCACTTGACCCTGACGTGTCAACTTTCACCACCGAATCTGGGGAGCATTGAGAAAAAGAAATTTAAGAAAAGGGAGAGTCAATTTGAATTGTTTATCCATGAAAACTGGTGATACTTAGCCTTCATTCAAAAGAAGTAGAACGTGGCCCTATATAAGCTGCAGACGGTTTTCGAATCTTCACACTTGTGATTTGACAGCTGAAGCAGCCTCTTGGATTCTCTTACCCGCAGCTTGGAGCAGCTTAATCCTCAATCATGAACGGAATGGTGAGTATTCGCACGTATTTGGTTTATGCCTATATGCCCATACTACTTAATGCAGGAAATAGGTGCATCCAAACGACACTTTGCGGACTTGCTGGTAGATACATTCAGACAGTGCTTAAACTTTCAACATTTGCGACCCAATATTCAATCATAATTTTCATTGCCTCTCGCCTCCATACAATAAAAAAGTATTGAATTCAATTATAATATGCTTTGACGCTAAACCTACAATACGACTTTAACCTCTTGCGTGCCATCAGCGTATATAAACTTCTCCCTCGGCCAGTGCCTTAATTCTCCCCGACGCATATATACGTCTTTTCCATGCACTGCTACCATAAAATTATTCCGAAGGCTTGACAGTGTTTGCGACGGATTTACTTATTTCAGAAGATTTGCTTATTTGTATTCCTTTTCTACCCCCCCCCCAATACTCCACATACATAGGGTGGGATGGGGGAGCGAGTGGCGTAATTTTTAATCGGAATTGATTATAAGCCATAGAAGTGAAGTGTTAATTTTTGTATATAATCATAAGAAAAGCCCATGGGGTCACTGGTAATTATTAATCTTGTTCTTAACTTAATAGTGTTAAATTAATTATTAAAAATATCGCGCTGTACAGATATATTTATAAGTGTATTATATTAGTGTAAATGTGTATTTTATTTTTTAGAATGGCAGAATGTATATATTGTTTGTTAACTTTAAGTAACATTAATTTTTTTGAACGATCTTTTGTTTTCGAATTTTTAATATGCTCGAGCCCCCTTGAAGGACGGGTCCCACAGTTTGAGAAACGCTGCGTTAAGAGCTTTATTTTTGGCAAGGGGCAGAAAATCTCTCTATAATCAGCACCATTTATATTTCAATCTCATGTATTGATCTTCTTAATCGTCTTTTAATCCCCTAACTAGTTTGCCCGTACATCGTTCGGGCAACCGTAAACTTATCACAACCGGTTTGCCCGTACTCTGTACGGGCACTGATATTTTCTTATTTCTATCTTTAATTTGCATATATTTGTATATTCGCAGTAAAACGCGCATACCGTTTTTTACGAAGAATCCTGAAATGTGCTTATGTTTTGAAATTATTTATTTGAGGTATTATTCCAAGCTTTTGAAAAAATAGTATGTTTCTAAAATTATAACCTATAAAAGTCTAATTTTTTTCTAAATTTACTTCCTATTTTTTTGTTTTTAAAGCTCTCATTTTAATACCGGCAGTAGAACACGCACCCATAAATTTCGATCTCGTTTTTTGCGTTAAAAGTGCGCGTTATACGCCGTATTTTACGCTACACATTTATGTTTATGTTCATTATTAAGTGCCATAATGTGTGAACTACAGATAGGTATCTTCGATGTTTTCTGTTTTAATTGTTGAAGAATATTATCCAGCTTTATCATGATGGGGTTTGTCAAAAATTTCATGGAAGTAAAAATAAGCAAAGAAATTCATTTTTTACTATCGGATGTATTATTATTTAAAGAACTATTAATCAATGTAGTTTAAAATATAAAATTTCTGAAAGTACTAAACGACCTCCATTTTAATGTATACTTGATACATAACTTACAAAAAGATCAAAGTATTTAATTATTTATGCTTTTATTTCATTATTTGTTTCATGTAATCATTGCAGATCGCTTTCATCTGCATTGCTGCCTTGTTCAGCGCAATGGTCGATGCTGGAGCCATCTTACCCTACAGATACGCTTACGGGGCTTACAAAGGATACTACACTCCTCTAGGCGCAGCGCCCTATGCTGTAGCTGCTCCAGTAGCAGCTGCCGTGGCTGCTCCATACGCTGCTGCTGCGCCCTATGCTGTAGCTGCTCCCGTAGCAGCCGCCGTAGCTGCACCCTACGCTGCTCCTGCTGTGGCCGCTGCTGCTGTACCAGCGGCGCCTGTTGCAGCTGCTGTCGTCCCAGAATATGCATACCCTTATTACGGAGCTTACGGTGTTTTACCCTACATCAAGAAATGAGCACCATGACACAAACGACAGCGACTTAGAACACGTCTTTGCTTTACATACAGGCAAGAAACGATCTATATATTTACATTTGTGTACAAATAGCATTCTTAAATGGAATTTTATGCAATCTAGATAGATTTCTATTTAATTAGCTCTAGAAAACTTCTGTTGTTGTTACTAATGCCACCGGATCGGCAAAGACCAGATCAAGGTCCTCGAAATTCATCATGACAAAGGGCTTATAGACGCCTGTCGTTAGCAGTAACTTTGAGCACCAAACAGGTGACAGAATGATTTAGCTTGGATTCACCCCAATTTTCAGGGAGAACACCCTGGGGTGGTCAGAGGCCTCCCACCTCTATTTCCCTTCCACCAACCTCACGAGAGGACTTGCGGCTCGACAGCTGTTTGGAGTACCCCCATGGCGCAAAGGCACTATACATCTACAAACATCCATTTCTTCTCCGGAATTCGAATCCAGTTCCTACGGCACCGCAGTCAGCGTCTCTAACCACTACACCGGATGGGTGACATAAATTTCTTTTCAGTGAATATTTAGTTATTACAGAAGGAGAAAAAAAAATTTCCCGTCAAGTGTTGACAAACAAACAGACTCACCAGTGCTTTGAATGGTTCGAATCAATTTCCTCTGTTATTTATTAAATGAAAATTCTAATAACTAAATGTGGATACAGAGGGATTTGATGAATTTTGAAAATATATTAATAATTTTCTGTGTGTGTGTTCGCTCCGTATTTAAAATATTTTCTTTTTAAAAATACATTTCCTTCTAATTTTAGCTCCATTTTTTTAAAATAAAATCAAAAGTCTGGCATGCTTCTTGTTAGTGATTTTATAATCAATCATCGTGTAATCAATATTTTAATACCTATGTGTATTATACGTATTATTTAACGAAAATTTAAAAATTTACTCAAGTCTCTAGAAATATGTAACGCAGTAAAAATTTTGCAAGAACTATCAGCTAATATCAATTCGAAATGTTTGGGGGAAGTATAACAATTACAATGTGAAACAATTTGGTCTGTGTTATATGGAATCTCATATACTTTTACCCTCATATTCCTCTAGACATAAGTATATATTTCTGATTCTCATATTTATAAGAAGTTTTCCTTAGTTTTGAAGAAAGCTATATATATGTAAGATTTTTAAGAATGGGATAACATAATGTTCGAAACAACAATTTCACTAAATAATAAGATGTTCAGAATAGTTCTGAATAATTCTAAAGCTTCACAAAGTAATCGAAATCAGTCAAATATTTTCCCTCGTCTTGTATCAAAATAATCAACTGAATCTGAACTATTTGTCACCGTATTGAATTATACCATTTATTTTTAATACTTTATTATGTATATCTGATATCTGTACTATACTCATTTTTTTTCACTTTACAGGGAGCTAATAGCTGTACATAAGTTGCCTAACGGAAGGGGAAACAATTTTCCTTATGCACTGGGTACGAACTAGTTCTTCCTCCAGCATTATGAAAAATTGTAAAAAAAAAAAAATTGCGAGTTGTATGTGATTTAAAGCCAAATAAATTCATTTTTGTACGTTGTAATTAAGCATGTTTCTTTGAATTCAAACATTGCCCTGATTTGTTTGTACCTCCTTTTAGATTTGAATTTTTTATTAAGAAGTAACACTTATATAAATTAAGGTTAAAAATACAGTGTAAGTAATATATGTTAGAAGCTAAATAATAGTTATTAAATAATTCCATCCCATCCCTAAAATAATACAATCATTTATTAATAATCCTGAACAATCATAAATACCAATCACAATTATTATTAATATTAATCATATGTATCAATCGTAATTATTACCACTATTAATAATAAATAATAATCATAGCTATTATCATTATCAATCATAAATAAATATCATAATTATTATCACTATCAATTATAAATACCGATCATACATAATCATTATCAATTACAAATTTAAATCATAATTATTATCGCTCTATTAACCATAAATATAAATCATAATTATTATCGCTATCATTCATAAATACTGATCCTAATTATTATCACTATAAGTCATAAGTATCGATTATAATTACAATCGATTATAATCACAAATATTATCAGCATAGATCATAAATGATAGTATAAATCGGTTAACAGTTTTTACCAATACACCATAATAGCGTTTGTTTTAATATGTATTTAAATGTTATGCGTGTGTTGGACTTTTTTCATTTTTTTCCCTTTATTCAATTTCTACTATTATCTCACTCTCTCTATATATATATTTATCTCGTTCAAATTTTCAAACGTTAATAAAATCCTTTCTATTCATCCAATCAAGTTCAAATAATTTTTTAAAACTTGTACTGATATATATATATATATATATCTTCAATTATATATATATATATATAATAGGAATTGACCTAAATTTTTTTTTGATATTACTTGTTTTTTCCTCACAATGATTTTTCAAAAATCAAAGGATTTTTTTTAATATTGGAAACTTTCTTTAAAATGTTTTTTGCTGAATAAGATTTCTTTATGATCTTGTTGAATAGTAAAAGCCGTTAGGTAGCGCTGTTGCTATGAGACACTTCTATTTAGAAGTAGTCTTGTGGCAACAGTCAGTGCATGTATCTTTCTTAAGATGCAAACACTCGTTTTTAGTGAAACATTCTATTGTGAAGTATTCTTGTGTCGAAATGCTTGTGAACTACGTACATTATTACATGTGAACTATTCCAATCATATATTGAAATGTTCTTCAGCATTGAAATATATCCAATTATATCAAATTGAACTTGGACTTATCATTGAATCAATTTTCTTTCAACAGACAGCAATTCGAAACCGAAACCTTTTAGTCTTAGACTACAATTGTTTACAGTCCGCTAAATTCGTCGCTATTGCTAACATACATACATTAATGATCCGATCGCTCGGAGTATCTAAGCATTTAAAGGTTTTTTATCAGGTTGTAGAATTCAAATTTTATGTTTTCGTTTTGCTGAGGAGTTACTTGTGTGTGACCTACATTCGGCGTTTCTTTGGGCGAGTGGATTACTCCATTGGTTTCTTCTGGGTGCTTCTCGGATGGTTAGGTCGGGTGAGTCAGTTTATTTTGTAAACATATTATCTGAATGCTGTTTGTGTGTGCTGTTAGCTTGTTTTATTTCTATAATGCTTTAGTATTTTAATGTGATTTATTTAGTGTTCTTTCTGTTTTTTGCATTTGAGTAGTAAAAATCAATGTGATTGGATTCCGAATGTGAAAAGCACTTGTGTTACTTATTTTAATTTGATTTAAATATTTATATGAGTGGAATTCTTCTGATCAGTGCTGATCAGTAATTGTTCAAAATTTAAATATGAAATCTAAAGCTTGCTTAAACCAGAAAAAAGCCATTATATCATCACTAACGCGTTTTAAAAAATAAAACGTTACAGGATATTAATGAATTGTATTCTACCGAGCTCAAAATTAGAAAAAACAGTTTTGATGTAATAGGGGAAGAATTGAAACCCCTTTTTGATAATTTATTTAGCCTTTCTAGGGATGATGAAATTGAGTGCTATATTTTAGAAAAACAAGAGCTGCTTGATACATGGGAGGAAATGTTAATTTTATTAGAAAGACGGGTCTCACATCTAAATAAAACAAATAAGAGTATGGAAGTAATTCATACAAGAAATTCTGATTCAACCGAAATTAAACTTCCTACCTTGTCGCTTCCATTTTCTGGAGTTATTGATGAATGGTTAACTTTCTCGGATCTGTTTCAAGCAGCCGTTACAAATCATCAAAATTTAACTGGTGCTCAAAAATTACAATATCTCAAAGGGGTTTTAAAAGGAGATGCTCAGAAGATAGTTCAATCACTTCCAATAACAGATGGTAATTTTCAGATTGCTTGGGATCTTTGAAAGGACAGATATTTTCATAAGCGTGAAATATTGAGTTCTTTAATGAAAAAACTTATGAATATTTCGCCGATAACTTGTGAATCTCATGCTCAAATTCTTAAGTTAGTCGATTCGACTAAAGAATGCGTTCGATTATTGGAGACTTTAGATCTCAAGGTCGAGAGCACAGCAGACATAATTCTAATGTTTATCATTCAATTTAAGTTAGACTCAACCACAAGAGGTTGGTGGGAAAGGTCTCTAGATAATGAAAAATTCCTTCGCTCAGAGCTTTTACAATTTCTTTCGAATCATGCTAGATCACTTATAACTGAAGGTTATGGAGTTAAAAGAAATATTAGTAACAAGAAAGCAACACTAGTTGCTTCAGGTTTCCAACTGCATTGTTCTTACTGTCAGAGCAATCATAATTTAAATAAATGTGATGCATTTTTCAAAATCTTACTGTTCAAAAAAGAGTGAATTTTGTAAAATCGAATAACATTTGTTTCAATTGTTTGACTCAATTTCATAGGAAGTCTGCTTGTAAAAGCACTAATAAGTGTCGAAAATGTGGGAGATTGCATCACACATTGTTACATTTATGATTCCTAGTGAGCCAAATTCTTCCATTCCCAGAGATGCTAATAATTCAATACTTTCAGCTTCAGCGAAAGTGTTTCAGCCAGTTGTGTTTGATGCTACTAATACTGATACAGGTCCAAATCCTCTAATGTAAATAATCCAAGTATAACTTCCTGTTCAGGGTTCCATTCCAATTCTCAGGTGCTTCTATGTACTGCACAAGTCAATGTTTGTGATTCTTTCGGTGGAACTCGGTTATGTCGTGTTCTTCTTGACCCGGGAAGCCAGGCTTGCTTAATTACTAATAGTTGTTTGGAAAGACTTGGATTGCCTAGGAAGCGAACAAATGTGCACATTTCATGCCTTGGAGCATCAGATACTCGAACTAAAGGAATTTTGGAGATTAAGTTTACACCTCATTTTACATCTAATATTTCGTTTGTAACTTCAGTATATGTAGTTAATAAGATTGTAGGTCAACTTCCACATTTCAGTTTAGATTCTTCTTGATCTGAGCCTTTTAGTGATTTGAAGTTAGCTGATCCTACTTTTTTAAGAGTGGTCCTATCGATATTATCATTGGTGTAAACATAGTTCTTCCAATGCTAAAGGGGTCAATCTCTTTCCCTTGGGGACAATAAACCTTTTGCAGTTCGTTCAGATTTAGGGTGGATAGTCGCAGGAAATGTTCCTTCTGAAGATATGTTTTCTTCAATTGCGGTTAATAGCATCCAGGTAGTAACTGACGAGTTAGTGAGTAACTTTTGGAAGTTAGATTCAGTACCTGAAGCTAGCTTATTGACTAGTGAAGAAAGGGCATGTGAAGATCATTTCATAGATACTCATGTTAGAAATGAGGATGGACGATATGTAGTGCGATTACCATTTCATTCACCACCATCTAAATTAGGAGATTCGAGAGAATCATCTATTCGAAGATTCAAATCATTAGAACATTCACTAATCAAGAAACCTGCGATTTATTCTCAATATAGAGACTTTATGCAGGAATATTTAACTTTAGGGCATATGGAGCTTGTTCCTAAAAATGACTACGCTAAAAGGGAAGCATATTATCTTCCTCATCACGCGGTTCTACGAGATTCCAGTACAACAAAACTGAGGGTTGTCTTCGATGCATCAGCCAAATCAACATCAGGGTATTCTCTTAATGACATACTAATGGTTGGACCCCGAGTGCAACGAGACGTGTATCCAATTCTGCTTTCCTTCAGAACATTTCAAATAGCTGTGTGTGCAGACTTGGAAAAGATGTTCCGTCAAATAAGGATTTCATCGGAAGATACCAATTGGCAACGAATTCTATGGAGAGATAATCCAAAGGAGACGGTGAAGGAATATAGGTTAACCACTGTCACGTATGGGACTTCATGTGCACCATATCTTTCCACTCGAACCTTGACTCAACTTGCTTTTGATGAAAGGGAAAGGTATCCTTTGGCTTCATTCGCTACACTTCATTATTTTTACGTACATGATTTACTAAGTGGTGCCGCGACTGAAAAAAAGAAGCAGTTGAACTCGTCTGGCAACTAAAGGAGATGATCAGAAAAGGAGGGTTCAACATTCGGAAGTGGCAGTCTAACAGTGAAATAAAGATCAAGGAGGTTTCCGAAATTAAAGATCTTAAAAAGGTGCAAAATGCTGAAGAAATAAAGATCCTTGGGATACAATAGAATCCCAAATCTGATTTCTTCAGTTTCAGTGTTTCATTACAAGAAGAGAGGTGCATTTATTCCAAAAGAGATGTTCTTTCTGAAATTGCTCGCGTGTTTGATCCTCTAGGGCTTTTATCGTCATGCATTGTTTTTATGAAAATCCTTTTACAAGAGCTATGGAAATTAAATCTAGAATGGGACGAACCAATCCCGGAAGATTTAAATAAACAGTGGACAACCTTCCGAAAGGAACTTCATCTTATCGAGAAAATGAAAAAACCGAGATGTGTCTTGCTACCTTCATACATTCAACTTGAGATGCATGCCTTTTGCGATTCCTCCGTAAGAGCCTACTGTACAGCAATTTACCTCAAATGTATCGCATCCGATTGTATAAGTGTCTCGCTTCTCACTTCTAAAACAAGAGTAGCCCCGCTTAAAACTCAATCTTTACCTCGGCTTGAGCTGTGTGCAGCATTGTTGCTGTCTAATGTGTTACAAGTAGTGTTAAGGGAGTTTCCTTTATCTATTCACAGAACCATTGCCTGGACGGATTCGACAATTACTTTAGCTTGGCTAAAAACAGAACCATATCGCTGGCAACCATTTGTCGCCAACAGAGTTTCCAAAATTCAAACAACAATTCCATCAGTTGAATGGTGTCATGTTTCGGGAATTGAAAATCCAGCCGATCTAGGCACGAGAGGACTCTTACCTTCTCAGCTTGTAGCTCATGATCAGTGGGATTCAGGGACCTCTCTGATTAAATCAACCCATGAATGAAACGTCATCTTATAAAATCCCAGAGACTTTTTCCTTTCCGGATAATGCCTTGAAAGAGAAGAGGAGCGTTGTTACATGTGTTGCTAAAATTGTGCCTTTACCAGAATTTATTGACAGAATATCGTCTTTTACAAAGTTAGTTCGTGTCTGTGCCTGGATTTTGAGATTCATAAAAAATAGCCGTTCACCAGTCTCAAGAACTTTTGATTACTTGAAATCATCGGAACTTCATACTGCAGTTGTTACTATTGTACGTTTGATTCAAGTAGAATTTCCGAATGAATTTAAATGTCTTGTTCAAGGAAACCCTTTACCAAAGGATAACAAATTACTTCCATTGAACCTGTTTTGTGATTCTGAGGGAGTTCTTCGGGTAGTAGGCAGACTTTCGAGGAATACGCATCTATCATATGACCAAAAACATCCTATGCTTTTGCCCAAAAGTCATGAGTTCACAAGAAAGGTAATAAATTTTTACCACTTTACTTATCTTCATGCAGGTCCACAACTGACATTGTCTTTGATAAGAAAAAAATTTTGGTTTGTGGATGGTAGATCAGTAGTTCGTCATACACTCAAAAAGTGTCTAATTTGCTTCAAGATGAATCTGAGATCTTCTCAATTAAAGGGTGATTTACCACCTATCCGATTTAGCAAATTCGTCCATTCAAAAGTACTGGCTTGGATTTTGATGGTCCATTAACCACTAAATGTGCTCATAAACGAAGTGTGACAAAATTTAAATCTTACATTTGTCTTTTCATTTGTACTGCTACTAAGGCTGTACATCTTGAACTTGTTTCGGATTTATCGACTGCTGCATTTCTAGCTGCTTTACGCCGTTTCATTGCTAGAAGGTCTTGTCCGAGCAAAATCATCTCGGATAATGGATCCAATTTTAAAGGCGCTTCGAGTCATCTGAGGAAGCTCGTGGATTTATGTCTGCAAGAAGAAGTGCAAAAGTTTCTTTCTCTCAAACAAATTGAGTGGTCTTTCATTCCTCCATATACCCCACACTTTGGAGGTTTGTGAGTCAGCCATCAAGAGTGCCAAACAATTACTCATAAAGGCAACTAACTCTGCACTCCTTAATTTTGAAGAGTGTTCTACCCTATTGGTACAGATAGAGGCTTGTCTTAACTCAAGACCTCTCACAGAGCTCTCTCCAGATCCGTCCGACTTCAACGCATTGACTCCAGCCCACTTCTTAGTGGGAGGTCCTATTCATCAGTTTCCAGAACCATCTCAGCCCTCAAGGTCTGTAGGTCTTTCTGAAAGATGGAACCTGATTCAAAGACTACGTCAGTACTTCTGGGATCACTGGTCCACGGAGTATTTACATAGACTTCAACCTAGGTCCAAGTGGTGGATAACTAAGCCAAATATTTAATTAGGAGATATGGTTATTGTCGAGAAAGAACAAACTGCTTCATTAAACTGGACATTTAGCCGAATTAATAAACTATTTTTCGGACCTGACCAAAAGGTACGTGTTGTGAGTGTAAATACCAAATACGGACAATTAACTAGAAATGTGAACAAGATTTTTATCTTTTACCTAACTCTCAAGAATGTGAACTTGAACTTTAATTTAATTCTTTTATTCTTATTTTATCATATTATCTGTATTTCATTATTGTGTATTTCGTAACCTCTCCTTTTTTGAAACCCTTCTGAGGTTTCAAGGGGGGCGGTATGTTGAATAGTAAAAGCCGTTAGGTAGCGCTGTTGCAATGAGACACTTCTATTTAGAAGTAGTCTTGTGGCAACAGTCAGTGCATGTATCTTTCTTAAGATGCAAACACTCGTTTTTAGTGAAACATTCTATTGTGAAGTATTCTTGTGTCTAAATGCTAATACTTGTGAACTACGTACATTGTTACATGTGAACTATTCTAATCATATATTGAAATGTTCTTCAGCATTGAAATATATCCAATTATATCAAATTGAACTTGGACTTATCATTGAATCAATTTTCTTTCAACAGACAGCAATTCGAAACCGAAACCTTTTAGTCTTAGACTACAATTGTTTACAGTCCACTAAATTCGTCGCTATTGCTAACATACAGATCTTATAAGTCTGTAATTAAGAAATTCGAATTAGATTAGCTTTAAAGTGTCGATTACTTATAAAAAATATTTTCCCTTCACACACACATACACATATACTGATTTCAAAATTGAGTAATTTTAATCAACTTTAAATAATTTCTTGTGTTATCAAGCGATGAAATTGAAATATTAATAAGAGAAAATACAAAAAAAAAAGATTTTAAAATATCTTAATCTAATGTACAAAGAAGAAGTGCGTGTATTTGTTTCATGTCTGCTTTGACCAGTAATGACCACTAAATTTTGAAATAAACATACATAAGAAAGAAGTATTTTAAAAAGAATTCTAATGGATTAATGTAAAATTCGCAAAGAAAATTAATTTTCTGTTTTTATTGATTGGTATATGACTTAATTCATGTCTAGAAGAATGCGAGGTATTCCTGTTGTAGGAATTATATAAAACACAAATAAGACCAAATTCTTTGAAATTTTAAGATAATTAAGAAGTCACCAATTATTTGTTTGTTTCAAGGTCATCAATTTATTTCTTTTTAAATTGGCTTCAATCTTGGCATCTTTCAAGAACAAATGACTTTGATACTGGAGTTAATCCGTAATCTAATTCTACAACGAACATATTTTTATATATTTAAAAAAATACTTTTTATTCTATACGAAATCTTTGCATAATTTTATACCTAAGAAAGAGCTGAACATTATTTAGATTTAAGTTTATCATCAAATTAGTGATTTTTTTAAAATTTCAGATATCAAAATTTATTAACATCTTAGCTATTTTTTAGAAATGCAAAAATCCTATGTCTTTACAATGCAAGGTGTGTAAAAAAGTATCTGACATTGAGTTATCCCTTGCAAAGGTACTACATCAAATTTTTTGTCAAAAGTTTGGTGGATTTCTAAACCAAACAATCTGTAAGATTCAGCAACTGTTTGGAGTGGGTGTTTTGTGGGTCACACCAATTATAAGGAGGGTTTAACCGATTCAAATGTGGCTGTACGTCGGTAGAGAGAGACTAGTGTTCTGGGAGGTCACATAATCCACTCGAAATACAGCTGTTGTTGAAAAGGTGGAAATTATGACAGTAAAAGAATGTTCTTTAACCGTATGAGAGATTACTGAATAAGTTGAAATCAATACAGGTTCTTCTCATGCAGTTTTGTGTGATCATGCGCAGAGCGGCTGCAAAATTTGTTCTCAAACTTCTGTCGGGGAAACAGAAAAACGCTGTAACGTCACTTCTCCGAACATCAACAGCGGTCGTCGTCTTTGTTGGACCCGACACCCACACGTGCATCTTGCAGCTGCAGCGCAAACTCTTTTTGACCCCCGAGGAATCGAACACTGTCGACCGGAAGATGAGAGAGGAGAGATGCTTTGAACTTACACGGGAGCGGTGGCCAACGAATCCTCCTCTCACAAAATATTTGACTCGGATATCCGATGGAGTTTCCCCATGAAATAAAATGTGACCATGGTACTTCTTTTACTAGTGCTCTGACTACCGAGTTTTTTGAAAGATTCGGAATACTTGTCAGGCGTAGTTCTGTGTATCATCCACAGAGTAACCCTGTTGAGCGATTTCATCGAACGTTAAAACGACTCTTACGAGTCTTATGTTTAGATGCAGGCTCCGAATGGGACAAACATCTTCCGTCAATTCTTTTAGCGTTACAGACTGTATCTCACGAAAGTACAGGGTATACACCGTCAGAGTTGGTGTATGGGAAAAATTTGCGATCCCCAGAGACGTTAGTAATGGAAGATTGGATGGAACCGGAAGAAGAAGGTGATCTCGTCACTGAATATGTTTAAGTTAATAAATAGATTAAAAAGATGTCAAGAAGTAGCTTTAAATAAAATGGAGGAAATGCAAGTTAAGCTGAAAACTTGATATGATAAAAACGCAGTAAAACGTGAATTTAAGGATGGGGATTTAGTCCTAGTGTTAGCTACATCCAGAGCAAATAAATTAGCAGTGCAGTGGGTAGGTCCTGGGACAATTTTAAATAAAATTTCGGAAAAGAACTATTTAGTCGAAATCCCCGGCAGACGCGAAACATCTCAAATCTATCATATAAATATGCTAAAGCCATATTACAAAAGGCCAGAACACGTTAACGTAATTATTAATGATGAAACGCAAAATTCTCTCGCAGACCAGGAATTAGAAATCCCGTACTTAGAAAACAATTCTCTCGTTTATGATTTCGAGGACGTAATCTAGGCTAGCGAGTTGAACAAACACCTTCACGACAAACAAATGGATCGACTGCACGAATTATTAAATAAATACTCTAAATGTTTTCAAACAATCCCGGTTTAATTAATCTGGTTGAACACGAAATCCAATTAGTTAGCGATCAACCAGTTAGGACGAAGCCCTATCGAATGTCGCACCGACAATATGAAACCTTAAAAAACGAAATTAACCGAATGTTAAAATTAGGAATCATTGAGATGGGAGAATCGGATTACATGTCCTCTATGATTTTAGTTGAGGTAGCTGGGAAAGAACCTCGTCCATGTATTGATTACAGGAAATTAAACGGGATCATTAGAACGGAATATTTTCCTCTTCCGAATATCGAAGAACGCGTAGAAAAAGTATCGGCGGCTAAATTTATTACCGTCTTAGACCTATCTAAGGGATATTGGCAAATACCTTTGAGTAAAACTGCACAGCGATACGCAGCCTTCTGTACTAGCTTTGGTACATACAGACCCCTAAGGATGAGTTTCGGATTAAAGAATGCTCCATATTTCTTAAGTAAACTCATGGCTGAATTACTTAATGGACTAGAGGATTTCGTTGTCCCGTATCTAGACGATATTGCAATTTTCTCAGATACTTGGGAGTCGCACCTTAAACATGTGGAAACGGTTCTGCAGAGAATAAAGAGAGCTAAGTTAACTATAAAACCTTCAAAGTGTAAGTTTGCGCAACAAAATGTCAAATTTTTGAGTCACAGTGTGGGTCAGGGTTTTCGCACCCCTTCCGAGATCAAAGTTCAGGCTGTTCTAGAGTTCCCTACCCCTCGCACAAAAACCCAAATACATGCCTTCTTAGGTCTAGCGGGTTATTACCAAAAATATATAAATCTGTTCTCGGTAATCGCTGTTCCGTTGACAGACGCGTTGAAGGGAAGAACAAAGAAGGGAGAAATTACGTGGACGACTGAGTGTGAAACGCATTTCGAGAACTAAGAGGGAAACTAATTGATAAGCCCGCCTTGTACGCGCCAAATTTTGAACGAGAATTCATTGTTCAAACGGACGCTTCAAACGCAGGTATGGGAGCAGTTTTAACCCAATTAAATGAACAAGGTGAGGAGCATCCAGTCCTTTACCTGAGTAAGAAATTTTCAGAGGTTGAGAAGCGTTATTGTACGACGGAGAAGGAATGTGCTAGTATTGTTTTCGCAATTAAAAGGTTACATTATTACTTAGATGGAAATTCATTTTTAGTTATGAACGATCACAACCCGTTGGTGTGGTTGAATATAAACGTTAATTCTAACCCTAGATTGATGCGATGGGCTTTGGCTTTGCAACCATATAATTTTAGAATTGTACATCGGTCGGGTAAAAGTCACAAAAATGCAGATAGTCTCAGCAGATCGGTGATAGATAATTAGGAATTGTTAACAATGTTCTCTTGCTCATGAATAATAATTGTTGCTTATAATGTTTTTTTTAGTTAAAGGTTAATAATTGTATTAATTTTATTTATTTACTAGTACTGTATATCATATCGAATGGAGATGCGTGTCAAAAAGATAAAAACCATGAAAAGCAAATGTATTAATATGCTTAATTTTGTGTATAGGGTTTTAAAATATACATGATTATTTAGTTTACGCAAGAGGCATATTGTGAAAAAGATTTTGTGTGTAAGGTTGTACACTTCGCATATCATATCAACATGTCGTTAGTATAATTTTTATCAAGTATTGTGGCGAAGAATATTTTATGTGTAAGGTCTTACACTAGCATTTGATGTAACATGTTGTTAGTATAATTGATAATAGGCATTGTGATAGGAGTGTCTGTATTTTTATTTAACCCACCACTCGGACAGCACGGATTTTTCTGCCCTACTAGAGAGGCTTCGAAAACGGACCATACTAAATTTTTCGTAAGGCCGGGGACTCACCAAAAATGAACCAAACTGATTTTTCCTCCTCAAGTAATGTGTTCAAAAACGGTAAAGTCGTGTTTTTCCGAATTATTTCCCCCCCTTTAAAGGTTTAGTATCTTGAAAGATATTTAGAGACGGTCGTGGAGACACAATGGGCACGAGGGGAAGTTTTATGGCTCACGGGGAGACCGGTTCTTCCCGTGTAGCATTCGTAAAAAACTGGGAAGAATTTCTTTAAACCCTAAAGTGTACGGAAATAATTGCAAGTCAACGAGTTGAGAATTCTCATTTTTTTCTTTACCTTATATCTGTAGTATTTAAATTCAAATTATATATTAAAACATTGAGGATAATTTACTATTTCATTTTTCTTATTTTAATCAATACTTTCAGGGATTTTTTTTAAAAAGGATTATTTTGTTATGTCAAAAAAATAAAAAAAGGTTCAAAATTTAAAATCTTTTAAAATTTCGGACACTTCTAAACATGAATAATTTTTAAGCTTCTGTATTACATTATTTGCAAAAAAATTTTATGCATTGTTAAAAAAAACGCTATTTAAATCTTTTAGTTTTTCATAATTTTAACCCTCTAACTGGATACCTTCCTCCTGAAAAGTTATTCCGAAAGCGTTTAACTCTTATTTTGCGATTCCCTTCAAAAATGCAACAGACTTCTTTCCTTTCCCCCTTTTAGAACTTGGGAGGTCGAACGGGGGCAATTCTACGACCCAGTTCGGTCCTTTGTAAAGTAAGAACCAAGAGATCAATCGTTTACAGCTAGCTGTTAAGTTGCCTTGGGCAATCTTCTTTGAAAGCGTAGTGGAATTCGGTGTTTCTTTCTCCTATATGTTCAGTCACAGTAAAATTAAAATCGAAATGAAAGGTAAAAAAAAGAGGAAAAAATGAAATAAATAGTATGTTAGAAGTTGAAAAATAATTATATTTTCTTCAAAGAAAATTTATTTTTCATCAGTTTTAAAAATTAAAAAAAAAATTTTTTTTTTTTGGTATTACGCAATTTGAACCAGAAAAAAGCATCCTGTATTCATTTTTGAATATGAGAGTAAGAAATCGCTCTCACTTTCATGTTTTTTAAAAAAGTAATGAGGTAAAAAGAGCAAATGCCCTATCTCATTTTTAAACAATAACACAATAAATATTACATACGATGATTATATTTATGAAATAAAACCAATCTTTTCTCTATTCAGTTATATTTTTAATTTAAAATAGCATAAAAGGATTTCAATACTTTTAATTTATTTTAATTAAAATCATATAAAAGATATTTTTATGTTAACTGAATATTTTTCGGAAAAATTTAAATTTTCCTTCCTAGTGTTCTCTTTTTCGAACTTCTTGTATTAAATAAAAATTCCTTTTCTACATCGGCATTTGTGATGGACATAACACACATTCAGTCAATAATTTTTAATTTTAATGGGGGATATACTTCTTCAAATGCGCATGACAGTATTCTAACCATTTTCTACTCAAGTTAAATTTCTTATTTTTCTGTTTCTTTTATTACAAGGAAAAATGTCACACATCGATAACTACATTTTTCACACAATTCAGTCATTACAAATTCTATTGTGAGGAAAGATCACCCTAATTAATTTTGTCTTTCAAAACAGTACACTTAAAACAATTTTGTTCAGTGAAGTTAACCGACAGTTCCACAATGTATTCATGCCAAATTTAAAAAACAAATTTAACACTTGAAAATGTATCCTGTATTAAATTTTTAGTATACACAAATATTTCCTGCTGTAGGAAAGATATAGTATGAGATGTGGGGTGTGCGGTTGTGAAAGAATGTTTTCGTACGTGTAGACTATTTTTGAAAATTTAAATATCACTGAAGCTGATCATATAACTGCAAATGAGCCTTATTTTAGTGTGTGCTGGTATCAAAGTAAAACACTTTACAATATTAAACAGCCTATGAGTTTATACTCATCATCAAACTATTCGCAAAATGGCTTACAACTTCTATTCAAATTGTAAAGAAACTGAAATATAAATATATCTTACTGCAGTCAAAAATATTCATAATATGTAAATATCCTATTCCTCCACTTATTTCAGTACATTTTAAAAACTGTAGCTGAATGCAATTTTTTATATCACACAGTCATAAAAATGTCTTTATCATTTTTAAATACACTACTATAAAACGTATATGGATTGTAAGATCAGTCGTAAAATCCTAAAAGCTTTTAGAGGAGCTAAAAACATGTAATTTTGGATTGATAAAATGTTTAATATAATACACAAATATACATGTTATTAAGCAAATACATTTGAAAAATCAAACTTTCTTCTGAAATAAACGTAATTGAAAGAAAAATGTTTAATTGCAAATGAGTGGAAATACATGTTTATCTAAGGGGTATACCCAAAGTGCAGTAATCCTCAAACTTAAAACTCAAACTCAGTGGCACAACAATCCATGAGGGCCAGGAACTACTGTGCCCATCATAATAAACGTGACCATTGGACGATGAGGTGCATGAACAGATGTCCCGATTTGGTGGTCTGTCTGAAGACAGACCTTCAGTGTTAAGACCCGAAGCAAGCTTGGTACTCATTTATCCACCCAATGTAGCGGGATGAAAGGCAGAGTTGACCTTGCGCAGCCCGTTAATAGAACCCCAGACCTGTGGTGGGGAAGCACTATACACTACCACTCGATCCTATTCGGTGAAAAATAAAATTTAATGTTAGAATCTTATATAAATCCCTAATGAATGAGGGAGTCCAAACTTTTTTTTTCATGTAAACTGTTTAGACGGAAATGGTTAATTATGAACATTTCACAAGTTGCATAAATTAAAATTAACCGTTATAGTTTACATAAATTTTTAAGGGTGCAAAAGGTGTATTTCGGCTGCACGAATTAATTTTAAAAAGGAATACGGTTACGAAAAAGTAGTACAAATCTATCTAAAGTAGGGTTGGTTACCTTAGATATTGTCAAACACACAACAATGTATTGGAAGCCACTTCCACAATTCGTTGTTATAAAAATGTATGGAAAATTACAAGATTTATTTTTGCATTTGTAATTTATATATATATAATTTTTCCGGGAGCTTTAAAAGCTAGAGCGGCATCCATCAAAACCGTGGTTCTCTCTCTGTTTTTCCAGATCGCCCTTGACTAAGCCGGCTCTGCTATAGTAAGTGAAAATGCCGGATTTTGTTTGTCAAGATCATTTTATAGCAGACTGCATTTTTCATGTATTTTTTAGATGGTCGTTTTATATTTTCTACATCAATATCTTAATGTCTGAATTTAAAATTACATAAAATTCTTGACATTCGCATCAATGACCATGATAATTTTTATTAGTATATGAATGTGTCATCAAACGATTACATGACTAGTATTAACATATTATTTTAACCATTTAATTAATATTAAGTATAACATAACGCACACAAATTTTCTAAACTTTAAAATAAATATTTCGAAATCTACTTCAGATATACTCAAAATTTTTTATTCCTACGCTTTAGCTTCTCAGTTTTGCTTCTATGTAAGAATTTATTGTAATTGTATATTCATCAATTTTTTTAGTATATTTTTTGCTCTTAGTATGCAGTTTTCAACTGAATTGTAGTTTTAAGGGGGAAGGCATAAAACTGCGGTGCGCTTTCGAAGCAGTTCGCGAAATTCATCTGAAACATTTTCGCTACCACTAGCTTTGAAAAAGTAGACCGCTTTCGAAGTGAAATTCAATTAGAGGATCATCCACTCAGAGGGTTAATGTTATAGTATGTTTTCTTATATTGCTATTGATCATTTTCGTACTATGGATTTGTGTAAGTTCCCTAGCAAGAACACTCACTCACTAGAAATAAGTAATTCCAAATTTAGTTCAGCGTTTTTCTTTAGTAGTTAAAATTGCAGCTCAGAAATATAGTTGTGCTTGATGAAAGGATGTGTCGGTAATCTGTCAGTTGTCTCATCGTCATTCCATTAAACTTTTCTCAACGGAAAAGTTCTATAAGAGAGGGAGAGAGCTGTAACGTCACTTCTCCGAACATCAACAGCGGTCGGCGTCTTTGTTGGACCCGACACCCACACATGCATCTTGCAGCTGCAGCGCAACCTCTTTTTGACCCCCGAGGAATCGAACACTGTCGACCGGAAGATGAGAGAGGAGAGATGCTTTGAACTTACACGCGGGAGCGGTGGCCAACGAATCCTCCTCTCACAAAATATTTGACTCTAACAATCTTTAATTAAGTTTAATAATTTTAATGTAACATTCAGCAAATAATATTCAATAGTTGTGACGTAAATAAATTCCAAATTTAAATTAACCAAGAATACGCTACCGTTATTCTTTCAAACGTTACAACGCCTTGCGTTGCACAAGACCTATTGGACGCTATCAACGCCAAACTTGGCTTATCGCTATTTCCGACTGTTCCTGAAAATGAAAATGGCATTGAAAGGATCCCGTTTTCAAAAGAAAGATGAGATAAGGCAAAATGTGATGGCGGAATTGAGCATCTTTACAAAAAAAACCTTCCGGAAAAGTTTTTTGAAGTAGAAGAAATGCTGGGCTAAGGGTGCGTGAAGGCGCAAGGGACTTACTTTGAAAATTTGATTAGATCCTAATCCCTTAATGCAGGGGTACTCAACTTTTTTTTCTGCCGGGCCGCATACATATGTTAGCTATTTCATGTGGGCCGCATACATATGATGGCTATTTCACGCGGTCCGCAACATGTGGATTAATGGAGGAGTGGAAAGAAATGCTTTAAGACCAAGATAACATATAGAAACTTTAAAATGTGGAAAATGGATCAAAATATTAAAACTACTATTTTGTTCTTTTTTAATTATTATTATTATTTTGTTTTTTTCTCTGAATTTTTTTAAATTGGAATCATTTAAGAATCACTTTTTCATGATTTCAGCAACAGTAAACGTTTTCCATAAGAATACCAATAATCTAACACATTTCATAGGTTGCCTTTGTTACCACTGTGACATTACCCCTGACAAAATATTTTTTGTTGTTGCAAAGATTATTCGAGAAAGCCTATTTATCATCTCTTGAAAGAGATCTTCGAGGAAAGTGTCATTGAAGGATTCCTGTTTATTGGTGTTTTTTAAATATAACACTTTTGTGACAAACAAGCAATTACTGATCCATGTTTGTTTTTCACCACAAAGTAGTCACCTTCCGAATCGGTCTTGAAACAACCTATTTTCTTCCAAATTCTTTCGCTTGCAAGATATGAAAGATAGTTAAAAATTAGTTCCACTCATAAAATGGTCGTTACTCCACTGTTGTTAGTTAAAAATTAGTTCCACTCATAAAATGGTCGTTACTCCACTGTTGTCTATTATCACAGATCAGAAAAAATATATCAATTCGACAGCAAAAAGCAAAATTGATATATTTGATTTCTTCACAAAGAATTTCCCACCAAATTTTCATCAATAAATGAATCCCTCAGAACAATGGGCCATGATCGGGCCGCTTAAAAAGACCCGGTGCCCCGCATGTGTCCCGCGGGTTCCAGGTTGAGTATAGCCACCTTAACTCAACTAAAATATTTTTTATGGCCAAAGGTCGGATACTTTTTGAACAGACCTTGTATACGGTAGTATGTTTATATATTATACAAATAAATTATTCATTATCAATATTAATGTCGTAGGAAAATAATGAAATTAGGGATTTCATCAAATCCCTAAGGGGGATTATTAATTAAAGGTAGATGTTAAAATAAAGGTCATTTCCCTGATAAAAGTGATTTGAACAAATCTATGATCTGTTTCAGTGAAATGATGAAATAATATTGTCAAGAGCTTAAAAGTGTTTATTTAAGACAAATAGGGTGCATTATTAAACGTAGAAGTAAGTAGTACAACAATAGGCAATGAAATACAAATTATTTATTCGAAACTAATTAACAAATAATTAGAAAATTAGGCAGGTATTTTTTTATGTGTAACATCTTTCCTCTCGGTCGTTTACACACAAAAAATATCAATTCCTATATTAATCCTATGGTGCCGTTTTTTTAAAGATATGGAGTTAATATTTAGGGGATCGATAGTACTACCTTTTTGGTTAGGACTCCACCCAGGTGTCCCCCCTCCCTGGACAGAATTTTGCCAATGAAAATCCTGACTAGTTCATTTCACTGAAACAGTTGAGGGATTTGATAAAATCACTCCCTTTCATCAGGGAAATGACCTTGAAGAGACGTTATTTTAACATCTCCCGTCAATTGATAGGGATTTGATCAAATTTCGTCATTTCTCTGTGGAATTAACATAGAGCTCCTGAAATATTTCGACTAATAAATTTATGGATATTTTAACTGTAATTTATTTCTGGGGAAATTCTTCTGACATTGAAAAAGAGATAAGTATACCAATGGAAATAAAAAAATTTCTTTGTCGAATTTTATTACTTTAAAAAGACTACACAATCCAATAAATTGTAAGTTCTTTGTCAATTCGTTACATTATTTTTAAATATCGATAGACTTTCTTTACTTGTTTATTATAATTACTAGCTAGTATACCCGTTTTTTTCACACGTGGGAATTGAAAAATAAAACGAGAGATTGAAGAATTAAAAGATTTCTAAAGAGTTAATTTTCAGTAGATTACAAATAAACAAAAAAAGGCTTTTTGACATATTTCTGCTCAAGAAAAAAGCATATTTGACAAATTGTAAGTCTGTTTGTCTAGTACTTTAGGTAAGTATTAATTGGTGATACTTTGAATGACTTAAGGTATCCAATTGTCCTAAAATCATGATTTTTTTAAAAAAAATTGATAGATTTTTTTTATGATTTTATTTTATAGGCCATCTAATTAGATTTATAAATACACCAAGCATTTTTATTTTCCATTCACTAGAACAAAAACTACAAGTGTTTTAGTAAAAGCAGATGCCATAACTTTACATAAGATGTCAAACTTTAAAATGCGTTTTAATCAAAATGTGTTTTTTTTCGAAAAGCTCAAACAGGGACAGCGATCACACAAAAAGTTTTAAAAATATTTTATTGAAATTTTTTATGCAAATTCTGTATAACAGTATATGTGTTTTAACGTTCAAATTTATCAATCGCTGTTTTATTCAAAATTTACCGTTCTTTATGTGTTATTTTATATGTACAGCTTTTTTAAGCAATTTCATATAATAACTAAGATAAAGTGCTCTACAATTTGTAAAAATCAAAATATCCTTATCCCGAAAGTCATTTCAAATAGGAATAGCAAAATAATCGATCAAAATAGAAAAATTCGGAATTTGTTCATTTGCTATTGTGACGGGCCTATCGCGCTTTCTATTAATTTTCCTCTTGGGTTCTTTGGGTCCGAAAAAGACAAATTCCTTCCAACCAAATCCAGAAGCGAAACGTGACTATGCAAATCAGGAACCTTTTAAATAGCAGAAGTTTAGCGTAAGCGTGTGGCCTTTTGGGAAGTGATTATGTTAGTCTGAGTTTAAACGCGTAAGCTGAAGCAAGACGATATTCGAGTGTCAGCTATCCGTGAAAGTACGTTCAAGTAAGGTGGATACCATTCCACGCGAGATAAGGAAATTGCATTGAAGATCTGAGAGGGTTGCTGCTACCTAGCATATAGAGGTAGGACTGATCTACTAATTATTAGGGACTGTGTATAAACAGAGATTAAGTGTAAGTGGTAAAGTAATTATAGTGGTCCGGATCGCGCTTATTTTGTAATACGTATGGTGTGTTTTTCACCTCAGATCCGCTAAGTTAAAATATAAATATTTTCATTGTTAGTGTTTAAGTTAAGATCTTAATAAAGAGATATTAAGATTATGGCAACGCCTTGTTCTTTATTCACTTCCACACCCCTAGGTCACGAAGATAACTTAGAAGTAAGGCATCACCCATGGGCACACACACACACAAATGCCTTACACTATTTGTACAGAGTAGGTACCATTTGTGTATTTTTTTGTAAATTTTAACCCATTTTTACCCATTTTAGTAGTAACAATTTATTTTTCTCTTCTTAATTTTAACCTTTTTTCCCCTTGAAATATACTAAATAAACCTAAAAATCACAAAAAAAACTCCATGCATCCATTTTTTTTTTAAAAAAAGTCGTCTCAAGTAGTCGGATACCTTAAGTAGTTAAATGTATCATTTGAAAAGAATTTGCTTAAGATATTTCTAATACAAAACTTTCTGCCGGAAACGTTAAATTAAAAAAATAAGCCGTTAAAGACTAGATTGAAATAAAAAAAATTAAACTGTTGAATGATTAACATAGAAAAATTTATCTATTCCATTGATTAAAAGAAAGACTGACTGAACATATTTTTCTAAGAATGAAAAATTACGTTTTGGGTAAAATTCTAACAAAAAAAAGTGACCTTGGCGACTGGCTTGGAGAAAAATGTGTTCACCAGTCACCGAATTTGGCAACGAAGTAGATATACCTAGCAAAATCCAGAACGGTGACTATTTGACGAGAGAATTTCAGTGGCTCCTACAAGATTCTCTCGACTAGTATAAAAGATGATGCGGGAAAGTAACTTGCGTTAATCAAACATTTCACAGCGACTGTACGCTTCATTTGCTTTATGAGAAATTGAGGTTGCGGATTTGAATTTCTGTGCTCAATGCGTGTGTGATATTTTTGAATCTGTGTGCTGTTGCATATTTACAAATACTTCGACGTTAATTGTGTCCTATTTGTGGAAAATGTACTGTAACAACTAGAAAATTATAACAATATGTTTTGTTTTATTAACGCCGTGTTAGAATAACACGAGAAGTATTAGTGGTAGACAGGAATTTTGCACAATGTTCAACGATTGACTTGTGAGCTGGTACATTTCTTCCTGACGTCCACACTGTGTGAAGACTTTGAGCTCCCTTATGATCACTCGTATAACGCTCCGTATAACACCCATCAACCATTCCACAATTTAACAAGATGAGTTTTTAGAATCTGGAATAAACTTAAACTATACTGAACGAATTGAGAATTTCTTATAAGTTCGTGATGACCACTCGGCATTCATGACTTAAATCTAAAGTCAATTTTCTAAAAATATTACAAGAGATCTGTTCTTTTTATTGCGAAACATATGCAATAAAACTTTATGTATTTTTCGCTTAACGGAATGCATACCTTTCTTAATAGTTAAAATTTGGGGCATTGTTCTGTTTCATTGGTCTTCAAACTGTGTTCCACAGAACCCTGGGGCACCTTGTGGTGTTTTGAGGGGTTCCACGACTCACAATAAGAATATTACAAATGAGCAAACAAAATGGATTCAGGTTCTTTATAAAATTACTATAACCACAGTTATCTAAAGCCCATCCCAGTCAGTAAGAAAGAAAATTTTATCTATACATAATGTTAAAAATAAATAAATTCGTAATACTTTCTAACCTTTTATGGTATTCTAATAAAAGAATATAAAAACGCGCGCGATTTTTTTATATGTAGTACTTACTAGATTGTGAATATTCTATTGTTCGTTGTCCCGGGTTCCACAAAGTTGCTCTTTTTTCTATAATGAATAAAAAAGAGCAACTTATCGTTATATCAACAGTTTCGATATTAAAATCAAAATTTAAACAAGAATAACTCCTAAATTTTAGGTTGGAAATTCATGCAAAATACATACAATTTTTTACTTAGCTATAAGCATTTTAATGCTATTCAGAACAATATATTTAAGTAAAAAAATTTCTCTCAATGTGTGTATGGTTACAAAAGCAAAATATAAAAACAAATTCAACGCAGAAAATGAAATGTAACTACGGATTGTTTCAATAGACCTGTGTAAAAAATGCAGAAGCACATATCCCAGTCACTAAATGTAATACATGGATAGGTGACACTTGTGTGGATCACAGATTACTATTATTACAATTATATTAAAATATTTTAATAACAAATGCATTAACTTTTTTAATTGCCTTTACATAAAGTACCTATAACGTGTTGAAAAGTACCTATAACGTGTGTTGATCTACTTTAAATATTTTAAAATATATTCTAAGGCTAGAAGGGGTTCCCCATAAACAAGGGGAAACCCCGTTTAAAGGTTCTGTGTATAGAAAAAGTTTGAAAACCATTGGTCTGTTCAAAGGAAGCTTGTAAGAGGCTCGCGGGCATCTAGATGTGTGGGAGTAAGGAAAGAAACACTCAAAATGATTCAATTAATCTATTTATTTCCACACTAAGAACAGACACAATTTAAACTAATAATAGAAAGAGAATGCCTCAATGATAACCGTGAAAGTGGAACAACGACAGTAAAACGTGAGCGATTAGAACACTAATAAACTTGATTCTTATTTTAATTAAGGATCTCACCTATTATCCAATTTAATCTAATCTTAATTCAATCTTAGTGAGCAATCGTCACTTTAAAGTTTCCTTCTAATAAGAATCAAATCACTTCATTCTAATATTATTCCTTCAGTAGCAATCTCACCTGGCTCGAGAATATCTTCTGTATCTCTTTTACAGGCTAAAAACCTCGCATATTTTATGGTAAGTTAATTTGAATATTATGATTTTCTTCTTTCGAAGGGTTGATTGGGAATAACGCGAATTGATAACACAAAGATTTCCCAAGAGGATTTGATGGAAGAACGCGTATAAATCCGTCACAAGCTGTTCTTTAAATTTTGTGGCTCAGAGTTATCACATGAATTAGTTTAATCACACACAAGTAGGCTGATTGGTGATCTCTCTAAAAAAATCAGCATGAGAATTATTGGCGACGGACCTCGTAATTTCGTACCACGGTCAAGTGACGAAGGCAGAATTGGATAGTGAGGAATTATCTTTAAAAGATAGCTTAAGAGACTTAGAAAAAACAATTTGCAACATTAAGAATGATTCAAAACTCAATATTATATATTTTGGATAATTTTCCAGTTATTAATATTGCGTTTGATATTTTTAATTTATCTTAAACAGCTGCAAATCAGAGTGTTTAACACAGAAATTTTCAAAAGCAAACGACTACTATTCACCAAAATTTCAAACAACTGCTATTCATCAAAATTGAAAACAACTGCTGTTAAAGACAAAAATTCTCGCTTTTGAAATTTTAAAACCTTAAGACTTGGAATTTCACAGGTACGTTTCTTTTGTTCTTAGAGGTTTGCTAAGAACAAATCTTTCGGAAATTGACTCTTAAGAATTGGAAGGTTAAAAGGGCTTAACAAATAAATACACTTTCGTTTTAGAGATTTAAGTACTGTTATTTTGAACTCAGGAGGTGAGGGCTATAGGACTGTTTTTAATTGTGAATACAATCTAAAGCTTAATGCTAAAATTTAGGTATCAATAATTTAAGGGAAGTTGGAAACCTCTCTCTATATATATACTGACAATGTTAAATTGGCGGTTTTCGGTGTATCTTTTCTCAAAATCTGAAATATGCACATGCTTGAAATTTGTCACACAATTAAAGTACACCTTTCTCATTATACTGAAATGAGTTTTTAGCTGAATTTTTCATAAGTTATAAAATATTTTACCAAACATAGTGAAATTCGACCCCTTTTTCCCATAAAAAAAATTTGTAAAAAATGAATATATTTGAGTTTTTTACAAAAAACTCATTTCAGTATGTATTAGCCATCATTATAAATATATCATAAAAAATTTACATACCTGTGTGTGAACAGTAATTTCTCACAAAAGGTACATCGAACATCAAAATTTACATTTTGAGATAAATTGAATTTAATGTATACAGTGAGACTTCTAATCGGCTAGGAAATAAACAAATAAAAGTCTCAATTTACAATAAAAGATACATGCTTTGGTTTATATCAGACGATCAACTTTTAAGCAAAGTGGTCCAGTTTCAACGATTATTTAAAAATAGGTATTAAGGGTTTCTAATAATTCTAGAGGTTAAAGTAAGGTATTTTTAGAAAGTTTAAAATCTATACAATTTGAAAAATGTAAAAATCTCAAATTGTCAAAAAAATAAGATTTTAGCTTTCCAACAGCCCTTAAAGAAAATCATGCAAAATCATATATATATGATTTTGCAGGATTTTCTGATATAGTGGAATTCAACGTGGGCTTCTATTTCTTTTCTTTGTACACAGCAAAACAAATTTTTATAGTTTTACTATTTCTAAAGCACTGTCTATTGCATCTGGCATACTTCGTGACATGTTGCTTCAAGCGAAAAATTTCCTCTCAAGCGTGAGAGGCGAAGTGTGACCACATTCTATGATAGCATAGTTAAGAATAGTTTATGACACGAGAGTTACTAACCATTCTTTTTCGGCTGCAACCAGTTTTCATATTCAACGAGGATCCTAATTGCTAAAGTGGATTAAAATTTTATTATACTTTCGGAAGAAAATTGCATACAACTCTTTACCTGGTTTAACTAATATGAAATAAAAAAAACTATGTAAATATATCTTTTTTTTAAAAATACGTTCAAATATTAAAATTAAATTTTTTAAAAAAATTTTTTGTATAAATAATTAATATTTTAACTCCTATATCCACAACTTACCTAAATAACAGGACATGAAATCAAAAACTAAAAAACAGTTCTTTCAGTCATATTAAATCAATGCACTTAATTGCAAAAAATGTAGAGCAGCATTGTAATCTCAATACTTGCGAAGAATTCTCCAATGTTGATTTTCTTGACAGTCTCTTTACCACACTTTATGAGAACGACTGTGTTTCTGACCTCCCCAATCAATTGGCCCTGGATATCATTAATAGAGTTCCCCCAAAGGACATCACAATCTATACCGATGGCCGTAAAATAAACATACGGTCAGGCAGTGGGACTTATATTGAAACACTTCGAGAGGAAAACTTCATAAAAAATGTAACACAAGTTTCTGTCCTGTTTTTCCAAGCGAATTAATTGGAATTGACATGAGACAAGAGAAAATCATGAACAAAAGGTAAAATCCTAGGAGAGCCCACACCTTTGACAACAACCCGAAAAAAGCGCCAAGCAAAAACGACAATGGCGGCAAGTGGCTATTTCAGGGCAAGGTGGATGCTTAATGAAAATATATGTAAACAATACAGAAGTTAATCAAATATATTTAAGATACGAAATAAAAAAAACAGCACTTACTTTCTTATTCTTTTGCAAGCATCATGCACATTCACACCTTTTTATCAATATCTCCATTCAAATCCATCCAAAAGAACACTCTTTCTTTTGTATAATCCCATTTGATCATTACATTTAGGATATTCATAAATCAAGAAGCAATAAATCTTTCCTTCATACACCATTCAATAAATTCTTTCTTACTTTTCACATTCAACAAAGTAAAAAACTCTAAGATATACCCACTCGCGCAAGCAGCCTTACTTCCAACCCGGTGCCCAATGACAAATTGGGGGAATTCAAAATGCCCGCCGACAAAATGGCAAAATACAGAAATTCCAGAAATAGTTAGGCTTACCATATCTAGTGCATCAAAGTAGAGAAGCAGGCATGTCATGAGTTCGAGCCCAGTACCACTAAAGACCCGCTGTGTAGGGCAGAGATGCACGTTAAATCTGTCGAGAGCTGAAACGTCCTCCCGTTGGTGTAGTGTGGCAGTTAGGAGAGGGGGTGCCAGCTCAGGTGTCGTCCACGTCACTTGACCATGGTTCAAAGTTACGTGATCTGTCGCCAAAAGCCCTCGTGTAGCTGAACAGTGCGACGTTAATATTCATCCACTTATTCACTCGCACCAAAAAGTAGGGTTACCAAAACGAAGCAATTACCATCAACCAAAATAATTCGCGCCAAGGGTGTGGGCTCTGCTAGAATCCAACCTTCAATGAATTCCGTCCTATATCAATATCTACGGAAATAAATTGGCTGACATTCTTGCAATGGATAGACTAGATCATCCTGTCCCTTCCACCTCAGAGCTCACATATTTAGAATTATTCTCAAGGAAAAAGGCCCCAAATGAAGAAAAATGGTTTAAATCCCCTTTCATAAATAGTATAAAGGCAGAATACCAGGACTTTTTTTTGTGTGTGTCTTCCTTGTAACAGCCAGTCCAACACTTGTCTGACCCGATTTGCCAGAGGGCACTTAAAAAGTCTCACTTTTTCTGGAGGCAAACCTAAATCCATGCTAACTTTTATAGAACGTACGCGCGCGCGCGTTTGGGAATATCTATAAAAACTTTCAATCTTGAATAGAAAAAAGCCTTAAGTATTGGAAAACAGCTACAACTTCAAAATTAGAAGTCTGAGAAAAACGCATTTAAAGTTTGTAAAGGTACAAAACAAAAACCGATAATGCCTGTAAAGCTCTAATTTTCTAATATGTTATTTTCCAACCTATGTTCTATATCAAAACACTACTTTAATTAATTATGAATAAAAACAGTTCCTTAATTCGAAATATATTTTTGCATAATATTGATAGTATTTGTTACGACAACCCCATATTCAGCCTAATCTTAACAAAATATTTTCACAAAAATTTTGAAACACAAAGCATTATGTACATCATAATAATAATACTAACTTAAGCTAAAAATCTTCAGGTTTGTACATAAAATTTAATTTTTTTTAGTTTTAAATTGGGAAAGTATAGAAAGTTTTAAAGTCGCTTAACAAGAACTCAAATACCGTAATATAGTACTACAACATGCTTACTATAATGCAGTTTTGCACACTTAGAATTATTCAGTTTTATCTGCAATACTTGTAGTCAAAATAATGTATTCGGAAGCCTTATTGCAATATCGGCGAAGGGTTGGGTTTTCGATAAATCATTTTCAGTAGTATACCATCTCTTCAAAATATTGTTTCTCATAGGAACTTAAGAAAGGTTTGGCCGTAGTATTTTCTCAACAGAAAAAAAGTAAAGAGAAATCTTCTAAATTATATAAACAATTTTTTAAAACAAAAATTTCCCTTGAAATCAATTTCAATTGACTATGACAACTCAAAATACTCAAAGCATAATCAAGCAGAAATGATTTTAATAATAAAAATTGAAATTAATAACAGTTTCATACTGAAAGAGCGGATTTTGCTAAAAAATAATTTAATTAATTCAATTTAAGAGTGAAAAAAATGCTTTAAAATGAAACCGAAACCAAAACCTAAGCTTAGAAAACTTCAAATATCTTAAAAACTAATTCGTTATCTGAAATTTGGTCACAAGCTTCCCAGTGATATAGGCCACAAGAAAATGCAAAAAAAAATCGGTACATTTGAAAACTTAAGCTTTAATGTGTAGCCTTAATGTTTAAGTTTTTATTTTTATTTTATGATCGCTATGATAATTTACTCATACTTTTTGAGGTTAGCTAATAACCTTTATAATTAGAATTTGTTTTGGTGAGATTGTCAACTATAGCCCTATTTTATTATATGTACTAAACTGTATTGTTTCGATATAAATAGTTGTAGGAGAATTGTAATTTTTATGAATTTAAAAAGTATTAAACGCAGCAATTACAAATTGAAAGAATCAGTAAAGGAAAAAATAATATATAAAAAAGTAACATATATATAATTCCAAATGTTGAAAAAAAAACTGTCCGTTTATCTTTCTAAAATTTGAGCGATTTTTCTCAAATAAAAACATGGTTAAGAAAAACCGCTTCTTGCAATATAATATATATATATATAAACCTGCAAACAAACTATTTATAAAGTGATTTAAATGTACTTCTAAGCTTAGAAACGTTCGCGAGTAGAACATTTTCATACGTGAAAGAATCCTCGCCTCTCGAGGCGAAACATCTCTTACGCTTAAAATATAGAACATTCTAGAAGCGCAAGATATCGAACACAAGAATCTTAAATGGTTAATTTAATTTTTTTCTGTTTAAAATGCTATGCATAATCGAATAAAATTTGAAGAGAGACTCACAATTTATGTTTAATATAACCCTGATGTGTCAACTCTCGGCACTAAAAATGGGTACTGCTGGATGAATTTTTTTAAAAAATGCAGAAAGAGAGAGGGAAGCATTTTGAATTATGTATTCTCCACGCCAGTGATAGTCAGTTTTCATTCCAAATCAAGGAGATGTTGCCTATAAAAGCTGAAAGTTCTTCAGGAAGCTTTACTACAACCTCTTGTGAGCACAAGATAGCTTCTCTCTAGCATACTTTTTTCATAAATTCAATAGCTTAACACTTAACCTGCAAACATGAAGGGAATGGTAAGTACTTATCAATATTTTGTATACTTCGCATTTAATGTATTGATACTAGCTGAAATCTCAAGTTTTATTATCTATGCTGGTCACGAACTCGTAGTCGGAGTGTCTTGAGTTCAAGTCCTGAGACCACTGAAGACCCGCCGTATAGATGGTCTGACGCAGGTTAACCCTTTAAGCGGTCAATTTTTTTGCCTAAAATGTTCCAAAAAGCATATTTTTTTCTTGCACATAGCTATGTATGATGCTTAACAGAGTGTGAAAAGGGAAGAATTTTATTTTAATTTTAAATTTTAAAGTTCTCATTTTTTAATTTATAATTAAGGAACACGAGAAACCCTAAATCAGAGGTACATATATATACACATATTATGAAATATTTTTTATTAAAAACAGTAGTAAAATCCCCAACTGATTTATACTATTAATATTCGAGAACACAAACAAAGGTATCTATCGACGTGAGGCTATATTTTCAAAAGCCGCTGAACGTAGAAATGCGCCGAAGGTATCAACAGAGGGGAAATAATTCCAGGAATCTATTTTGAATCATTCAACTTCCAAAAATTATGATTAGTTAAAAAGAGATGTTAATTAAAAATATTAAAATGCGTGAATGGTCTGCATCTGTATGCCATTGATCATTCAGTGACTCTGAAGTACGGCAGAGGTGACTTTTTTAGTACAGCTAGTTTCTAATAATAAAATGTGAGAAGTAGTATACCTAATATCTAACCAGAAAGCAGCCATTTTATTGGCCTTTCGTTAATATTTGTTGACTAAATAGTTTATGGAACCTTCAAATGAAAATAAGTGCCTTGACACTTGTTTTCGGTCTTTTTTCACTAAAACTTAAATCCCCAAGGTATATTTTTATTTCATTGACTGAATATCTAGTTTAATACTACAATACTTTCAGGTCTCTTTCATCTGCGTTGTTGCTTTGGTATGCGCTTTGGCTAAAGCTGCAACGATTCTGCCGTATGGATATGGAGCTTACCGAGGCTATTATGGATTACCATTCGCACCTTACGTAGCCCCTGCAGTTCCAGCTGCACCTGTCGCCGCCGCTGCTGCAGTGGCAGCCGCTCCCGCCGTTCCTGCTGCACTACCTGCTGCTGCTGCTGTTCCAGCTGCAGCCGCTGTCGTGCCTGAATACTTTTCGTACCCTTATGGCTATCCTTACTTCGGAGCTTATAGAGTGTTGGCTCCTTACCTCAAGAAATGAACTGATCTGAAATGATTGAGATTCGATCTTGGTTTCACGTTCAGGTAAAAGCAGAATATATTGATTTTTGATAATTTTTCTAAAATGACTATATTTTATTCTAATTTGTGTAAATTCCTTCAAGATATATTTAATGCTTTGTATTGAAGACGATTACATGGACGTAATATCAGAAGATTAAAACTGAGTTTTTTAAAAAAAAAAATTAATGCAGTGTTTTTCAAACTTTCAATATTTGTGAACTTGAATATTTTCAATATTCAAGTGTAATTTTCATCACCCTCCCCCTCCGTCCATACAATAACAATATATTGAATTCAATAATACTATACTTTGACGCAAAAGGTACATTGCCTCTTTAGCCTCTTGAGTGCCACGGCGTATATAAACGTCTCGCTCAGGCAAAGCGTTAATTACCGCGTACGTATATATACGCCTTTCCAAAGTACGATCTTTGATGTGCCCTGATATCTATAAATTATTCTGAAGACTTTGGAATGTAATAAAAGAATCTTGACAGGCTTTGTGAAGGATTTACTTATTTTAGAGGATTTGCTTATTTATTCCTTTTCTTACCCACCCACCCCCTCCAATACATTCCATACGCTAGCCCACGTGGAAAACGGTAGTATTGGAGAGTAAATCGCGTAACTTTTAATCGGCAGTTAAGAGTTTAATTACAAATCATGCACATTATTAAGTCAAAATGTATTTTACTTAGTAAATTAAAAAAATTTTGAAATAATCTTTTGTTTTCGATTTTTCAATATGCTCGTGCCCCCCTCGTAGAGTTGAACGCTGACTGTTTTTAGAACACTCTTTTTTTTCTTTTAAGGAACGTTGTGTTCTTTTAGGTGTTTTAAAAGATCACAGCGAATATATATATATTTGATTGAAATCATAAAGGTTTCATCGATTAGGGTTCCGTAAATTGCAAGTAAACGAATACAGAAAGTTAACTTTACAGGACGTGGGGTCCATACTATCAAATTTCAAGGAACGTCCTTCGTGCATGAATCAACTAAGGCAGCGGTTCTTAAACTTTCGATCGGCGCGCTCCCCCAGTCCTTTATGTTACATCGTGGACATTCAAGATTTTGAACACGCCCCCTCGATTTAATATTCTTGATCAAAATACATGTTCTAGTACAGTTTTTCCATTGAGAACAATTTAGTGATCTAGTCTAGGAGGGCACTTCTTTAAATTTCTTCTCTATGCCTTTCATAAATTGTAAGAAAAGGAAATCTTAACATTACATAAGAAACTCGACGGTCACCTTGGAAAGGCACCGGGGACCCCCAGGAGACTACGGACCACAGATTAAGAGAATCACTGAACTAAGGAATTGCTTTCTTTTATGTAATATTGTTAATGTATAATTAGGCTTTTTTGTTAATGAATTTGATTTTGTATTAATTTTTATAAGTTTAGCAAAAAATTCGGGCCTCTATTTAAAGAAGTCTCCAAACCCCCCAAAAAAGTTCATTACGTGGAAAATTCGTTAAATAGAGATTTGTCTTTTAATATGCTTTATATATCCCACAACACAAATTTCATATATTCATAAACACTATACATTATTAAAGAAGTAATTATTCACAACTTTTTTTGTAATTTATTTTTTATTTATTATATATATCTTACTCTTCAAAAAGAAATCTGCAAAGAAAACAAGGGTAAGAAAACATTGTCTAGAAATACACTGTGTGTTTTCAACTTTAATGCAAATATTTTATATTAAAATTAATGAATTTTTAATGCTATTTTTAAATTTTAAACCTAAAAGTAATTTTAAACGTACATTGTTTTATAACCAGTAACTTTAAGCATACATTACCGCATGTATCCTTAAATTGAATTGCTGGTAAAATCAGTTCAAAATCATTAGTCTCCATAAAATGTGTTAAAAGATAGAGCAATTTAAAATGACCAAAAATATTTCAAAAACAGGGAGGAAACAAAAACAAATCACGAGATAAAAAGTTCGTTCAAAAGAAAATGCACTTCGCTATTGGGGGATTATTTTACGAAGAAAATAGTAAAATGTTCTTGGTTGCAGGTAAAAATTTACAAAAAAGAGAAATTCGCAAAATGGAGGTTCGTTACAAAGAGGTTCAACTGTAATTTCTTTTTTTTCTCAATTGGAGAACTGGTAACACATAGATTAATAATCATTATCTAGAAACTAAATGCGTTTATATGAGTAAAAATGGATTACTTTTGCTGTATATTGCATAATTCTATTCCTTTTTATTCACAGGAAAATGAATCGCTGCATATTGATTGATCCGCTGAAAATAGTTGTTTCTATATGTTTCTCAAGCAGCAATTTGTTTATCAAGTAATCTGATAATTGATTGCTCAAGGTTGTAAATAAACCGTAAGGGATTCGAGATCAAATAAAATAATTTTTATGCATCATTATGTTGTGTTTTTGTAGTGAATCACTTAAGAATCTATTCCAATATAATATTTACTACATTCTTAATATTAATAAGGTCTTTTTATTATAAATATTGTTTTGGTCCCCAAAAAAGGGAATAATTTCTATACAAATGAAACATATTTTTGCTTTTAAATAAACTCGTCTGCTTCAAAAAACTAGAATTAAAAACAAATTTTTTATAAAATTTTAAAATTCTTTGCATATTTAAATTTTTTGTATTCAATATTGCCCTCAAATTATTTGTATATTTAAACCATAACTTATCTTTGTACATTTTTAGGCTTTCTTAAAAATTTGGTATTTCGAGTTAATATTTAAGAATTCCGAGAAATAACGTAGTGAATTCTAGATTAAGTTTCTTATTTTCAAGGTGACAAATTAACATTTTCTTGTTATACACATTTAGAAACACACAGTACAAAATTATTTCTCTTTTATTTTAATTTTAGCAGCATGAAAATAAAAAGACTTGCATCTTTAGCTACATTAATCAACTAATAAAGTACCTAATAAACGCTTAGGCTTAAAATTATTTATTCAATGTAATTCAGATTTTAAAAAAATCATTACTTAAGTTAAAGAATTTTTAATAACAAAAAAATTAGTTAAAGTATTATAATAATGAAACAAAAAAAATGTGAACTATGAAAAAACTAGTGACGAGAAAGTTCTTGCAACTAAGGAGAGGGCACACTAAACATAGAAAATTCATTATTTAATATAATTTGTCTCGATTCTAATCAAATAAAATCCAGAAATGGGAAAATATATTTACCATAGAAAAAATGTCATTATTGATAACCTCTTATTATTATTCGAACTATTTCTGAGATTTAAGTTAAATCTTTCTCCCAATGTGTTAATCTAGATACTGTATTATTATGCAAGATGAAAAAAAGATTAATTTATTCCAAACAAAATAATTTATATTTTTTTACTAATTACGATGTTCTAAGTTCATCCTTTTAGCATCAATTTCTTTGAGGAAAATTATTTGCAAATAATGCTTCAGGATTCCTTCTTTGGTTCTCCATAAACAGAAAAATGATTTCATTCCTTGAAATTTGTGTTTAAAAATTTAAAATTTTAAAACCTTTCTAAAATGTGTTATACACTGCTGGACAATTGCTAAGGACGGATCACAAATTGCTATGTATTATAACATTAAGCGAGACATGAGGCCTAGCAGGATAAAATATAGTTGCCACACTGTTCAGACATTAGAATAAAGAATATTTATTGTTCTGGAAAGTACAAAAGCTGTGAAACATCTGAAAGAAAAAATGTTCATTTGATCTGCGTACGAAGAAATGGAACAATGCATCTAAAAGTCAGCAGGCACCTTAAAGAAGGTATCAGTACGGGATATGTCCACCGTAGAGTGTGATGCAACATTCCACACGTCGTACCATACTTTGCACAACATTATCCAGCAGCTGTTGAGACAATTTATCCCAATCCTCTATGAGTGCACGGATGAGGGTGTTCTTGTTTGTCAGAGGATAGTTTCGACCAGCAGCTTGCCTCCCCAAAGCATCCACACATTTTCAATGGGGTTTAGATCTGGAGAACGCGCTGGTCATACGAGACATTGAATACACTCGCTGTCTAGACAATCCTGAACAGCGAGTGTTCGATGACATGTTGTGTTGTCGTGCATAAAAACAAATTTATCACCGACAGCACCACGGAAAAGACAAACATGAGGAAGTAGAACTTCATCAATGTATCGTTGGCCCGTCATAGTCCCATTCGCAACCACATGAAGGCGCGGGCGGCCATTGATCATAATGCCGGCCCACACCATGATACTGCATATCGGATATCGGTCCTTTTTCTGGATATTTTCTGGACGATAAAAGCAGTACCACTCTCGCGCCAGATCAGTTGGCGTCTACAATCCGATGACAGATTGAACCTACTCTCATCTGAGAATAGTACGCATGCCCAGATCTGTTCAGTCAATTGTGATGCTCACGACACCATTGCAAACGGGCAGTACGGTGCTGTCTGGTCAATGGGACACACGCAACAGGTCTGCGTGCGTATAGTCCTCCTCCCCTCCAACGTCTGGCAACAGTTTTTCGGGAGATCTGCTTTCCTGAGGCAGCAAGAAACTGATTTGCCACCTGCTGAGCTGTGGTGCGCCTGTTCCGTTTTGCTGATAGGACGATATATCTGTCTTCTGCAGGCGTCGTACTTCTAACACGACCTCCCCCGTGCCGTCTACTACACATTCCAGTAGTTTAAAACGACTTCCCACAGCCGTGAAACAACGATGTGAGCGATGTCGAACACCCTGGCAACATCTGTTATTTTTCGCACTTCTTTGATCTTTCTCAATAATTCGGCCACGTATAAAATCATCTATGTGATGTCGGGAAGACATGCCAAAAATTTTAAGTTCGTCTATTAAATCTTTCCTGTAAAACTTTGACTTGAAACAACAACTGTCCACACGCGTCAAAACCTTTAAAGCTCTTATGAACGCTATCACGTGATGAACAGACGTGGGAAAAAATTTGCATACTCATACTTCTTCTTACTAAAATCCCGCACTTATTCTAATTTTTCCACATTTTTTGCTTCCTTTCATTTGTGGTTGCTATGGATGATAGTGTTATCCGCCCTTAGCAATTGTCCAGCAGTGTATATTTTTCAAACATGTTAACTTGTCCCAAATGCGTAAAAAGCTGTAAATCATTAAACATTTTCATCTCTTTTAGAGATTAAAAATTTTGGCAATGTTTTGCATGAAATAAAGAGAACAATCACAGAAATATATACACTGGTGTGCAAAAATTAAGGACAAAGTCGAAAATTAGCATATCAGCTGAACGAAGAGGCAAAGCGGACAGAAAGACCAACCAGGAGAATAAGTAAGGAGATGTACGGTAGCCATGCGCAGATATGCAGGTAGACGTAATGGGAGAGTGTTTGAGTTGTATAAAGCATGTTGTCGATGTAAGATCAGTATTTCTGGCAAAGAGATTGCACGCCGTATAGCAGTTAAAATCACACCGAGTTGCTGCCTCAGCGAGGAGAATGGCGAATAATCAATCTGTTAGACGACATCTGGATGCTTTTTCCCGAGGTCGAATTATTGGGAAGTTGGAGGAAGGCCGCAGTGTGACAAGTGTGGCTGCAGAGTTTGGAATTGCTCACAGCATCGTTTCACGACTTTGGAGACAATTTCAAACTACAGGAACAGCTATCCGGGGTTCAGTAGTGGTCGTCCACGAGGAACCACACCCGCAGATGACCGGTACATTGTCTTACAGGCCAGAAGAAAAGGCGGCAGACAGCGGGAGAAATCGCTGAACACATGACACAGGCGACTGGACGACCGATATCGCGTTTACCGTGGCCAGAAGACTGCACGGTGGTGGTCTGTTTGCACGACGCCCTGTACGGTGTGTACCTTTAACGCCTGCCCATCGGAGAAGGTGTTCTCTGTGGTGCCGGGAACACCGGAATTGGAGAGACAATGAATGGGGACGAGTACTCTTTACAGATGAGAGCAGATTCAGTTTGAGTAGCGATTCTCATCGCATACTCATCTGGAGAGAGCGGGGAAGCCGCAATCATCCCTCGAACATCATTGAAAAGGGACAGGTATGGAGGTCGCGGTGTTCTCGTTTGGGGAGGCATCATGCTTGGTAGTCGTACAGACCTTCACATCTTCGACGCAGGTTCAGTCAACGGGACCCGTTATTGTAACGAGATTCTTCTTTGTTATGTGCGTCTTTTTAGAGGCGCTATGGGTCTGCAGTTCCTTTTCATGGACGACAATGCACCATGTCATCGCACAGTAGCTGTCGAACATCTCTTAGAGAGTGAGGATATTGAACGTATGGATTGGCCGGCACGATCTC
This sequence comes from Trichonephila clavipes, assembly GCA_019973935.1. Taxonomy (NCBI): domain Eukaryota; kingdom Metazoa; phylum Arthropoda; class Arachnida; order Araneae; family Nephilidae; genus Trichonephila; species Trichonephila clavipes. Next base: position 924,992 of record BMAU01002031.1, on the reverse strand, counting down.
CGATTCTCAATCCCATCGAGCATGTATGGGATTTTCTAGGCAGACGCTTGGCAGCTCGTACCTTACCACCAGTAACGATTCGGGAGCTTCGATTGGCACTGCAAGACGAATGGGCAGCAATGCCTCAACAACTCATTGACACCCTCATTCTCAGCATGGGCAGACGCTGTGAAACCTGCCTAGCAGTCAAGGGAGATCATATCCCCTACTAAAGACCGGATGTTTCTTGCTGGACACCCATCACAGGGATGTTTGGGCCTTCAGTCGCATTGCGCTCCGTGCTACTTTTTCAATAAAGCTTCTTTTTTATCCCTCTGATTTCTCTTTTTAGTAAGTGTTGCTTACATTACACATGTCCTTACGTATTGGGGATCTTACGGTATTAAATGTGTTGATTTGGAAAGCTTTTTACAAAGTTATATTGAAAAAACCGTCTCGTCCTTAATTTTTGCACACCAGTGTATAACATTATATATGTTTTTTTTCAATAAAAATTTATTACATTACTGATTAAAGCAGGTATGTAGCACAAGTACAAGCAACAACAATAAAAAAACTTTATTACTTCAACAAAAAATTCTTTGGTGAAAATTTCTAAAAAATTTTAATACTGCTGAAAATTAAAAGTAAAACCTCTCATGAAGAAGATACTTCATTTTAAAGTACGTTCCAATATATTTATGCTCTGAAAAAATAAATATGCTAAATCTTTGCAGACATTTTTTTTAATTAGAGAGGAAACTTAAACAGGACTAAAAATGTTTTATTTCTTTGTTTTAAAGAAAATTTAAGAATATATGACATTAAAAACGTACACATAAGAAAAATTCTATGTAACTGATATAGATTGGAAGAGGCCTCTCTGAACTTGCAGTTAAAACAACGAAGTGATTGATTGATTGGCTATTAATATCCAACTCAAAAACTATACAAGGGCAAATTTCGCGCAGCAAATTTCGTTATTCTAAGCGATAGTTAAGTAATGAAAACAACATCCACTCTCCAAACATCTACAACTCACCAACATGAGAATGTTCAGCCTTGACAAATTAAACGCGTATTAACCCCAGTGTTAGCAGCCCCTGGGGGGCGCGAGCATATTAAAAATAAAGGGTTTAAAAAATAATTTCTTGGAATGAAGTAAAAAAAAATGCTTTCTGACATAATAAAAAATACACATTTACACTGATATAATTTATTTTTATCATCTGGTGATCATCAAAAATAAAAGATTCCACTTTAAACGCTCATTAGTCATCTTTGATCCTATAACCAAATTAAAAAATATTTTGTTTGCTTTGCGGTCAATATGAGAACGATGAGATTTTTTTAAAGTTTCTTTTAACGATATCAAGCGATGAGAGATTTTTTATTGCGTTTCTTCTAATCTAAAATATTACTTTAGCTGACCTTCGATTTTAATGGATGGTTATATCCGTCTTTTTTTTTTTAGGGAAGTTGTCAATATATATAATATATTTTTGTTTCATCTTTTCCATGTGAAAGAGTTTTATGATATGTGGATAAGCATGAGTATTCTGAAACATATAATGCATAATGAAAAACGTTTTACACAATTATTTTTTAGAACATGCTACACTTTCCCCATGAACAATTTTGTAGTTTTGATTGCTGTGTTGTACGGCTTATTATGGTTTATAAATGTAAATAAGCAGAATATTTTTTAAAAATGTGCATCTGTGATCCCTATTGAATAGAAGTTGAAACTGATCAAGCAATTGAAGAACCTACTGAAATAATACATATTAATCAAAATATATATATAGCGAAAGTAAGTATCAGAAAAGCGTTAGGCATGAAACGTTTGAGTTTATTTGAAATTTTCAAATGCTGCCTAAAGATCTCTATGAAGAAAACTATGAAGCCATAATGTAGCACTTCGCCTTGTCAAAAAGACACAAGGAAGAAAAAGTTCAAAATGCTATGTGAACTTTTCATCAAACAACAACAAAACTACAAAAACGTGAACAAAATTTGACAGTTAGCTGGAAAATAACGTTCCTGTGTTGTTAGCGAAAAGTGTCTGTGATTTATGCCCTTTATTAAGGACTCGCACATTTGGAACATTTTCTTTAGTTTTATTGGATTTTTTCTCAAATTTTCTAAGAAAAATTGAAAAGTCCTTGAAAGTAGGTAAGTATATTTTCTCTTAGTTAAATTATTCACTGGAATTGTGATTTTAATCGTGTATAGTAAAAATAACTATAAAATAAATTATAGTTTTAAAACAAACTGAAAAACACGCTTTTATAGTGAATCGAACACTAAAAAGAAAAAAAAAATATTACTTAAAAGTAACATATACAAAATTTAATACTTATCTTGTTAATTTGTACGGTTTATAATTATGATCGTATTGTAGCTTTAGTGCTAAAGGGCATTATTATTGCATTCAATACATTATTATTTTTAGGGGGGCACGATAAAAATTATGATTGAAAAGTGGGTCGCCAGTAGTGAAAGTTTGAGAACCACTGATTTGGAGACTTGACAGATTTAACGCGCATCAGTCCTAGTACACGGCGGGTTTCTTATAATACCAAGACTCGAACGTGTAATTTGACAACATCACCTACTAGTTCACAATTAGAAATAATTGGCTACTAAGACCTAAGATTACATACAAAGCAAAATTACTAAAAAGTAGTAAGGAATTCCCTACACAAAATTAAAGTATTATTTAGAAGTATTTTACGTACACTCTCAGCTTTTTGACTTTATCTGGGGGCGGAATAAAGGACCTATTAAAATTATGTTAAAAAAGAAGCATAAAAAAATTTAAAGAACAACTAAAGTGTAAAGTATTTATTAAAAATAAAGGAAACCGAGTGAGTATGAAATTGATTTAGGAAAGAAAAGAGGAATGCATATACAAATATTCGAGGACATTTGGATAATGTATTTAAATAAGCAAAAAATTACAATTCACAGAAAAAAAATTGCGTCTATTTTTATTTTTACAAACAAAAAATTAATAATTAAAATACGATACAAGGAATATATACATATCGTAAGCATTATTATCGTAACATCGATGAAACATACATAATTTTATCAAGTTTGACCATTTCGATCTTTTTGAAACTACTATTGCACATATATACTTCGTCCCAACCTGAAAATTTTCTTGTAGTATTGTTGGAATTTTTAAGACAATTGAACAAATAAAAAAAAATTATTTAGAATTGTAAATAAACTTTAATTTAATTTAAGGTATCCAACTACGTTCGGAGCTCTTATTTTATAAACGCGTATAAATAGATAATTTTTATGATATTTAGTGTCACTTAAATTACAATACTATAAAATTGTTTCAAGAATATTATTACAATAAATAAATATTTAAATGCAACATTTTGGCAAAAAATGAACATAGAATGACCTATTTTTATAACATTTCCTTATATGGGAAGTACTTCTATAATAATAGTATTTTGCCTCTGTATAGTTCTGACTGCTGTACCGAACCTGAACTAGGTTTTTGAATTATATAGCGTAGAAGTGTATCTATCCCTATTTTAATACAACAGAGTGGATAAATTATTTTAAGAAAAAATCACCGACAATTATTTCAATTGGTAGTAACTCTGAAAATAATGCAAAATTTTCAAAAATCCTAGTTCAGGCCCTCGGGAGATATCTTAGCTTTAAATAAGCAAAATATTATTATTATAGAAGAATTTTTTGGTGAAATTGTCGAATCCGGCACTTCTCCGCCAAATTTTGAAAAATCGCCAATTTGGCGTGTTTTTGCGTGTTGTGTTTTGGAGTTATAACCCTACCACAACACGCAACGCCGGAGCGCGAAATTCAAGATGGCGGAAGGAAAATCATTAAAAAATAGCATTTTAAAGTTTAGAAACTGAAAATCGCTGCAAAAATCAGGCATTTAAAAATGGAAATAATTTCACTTACCTTAAAAAATGCTGCTATTTCCGACATTTATGATGATGATGAGTTGCCTACTGAAATTATACCAGTGTGCTACTGCATGATTTCTGAGAGCACGTTCTGAAACATTTTTATTTTTGCATCACTAAAAAACGGTGCAAAAATCCATATTGCTCAATTCAATCCAAAACCATTTCTTTACACTCCTAAACACATGATGGGTATCCTTTTTCACACTGGACTGCATTTTGCAGTACCATTCAAAAATAATCATTCACTTTCTTACCCGTTCTTTCTTTCCCATACTTTTTCCACATTTCGGACACACATACGATGATCAATCAAACCTTCCATGCACCATTCTAAAACAGCTTTCTTTCCAAGCACAGGCAACATAGCAAAAACCTTTAACAATAGTAATTTTTCATGCATTCATTCAAATTAATCCTAAGAGCATCGCTGGACATCATGGCAATCTTTTTGAAATTTATGTGAAGAAAGAAATAAAAAAAAATTACCTGTAAAAGTAATTCCCAAATCGAAGAAAACGAAGCCGAACAGCTGACCCAACCGGAGCGAAAGAAGTAACCGTTTGCTGTGTAACGGATTTTTTGAAGAAAAAAAAACTTTCTGCTCATGCGCGAGAAAAACCGTTGGAGAATTAAACTGTTAAAATAAAAAACCAATTACGAATGCGCTAACTTCGTTAAAACTGTTAAAATTAAAAACATCTACTGCGCATGCGCCGCATTTCGCCAAAAAAGCGACTTCTCCACTGAAAACGAATTCAGAAGGGTTACCAGATTTGGCGCATCTATCGATTTGGCGAGAAAACACTTGGCGCGATAAGTGCCGGATTCGACAAATCAACCGAATTTTTAATAAAAATAGTTAATTTAAAGTTCACTTTTTGCTAAAATATTACATTTAAATAATTTTTTTCTAACAATATTCTTAAAACAATTTTCTATATGTATTCTAATATCATAAAAAATATTTTATAAAAAGTATCCATGTATATATACGCTTTTTTTAAATCACTGTTCCGAACGTAGTCGGATACCTTGAATAATCTTTTTGTACATTTTGTTTTATGTGAAATTGTTCTACAACGACATGATATTTTGTGATCTCCAAATATATTTAATTTGATGTTCGATTGTAGAAAGAACTTTGTAATGAAATGTTATTACAAAAATCTGACTCTACCACCAAAGATATACTTTTTTTAAATTTATTCTTAGAAGTTGTTTAAGTAAACACAACAGAGAGAAAAAATAAATTTGCGTACGATTTGAGTTATAGTACGATAGAAAATTATAAAATTCTTATCTGACTATGTAGTTGTTGTGAAAGCAAAATTATTACAATTACAAGAAAAATCAAAAACGTAAGTTAACAGGGGTCTCAGGGGTGTTAAATTTCTCTAGAGAGCTGAAAATATAAACAATTTTCAAACAGGTATAATTTTTCAAAATTTAAATTAAATACTTCGAATATTTTACACATTATTTATAAAGGAATGAGGCTTCAGAAAAGTGTAAAGTAATAAAAATATAACAATAATTTTAAAAAGTTTATGCATACGAAAATAAGAAACATTTCTGTAAGAAATATTACTTAAATTCTACGTTGCGCATGCTATTTTCTAAAACAGTAGCTTTAATTACTAGTTATAAGTTGATTTACAAAATTAAATGTATTCTTATTACACTGTAGTATTTTTTATATAAATAGAATGATGAATTATATTTTTTAAAAAAAAAATAAAGCATTACATTTTCAAATTTTTCTTAAATATTTCATTCTTTTTCAAATATTTTGAAATACAAACGATATATTATTCTTAAGCGATGTAGAGTTTAAATAGTACGATATATTTTATAATTCTATAAAGTTTTATACACATCAGAGGCTACTATTTTAGAAAATAGCGTGCGCAACGCAAAACTTACTTAATATTTATTACAGAATTATTTCTTATTTTCGTATGCTTATAATTTTTTAAATTATGATTATATTTTAAACATTTTATACTTTTTGAAGCCAAAATCCTTTGTAAGTAATTTGTAAAAGATTTGAATCACTTAAATTAAATTTAAAACAATTATACCTGTTTAAAAATTCTTTATATTTTCACCCTTCGAGACAAAATTAACATCCCTGAGACTCCTTTTAAAGAAAATGTCGTTTAACTTTTAAAGCTACGAGAACAATAATAACTTTTTAGACTTTGAGAAGGATATGATAAAACTGGGCATGTCCAATAGGAACTTGACTGTCAAGTAACTTTTAAGTTCTGACAAATCTGCTCTACATCTTGCATTTTAAAATTATGTTCTATTCAATTACTAAAATTTCTTAAAAATTCGCGACATCAGATACAGTAAAGAATAGCTCTCTTACATTAAGTTAAAATTTAGTAACCGTTTAGGCGGACATTTTGCACGCATCGACAAACTGTCTTGCGTACACAGAAAAAACTTCACATTCAAAACACGAAAATTACTTCTAAGCTTCGATATCATGGAGTATTTGAAGAAATTAACTTATCCTGTCTCTTTCGGATGAGATGCACACAAATAAAAATCGAAGAAAGACACATACTTTATGCTCAACATGACCCTGGCATGTCGTCTTTCATCACTAAAAGTAGGGAGCGCTGGAAGAAGAAAAAAGATTCCGAAAAATAGTAAAAGAGGAGGGATCATTTTTTGAATTGTTTCTACTTGACACTTGTGATTGTCTGCCTTCATTCAAAAGTGCTAAGAATCTTCCTATATAAGCTGCAAGTAATCCTCAACATATCACACTCGTCTTCGACCAGCACAGGTAAACCCTCTTCTATCGTCTTGTGGAAGCTACAGAAGTAGAACTTTTTCAACATGAACGGAATGGTGAGTTCCTATGAATATTTTGTACGAGTTTTTTTATGAGCCGTTTTCTTTGAAAGTGGTGTAAGTCCATAGTTGATAAAAAGTTAAATAATGATAACATTGAATGCAATCTGCTATGAGCTTTTTATCTATAAACAGTTTCTCAAAAAAGTCATATCAAAATTTCCATCAGTTTGTCAATACAAATTTGCATAGTTAATGAAATAACAAGTATAATTAATTTGTAAGAGGTGTAAGTCCAACGTTTTAGCAAAGACATCATATTTAGTTAAAAAATTATACTACGTAATTTCTTTACTTCATTTTAAAAAATGTGGCAACACTTTTAGTGGCACAAAAGTGTTCATTTGTTCCCTGGAATTTTGGTAAATAATGATAAAAATTAAAAATGCGTAATTTTTTAATACAAAAATTGTAATTTAAATGGCATTACCAGATAAAATATTGAAATTAGGCCCTTTTTTCTGAGACATTTTATAAAAATTTCATAAAGAAAATTGTTTTGATTGTGAATTGAAATCCCATACTTAATATTTCATCAATGTATGATTTTTATATTTTGTTGCCTTTGAAAGTGGTGTAAGTCCATTTGAGATCGCCAAAAGTATAAATTTCTTTTAATACTTTAAAAACTATCACGTTATAAAATATAAGATAAATTTAATATTTAAAAAACATAAAATTAGCGTATTAACATATATACCAAGATTTTTCAAAACATTCAAATACAAGCTCTTAGATATCTCCTTGTAACATAAAATGGACTTACACTACTTTCAATGGAAAGGGCTCATATTAGTGTTGATATAATAATTATTAATAAGCAGTTATGCAGATTTATAAAACATACTTAATCGAAAAATTATCTAATTAATTCTATGTTCTTGACATTTTAAAAAAATTATTTAAGATAAACCCATTAAGAATTATACATGAATGTAATCATTCAATGCTTTATTATATTAGAAAAATACTTTCATATAAAAGGAGAAAAACTGATCTTAGTATTTGTTGATTTAAATGAAATCTACAGATTTCTCAAAACGTATGATATAAAAATGTCAAGGTATGTGTATAGTAATTACTTTTGCTATCTTTTCACCAGGTGACCCTGTGGTCGCTGGTGAAGTATGGGACACCGAATGATAAGCCATCGTTATAAAAATGACTAAGTTTATTGATCTATCAACTTACGATCAGGAAATGCTATAAGCCGAGAAAGCTGTCAAATTTAACCGCTATCCTAAATTCCTAAGGCAAATAATTATGCACTTACCTGCGTGTGATCCGATGTAACTGCACTATGTAAAGGTCTACCTGACGTGTCTAAGGGTGTGGGAGAAATGGGAGGAAGACTAGCCATATTCAGAATAACTCAATTTATTCACAGCACCAAGAACAACACAAATTCGATCAACCAAAGTTAAGAGATGCACTCAATTATCAAATATGAAGAGCAATTTACGAGGTACACGAGATATGAGAAGGCTTTAAATAATTAGGACACTTACCTCTATTCAATAGCTTTGACTTCTTAGCTACCTAATCTAGATTAATTCTTAAGTGACAGATCATCAATTTAAATATTACACTTATCATCTACTAAATATCCACATCTCACTTCAAGTTTAATTAATCACTGCTCATGCTAGCAGTTTACCCTATCTCTCTTTCTAACCTGAACGCTTAGACTTTATATATAAGTCTTAATTTGCATGATCACGTTTTCTTCTTCGGGAGAAAGCTTTACAATATACTAATTTTTAAAGACCCAATATTCCCCAAGAGGGCTATTAGTGGAAAGAACGCGAATAGACCCGTCATAACTAGAACGTCTCGCGTGGTAAACTGGATATCCCGGACCAAAGCTTCTCTTCAAGAACTCCAAGGACTTCAAATAGTAGCCTTGATATTCTAACTTGAATAGCAGCTTAACGACTATCTCTCACACTCACTCCGCTAGAATTTAAATGGCTCTCAAATTTACATAAATAATGGTTTCTCCACAGGAAGCGATTTTTATAAACATACAACAGCTAAGAAATATTTTTTCCCATAGAACTCATGTAAGGCGAGAATAGGACCCGTCAAATCTTTAGCGACATTTTATACGCGCATCATTAAAATATTAACAATAATTTCGAGCATTTCGTTTCATCAACCGATTTAAATTACTAGAAAATTTAACTAAGTCTTGTATTAGCAAATAAGTTCTAAGATTTTCTTCTAAACATTTGAACTTTTTAAAAATAAAATAAGATGAAATAACTCCAAAACAATCTCTCTCCCCCTCCGTCTCTCTCCTAACACTTAGGATATTCCAGTTCATGCAGGAAAAGTAAGAAACCTTGGAAAATTAAGACCTAATCAGTATCTAATGCGTACAATACAGTAGTGCACTCAGGAATTTTTCAAGGGGGGTCCAGGGTCGAAAGTCCACTATTCTCCTATCATTTTCCAATACGCCGCCCAACGTATTCTTTTGGTTTTGTCAATTTTCGGGAACAAAAAAAAAACAGTAAAAAATTAATTATTGAATGAATAATTAGCATTAATTAATAAAATTAGTTATTAATTACAAATACTTAATTAAATTTTACGTACTATATACATTGAATTACATTCAATCGGGGAAAAAATCGAGGGGTTTGGGGTTGTTCGGTTTCGAGGATCTCCCCTCCCCCCCTTGTAAGCGTCACTGGACCAGTATATGTATTTCTACGCAAATACTTAAATTCTAGAGATAAAAATGCATTCATAGTTCATATATATCAACTTTTAATCCCAGGATTTCTATGTAATGATTGTTTCAGAACTCTCTCGCCTCCATCACCCTTTTGCTGTGCGCATGCGCAATGGCCAACGCTGGAACCTTGCTGCCATACGGCTACGGAGCCTACTCTGGCTACTATGGATTACCATTCGTACCTGGTGTAGCACCTTATGCAGCTCCCGCTGTTCCAGCACCACCAGTGGCCGCCGCTGCTGTTCCAGCCGCCCGTGCTATTGCTGCTGCCGCTGCAGTTCCAGCCGCACCTGCTGTGGCTGCTGCCCCTGCTGTTCCAGCTGCTGTAGTTCCTGAATATTTCTCTTATCCTTATGGTTACCCTTATGGATATCCTTACTTTGGAGCATATGGAGCTTATCCTTATCTCAAGAAATGAAATGCTTGATAAGAGGAGCAGCGATTTGTGGAATAGGTTCCATTTCATGTACAGGTAAAACTTATTGTTTTTCATTTCACTTCATATAAAGCTTGATTTATTTTTAATCATCTTTTCTGTAAAATTATTGTGTTGGGTTTAATTATTTTACTTCATATGGAGCTTTTAAATTATGATGAAAAAAATTTTAAGTGTTCCTCAAACAAAATTTATGAAATGATTTCCTTATTCAAAAAATATTTTTGTAAATTTCATTTAAAAGTAGGTTTTTTTCTGAATTATCGATTAAGGGTATATTTTCTTACTATACAAATATTACAGAATGTGTGGGTTAGTTTTTGTTGAATTTATACAACTAGCGATGACTCGTTACTTCCCTTATATTTTCCACAACTGCAGACTACTGTTGATGTAGAGTTTACTTTTTCTCTGTAATTTTAATATTATCTTTCTTACATTATATTAAATAATCTTAGGGATCTGTTACTTTATTTTTTAAAAGAAAACCAGAGGTTGAGGACAATATAAAATTAAACAAATAAATAATGAAATCAAAATGAATTCCACAGCTTTTAATTGATGGAATCATGCAGTACTAACTTTTCCTGTTAAATTCACCTGCTATATATAGTAAATGTATTAATAATTAAATGTTTCATGAATTATGGATGTAATTTTCTTACATCCTCATATTAATTTGCATCTACACTTTTTAATCTGCCATAATTTTTACTCTTTTGGTTGAAATACTGTTTCTAATTCATTAATTTATGGAGAAATTATGACAATACATACTTACATTTCTTTAAAATCAGTATTTAACTTTTCTTTCAACTAATGCCTCGAGAGAGAAAAAACGCTATTTTACTAATCAATAAGAATATATGTGTGTGAACCATCATTTCATTTAAAATGAAAATATACTTGCCTTTTTTATATTATAAATGTATAAATTAATTACACTTCTTTTTCTATTCTTTGATTTGTAGGAATGCCAAGAGCTGTAAATAAGTAGCTTTGTTGAAGAACACATCTAGCAAGTCTTGCATAAAACGGTTCTAGGTCAAGAATTTTGTGAATTGTTTGTATGTGAAGCTGTAAATATGTGTATGCTGTACATGATTCGAAATCTAATAAAGTAATTTTTATATACATTATTTCTTGTTCCTTTTATCGAATAACAAATTTTCAATTTATAAACTTTTCCGCTACTTTTAAAATCTGTAACTTTGAAAAGAGATGAAAGGAATACCTTAAAATATATTCTTAAGCCGGTGAAATTGACGAATCCGCCAAAGTTTAAAAAATCGCCAATTAAACGCGTTTTTGCGTGTTGTGTTTTGGAGTAGCAACTCTACCACAACACCCAACGCCGGAGAGTGAAATTCAAGATGGCAGAAGGGAAATCATTGAAAAATAGCATTTTAAAGATTAAAAACTGAAAATCGCTGCAAAAAGTATGCATTTAAAAATGGAAATAATTTCACTTACCTTTAAAAAATGCCGCTTTTTTCCGACATTTATGATGACAATGTCCCCGGCTGAACATCGTCATCCTCATCCGACATAATTTGCTGCTCCTGCTCCGGCGTTAACTGTATACATATCCATATTACTTAATTCAAAAACCAAGACCCTTTCCCTATACACTTAGACACATAATGATTATCCTCCTTCACACTCGACTGATTTCTGCAATTCCATTCAAAACCATCTCTCTCTCTCTCTCTCATCCACTCCTTAACCCATTTTTTCTCTCATACTTTTCCACATTTCGAACATGCATACGATGATCCAATTAAACTCTTTTTCATACACCATTCTAAAACTGTTCTTTCCAAGCACAGGCAAATAGGCAAAAAAACTTTCATACTTACTCATCATACTTATTCATGCACATTCATTCAGATTTGCTACAATATTACTGTATAAATTAACTTCGAAGAGAGATGAAAGGATTTGTCTCCTTAAACCTTTTTTTATTGTGTATTTTTTGATGAGGTTAACCATTTTACCATGTAATATTTTTTGGATATGTCAAGATTCTTCGATTTACGGATAGAGTTTGTGTATTCCACAAATTAATTAATATTCATATTGACACGTGCATGTAGATAAATTCATATCAAATTATTGAAAACAAATTTCATTAATAAAATTCTGAAATTTAAATATCAAAGAATTTTGTAAAATGAGGTCTATGTTTATATCTACCTATCTATACATAGTAAATTAAAAATCAATATTAATAAATCTACTCTACATTCAAGAAGACGAAAGAGTTTTTATATCCGATTATGAATATAAAGTGATATATTTTTAAAATGTGGAATATTTTTAAGGAAAATGAGAAATAATTTTTAACTGTACAATTACATTAAATTACATGGAATGTTCAAAAATTAATTTATACTTTTTTATTCTTATATTTAAGGGAATTTTCAAACAAAAAAACTAAGTATAAATATTTATATAAAAAAAACGTAAAATCAGTGTATATAATATTTACCAACCGGTAAAAAGCACTGTTATCTCCGAAAAGTTTATTATCTAGCTGTAGTTTTTTATAACTTTATTTTTGGTTTGAAAACCTACGTATTTATATATATACAAAAAAAAGTCAACTTCCATGTTAGATATACACTGGTGTGCAAAAATTAAGGACGAAGTCGAAAAATTAGCATATTAGCTGAACGAAGAGGCAGAGCGGACAGAAAGACCAATCAGGAGATTAAGTAAGGTGATGTACGGTAGCACATGTGCAGATATGCAGGTAGACGTAATGGGGAAGTGACTGAGTAGTATAAAGCATGTTGTCGGTGTAAGATCAGTATTTCTGGCAAAGAGATTGCACGCCGTATAGCAGTTAAAATCACACCGAGTTGCTGCTTCAGCGAGAAATGGCGAATAATCAATCTGTTAGACGACATCTGAATGCTTTTACCCGAGGTCGAATCATTGGGAAGTTGGAGGAAGGCCGCAGTGTGACAAGTGTGGCTGCAGAGTTCGGAATTGCTCACAGCATCGTTTCACGACTTTGGAGAAAATTTCAAACTACAGGAACAGCTATCCGGGGATAAAGTAGTGGTCGTCCACGAGGAACCACACCCGCAGATGACCGGTACATTGTCTTACAGGCCAGAACAAACAGGCGGCAGACAGCTGGAGAAATCGCTAGACACGCGACACAGGCGACTGGACGACCGATATCGCGTTTTACCGTGGCCAGAAGACTGCACGGTGGTGGTCTGTTTGCACGACGCCCTGTACGGTGTGTACCTTTAACGCCTTCCCATCGGAGAAGGCGTTCTCTGTGGTGCCAGGAACACCGGAATTGGAGAGACAATGAATGGGGACGAGTACTCTTTACAGATGAGAGCAGATTCAGCTTGAGTAGCGATTCTCATCGCATACTCATCTGGAGAGAGCGGGGAAGCCGCAATCATCCCTCGAACATCATTGAAAGGGACAGGTATGGAGGTCGCGGTGTTCTTGTTTGGGGAGGCATCATGCTTGGTAGTCGTACAGACCTTCACATCTTCGACGCAGGTTCAGTCAACAGGACCCGTTTTTGTAACGAGATTCTTCTTTCATATGTGCGTCTTTTTAGAGGCGCTATGGGTCTGCAGTTCCTTTTCATGGACGACAATGCACCATGTCATCGCACAGTAGCTGTCGAACATCTCTTAGATAGTGAGGATATTGAACGTAGGGATTGGCCGGCACAATCTCCGATTCTCAATCCCATCGAGCATGTATGGGATTTTCTAGGCAGACGCTTGGCAGCTCGTACCTTACCACCAGTAACGATTCGGGAGCTTCGATTGGCGCTGCAAGACGAATGGGCAGCAATGCCTCAACAACTCATTGACACCCTCATTCTCAGCATGGGAAGACGCTGTGAAACCTGCCTAGCAGTCAAGGGAGATCATATCCCTTACTAAAGACCGGATGTTTCTTGCTGGACACCCATCACAGGGATGTTTCGGCCTTCAGTCGCATTGCGCTCCATGCTACTTTTTCAATATAAAGCTTCTTTTTATCCCTCTGATTTCTCTTTTAGTAAGTGTTGCTTACATTACACATGTCCTTACGTATTGGGGATCTTACGGTATTAAATGTGTTGATTTGGAAAGCTTTTGTACAAAGTTATATTGAAAAAACCGTCTCGTCCTTAATTTTTGCACACCAGTGTAAGTTTACCTTTTTTTCATAAATAAGTAACTGCACTAAAGAATTTTCTTTTTGCGGTCGTATACCGAATAAACTTTATGACTTTTGGATATAAATAGGTTTCCTTATAAAAAGATTTAAAAATAAGAAAAAATGGATGCGTATTCCTATCTAAATAATTTTTAAATATTTGCCTAAAATCGGCTTGTTCGGTTAAATGCTTCGAACAAAATCAATCTTTGTTACAAAATTTTGATCTCTCAAATAGTGTAAAAATAGTGCTTCTACAATGTTTTGTTTAAGAATTAACCCCTTGTGCGCACCATGTAACCACTAATTAATCACTGTATAGTGCAAAATTTTAATGTAACTTCATGTGGATACATAACTTATTTAGGTGTACAATCAGTGTAACGAACACACACAGGAAACATTGTAAGATACATTTTTTTTATTTGAATTGTATAAAATTACAAAAGTTATATATATATATATATATATATATATATATATATATATATATATATATATATATATATATATATATATATATATATAGTTACAAAATGTTTGGGTTACGAAAATTTGAAAATAACAAGAAAATCAGAATTAAAATTACTAATCTTCGCGAAATTTCTCGAAGTGTTCCATGGAACAAAAAAGCTTTTCCCCAAGCATTACATAAGTGTATTGTCATTTTTGTCATTTTCTTCATCTTCTCATAACAAATAACAAAATCCGTATCAGTCACTGTCGTATCAAAGATTTCCGGCAAATATTATCATTCAGTATCAGTTTCGTTGAAATTCAACGACGTAGCCATTTTGGCAAGAAAAAGTAAAAATAAATAACAAAAATAGTTATGCAAACATTAGAAAGCGAAACGAAAGACGAGAGAACATGCGTTTTAACGTCATAAGGAAAAATGAAGTATGCACCGTTACGTCAAGGTCAATATTTCCAGAAACTTAGGATTTGCGCACACGCTAAAAGCGCAATCTGGTACGCAAAGGGTTAGTCAGCGAGTGAGTGAGTGAGTGAATATTAAATTCGCACTGTGCAGCTACTCGAGGGCTTTCGGTGACGGACCTCGTCATATTGAACCATGGTCAAGTGAAGAGGAAATAACCAGAGCTGGTACCCCTCCCCTCCATTAACTACCACATAAACGAGCTCTCCGCAGATTAAACGTGCATCGATCCTCCACACGGCGGGTCTTCAGCGGTACTAGGCTGGAACTCATGACACGCCAGTCACAAGTCCGTTAACTTGACCACTAAGCTACCACGACCAAGGGGTACAAAAAACACTGAATTCTTCAAACATCTAAAGAAAATTCTGAAGGATTATGCTTTGAGGGGGCTGCCATCATCCCCCATAATTTCAATGTACCAAATTTCGTCGTCAAAAAACTTTGCGTTGAGCTGTCCTTTTCCCCACATATTCTTCCTCTAGTTCAGGGGTGGTGAACCTTTAATGATCAACGTGCCATTTTTTGTAATGAAATGTTAAATTGGGTACAGACGTGCCGTCAAATAATTTTGACTTGTGATTATTGGGAAAATAATAAAACTATAACTACTTACAACTCAAAACTCATTATTTACTACGAAAAAATACATTTTTCACAGTAAAGTAGTAAAACGTGTAATTCAAATTAAAGTAACATTAGCGTGACTTCTGTTGTTGCAGATTATACAATAAATAACATATTAAGGTAGTAAGATGTCACTGTTAGCAGAATGCATGCTGAATTAGAATCATTTGCCAAACGGTTTTTAAGAGAGTTTTTAATGTTATTCATCTCTGAAAATAATAACTCGCAGGCATACGTAAATAAAAATATGGTTAAAATAGCAAGAGCCAGCTTCTTCAAGCAGTTAAATGTGTCTAGAATCTGTTTTACATACAATGTTCTACATACCACTGTTCCAGAATATAAAACACGCACCGCTTTGTTACCTTTGCTAATCATGCCATATTTCTTGGTCCAACACGTTTAAAATTCTCTGTTATACTAACTGTTTTGCATTTATTGGGGGTTTTTTCTTGTTCAACTAGCCATGTTAAAGAACGGTTAGAGAGAGAGAGAGAGAGAGAAATCGTAAATATTACACTAATGAACTTAAAATACATTAGTATCAACGAAATTTACCATGCTATGCGTAGACAAATTTCTCATGATTACTAATTGCAGTTCACGACGTAACTAAGGCAAGCCAATAACAAACGAGTAGGCTCGCCACAGCACCATGACCAGTCACTCGCGTTTGATCGTAATACTTCATTGTGAACTTTGTTATTTTGAACTAAAATGCAAACCGTTTTGATCGGTGGCGTGCCCAAAATATTATCTAACGTGCCTTCGATTTGCCATTCCTGCTCTTGTTAATACATTAGTAACCAAACTCAGCACACAAAAACCATGTAACCATCAAGTTATCATAAAATAAAACGTACTGTTACAAACCACAATAATATCTGATTGTGCGGTTTGTAAAATAAAATCATAATTATGTATTCGCACAATAAGGACGAAGCAGCATCAATCGAAAAATAAATTGAAACATTAACACTTTAAAAGTTACCTAAGACAGATACTAGAAATGTCTTTCTTTTGAAAGTGGAAGAAAAATCCACCCCACACTTGTAAGAAATGCTGCGACCATCCGGCTTCACCGGATCATATTATGAGATGCATCGGACTTTCTAAGGGGGACTTAATATCTAAACTTCTTATTATTATAGATTTTTTTAATTTCTACTATTATATAGATCACACTCTCTATACAATTATCTTGTTCAAACTTTTAATCGTTAATAAAATAAATTTATACGCACTCAATTAAGCTGAAATTTTATGTACACGATTATTTTGGATGACGTTACAGTAATTTTTAATTATAATTAATAAAAATTAGTTGATTAAAACTAATTATTTAAAGAATTACAAGTGCAGCCACGTTGGTATCATTTTTGGCGACTTAACGACCATTTTGGCGACTTCTCTCAAAACTTGAAAAGGTTTTTTTCTTTAACATTTTAAAGCCCTTATTAGAGCTGAAATTTTCTATACTCGTACTTTATTGTTTGGGGCGACAATACGATAGTTTCTGAACTACCCTCGAAATTTAAATTTACAAAAAAATTGATAAAGAAATTCCCCGAAATTCAATTGATTTATTGTGTGAGATTTATTTTGATCTTAAGTGTTGCATACCACACCACCCGAATGTGACACCTTGAGAAGTTATTGCCTGGGATTCACCGCTGTTCCAAAAAATGATAAGTGGATGAAGTGTTGCGGCTGGTATCATTACTCTTCAATAATGTCTAGGAAAAGAATCATTTCAACATTCTGGCACTCCAGTTTGGCGTTCTTTTTTTATATATGGAAAAATAACTTTTCAATAAATGCATTTAAAAAGTTACGTGCTGTGCTGCTTTTATTCGACCGTTGCCAACTCTAAAGGTTGTCACAGAAATGCTACTCTGCGTCTTGTGAAGAAAAACGTCTCGTCAAAAAATTTTGCTGCAAGAGCTTCGGTTTTTTTTGTATCTTTATTAAGTTCAACAAAACAATAATATTAATTCATTCATATTTATTAAAATACATGAGTCCTTTATTTCATGTTAAGGTATCCGACTATCCTAAAATCCTGGTTTTTTAAAAAAACCTGACAATTTTTTTTAATGATTTTATTTTATTAGCTTTGTAAAAATACTACGTTTTTTATTTTCGATTCACCACAACAAAAACTACAAGTGTTTTAGTAAAAGCAGTTGTCATAACTTAAAATAAGATTTCAAACTTTAAAATGCATTTTAATCGAAATGTATTTTTTTCGAAAAGCTTAAAAAACAGGACAGCGATTGCTGAAAAAGTTTCTGAAATGATTTGCTGAAATTTTGTTTGTGTTCTGTATAACAGTGGAAGTGTTTTAACCTTCAAATTTATCAAATATTACAAAATTTAATGTTCTTTATGTGAATATAATCACTGTTTTTTTAGGCAACTTCCTATAATCACTAAGATAAAAGGTTTTTGTAAAAATTAAAATATCTCTTATCCTGAAGGTCATTTCAAAAAGCAATATTAAAGTAATCCATCAAAACTGAAAAACTGAGAATTTGTTCATTTACTATTTGTACAGAGTAGGCCCCATTTATGAAATTTTTTGTCAATTTTCACCTCTTTTTTCCCATTTTAGTAGTAATCATTTATTTTTCTCCTCTTAATATTAGCCTTTTTTTCTTAAAATGTCCTAATTAAATCTAAAAACCTCAAAAAAATTTCCATGTCTCCATTTTTTTTAAAAAAAAGTGGTCGCAAGTAGTTGGATACCTTAAGCCAATACATCTTTCTAAATGCCATTTTCTAGCAATATAACGTTTGGTTGCAGACAGCATGCAACAATCAACAAGCCATTAAAAGTGCTGTCTTACCATTGGTGTCTCCTGATCGTTCATGCATCGAGCCCATTTTGAAAGTGATTGGTCGTTGTTTGCTTGCACATTCATCGCTGTGTTCGGTGGGCTGTGGTAAATAGTTCTAAGCGAAGGATCTTCCATACCTCTGGCTGCAATTTGATATTCTTCGAACAATTCAAAATTGGCTTACATTCGAATAATCTCATTTGAAACAGTTCGTGGGTTTCAGAAGTTTCCTATTTCTCTACCTTCTATCCATATGTATAAAGGAGAAAACAGACTCACTCATCAGTATATATATGGTATTATACCAGCACACTTAAAATTTGGCAGGCATGTTTCTTTCGTTGCATAGAAATCCATTAAGAATGAATTATGCGAAAATTGACTTCCAAGGCAGTTGCGAGAGGTTAACAAACTGTCTATAACAGAGTTATAGACAAATTTATGTTATATTTGTCTATAACAGAGGTTATAGGCAAATATCCTCCCTTTAAAACTATATATTAGACCGCTTCTACTTCTCCTTCTACTGACATAACAGCCCTTCGTGGTCCAAGGCCTTCTCAAGAATCCTCATTGATCCCGATCTCCGTTTAGCAACAGTTCTCCAATTAGTCACTGTTAACTCTTTCATGCGCTGAATTTTTCACAAAAATAATACACTAGAGGGAAATAATTACAAATATTTGAAATCAACCTCACAAAACTTTAATTATTAAACAAAGGCTGTTACATATTAATAATATTAAACACTTTTTCAAATAAAGGTTGTCCAAAGTTTTAAAAAATAGATGATACATATTTTGTAACACCACGCTTCAAGCACCATGATAGTTCCTCAAGCGCTGGGAAGGCCTTACTTTTGTTAAGCGATAAAATATTCCAGCAGCTAAATTTCAAGTTCTTAACATGTTTTCTAAGTCCTCTCAGAGAGATCAATCTGGATTCTTGTTCCTTGGACTTTGATACACAGTGGGTGATCGGTTAATGAACATAATCCGTTCCAAGACTATGTTCGCTATCCGAATTGTTCGTTAACCGATCATCGATTCACCATAGACTTCTATGTGAAATCGATTAATTCGTTCTGGAGACCCTAAAAATTAAATTTTAAAAAATGTATAATTTCTTAGTAAGTTCTTTAAAAAATAATACATACATATAGTCTTGCATATTAATCAGTCCTTTCCATTTTTTTGCTTATGGGGCGTTGAAGAACATGTCCAATGTCAATTGCTTTTCTCTCTTTTTCAGGATTTTCCAGAAGTAATTAATAGCATTGTTGTTGTAAAGATCACCAACCCTACTGACATCAGCTTGGTTTGGGTGCCATTCTAAAACCATTGCTCTGACATCGGCCCACTTTTTCAAAAGATCTTTAATGGCAGATGTCGGCATTGGTCCTCTTTCGTCTTCCTCTGGTTCAGAAGGAGACACATTTCGATGTGTTTCTTGCTGTTCTTCATTCAAAATTTCTTGGAGTTCTTCTGTCGTCAGAGTTCACCTTCATGTCCCATTATGAGCTCTTCTATGTCATCCTCTCGTTCACCTCCAATTCCAGATCTCTAGCAGCTGTCAAAATTTCATCCATAATTTAAGGGGTGTCTCCCTGATCACCTCCCAGTATGTGTTCGTTGTCCAAACACAAAAAATCTTTCTTGAAAGTTTTCGTTATCCGAACACAAAAATCTTTCGTGAAAGTGTTCGTTAACCGATTTGTTCGTTAACCAATCACCCACTGTAGATGGAATTTTACAGGATGAAGTGGTCATCCCCATTCCTCACCCCCAAATTGAAGGACAAGGTCTCTGAGTCTTCTGGTGTCTCTCATTCGATCTGTCTAGCATAGACCTACACACTTGAAATTTGTTCAGCAAGTCCTTTTTGCTGAGTAAAGATCCGCTAACGAGTTTGGCAGAAAGAAACTTCCAAGAGCATTATTAAGGGGATTGATTTTTTAGGATATATATTTATATATATAAAGAAGAGAAAAGCGACTCACTCACTGACTAATCACGATATCTCCGCAACTATTAAACCTACAGACTTGAAATTGGGTAGGTAAGTTCCCTTCATGGAGTAGACGTCAGCTAAGAACGGATTTTGCAAAGTTCGAAACCCAAGGGGCGTTATAGATAATTATTCTCATTACTAAACTATTAGATGTACAGTAGTGAAACTTGGTACACAGATTTCTTTCATAAAGTAGAGATTCACTACATAATGATTTTCCCAAAAATCGACCTCCAAGGGGCGTTGAGGGTGCTTAAGGGGCGTTATACATAATTATTTCCATTTTTAACCTATTAGACGTACAGTCTTGAAATTTGGTAAGCGAATTCCTTTATTGGTGTAGAGATCCGCTACAAAATAGTTTTGGGGAAAATTGATTTCCGAAGGGTCATTGAGGGGGATTAAGGGATGTAATAGATAAATATTTTCGCTTTTCAACTAATAGAAACATCTTGAAAGTTAGAAGGTATGTTCCGTTCATGGAATAAAGTTCCTTTTACAAAGATTTTTGCGAAAACGGACCCCCAGAGGAGTGAGGTTGCGAGGGATTAAGGCGTGTTATAGAAAAATTCCTGTTTTTGAATTTAACTCATTTACTTAAAATTTGTTGAGCACTTTTCTTTATAGTTGAATAAAGTTCCACTAAGAATGGATTTTACGGAAATCAACTCCAGGGGGAATTGGGGAGAGTTATTGGGAGGTATTGATAGACAAAATTCCCGTTTTTGAACTGCTAAGACTACAATAATAAAATTTGGTTTGCATGCTTCTTTTTTGTTGAATTAGAATCCGCTGAGAGTGCTCTTAACGAGGTATTGATAATAAAAATTCCGTTTTTGCTCTGTTAGATTTAGACTTGAAATTTAGCACGCATGTTTATTTTATGGAGTAGAGATCCACTGAAAGTTGCTTTGGTGGAAATCCACTTGATTATTAGGTTAAGTGAGCGCAAAAAATCTTTCTACTTCTATTTTAGATATAAATAGAAATTAGATATTATAATTTATGTTCTTTTTATATCAAGGGGCGAGAGTGTAACAGCTATAAATATATTTTTCAATACTATCGAATTCTTAATGCTAGATATCAATAATTAATATATATGTAAACAGTATACATATATACAACATCGTGAAATACCCAGTGAAGCGGTTGGGAAAATGCTAGTATATATATATTAGACTTGAAATTTATCAAGCATGTTTCTTTTGGTCAGAGTAGAAATCCGCTAAGAACGGGTTTTACGGAAGTCAACTTCCGAAGGGCTCAAAGAGTCACTGGGGCGTATAGATAAAAAAAATTTCGTTTCGAACTATTAGACAACAGTAAAATTTGGCATGCATGTTTCTTTTGTTCAGTTTAAGTCCACAACGAACAGGTTTTACGTAAATCGACTTACAATGAAAGTTATGGAAGAGTTATAGACAAAAAGAAAGAATTCTCTGTTTTTGAACTAATAGACTTACAGACTTGAAATATGGCAAGCACGTTTATTTTATTCCTTAAAAATCAATTAAAATCGGGTTAGTCGGAAATAGACTTAATGGTGAGGGAGATGGCTATTAGAGTATAAAAGATAATCATAATTCCGTTTTAACAATTCCTGTCTTTTTTTTAATCAAGGGGAGGGAGAGCCTTAAGAATGCTTTTGGTATAATCGTGTGTTTAATGATAGAACTTGGATAGCAATAATTTGTAAACAGTATATAATTATGCATCCCAGCAAAATGGGAGGGTAATGGATATTCATTATTATATAATCGTTTTTCCAATTCAAGGAAGTTGATTCTCCATACGATCGATTTCCTTTCATAATGACCTGCATAATTACTAATTGTCTCCATTCACTAGACCAGTGATTCCCAAAGTGGTCTATATAGACCCCCAAGGGTCTATGCCGAACTGCAAGGGTTCCACGTCAGCAAAAAAATAATTTGGGGGTTCATGAGGTGCAAATGGGGGGTCTATGATAGTTTCTCTCAATAAACAAGATTGTGACTTTAATTTTAAAAGAAAATTTAATCTAGTGGGGGAAACCAAATTTTACGTATTTAACGAACTTATTTACTTAATTTAATGAGGTTAATTTGCACTTACGGTGACAGCATAAATTTTATTAAAATAGGAATCATTTCAGAATTTCTTTCCAGTTAAGTTAAAGAAGTATAATACTGGAGCTTCCGAATTTTCTCAATTTGTTACAGACGATCTGACAAAAAGGTTTTCAGCTACGTTCAACATTTAAATGGCTTTTATTCAGATTTTGAAACCAGGTTTGATAATACTTTCACTATGGTAATACCACAGTAGGCATTGAATCCATATAGTCACATTGAAAAAAGAATGTCACATTACAATAGGAATTGATCCAGTGGCATAGCGTACACCCCCTCAACCTCCGCATTGCGGGGGATTGGGGCAGAGATTCTAAGAACCCAAAGCCTGACCAACCAAGTACGTATTCGGGCTTGGGACCTAAAACCTGACTTTGTAGGGGGAGGGGATTTAATATTCTCCATTGCGCTACTGAACTCATCGTAATAAGCACTAACGAATATCTTAAAGTTTAGAAACAGATATCAACAATTTTGCCTTTAAAAGGCAAACCTGTTAGAAGTCTCGAATTATAAAATATCATGAGGAAATTAATTTTTAATTGCTTTTTCTAGTGAGAAAGAGCTTCAGCGTGGTTGTCAATCTCCAAAACAAAACAAAAACTAAAAGAGGAGATTTAAGGTTAAATCTTGCAAGATTGATACCAAATGTTGAACATTTGTTATTCTATTGCAGATTCATCTAGGGTGAGTGAGGGAATATTACGTCACGCTATTCAGCTACAGGAGGGCTTTTGGTGATGTACATCGTGATTTTGATCAATGGCTATGTGATAAGAACGACACCTGAACTGACACCTACCTATCCTTACTTCCACATCTCATCAATGGGAGAACGCGTATCGGGCCCCTACACGACGGGTCATCAGCGGTACCAGGCTCGAACTAATGACAAGCCATCCAGGAGTTCATTACCTTGACCCCTAGGCTAATGTGGCCTACTTCATGCTGTACTTGGATATCAATTTATATGTAAACACCCAACCAAATACATCTCAACCAAGCTTCTCGCATGTCAAGTACTGCGAAGAAAATTCAGCTAGTAACAGACGCCCTGGAATTATCCTTTTTACTCACGTGTACTCACTTCTGCCTAACCGCTTTGTAGAGGGGGCCGATGCACGTTAAATCTATCAAAGCTCAATGTCTTCTCTTTGGTATAATGGGGTGTGGTACTTTGGAAAGGAATTTGCAAGCTCAGATGCCATCCTCGTCACTCGACCGAGGTCCAAAATTACAAAGTTGGTCGATAAGAGCCCTGATGTTGCTTCATAGTGCCACGCTAAAAATCTTTCTCTCACTTTTACTCGACATCCTGGTAAGCTAGGAGTACCTATATAAAGTTTAGAATTAATTATAAATAAAAAATTTTCGTAAATTGTACCATGTGTATGTGTTCCTTCTTAGTTTTTCATTTTAAAGTAACTTTGCATTTTTCTTCTTTACAGTGTAACTGTGACTACTGTGAGTACCGAAGCCCCACTCAAAAGGGGCTTCGATGCCTCCGTATCACAGTGCACCGAATAGGAATGAGGGTGGGGCGCATCTTGGACCCCAACGGGTGCCCCCTAGCCTATTTCGGTTAGACTGGCCTCCTGATAAAAACGCCAAGCAGAACTGATACCATCAAACAAGTAAGTAAAGAAAATCATTCATCTATCAGCAAATTACCTAAATAACACATAATTTTTTTAAGTTCATGGTGCTCCTTTTACAATTTTCGGTTTAAGTTAAGTTTTTGAAGTCATTTTTGGCACGCCGTATACTTTTAATTCAAAACAACACTACCCATTGTTTCAATTTATTACTTTTTGAATGTATCTTAATTTAAAAATAATACCTAATAAAATGGTACCTAATAAAATGTTTTCTTTTTAGGTCTCAAGAGGAGAAATCTTCATTCTTGTTCTGAAGATGCTGTTTGGACGGAATCTTGACCATCATAAACTTCATGGACCCAAAACAGTGATATCAGCATCTAATTGCCCAAAATCAAATCTGGTTAGCGGCTCTTTGGACCTCAAGTTTGGCCATATCAGTGACTGCCTGGACACCATCAAGTGTGCTTTAAGCACTGCTCTTCAGCGGCTGTTTGGACCAAAAGTTTGGTCGTATCAGTCACTGCCTGGATTTCAACAAGTGTGCTTACAGCACTGCACCTCACTGGCTGTATAGACTACAAGTTTAGTCACATCAGTGACTGCCTGACACCATCAAGTGTGCTTAAAGCACTGCTCTTCAGTGGCTGTTTGGACCAAAACTTTGGTCGTATCAGTCACTGCCTGGATTTCAACAAGTGTGCTTACAGCGCTGCCCCTCACTGGCTGTATAGACTACAAGTTTAGTCACATCAGTGACTGCCTGGACACCATCAAATGTGCTTTAAGCACTGCTCTTCAGCGGCTGTTTGGACCAAAACTTTGGTCGTATCAGTGACTGCCTGGATTTCAACAAGTGTGCTTACAGCACTGCACCTCACTGGCTGTATAGACTACAAGTTTAGTCACATCAGTGACTGCCTGGACACCATCAAGTGTGCTTAAAGCACTGCTCTTCAGCGGCTGTTTGGACCAAAAGTTTGGTCGTATCAGTCACTGCCTGGATTTCAACAAGTGTGCTTACAGCGCTGCACCTCACTGGCTGTATAGACTACAAGTTTAGTCACATCAGTGACTACCTGACACCATCAAGTGTGCTTTAAGCAATGTTCTTCAGCGGCTGTTTGGACCAAAAATTGGTCGTATCAGTCACTGCCTGGATTTCAACAAGTGTGCTTACAGCGCTGCACCTCACTGGCTGTATAGACTACAAGTTTAGTCACATCAGTGACTGCCTGGACACCATCAAGTGTGCTTTAAGCACTGCTCTTCAGCGGCTGTTTGGACCAAAAGTTTGGTCGTATCAGTCACTGCCTGGATTTCAACAAGTGTGCTTACAGCGCTGCACCTCACTGGCTGTATAGACTACAAGTTTAGTCACATCAGTGACTGCCTGGACACCATCAAGTGTGCTTTAAGCACTGTTCTTCAGCGGCTGTTTGGACCAAAAAATTGGTCGTATCAGTCACTGCCTGGATTTCAACAAGTGTGCTTACAGCGCTGCACCTCACTGGCTGTATAGACTACAAGTTTAGTCACATCAGTGACTGCCTGGACACCATCAAGTGTGCTTTAAGCACTGCTTTTCAGCGGCTGTTTGGACCAAAAGTTTGGTCGTATCAGTCACTGCCTGGATTTCAACAAGTGTGCTTACAGCGCTGCACCTCACTGGCTGTATAGACTACAAGTGTAGTCACATCAGTGACTGCCTGGACACCATCAAGTGTGCTTAAAGCACTGCTCTTCAGCGGCTGTTTGGACCAAAAGTTTGGTCGTATCAGTCACTGCCTGGATTTCAACAAGTGTGCTTACAGCACTGCACCTCACTGGCTGTATAGACTACAAGTTTAGTCACATCAGTGACTGCCTGGACACCATCAAGTGTGCTTTAAGCACTGCTCTTCAGTGGCTGTTTGGACCAAAAGTTTGATCATATCTGTCCCTGCCTGGATTCCCACAAGTTCTTGTTCTGAAGATGCTGTTTGAACTGAATCTTGACCATCATGAGTTACTTGGGCCCAAACCAGTAATATCAGCATCATTTTACATAAAATCTAATCAGGTC
The DNA here is from genome assembly GCA_019973935.1 of Trichonephila clavipes. Classification (NCBI taxonomy): domain Eukaryota; kingdom Metazoa; phylum Arthropoda; class Arachnida; order Araneae; family Nephilidae; genus Trichonephila; species Trichonephila clavipes. The sequence continues at coordinate 898,622 of BMAU01002031.1, read as the reverse complement.
AGCGTTTGTTTGGACAGCAAATTTAGTCATATCAGTCGCAGCCTGGCCACCACTAAGTGTACTTAAGTCTCTGAACTTTAGGGCCTGTTTGCACCAGATGTTGGTTTATATCAGTCGCTGCCTGGACAGTGGCTGTTTGGACTACAAGTTTAGTCAGATCAGTTACTGCCTGCGCTCCATCATGTGTATTTAAAGTGCTATATATCAGTGGTTATTTGGTCTTATCAGTCACTACCTGGATTCCAACGTTTTCTTAAAACACTGCACTTTAGTGGCACTTGTGTTTGAACCACAAGTTTGGTCGTATCATCCACTACATGAATCCCCACAAGTGTGCTTAAAGAAGTGTAATTCAATGGCTGTTTGAGCAACATGTCTGGTCACATCAGTCATTGCCTGGATTCCATCACATGTACTTAAAGAGGAATGCTTTTGTCGATATTTGGATTCAGACAAGGAGTCTGAATCCAAATATCGACTGTTCTTTTAACTATGAATTTTAGTTTTATCAGCGACTGTTGGAATTGCTAATAAGACCTCGGACACACACACATCTCGGACTTTTTCGAGATATTATATCTAAGCGTTTCAGTTTTATTACTGAAAATAGTCAAAATGCAAAGAAGTATCTCCTTTGTGTTTATAATCTACTTCAGAATGAACAACAATGAAAAAGAAGAACATGAAGAAAGTTTTCGGAAAAAATCACAAAAGAATATAAAAAAGTTAAAAGGTCCCCAATAATTCATATATTATAAAAATATAGATGAAAACTATTTAATATATATAATTTTACAGGAAATATTGGTAAGAGGAGATATTGAAATTTAAAAATATATATATTTACTTCAAAATAATTTTAAGTGTTTTGGGCAAAACAAGTCACGAACATTTTACGTGTGAAAACCTTGTGTAATTGAAAAACAATATTGACAAGGGAGGATACTGAAATCCAGAAACACATTTGTAACAACTGAAGTTATCACAAGCTAAACAAGAACTCATTTTAAGTAATGTGTTCCTGAACAATTATGTGTAAGAAATGGGTAAAAATAATTTCTGCGTTAAAAATACTATTCTTAAACACTAGTAGATTTCCGATACTGAAATAAAGATTCAAAAATTGTCGTTTCTTTCATTGCATTGCATGTTTTCATTGTATACTTCGATTTAAATTTTCTAACTCTTTGAAAAAAAATTACATTTATTGAAAGAAAATCATAACTGAAATTTCAATAATTAGATGAAGTTTTTAAAAAAATTAGAGAATAAGTATGTTAAAATTTATTAACCCTCTAACCGGATAGCACGGAAAATTCCGTCAGTGTAAAGATGCTTCGAAAATGGACTGCACGGATTTTTCTGCCTTCAAGTAACGTTTTCAAAAGCGGATTAGCCGCACTTTTCTGAAATCTTTTCCCCCTTTTAAAGGTTTAACATCTTGAAAGATAATTGGGGACGGGGGAAGCAACACAGCAGGACACTAATAAAAAGTTTTATGACTCGCAGGAAACCCGTGTTTTGATCCTGGGGCAATCGTAAAAAATCCAGGGGAAATTTCTTTAGACCCCAGGAAATGTTTATTTGTTACCTCGTTTTTTTAAAGTTTTGTAAAGTCCCAACGCATAAGTAAAACATGTTACAATTCCCTTTTGGTTTCATATTAATTTGAAACTGTAACAAGTTGGGGCGTGTCAGTGCAATCTGCTATTTTATATAGTTAGACAAATTATCTTTTTTTAAGTATATTCTTTCGATTCATTTTTCTTATTTTAATGAAAGCTTTCAGCTTTTGAAACATGATTATTTAATTATAAGATACCGAAAAAATTAATAAAACACCAAACTCTTTAAAATTTGGAACCTTTTCAATTTTCCAACCACTAAAAATGAATAAATTTAAACTTCATCAAATCATTTGAAACATTTTCTTACACTTTGATAAAAATAATAACAAAAAAAAAACTAATTAAGATTTATTAGTTTTTTTTTTTTTTTTTTAGATTTCAAAGCCTAAGTGTTCAGGGAAGTTTAAGTACAGTGTGCCTGGTTATATATTGTTAAAATACACCGAATTATATTTGAATTTTAAGTGCTTGAACTTCAGTTTTAATCAAAGACAACATGAATGAAGATTTTGACACATTTTTTTATAACTTGAATGTTTGAATAAATGGTAATCAAAAATATACGGAAACATTTACAGTAGACATTTATGCATATAAATTAACATAAAAATCAATTTTAAATTCGAGCTATTGAAAAACATTCGAATTATATATTGTTCAAAAATATCTATTTATACAAAATACCTCAACATTTATCTTTTTTAAAGGCTAACTGAATAAGTAATTAAAATCTGGATATTTTTTGAAATCTTGACCTTATAAAGCTAGAAATTTTATGTTAGAAATTCCATTTGAAATTTCGAAAAAAAAATGCATCGCGCAGTTAAAAATTATTTACCGTAAGTTTTAGCAATTGTTTGAGTATAATAAAAATTTCAAATTTTATTATGTAGCTTCTTTGGTATCTTTTAATATATTTCGAAGATTTCATACAATTCAGTTGAAAACCGCATGCTAAGAGCAAAAAATATACTAAAAAAATTGATGAATATACAATTACAATAAATTCTTACATAGAAGCAAAACTGAGAAGCTAAAGCGTAGGAATAAAAAATTTTGAGTATATCTGAAGTAGTTTTCGAAATATTTATTTTAAAGTTCAGAAAATTTGTGTACGTTATGTTATACTTAATATTAATTAAATGGTTAAAATAATGTGTTAATATTAGTCATGTAATCGTTTGATGACATATTCATATACTAATAAAAATTATCATGGTCATTGATGCGAATGTCAAGAATTTTATGTAATTTTAAATTCAGACATTAAGATATTGATGTAGAAAATATAAAACGACCATCTAAAATACATGAAAAATGCAGTCTGCTATAAAATGATCTTGACAAACAAAATCCGGCATTTTCACTTACTATAGCAGAGCCGGCTTAGTCAAGGGCGATCTGGAAAAACAGAGAGAGAACCACGGTTTTGATGGATGCCGCTCTAGCTTTTAAAGCTCCCGGGAAAAATTATATATATATAAATTACAAATGCAAAAATAAATCTTGTAATTTTCCATACATTTTTATAACAACGAATTGTGGAATTGGCTTCCAATACATTGTTGTGTGTTTGACAATATCTAAGGTAACCAACCCTACTTTAGATAGATTTGTACTACTTTTTCGTAACCGTATTCCTTTTAAAATTAATTCGTGCAGCCGAAATACACCTTTTGTACCCTTAAAAATTTATGTAAACTATAACGGTTAATTTTAATTTATGCAACTTGTGAAATGTTCATAATTAACCATTTCCGTCTAAACAGTTTACATGGAAAAAAAGTTTGGACTCCCTCATTCATTAGGGATTTATATAAGAATCTAACATTAAATTTTATTTTTCACCGAATAGGATCGAGTGGTAGTGTATAGTGCTTCCACACTACAGGTCTGGGGTTCTATTAACGGGCTGCGCAAGGTAGACTCTGCCTTTCATCCCCGCTACATTGGGTCGATAAATGAGTACCAAGCTTGCTTCGGGTCTTAAACACTGAAGGTCTCTCTTCAGACAGACCACCAAATCGGGACATCTGTTCATGCACCTCAGCGTCCAATGGTCACGAGTATTATGATGGGCACAGTAGTTCCTGGCCCTCATGGATTGTTGTGCTTCTGAGTTTGAGTCTTAAGTTTAAGGATTACCTCACTTTGGGGATACCCCTTAGATAAACATGTATTTCCACTCATTTGCAATTAAACATTTTTCTTTCAATTACGTTTATTTCAGAAGGAAATTTGATTTTTCAAATGTATTTGCTTAATAACATGTATATTTGTGTATTATATTAAACATTTTATCAATCCAAAATTACATGTTTTTAGCTCCTCTAAAAGCTTTTAGGATTTTACGACTGATCTTACAATCCATATACGTTTTATAGTAGTGTATTTAAAAATGATAAAGACATTTTTACGACTGTGTGAGCTTTTATGCCTCGTTTATAAATATAAAAAATTGCATTCAGCTACAGTTTTTAAAATGTACTGAAATAAGTGGAGGAATAGGATATTTACATATTATGAATATTTTTGACTGCAGTAAGATATATTTATATTTCAGTTTCTTTACAATTTGAATAGAAGTTGTAAGCCATTTTGCGAATAGTTTGATGTTGAGTATAAACCCATAGGCTGTTTAATATTGTAAAGTGTTTTTACTTTGATACCAGCACACACTAAAATTAGGCTCATTTGCAGTTATATGATCAGCTTCAGTGATATTTAAATTTTCAAAAATAGTCTACACGTACGAAAATATTCTTTCACAACCGCACACCACATCTCATACTATATCTACTAGTAAAGTCTAAATTTAAGGTATCCAAACACGTTGAAAATGACCAAATTCAAAACAGATATTTGTGTTTTTTATTTTATTGAATAACGCTTTCTTTTGGCTTTAAAAAACATGCATTATTTTGTGTCTACACTACCTAGAGGTCAAGTTACAATTAATTTTATAAAGTTAGAAAGCCGGAAGTTGGTCTTTGATCTACCAGAAGTAGGCATTTAAACTGCTTAAAATCTATCATAACGAGTCTGATAACTGAAAATGTTACAAATGTATTTCTATAAAACTTTTTGAACCTGATATTTATTTTATTTTCGAGAGAATGTACTAAAATACTTTTTGAGTTAGGGCTTGTTACTTAAGGTATCCGACTACGTTCGGAACTGTGATTTTGCAAAAGCTTATAATTGGATAATATTATGATATTTAGTGTTACTTAGATTAGAAAATGCATATAAAATTGTTTTAAGAATATTATTACAATAAAAAATTATTCAAGTACAATGTTTTGATAAAAAATGAACATAGAATGACCAATTTTCAAAATATTCTCCTTTTGTGAAAAATGCTTCTATTATAATAATATTTTGCCTGTATATTGCTCAGACCTCTGTACAGAGAATTTTTGAAATATATGACATAGAAGTGGGTTTATCCATGTTTTACGACAACAGAGGGGAGAAGTTTTAAGAAAAAAATGCCGATAATTATTTCAGAGGATTGTAACTCTAAAAATTATGAGGATTTTTCATAAATAGTAGTCCAGACTCTCTGGAGAAGTCTTTACTTATTATAAGCAAATTATTATTATTTTAGAAGCATTTTTTATAAAAGGAGAACATTTTGAATAAAGGTTATTCTAAGTTAATTTTTGCCAAAATATTGTATTTAAATAATTTTTTTGTCAAAATGTCCTTAAAACAATTTTATATCTATATTCTAATCTAAGTGACACTTAGTACCATGAAAATTATCCATTTATGCACTTTTTTAAAATCACGGTTCCGAACTTAGGCGGATACCTTAAATAATGGTATCTTAAAGAATGTCACATTTCTTATAATGTTTACTCAATTAGAGAGAGAGAGAGAGCTCTAAAATTTTCAAATTTTAATAAAACATTAATATTTTAGTACACTTCCTATATAAATGTATCGAAGAAGTTAGAGAAAAAAAAAGTAATTAACTTACTATTATAAGTCTGTTACTTTTTTCAAAAGTATTGCCAAAATGTCACTTATAATTGTGATTTTATCACTTATAATTGTGTAAGTAATTTATTTTAATTATTTTTAGTTAAATATTATCATTTATTGGTATTGAGTCCTAAAAAAACATTTATAATGTTTAAATATGCTTTTTAAAAAAAAGTACTCCGAATGTGTTTGATACCGTTAAAGAAAATGTCGGATAACTTTTAAATCTACGAGTACATTTATAACTTTTTAGACTTTGAAAAGGATATGATAAAACTGGGCATGTGCAACAAGAACTTGACGGTCAAGTAACTTTAAATTTTGACAAATCCGCTCTACACATCTAACTTTTTAAGTTTATGTACTAAACAATTAATAAAATTTCTTAAAAATTCGCGACATCAGATACAGTAAAGAATAGCTCTCTTACATTAAGTTAAAATTTAGTAACCGTTTAGGCGGACATTTTGCACGCATCGACAAACTGTCTTGCGTACACAGAAAAAACTTCACATTCAAAACACGAAAATTACTTCTAAGCTTCGATATCATGGAGTATTTGAAGAAATTAACTTATCCTGTCTCTTTCGGATGAGATGCACACAAATAAAAATCGAAGAAAGACACATACTTTATGCTCAACATGACCCTGGCATGTCGTCTTTCATCACTAAAAGTAGGGAGCGCTGGAAGAAGAAAAAAGATTCCGAAAAATAGTAAAAGAGGAGGGATCATTTTTTGAATTGTTTCTACTTGACACTTGTGATTGTCTGCCTTCATTCAAAAGTGCGAAGAATCTTCCTATATAAGCTGCAAGTAATCCTCAACATATCACACTCGTCTTCGGCCAGCACAGGCAAACCACCTTCTATCGTCTAGTGGAAGCTACAGAAGTAGAAGTTTTTCAACATGAACGGAATGGTGAGTTCCTATGAATATTTTGTATGAGTTTTATATTTGTGTGAATATGATAACTAATTATCAGTTATAAGGATTTAAAGTATAATTTATAGAACATTTATCTAATTAATTTTTGACTTTTTAAAAATTATTTAAGATAAATCCACTAAAAGCTATGCATGAAAGCAACCATTAAACCACTTAAGAGGTCAATTTTTTTCTAAAAATGTTCCAAAAAAAGCAAAAATTTTTATTGTATATAACAAAGCATAATACTTAACAAAAGATGAAAATGCAAACATTTTTATTTATTTTTCGATTTTAAAGTTTTCTCTCTCACACACACACTATTTTGTAAATAAAATAGTGGAACACAAAAAACTCGTATATGTCTACTTTTTATAAGTGCACTCTACAAGCTATGAAGAATATATATGCTTCATATATCTTTAAAAAATTTCTCTCAGATTTACAGAAGAATTTTTTGTTCATACCTCTTTTTCAAACGGTTGAGGATTTTGTGTGTGTGTGTGTGCATATATATGCACATCAATTTGAAGCATGGGGTAATACTCTTATATTACAATAGAGACAGAGATACTATTGGCATTTTTTTATTATATTTCTATTTTCATTTCTTCTCAAGCAGCTAATTGCACATTGCCTTGCCACTTCTTGAACTTTGTCCACTTTTTTCAAAAATCTAAATTTCTACCTTCAATGCAAAATCCCCGCCTTCACCACGAAGAAACTCCCGGATGAGTATTTCAGTACCATGGACAAACTGTGCATCTCCGAAAAACACTAGCACTAATAATCTCACTATAAGAATTAAGTGGAAATAGAAAGAAGAAAATATATCAGTGATCACACAGCTTACGGGCAAACCGGTTGTGGCTAGCTTTTGGTAGTCCGCACGGTGTACGGCAAATCAGTTGAGAAGTTATGGCTTTATTCTTTTAGAAAATACTTTTATGTTAAAAGAAAAAACCACTTTTAGCATATATGGCAATTATTTTTACTATCTTTAACGACATTTTGTACATGCAACATTAAAATATTAACATTATTTTTGAGCACGTAAATTCGTCAATTGATTTTACACCGACTAGAAAATTTAACAAGTCGTGCATTAGCAAATAAGTCGTAATACCTCCTACTAAACATTGGAATTTTTAAAAAATAAATTATATAATGAGATTACTCCAAAAACAATCCTTCTCCCCATATATCTCTACTTTCATCCCCTTTCTCTCTCTGTCATTCCCTCTCTTTTTGATAAATTTAAATGCACAACATACCTTTAAAAAGAATATTCCAGCCCATGCTCGAAAAGTAAGACTCCCTTTGAAAAACATGACCTAAAGCGTCTTTCATAGCAAAAGACCTAGTTTTATTTTGGAGAAAACACACAGTACCTGTATTTCATCCACTTAAATACGTTTATTTCTAAAAATAAAAACAATAGCAGAATTCATTTATATCAACGTCTCATGCCAATATTATTATGTAATGATTGTTTCAGAACTCTCTCGTCTCCATCGCCGTTTTGCTGTGTGCATGTGCAATGGCCAATGCCGGAACCTTGCTGCCATACGGCTACGGAGCCTACTCTGGCTACTATGGATTACCATTCGTACCTGGTGTAGCACCTTATGCAGCTCCCGCTGTTCCAGCAGCACCAATAGCCACCGCTGCTCTTCCAGCTGCACGTGCTATTGCTGCTGCCACTGCAGTTCCAGCCGCACCTGCTGTGGCTGCGGCCCCTGCTGTTCCAGCTGCTGTAGTTCCTGAATATTTCTCTTATCCTTATGGTTACCCCTATAGATATCCCTACTTTGGAGCATATGGAGCGTATCCTTACCTCAAGAAATGAAATGCTTGATAATAGGAGCAGCGATTTGTGGAAAAGGTTCAGTTCATGTACAGGTAAAACTTATTGCTCAATTCATACTATTAGCTCACACTCTCTATATATTTATTTATTTATCTTGGGGAAATTTTCAATCGTTAATAAAATACATTTTAAAGCGCTCAATGGAGGTGAAATTTTATATACATGTTTATTTTGGATGACAATACAGTAATTTAATTATAATTAAAAAATTAATTGAGTAAAACTAATTATTCAAAAAATTACAAATACAGACATGCTGGCATCATTTTTGGCGACCCTTTTGGTGACTTGTGTCAAAACTTGAAAATGTTTTTTCCTCACAGTTTAAAGCGCTCATTTGAGCTGAAATTTAAATGAAATTTGAGCGATTTGAGCTGAAATTTGAGCGATAATTTAACTATAATGAATTAAAATTAATTGACTGAAACAAATTAATTAAATAACTACATATACAGCCACTTTGGTTTCATTTTTAGCGACTTGGGTCAAAACTTGAAAAGATTTTTTTTCTCACGTTTTAAAGCGTTCAGTTGAACTGAAGTTTTATATACATGATTGTTTTGGATAACAATGCGATATTTTAATGATAATTAATAAAATTAATTACGACTTAAGTTATGATTCTATCATATGTATATGCCTATTTATATTAATTGTAACTATTTAATAAAAAGTAGCTAAAATAAAAATTTTCTTTGTTGATCTTAGTAGGAATTGATATAAAAAAACATTTTTATATTACTTTTTTCATTTCAGTTCATATGAAGCTTGATTTATTTTTAATCATTTTTTGTGTAGAATTATTGCATTGGGTTTAATCATTTTACTTCATAACGCGCTTTTTTAATCGTTATGAGGAAATTTTTAAGTGTTCCTCTAACAAACTTGTGAAAAGATTTCCGTTTTTTAATAATATTTTTGTAAATTTCATGAAAAATATATTTTTTTAATTATCAATTAAAGGTATATTTTATTATTATACAAATATTACCGATCGTGTGGGTTAGTTTTAGTCGCATTCATACACAACTAGCGATGACTCGTTACTTCCCTTATATTTTCTACAATTGCAGACTGCTTTTCATGTACAGGTTTCTCTTTCTCTGCAATTTTAATATTATCTTTCTTATATTATGTTAAATAAGTAGTCATCTGTCACTTCATTTTTTTAAAAGACCAGAGGTTGATGACAATATAAAATTAAATAAATAATTAATCAAATTAAAATTAATCCGACAGCTTTTAATTGATTCAATCATTCAGTTCTAACTTTTCCATTTAAGTTCACGTGCCTTTTTTTTCAATGCTATGTGCACAAAAAATTAGTTTGCTGTTTTATGAAACTATAATGTATAGAGGCATAACATTTTGCTGTTTAATAAATGTATTAATAATTAATTGTTTCATGAATTATGAATGTAATTTTCTTTCATCCTGATATTAATTTACATCTACACTTTTTTAATCTGTCATAATTTTTACTCTTTTACTTGAAATACTCTTTCTAATTCATTAAATGATGCATAAATTATGACAATACTTGCATTTCCTTAGAATCAATATTTAACTTTTCTTTAAATTAATGCTTCGAGAAAAAAATGTTGTGGGGAACGTTACGCGATAGAAGTGAAACTTCTTTGGTGACGTTGAAACATCGATTATTTGCCTTAATATTCCAAACTGCCCGTGTACATGTCTCAATCGTCTAATTCGCATGAAAGGTTTTCGTGGTGAAATGAGCCTTTCTGATTCCAAATCCAAAGTAGAAAGATGTGTTGGAATTTCTGGGGGAAAAAAACATTCTATTTTGATAAATTTAGTGTACTTTTCCTATTTAAACTTTTTTTTTGAAATTGTACCGTGCTTTAATGTGTCTTCTAAATTAATTCCCAGTAAAATATTATGTAAAATATGTTTGTACTCAACAACAGGCGTTCTCAAATCATCTCTGAACCATAATCTATCACAAATCTAACACCCGTGACCGAAAGGATTATCAACGAATCGCTTTTGAAAATCTTTGTGAGCATTTTTATGGGAATCATAGTCTTTGTAACGTAAGATAGAATTTATTGTTGATTTACATGCATCAGTTCCAATACGCACTAGACTTGTTAAGGGCTCTGTAGTTAATGGCACAGGGTGGTTCACAAAGTCCGTATTAACAAGTGCTGTCATTAGAAGAGTCTCAATAGCATTTCCATCCCTTAAACAAGGCAGTAAGAGAGTATTTTACAGTGTTTTTTTTCTGTGCTTGATATTCTCTGATATACTCTGATGGAGATTTGGCAGTAGCACTTGATGAATTTGCACTATTTTTCTGGGGGGGGGTGTCACTTTTTCGACTGGCTGCCAGTTTTTCTTTCATTTTTCTCTCACGAAACCCTTTTCCACTTTGTGCATTTGATTTAGGCATTCTGACTAGATTTAATAATAATTCAACGCAAATGAAAATTTAAAAAAAAAAAAAAACAAATTAGCGGCCGAACACATCGCCATGTAGCCAACAATCTAAGGAAATATTTTAAAAAGGCATGCTTTTGCTGCGATAGATATTTTTTCTACACCATAATGCACACACTGTAACTCATACAACCACTGATAGATGTTCCTGGGTCTGGGGGAAAAGGACCCCCAATCGAAAGGTGGTTATCTTGAGCAATCGGAGAGGTGGACAATCGTCCAACTTTTTCAGGATATGACGCAAGTCACATGGATTTCCCTCTCTCCCCCTTTTTCTCCCACTCGCTCTTCTGTCACCATGGCGATGATTCGGAGGGATGGAGAGAAAGACTACTTATATATATATATACGCAAAACTGGGTAAATTTCTCATTCACTCTCGAGCGCAAAAAAGTTTCACTTAAAAAAAGCTATTTTTCTAATCACACAGTAAGAATATATGTGTGCGAACTATCATTTCATTTAAAATGAAAATACATATTCCTTTTTTTATATTATACATGCATAAATTAATTACACTGCTTTTTCTATTCTTTGATTTGTAGGAATGCCAAGAGCTGTAAATAAGTAACTTTGTTGAAGAACACATCTAGCAAGTCTTGCATAAAACAGTTCTAGGTCAAGAATTTTGAGATTGTTTGTATGTGAAGCTGTAAATATATGTATGCTGTACATGATTCGAAATCTAATAAAGTAATTTTTATGCACATTATTTCCTGTTCCTTTTATTGAATCACAAACCATCAATTTTCTTTTGTAAACTTTTTCGCTACTTTTAAAATCTGTAACTTTGAAAAGAGATGAAAGGAATAGCTTAAAATATATTCTTAAGCCGGTGAAATTGACGAATCCGCCAAAGTTTGAAAAATCGCCAATCTGGCGCATTTTTGCGTTTTGGAGTAGCAACCCTACCACAACACCCAACGCCGAAGAGCGAAATTCAAGGTGGAAGACTGAAAAATAGCAATTTAAAGTTTTAAAACTAAAAATTGCTGCAAAAAGTATGCATTTAAAAAAAGGAATTAATTTCACTTAACTTAAAAAAATGCTGCTTTTTTCCGACATTTATGATGACGATGTCCCCGGATGAACATCGTCATCTTCGTCGGGCATAATTTTCTGCTCCTGCTCCGACGTTAACTGTACACATATCCATATTACTTAATTCAAACCAAGACCCTTTCCCTACACCCTTAGACACATAATGATTATCCTCTTTCACACGCGACTGATTTCTGCAATTCCATTCAAAACCATCTCTCTCTCTCGCTCGCTCTCATCCACTTTCTCACCCGTTCTTTCTCTCATACTTTTCCACATTTCGTACATGCATACGATGGTCCAATTAAACCTTCTTTCATACACCATTCTAAAACTGTTCTTTCCAAGCACAGGCAACTGGGCAAAAAAACTTTCATACTACTCATCATAATTATTCATGCATTGATTCAGATTTGCTACAATATTGCTTCTTATCGTGACAATCTATAAAAATTTGTGGAGAAAAAAAATAAATTTACCCGGAAAACAAGATTCCACAACGAAAAAATGAAGCAAAAAAAAGCTGTTATAACGAACGTTCGCAGCCAGTGGAAAATTGCCAGTTGAGAAGACAAAAGGCCGTTAAAAAGTGTACTTCACTTGCCCATAGTTAATAATCGCTACTCTGTTTTTCGAGAATCTTTATTCCACAAAAGATTTTGCTGACAGAAAAAGCTTCATTTTTCTTTTCTTTTTTTGTATCTTTATTAAGTTCAACAAAACAATAATATGAATTCATTCATATTTATTAAAATACATGTGTCCTTTATTTATTTCCCGTTAAGCCAACACACCTTTCTCAATGTCATTTACTAGCAATATAACGTTTGGTTCCAGACAGCATGCAACAATCAACAAGCCATTAAAAGTGCTGTCTTACCATTGGTGTCTCACCTGATCGTTCATGCATCGAGCCCGTTTTGAAAGTGATCGGTCGTTGTTTGCTTGCACATTCATCACTGTGTTCGGTGGGCTGTGGTAAATAGTTCTAAGCGAAGGATCTTCCATACCTCTGGTTGAAATTTGATATTCTACGAACTATTCAAATGTTGCTTACATCCGAATAATCTCACTTGAAACAGTTCGTGGGTTTCAGAAGTTTCCTATTTCTCTTCCTTCTATTCATATGTATAAAGGAGAAAACATACTCACTCATCAATATATATATGGTATTAGACTTGGACACTTAAAATTTGGCGGGCATGTTTCTTTCGTTGAGTAGAAATCCGCTAACAATGAATTATAAGAAAATCGAATTCCAAGGGGGTTGCGAGAGGTTAAGAAGAACGATAGATAAATATCTCCCCCTTAAAAACTATATATTAGACCGCTTCTACTTCTCCTTCTACTGACATAACAGCCCTTCGTCTTCCAAACCATCTCAAGAACCTTCATCGATCCCGATCTTCATCGATAACTCTTTCTCATGCGCTGAATTTTTCACAAAAATAATACACTAGAGGGAAATAATTACAAATATTTGAGATCAACCTCACAAAACTTTAATTATTAAACAAAAGCTGTTACATATTAATAATCGTAAACACTTTTTCAAATATAGTGTCCAAAGTTTTAAAAAAATAGGTGGTACATATTTTGTAACACCACGCTTCAAGCACCATGATAGTTCTGAAAACATAATTTTTACTTCTCTAGGTATAATGGAACTTTGCAAACACAACTCATACTTTCTGTTACTTTATAGGCAAAAAATATGTATCATTTCATTTCTTCATCTTATACTGTTATTCATCCTACATAGTAAAACATTTTCAGTTTTTTCTAATGTAATGTTGAAAGATTAATTTTAGTTTAGTCTTAATTTACCTAATGTTAGTTTTAATTTTAAATATTCTATTCTATATATTACCTTATTTTACGTAATTTTTATTTTGTCAACATATATAAATGTATTAGTTGTATTTATTTCTTCCTGAACTCGAGCTATATATAGCTCATTCAAACCATTTGTGTAATTGTGTGAGTGTACTATTAGCTTAACTCAGTGCCGCGACAGCTCATGATGGCGAAGACCTACTGTGCCCAACTCAGTATACGCGACCATGAGTCCTGAGGTGCTTGAGCAGATGTTCCGGTCAGGTGGTCAGTCTGACGCGAAAAAATCCAGGGTTAAGTTCCCAAATAATCTTGATACTCGTTTTATCAACCCAATGAAAGGATGAAAGGCTGAGTCAACCTTGCCCAGACCGTGGTTTGAACCTCGGACTTGTGGTGTGGAAGCACGATGCACTAACCACTCAGCAACTAGGCTTGTTTGTACTGTTATTTAATAAATATTATTATTATTTTTAAAAAATGTAACTTGCAACAACAAATATGTCCATTTTTGCGAAAAAAATAAGCGGAATACAATTTGCATTTGTAAAGAAGATGTCTTCAATAGTGTGGTGGTACATTTTTTGGACTCTCATATTTTCATACTAATAATGTATATGTGAGTAACCAATTATTGTAATATTGACTTATTTAGTTACACAATATATGTACTTACATGATTTGTATCAAATATCACAAGAATCACTTTCATTTACACTTAAAAATACACAACGCAGTCACTTCCAAAAGATACCTTTCGACAGACTCATAGCTGATCAAAGAATGAACTTCTGCTTAAACCCATTACACACATTTAGCTTCTAAACATCTGTTGGAAACTTGAGTAACAGCTAGGAGTTGACCACTGTGATGATTCAGAGAATATACCATCTAGTATCAATTTCTGAGGCATTCAAACAAGTGGTACGTTTTATGTACCACCACACAATAAACGAACAAGAATTGGAAGTACAAAATATGTACCTAAGGACTTTGATACAGATGGAATTTTACAGGGTGGAGTGGTCTGCCCCCTGCCCAACCCACAACCTGAAGGACCAGGTCTTTGTGTCGACTGATGTTTCTTCTTCGACCTGTCTGGCACTGTTAGACCCACACACTTGACATTTGTTCAGCAAATCCTTTTTGCTGAGTAAAGACCCGCTAACGAGTTTGACGAAAATCGACTTCCAAGAGGGGGTTCAGGGGATTTAATGAATGAAAATTAAATATATATATATATTGGAATATTATATATATATAAATTAGACTTGAAATTTATCCAGCATGTCCTTTTGGGGGTCAGAGTAGAAATCCGCTAAGAACGGGTTTTACGGAAGTCGACTTCCGAAGGACTCAAAGAGTCACTGGGGCGTATAGATAAAAAAAATTTCGTTTCAAACTATTAGACAACAAAAGTAAAATTTGGCACGCATGTTTCTTTTGTTGAGTTTAAATCCAGAACAAGCAGGTTTTACGTAAATCGACTTCCAATGAAGGTTATGGAAGAGTTATAGACAAAAAAAATTCTGTTTTTAACTAATAGACTTACAAACTTGAAATTAGGCAAGCATGTTTATTTTATTCATTAAAAATCAATTAAAATCGGGTTATTCGGAAATGGACTTAAGGGCGAGGGAGGCGGCTACGGGAGTATAAAAGATAATTATATTTCCGTTTTAACAATTCCTGTCCTTTTTGAATCAAGGGGAGGGAGAACTTTAAGAATGTTTTTGGTATAATCGTACGCTTAATGCCAGATAGCAATAATTTATAAACAGTATATAATCATACATCCCAGCAAAGTGGGAGGGTAATGAATATTCATTATTATATAATCGTTTTCCAATTCAAGGAAGTTGATTCTCCATAAGATTGATTTCCTTGCATAAAGACCTGCATAATTACTAATTTTCTCCATTCACTAAACCAGGGATGTCCAATCCAAATGACCTTGCGGGCTATTTTGGAAAAACATAATAATCTCGTGGGCCGCACATAAAAATATGTACCTTTATAGCAGATTTGGAAAAAAAAATATTTATTGGAGTAAAAATTTAAAACAGAATGAATTATTATTGTTGTTTTCATTATTTTTCATGTATACAGACATAGATAATATAATAATGTTTTGTATAATATTATAATGCACTGATCAAATAATGTTTAAAATATCATACTCTCTTGCCATTTTCTTGAAAATTATGGTGTTCCTTTTGAATTGATCTTTCGTTACTCATTGTTTAAATTTGACTGCGCTGTCATTCGCAAACGATTCACTATGCATTGTCCTTTATCTTAACCATCCTGGATATTTTTTTAAACTTTACAAAACATCTCTGACTGCCTCTTGCTTTTTGGGCACTCGAAACAGAAAAGGAGAAGGAGAAATGAAAGTCGCACACACAGAGAACCATGTACCATCCATAGTAAAGGACAATCATTATCCCATTCGGAATATATTAAAAAGGTAATTTATTGCAGTAAAATCAAATGTAACTGTTTGATAAAGTACAAATCTATTTTAATCTGAAGGACATCTCTATTATCAAAAAGGATTTATTTTAAAACAAGAACAGGTAACAAGCAAATACATTGTAGATTTATATATATACTATATAAATTTCCCCTCAAATAAATTTCAAAATGAAAAAACTTTAAAAACCTAATATTTAAAATTTTTTTAAAAAGAGTTGGCGGGCCGCAACTTACGTACTGGCGGGCCACATGTGACCCGCGGGCCGCGTTGGATACCCCTGCACTAGACCAAGGTTCAGCAACCTATGGCCCGCGGTACAATTCTGAATGCACTATCCACAAATTTGTGAATTTTTAAGTGGTTGGATGTAGTAGATGAATTTGAAAATGACCTTATATGAAAAACATCTTCAAAATTATGGACATTTACGGAATTACGAAAATGTCTGAAACATAACTCAAAAGATAAATTTACCGTTATTTTGTAAATTATTGAATGCCATTGCTGGAAAGATTCCATTGTTTGACGAGAGAGAATTGTATGTACTCTGCTTTTCGCTCTTAGTTCCTAATTAACTAAGTAAGTAGTCTTTCCTCGGTTCCAGTGTAGTATGGGGGGCACTTTGGATTTGGTGATTTTTCTTCGGATTTTTCGATTTGTATCTAAATGTCATAGTGAGATATCAAATTCATTCTAAAACAAATAATAAATAATACCTTGAGTAAAATACCTTGAAAAAAGTACCTTGGCGACCACTTTTAGTCACCAAAACAAAGGACTGCGCCAAGTGCCTCCCCCCTATACTACATTTGAACCCTTTCTTCATATAAAAAATATTTCGAATGTGCAAAGAAATTGGCTTAGAACTGAATGTTCAGAATGATGTCAAATTGAAAGTCACAAATTATACCCATGATTTTCAGATAGGAAAGTAAAGCGGTGCAAGTACTATAGGTTCACATTAAAATTTTTATTTCTTTTTATTTAACTATAATGAAGGGAAATACCTATATTTCATGTTGTCTATTTCTTATTTTAATAAATATGTTTAAAAATACATAATATATGTACAATTTAAATTTCTTTCATTTTTGTTTGGAAAAGGAAGCCAAATATTTTATGCTATTTATTTTTATGTCAAGAAATATCTTTAAATGATGCACATAGCAAAATGTTTATGAGCTGTGAACGTAATCTTTGTGCCGACAAATATAAATTGATTTTTAATTTATCTTACACATCAGGAAAGGAATTCTTCCAATTCCCTTTTAAAATTGTTATTACTTAAGCTGTACTATATGGACCTTAACAACATGGGACGTAACAATATTATATTTTTAATAATCGAGCATGAATGTATTACATAACATTATTATTCAACACTTATTATAGATACCTTGTATCATCTAGAGAGCATTGTTGAAAAGGAAATATTGTTGAAAATGCATTTTTGTAACAGAACTTGAACAATAAACAAATTTTCGTCACTTGTGTTTAAAACTTTGTGAGATATTGTGAATTTTTGATTTACTGCTATTGAATTCGTTTTTTAAAAGCGTTGTTTTACGTTTTGTTAGTTTTCCCGATTAATATAATTTGGGAAAATGCCTTCCAAGCTGAAAGCCTGGTTAAAGGCGAAGTTGTGAGTATATTTTCCTCTTAAATAAGGTACACTTTTATATTAGATGCTAGTCGTACATTCAAATACAAAATTGAAAAACTGCACATTGACTATGCGTAAAGAAGTTGCAACCAATTAAAATTTAATTTCTTCATGTTCATGTTAACTACTGCTTCTTAATTAGTCTCTTTTAAAGGCGTTTTTTTTTATTATTTACTAGTTCTCCCCATTAATATTATTTGGGAAAAAGCCTTCCAAGCTCAAAGCCTGGTTGAAGGCCAAGTTGTGTGAATATATTTTCCTCTTTAATAAGGAACACTTTTAGTATTAGATGTTAGTCGTGCATTCAAATACAGCATCGAAAAACTTCACATTGACTTTTCAGAATACTATGCGTAGAGAACTTGCAACCAATCGAAATTTAATTTCATCGAGTTTTTATCTGTTAACTAGTTAAAAAAGGGGAGATTTTTCATTAGCGTTCTTCAGTTTTTTTTAAATCAATCCTTGCAATTTTTTTCCCATTGGTTTTCAAGATACTTAAGTTAATAATCATACAGAAATAGCTATTAAATTTTTCTTTATGCATATTTGAATATTAAAATGGCAATTTCAAATAATTGTGTATTCAAAACTATAGTTACTATCGTCACAAAAGTGTGTTTCAAAAATAAAAAGTTCGGTACTTGTAATTAGTATATTATTAGTGGATGTGATTTTATACGAAAACTAAATTAAATAGAACGTTAAGGATATGTAAGGAATGTTTATAACCACAACTCCTGACTCGTTAACGTCATCTGCTATTATATAAGAGTATGATTCGTGGATAATGCTCCATTATCCATTTGTGGTACATTTTAAACTATCGATATAAATAAAAAAAAGAAAAGTGTCTCATTACTCACTCACTCACTCACTCACTCGTCACTGTATCTCAGGTATTTTTAGACCTACAGACTTGAAATTTGGCAGACATGTTCCTTTTAAAAAGTAGAGATTCACTCAGAACGGTTTGTCGGAAATCGATTTCGGTGGTGGGGAGATGTGGGGAGTTACTAGGGCGAATAGATAAAAAAAAATTCCCGTTTTCGAGCTACTAGTTCTACATTAATGGAATTAGGTATGCTTCTTTTGCTGAGTTGAGATTCACTAAGAATGGATTCTTACGGAAATTGACTCTTAAAAGTTGTTACGAAGCATATTAATAAAAAAATTCCGTTTTTGAGCCATTAGACTTGGACTTGAAATTTAGCGAGCATGTTTACTTTGTGGAGTAGAGACCCACTGTGAAAATGGGTTTTGAGGGTAGAGGATTATGGGAGCGTAAAAGAGAATTGTACTTCAATTCTATAAATTCAAGACCCGTCCTTTTTAAAGCAAAATGTGACAGCCATAAGGATGTTTTTCAATACAATCGAACGGTTAATGCTAAGGTGAGTGAGGGAATATTAACATCGCGCTATTCAGCTACTGGAGGTCTTTTGGCGACGTAGATCGTGATTTTGATCCCTGGTCATGTGATGAGGACGTGCATCGGTCCCCTACACGACGAGTCTTCAGCGGTACCAGGCTTGGACTCACGACACACCGTTTACAAGTCCATTAACTTAACCCCTATGCTAACGCGGTTTACTTCATGCTGGACTTGGATATCAATTTATATTTAAACACCCAACCAAATACACCTCAACCAAGCTTCTCGCATATCAAGTACTGCGAAGAAAATTCAGCCAGTAGCAGACGCCCTAGGATTATCCTTTTTATATACCCACGTGCTCTCACTTCTGCCTGACCGCTTTGTAGAAGGGGCCGATGCACATTAAATTTATCGAATCTCGATGTCTTTCCCTTTGGTGTGGTACTTAGGAGAGGAATTTGCAAGCTCAGATGTCATCCTCATCACTTGATCGAGGCTCAAAATTACAAGGTTGGTCGATAAGAGCCCTGATGTTGCTTTATATTGCGACGCTAAAAATCTTTCTCTCATTTTTACTCGACATCCTGGCAATGCCTGCTGTCTAAGGTACGTGAGTTTTGTGAGAAGCTTTCATCAAGGCTAGGAGTACCTAAAGTTTAGTTGAGTTTAACTAGAGCATTATAAATTAAAGCTGCAACTAGTGACTGCCTTTTTATTCCAGAACAACTTTCCACATAATCCACCAAAATGCCATTTAACAAGCGTCGTGTGGATTATGTGGAATTTCCATGCCGTGTTATACATATGGAAAGGAAATTATAAAAACTTTGACACAATAATTATATTTAACATTTTAAAATCTCTATAAATGAAACATTTCGTTACATTTGTGCAATAGATGAATCTCGTAGATCTTAAGAACCACCATGTCTAAGAAACAACGTTATGCTAACATCAATAAAAAATTGCCTTTGACGTAAATATATTTTATTTTTAGAGGTTTCGTTGGTCCTGTTCCATACAAGACCCTCGTCGAGGATGAGGTCAAGGAGGAGCCAGTGGTCACTGTAAGTAAAATAGTCATCATTTTTCTCTAATTTCAATCTTTTCATTTTCACATTGTAGAGAAAAATTTCTAAAAAATAAAATCACGATATTAGTAAATGTACCATCCTTTCACTAAAAACTTCGAAATTTTATGATTATACGTGATTTAACAGTCATAAAAAGACAGAATATCATGAGAACACAAAAGTAAAACATTTTTCAGAAGTTATTTTCAAGATTTTTTAAAGCCATATTACGATTGACGTTCATTTTAGAAATCGCGCCAGGAGAAGTTATGGAGAAGTTAGGGAATTTCGTCATTTTCCAATCATATCACACAATTGTAAATCTTTTTTCCCTTTTCTCGATCTTTTATTCCCCCCTCCCTTTTCTCCCTTTTCCCAAATCCTTATTTTCCCAATGATTGCGCTAAAATATCGAAAACATTAACACGCATTCCTCTTTTTACTTTCAAAAATGAAAAAAAAAAATAAATAGAAAAATATTTAGATTTAAGAATATTTCATGTTTATTTAAAAGAAAAGCAAGCGTCTAAAAATAAATAAAAAAACGTCACTAAGAATAAATATCTACAATTTTATCAGTATCTCACACATCCCGAATCAAAAGAAACAGAAAGATAAATGGCTTCATTTTAAAAATCATTGAAGTTAAAAACTTTACCGATCACAAAAATCTTAATTTTTCTTCTTTTCATTTAACTTTAAAACCTCTCTTTTATAATCTTTCTTCAGACATTTTTTTCTTAAGAGGACACGGTACTCTACAATTGACAGTAATTGCACACAAAAATCGAATAAAATTTTTTTTCGCTTAACTTATTTATAATATATTTTTCTATAATCCAACAAAATTTGGATACTCTTCAGTTAAAAAAAACCCGAGCAATTATAAATTTTACGTTCGCTTTTATTCACATTCCAATACCACAAATAAAAGTTTTAAACTGATTTATCTCAAAGAAAAAATCACCAGATTTTCTTCATAACAAATACTCATGTTTTTTCCTATCGATCCAAATGTTATACTTTTTCTAACTGTTGCTATTAAAATATATAACAAGCTGGCATGCATTTTTAAATCAAATAAGTACTAATTTTTTAAAAAAATAGCTGAATTTAGAGTTTATATATTTTTAAGTAGTTATCAATAAGCATTCATTGGAAAAAGTATTTCACGAATATCAATCATGTTATACCAAAATAGTCGGCTACGGTGGCTTAGACGTATCGTGCCCGCTTAGTAAACCATAAGTTGCGTGTTTGTCCTCGGCTGGAGTCCATAGATTTCTTAGATACGAAAATCGTACGCACGCATGTTATATAATTATGTGGCATGAAAAACATCCCTTGAGTATCAATTTGACTCTGGAAAAATTTAATAACGACAATATTTAGTATTCGACGAGAGCTTGAATTAAAAACTAATTCAAGCGTCCAAATTTGGTAACGAGGCCGTCATTAGATGGCGCCATTATGAATTGTCTCTTACATCTGGGAACGCCGCGTCTTCAAAGGCCAAGTTCCTTAAATACAGCCTCATTGGAAAAAACAAATGCTATACCAAATCCTTTTGAAAAGCATAATTCGACGCACTTGAAAATCAGAATTTGTGTGTGCACGCTGATTTATGAAGGAGGATTAGCATTTTAAAACCCTTCCTTAATTTGTCTTCATTTTAAGTCTTTCTTTAAGAAATTAAATGATTAGCTGTTTGATGGGCTTCGAGCAAAAAAACTGTCTTACAAAATAGGTATACGAATGAGACAACGAAAATATTTGTTCAAACCATTAAATCATTTTTTTTATAATTTGTACCATGTGTGTGTTCCTTCTTAGTTTTTCATTTTAAAGTAACTTTATGTTTTTCTTCTTTGCAGTACAATTGTGACTACTGTGAGTACCGAAGCCCCACTCAAAAGGGGCTTCGATGCCACCGTGTCACAGTACACCGAATAGGAGTGGGGGTGAGGCGCACCTTGGACACCTACGGGCGCCCCCTAGCCTATTTCGGTTAGACTGGCCTCCTGATAAAAAAGCCAAGCAGAACTGATACCATCAAACATGTAAGTCAGTGCTTCTCAAACTTTCAATACTGGCGCCCCCCTTTTCAATCACAATTTTTATCGCGCCCCCTTATACATTAATAATGCACTAAATGCAATAATAATTCACTTTGACGCTAAAGCTACAATACGAGATCTTAATTATAAACCATACACATTAATAACATAAGTATTAAATTTTGAATACTACTTTTAAGCAAAAAAATAAATTAACTAAGTAATAGGACAATTACTACGTTATTTTTCCTTTCTCTAATTTTTAAATTGAACATATTGCAAAATGCGGTGACTGCTTAGAAGACAAAATATGGATATCTGCTAAATATAGAAAAATAACTCAGAGGGTCAATTTCTAATCATAAGCATTCCTTATAAAAACTTTGCTTTGTAGAACAAGCCCATGGAAGTCGTTAATACTTATTAAACTTGTTCTTAATTTAGTATTAATTAATTAGTTATAAAATACTCTGTGCAGCACTGATACATTAAAAGTATACCGGCCGAAGTACGCGCTCTTTGCATGAGTTCGTTTAAAAGAAAATAAAACATTCTTGCCAAACATTAAAGCCAAGTGCGCGACAATGTTTACAAAAATGTAAAATGTTTTTTTAAAT
Organism: Trichonephila clavipes; assembly: GCA_019973935.1. Taxonomy (NCBI): domain Eukaryota; kingdom Metazoa; phylum Arthropoda; class Arachnida; order Araneae; family Nephilidae; genus Trichonephila; species Trichonephila clavipes. The sequence goes on along the minus strand of BMAU01002031.1, from coordinate 875,600 downwards.
GCTTGCTCAAATTATAATTAGTTTTAAGCGAATTTTAATTTTAATCCTCACAGAATTAGCATTTATAGTTGATGTTAAATAATGAACAACAATATAAAATTCCGATGAAGAATAATTGTATTATTTTTAATATTTTTAAAGCAAAAAGACTTCAACATGTTTTAACCTGGGAGCAGGCGCGCACTCGATACGATCTAGCAGGGTTATTGAGTCACCCCAATCCTTTTTTTTTTATATAATTATTTTATTGTACACGATACAAATCGTTATTCCAGTGAATAATTTAACTAAGAGAAAGTTACTTACCTACTTTCAAGGACTCTTCAATTTTTCTTTGGTGACAAATAAACAGTTCTGACAGAATCAACAATTTCGTGATCTGTGTGTCCCGCGCGACCACTTCCGGGTAAAAAGTGTATTCATTATGATAATATGTATGTTACTGCTAAAAACAATTGTTATGCTTTATGTTTGAAAATACTCCTCTTGGTCTCAGTCTTCGCATAGTAATCCATCAAAGAGTGTGTGTGTGTGTGCTTTCCGTGGTTTTCCAAATATCATAAAACTGTTTTACGTGGAAAAAAGCGCAATAGAGAAATACATTACTTACAACTTCCTTAAATGAGAAATAAACACATAAGAGATGGGTTATAACTAACTCTACTAATAACTTAGAAGGTCAAACAAATTACAGCTATAATGTGCAGTATTTCAAAAATAATGACAGTGATGAATTTTTATGTTCCTGAATTTTTCGATTCTGGATCTGGGATCTGTTTTTCTCTGAAAGAGTATAATGTTATTTTTAAAAAAGAAAACGTAATAAAAACTCTCTCATCATGGGATTACAGCAAATTAAATAAAATATTTTTTATTTGGTTATAGAATCAAAGATAGCTAATTAAGTATTGAAGAAGTTTTTTTTTTTTGATGACTTGATATCGCCTATAACAGGGGTGGCGAACCTTTTTGGGTCAACGTGCCATTTTTTCTAAAAAACATTTAATGAGTTATAGGCGTGCCATCAAATAATTTTGACTTGTGATTATTGAACAACTAATAAAACTAAATACGAACAAATCAAAATTCTTTATTTAATACGAAAAAATACATTTTGCACTGTATAGTAGTAAATGTTTTAGTTATACTTGTAATTTTAATTAAAGTAACATTAGTGTGATTTCTGCTGTTGTAGATTAGATGAGAAATAACTTATATCAGGATTATAAGATGTTACTTTTAGTAGAATGCATGCTGAATTAGAGTCGTCTGTTAAACGGTTTCTAAGCGAGTCTTTGATGTTATTTATCTCTGAAAATAATGACTCGCAGGCATAGGTAGATGAAAATATGGTTAAAATAGCATACGCCAACTTCTTTAAACAGTTAAATGCGTCTGGAATCGAATTCCATGTTTCCAAAATTTCGTTACTGGTATTTTTACTTATATTGCTTGTCAATCTTTCTGCTTCAATCAATTCCAACTTTTTCCTTGTTTCAATAAACTTTTGAATCCATATTGAACTAGACTGGAAATCAATCAGTTGCATTTCAAGTTCTTCAATTTCCAACCAATCGAATTGAGACAAGTTCAGTTTATCAAACGAAATCACATCAGGGTACATAATAAATTTGAACGTTTCCGATAATTCCTTGAACTGAGAAAATCTCGCTGAAAATTCTTTGATTAAAGAATCCATTATGGAAATAAAGTCATCAATAACTTTTTCTTCGTTTCGTTTCTCTTGGGCATCTAAATCTGTGATATTTTTTTTTTCAAGTTTGGGAAGTACTTGTAGTTTTTTGTAATAATATCGTTTCTGAAAACATATAGTTTAGCTTCAAAAGCGGATCCATCATGACGATAACTGTTTTATGCGGGCCTTGAAGCTTTATGTTCAATTTGTTGAAATATTGGCATATGTCTGTAAAAAACATCAATTATAAAAGCCACATAATATCCATCAACTGTGGGTATTGTTCAATTTTGCTCTCATTTTGTAGAAACAGTCTGATTTCTTCCAAGCAATCAACAAATCTTTGAAGTACGTTCCCGCGGCTCAACCAGCAAACATTGTTATACATTATTAAGCCATTATACACCGAATTGACTTCATTCAACAAAGCATCAAACTTTCGTTTATTTAAAGCCTGTGACGATATGAGGTTGACTATTTTTGTGAATAAAGTTATTACATTATCAAGAAATCTTGAACCACTCTTTGCACATAAGGCTTGTTGGTGAATAATGCAGTGGTATTCAAGAATCGAGTGTCCTACGTCTGTTTTAAATAAAGAAATTAAGCCATTTTTTGCCTACCATATTTGGAGCACCATCAGTGGTTACTAAACAATTTTTTCAAATCAATTTCCTTCTCAGCAAGCGAATTTCTTACTGCCGTACAAATATCTGTGCCCTTTGTAGTTGTTAACAACGATGTTATCGCAATTAATTCTTCCTTAATGATGTTTCCTGCACAATATCGAGCAAAGACAGCTAAACGTGCCGATTTAGTAGTGTCAATACTTTCGTCAAGACATAGCGATATAAAAGGAGCGGAGTTAATGTCATTTTTTTGTTGATCTGAAACATTTTCTGCCAATTTCAAGATTCTATCTTTCATTGTGTTTCTAGATAGAGGAACATCTTTGATGCGCTGAATTATCTTATCTTTATTATCAAAATCATCAAAAAGTGAGGGCGCACATGCCAACCAAGCTTCCTTCAAAAACTCTCCCTCTTAAAAGGTTTACCATGCCGAGCAATGGCATTTGCAGCTGAGTAACTTGCCGCACTTGTGTGACAATTTTTGCTTACATATTTAAATATAGACGTCGACTGTTTATTTCTGTCTTTTATTGCACTTGCAATTTATTCTTTTTGCTCTGGTTCGCTTTTTTTTCACAAAAGGATTTGTGATTTGTTTCAAAATGCCGTTTTACAGACGATATATGTTCTGCATACCACTGTTCCAGAACATAAAACACACACCGCTTTGTCACCTTTATTGATCATGCCATATTTATCAGCCCACCAAGTTTGAAATTCTCTGCTATACTTACTATCTTGCACTTTTTTTTTTTGTTGAACTAGCCGTATTAAATACCAGTTAAAAATCGTAAATTTAACACAAAACTTTAAATGTACAGATGTGTCGATGAAATTAACTATTCTATGTGCTCTCGCTTGATTCCCCCCCGCCAAAAACACCCCTTTTTACTGACTGCGCACGACTGCAGGCTCATGGGCAGATCTATTTGTTTTTAAGAAATTGAGTGCTTGCAGGAGATTTCTGTAGTGTCTGATCTTTCGCTTTTGTCTCAGATCATTAAAATTTTTAAAAATAAAGCAGTGAGAGCTATTTTACCAATTAGACTTACAAGACAAGAATTAGATCACATTAATAAAGTAGATGTATATACAAGCTGAACTATTAATGTAAACGTTAGAATATGTTTTTTAAACAACTTGAATATATTTAGAAATAGTTACGTACACACACTATGCGTAGATAAACTTTGCATCATTAGCAATTTATAATATACGAAGTATTTACGCAAGACATAACAAACGAGTCTGCTCCCCCACTTGTCGGCATCGCGACGGATCACTCGCGTTTGTTCATAATACTTAATAGTAAACTTAATTATTTTAAGCCAAAATGCAAATCGTTTTTGATCGATGGCGTGCCCAAAATATTCTGTCGCGTGCCATCATTGGCACGCGTGCCATTGGTTCGCCATCCCTGGCCTATAACTTACATCAGAGTAAAAGTGCATTTTTTATTATGTCTGAAAGTATTTTGTTTTAATTCATTCCAGTAAATTAATTATTTTTTAAATCTTTTATTTTCGATATGCTCGCGCCCCCCTCGTAAGGTTATCGCGCCCCCCCAGGGGGGCGCGCCCCACAGTTTGAGAAACACTGATGTAAGTAAAGAAAATCATTCATGTTTCAGCAAATTACTAAATAATACAAACTTTTTTTAAGTTCATTGTGCTCCCTTTTTTTTACAATTTTCGAGTTAAGTTAAATTTTTAAAGTCATTTTTTTCACGCCGTATATTTTTAATTTAGAATAACACTACCAATTGTTTCAATTTATTATTTTTGAATATCACTTCATTTAAAAATTTTTACTTAATAAAATTGTTTTCTTTTTAGGTGTCAAGAGGAGAACTTTTCGTTCTTGTTCTGAAGATGCTGTTTGGACTGAATCTGGGCCATCATAAACTGCTTGGGACCCAGACCAGTCATATCCGCATCTTTTTTTCAATCAGATCAGCGGCTGTTTGGACCAAATGCCTGGTCATATCAGTCACTGCCTGGACACCATCAAGTGTACTTACAGCACTGTACTTCAGTGGCTGTTTGGATTACAAGTTCAGTCACATCAGTCACTACCTGAACACCTTTAATTGTTCTTAAAGCTCTGAACTTCAGCGGCTGTTTGGACCAAATGCTTGGTCATATCAGTCATTGTCTTGACATCATCAAGTGTACTTACAGTGCAGCACTCCAGTTGCTGTTTGAACAAAATATTTGGTCCTATCAGTCACTGCCTGGACACCTTCAAGTGTGCTTACAGAGCTGCACTCCAGTGGTTGTTTAGACTACAAGTTTTTTCACATCAGTCACTGCCTGAGCACCATCAAGTGTTCTTAAAGCACTGCACTTCAGTGGCTGTTTGAGCAACATGTCTGATCATATTTGTCGTTGCCTGGATTCCATCAAATGCATTATCGCTTTAGCCGATATTTGGATTTAGACTACTTTATTCATCATATCGACTGTTCTTTGAAATACGAATTTTAGTTTTATCAGTGACTATTGAAATTGCTAATAAAGAGATTGTCATCTGGGACTGCTTTGAGACTTTTCCAGTTATTATTTCTATAAGTGTTTCCCTTTTATTATTGAAAATAGTCAAAATGCGAAGAAGTAACCCTTTGTGTTTCTAATCTACTTCAGAATGAATAACAAGGAAAAAGAACATAAAGGAAGTTTTCGGAAAAAATCAAAATAGAATATAAAAGAATTTTAAAGGTCGCCAATAATTCAGATAAGTAATATGCATGAAAACTATTTAATATAACTGTACGGGAAGTATTGGCAAGAGGAGATATTGAACTGCATTTGTATATTTAAAAAATGAGTGTTTTTAATTCAAAATAAGTTTATAAGTGTTTTGGGCGAAACAAGTCACAAATATTTTACGTGTGACAATCATGTGTAATTGATAAAAAATATTGACAAAGGAGGATACTGAAATCCAGAAACACATTTTTAACACTTGAAGTAATCTCACAAGCTAAATGGAACTCATTTCTTATACTATGCTCCTTAACAATTCTGTGTAAGAAATGGGTAAAAATCATTTCTTTGTGAAAAATACTATTTTTAAACATTAATGTAGATTTCAGATACTGAAATAAAGATTCAAAAATTGTCGTTTCTCTCAATGCATTGCATTTTTTCATTGTATACTATGATTTAAATTTTCTAACTCTTTGAAAAAAAATTACGTTTATTGAAAGAAAATCATGAATGAAGTTCCAATAATTAGATGAAGTTTTTAAAAAAATTAGTGAATAAGTATATTAAAATTTATTAAAAAGTATTTTTAGAGGGGAAAAATTTTAAAAAATCCTTTATAAAAAATGCATTAAATAAAAGAGAAAAAAATTAAAACAATACTATGTTTATCATATTTTTTCTAAATGGATTATAAGCTCTAAAATATACAATAACACAAATAACACAAGTAGGCTTCAGGATTAGGTAATTTAGTATTTTTTAGCTCTAAATATTTTAAAGGGGGGACAGTACGATTCAATTGACAGAAATCTGTCAAAAAATCAAATCTTATTTTTTTAGCCTAAATTATTTTTTATATAATTTTCTATACTCTCACAAAATTTGACAGCTCTAAGCTTAAAAAACGCAGCGTTATGGTAACTTTTACGTTCTTTTTTTCTCATCCCAAAGGCATTCACACAAATCAAAACTTTAAGCTGACTTATCTCAGAAGCAACAAATAACTCATTTGACTTCATTTAAAATCCTAAGGCTTTTTTTTCTATTGTGCGTAATACTTGTAAATTTTTTCATTTGTTGCTTATAGTGCACGGAATAAAAGTTGGCATGCATTTTTCAATCAAAGCAATTCTTATTTTTAAAAAATAATTGAATTAAAAGTTTATACATTTTTTAAGGAATTTTCAATGAGTATTCATAAAAAAAATTTTACGAATACCAATCATATTATCGCAAAGTGCATGCCATATTTTGTTATACATAGTTTGAAGTACTTGTAAATCAACTTTATACATATAAGTCAATTTTTGTATGAGGGAAAAAAATAGCATTTTAAAACCACTTCATAAGTTTCAAGTTTTTCCCTTAATAAATTAAATGGTTAGTTTTTTATGAGTTTTGAGCGCAAACTATGTCTTACATCCTAAATACACATAAAAGGCAACCAAAAAGTAATGAAAATCATTAAATCAAAAAATATTGTGTAAATCGTACCATGTCCCTTTAAAGAGCATTCTGAAATTACCCGCCCAAAATTTGAATATTGGAAACGACATTATTTTTAACAACATAATGATGCCAAGCGCACTGCTCTCAATATACATCACTTCTGTCTCTAACTGTTTCCTCAAGTTCTGAAAAGAGCTCCTAAATCACCTGATTTAAGTCCAGTAGAACAATATTTGGTGAGAATTTGATTTAAAAAAAAAGAAAACATGACATATAAAAACAAAATGTGAAGTAAAAACATAAATACAGAATTAAGGCGGAACATCGATGGTGAAATTACAAAAAGCTTACTAAATCTATACCAAGACGTTTAAAAGTCGTTGTGAACGCAAAAAAAAATATCTTATTAAGCACTAAATTATGAAAGAAATAAAATATTTAAAGCTATGTTGCGATTTTTTGTTCGAAGACTTTTTTTAGCATTTTTTTTTCATGGTTAATTTTTCAAAATGATGGTTATACTATATTGTAAAAATTGATTATGTTATTCCATTAAGAACAAGTTGCAGATATCATAAAAAAATTGCATAGTATGGGAAATTGTAAGTGAATGAATAGTTTTGTGCTCCACTGTATATTTCTGAATGGAAAAAAATCTTTCCTTATTATATTCTTATGCTGATCGAGGCTCGAGGATTTTATGCAGACCAGTCGCAAAGAACAAGCCATTTCTTAGAGAGCTATGAGATATTTATTGTTGAAAGTCCAATCCTTGAAATACAGGATTCAACAGCAAGATTCGCAGAATAAATCTCAGAAAGTCTTCCTACCATCAACAGTGCTCACACACAATTATCAGGGTCAAAAATATACGTATGCAAAAGATTATTCACTAGCACCGCTCGTCCTTCTCAACAGCCGAGCTAATCGCTATCTGATCTTCACGGTCGAGGCAAGACAACTAATCACTAGTCAAAACAATACTAACTCTGTCCCAATGATCGTTTCCGAATTTATATGCCTCGTGAATCCTTCGAGAAAGATCCGCTTGCGTTGTAGATGAAAATTTAGTTTGTTTCTCCACTAATTTTCAAAAGAATCCAGAGGATCCCGAACTCGCCAAAAATGATGCCGACTTGGCTCTATCACTAAGATTTGGCTAAGTTCCCGTTGGATCGCCATTATAACGTAAGGGACGGCATTGCTTGTGAATATTGCAATTTTAACATAAAATAAATATAATATGGAGTAGTATAATTCTATTATACATCCAAATACAAATTATTTGCACTATTTACAAAAAATTCGTAACAAAATTATTCAAAGTTGGTTTTTTTTTCAAGAACGGAAAACATTAAAACATTTTTAATCTCCAGCAACATACCAATTTTAAAAGATACTTAACTAACTTGTTTTAATCTATATTCATAAAAATAAATGTGTGTGTTATATACCTTCCTAAACCGTTCATCCAATTGCAATGAAACTTCGGGGAATGTTTGGACGTATGCCCGTGAAAATTTCTGAGTTAGAGATATATATTCTCGTTTTTGAACTATTAGACCTAAGAACTCGAAATTTGTTGGGTTTGTTCCTTTGAAGAATTAGAAGTCCGCTGCAAAAAAGCTTTTGTGAAATTTGACCTCTAATGGGCGTTGTGGGTGGGAGTTAGAGATAAATGTTCTGATTCTATTCCATTTTATTTTTGAACTGTTAGACTTGAAATTTTGCAGACCTGTTCCGTTTATAAGGTTGAGATTCGCTACACAAGAGGTAAAAATTTAACGCTAAGGGGTGTCGCAAGAATTTAAGGGGTGTTAATATAATATTCCCGCTTTTGAACTATTAGACCTGCATGCTCCGTTCCTTTTATAGAGTAGAAATCCACAACAAAAAGTGTTTTGAGAATCGACTCGAAAGGTCGTTACGAGGGCTTAAGGGACGTTACAGACAAATATTACCATATTGAAAATTTTACACATACTGGCTTGAAATTTTGTTGGTATTTTTTTTGGTTGAAGGTATATCCGTTAAGAACGGATTTTACGGAAATTGACTCCTATGGCGGGGAGTGTGGGAAATTGCTGGTACTTACAAAAAAATATTTCGTTATCAAACTACTACTTTCCATAATGAAATTTTGTAAGTATTTTACTTTTGTTGAAAGAAAATTCCCCAAGAAAGGATTTTATGGAAATCCACTGATAAAAAAAATTCCATTTTTGATGTATTAGATTTAGACTTAATATTTGGCAAGCATGTTTATTTTATTGAGTGTAGAGATGCACTAAAAATGGGTTTTATGAAAATCTACTAGGGAGGGGGTTACGAAAGAGTGAAAGATAATTCTTCATCAATTTTAGAAATTATTATTTGGAAATTCTATCCTTTTTAAATCAAGACGTAAAAGTGCCTTTTTCCAGTTATGTGTTTTTGAATAACTTACTCTTCATAAAGTTCTTTGGTTCGGTTACAAGAGAGAGGAGATGTAAACATTTTATTCTCGACAGTTTAAGCGAATTTATAGGATTCCTAAGATCACACAGCTCATTTCCTGACAACAACAGTTCTTTTAGATTAATAATTGAATCACAGGATACTGAAAAGGACTTCAGGGAATTTTAGGAGAAATTGAGCATTTCCAAACTGCAAAAAAACTTAAATAATCTACTATCATTTAATAAATTTTCCTTAAAAAATATTAAGGGATAAGGTTATATAGTTTTATAAACAAGGTATCACTTCAAAAAGAGTTCCAAATGAATTAATAACTTCTTAAACTTAATTCCAAATGAATTAAGAATTTCTTAAGCCTAATTATTTTATTTAAATAAATTAACACATTCTTCCTTTTCAAATTCCTTAATATTCATTTTATTTGTTGCTTTAATTGTTTTTAATATTAATAAAATAGCATTCTCAAACTTTTTTAATTGAAAATATTGCACCTTAAAAAAATTCATTTCAAAAATAAATCCTTCTCAATAAATGAAACTCGTGGATATTAAAATAAAAAACTTATATGCAAATAGAAATGAATCGAAGCACGGGAATTTATTTTAATCGAATCATATTTTTGGAGCGGAGAAGAATTTTAAACTCAATCTTCAATTTCAAGTTTTATAACACACAGTGCTGGTTTATCCATTGGGCGCTTAGGGCGGTTGCCCAGGGGCCCTTGACCTAGAGAGGCCAATAAAGGCCCAGATAAGCAAGAGTTAACCACGTTTCCTGGTTAAAGATTTTGATCTTTCTGTCCAAAGTGTAATCTTAAGGTAGATCTTCTGCGACCAGGGCCGGAAATGAGCTTATCCCTTTAACAGGCACAAAGCTAAAATACACTTTTCTATGATAAAGTATTTGATAAATGTAATGTTCTCATCCTCTATAAACATTATTTAGTCACAAAAAATCTGATTAAGGCTTTTTTTCTGAGTGGTGGCTAGACGTTATAGCCACTGCGCACTTAAGGCATTTAACTTACTTTTCAAGAAAGAAATAATGAATCATATTACAATAACCTTTTGTGAAGAATTAACATTTATGTAATAACTATTTCATTAACAATTATATACAAGCTATAAGTGTAATTAAATAATAATAAAATAGTTGTACAACATGGAATAATTAATTCACTGCATTGTCACAAAAACACACACAAGTAATATAAAAAAAATGTAAGTCAATTCCTACTTAGATCAACAAAGAAAAATTTTATTTTAGCTACTTTTTATTAAAAAGCTACAATTACTATAAATATGTATATACATATGACAGAATAACAATATTAAGTGGTAATTAATTTTTATTAATTATCATTTAAGTATCGTATTGTCATCCAAAACAATCGTGTCTATAAAATTTCAGTTCGACTAAATGCTTTAAAACGTGAGAAAAAAAACCTTTTCAAGTTTTGACACAAGTCACCAAAAATGATGCCAAAGTGGCTGTGTTTATAATTCTTTTTATAATTAGTTTTAATCAATTAAAATTTTTATTAATTATAATTAAATTATTGAATTGTCATCCAAAATTATCATGTATATAAAATTTCAGCTCAATTGAGTGCTTTAAACTGTATTTTATTAATGATTGAAAATTCCACCAAGATAAATAAATAAATAGAGAGTGTGAGCTAATAATAGGAATTGAAAAAGAGAGAGATGGAAGAAGATATTAATTTTTAATTTTTACTTTTTTTACCGTCATTTAAAAATTTTTAGTAAATAAAAGTATTGTTATCTAATTTTTAAAAGCAGTCTTCTAAAAAATATTGATTTTTGCAATTTAAAAATTGTGTAGAATATATATATATATATATATATATATATATATATGTGTGTGTATACAAGTGCGTTTTTGTGTGAGTTGTTGTCACTTCTAGTAGCGTGATTGAAGTTCAAAGTGTTAAAAGAGAATATGGCCTTATCATAGAATTATATTTCAACACAAATCGTGGGATTTTTTCTTCAATATATCGTGCTTTTGAAGTTCTCAGTTTTCAAACAGTTGTTAATTAAAAAAATCAAGCTATTTCATTCTCCTTACGTAAATATTGCAAAATTTTATTCCCGTTTCAACTATAAAAAATGTAGGTTTCTACTGAAAAAGTTTATGTGATAAAGTCACAGAGTTTAACCACCTTAAAAAATGATACATACAAAAAAATAATGAATCAACAATAGAAAAATAAATCAGTAAGTCAAAGTAAATAAAATTATTATATTTAAATACTATGAAAACACTTTGAAATATTTCTCATAAAAATTATTCTAGACAACGAGGAAAAATAATTAAGTACAGTCATTACGCGTTACCATAAATTAATACCTTGAATTCTTCATAAAGTCTATAAAATATTTTTAATAAAGGTTAAATTAGGATACTAATTTTCAATTTTTCAATTCTGATGCGTTGCTATGTTATTCATTTTTGAAATGACGTACAATATAAGAGATATTTTAATTTTTACTAAAACTAGAGCACTTTATCTTAGTTATTACATGAAATAGTTTTAAAAAACTGACACTTCACATATAAGGGACTGTAAATCTTGTAATAAAACAGTGATTGATAAATCTGAAGGTTAAAATACTTCTACTATTATACAGAACATTCACAAAAAATTTCAGTTAATTGTTTTCAAAACTTTTTGAGCAATCGCTATCCTCGTTTGTGCATTTTCAAAAAAACACATTTCGAATAAAACGCATTTTAAAATATGACATCTTGCTTAAGGTAATGGCATCTGCTTTTACTAAAACGCTTGTAGTTTTTGTTTATGAACGGAAAATATAAAACACTTGGTATTTTTATAAAGCTAATAAGATGGCCCATAAAATAAAATCATAAAAAATTGTTAATTTTTGACAAAATTCACGATTTTAGGGTAGTCGGATACCTTAAGTCCCGAAATGCTTAAGCGCAGACTTCACACGCCTCAAAGAATACATATCATTAGACCTAAGAATGCAAAAGAATTAACATGTCCCGCGTCTGGTTAAGGTTCTTATAAAACAAAACAAAAATCGACTCTCGTTTTATTTTCTTTTTGACCCTGACAAGTCACTTTCCATCACTAAGTGTAGGAAACATCGAAGAAATCTTTTAAAAAAAAACAAAGAAGGGGTAAAAATCATTTTGACTTGTTTATGTTTGACACTATTGTTTGTCACCTTTCATTCAAAAGCAAGGAGATGCTACCTATATAAGCAACGAGTAGTTCTCAGTACTTCACATTCGCCTCTTGTGGGTACAAGCAAGTCTTTTGGATCTCTCTTAGCTGATAGCTGCAGTTTGTACTTTTCTAAGAACCATGAAAGCTATGGTAAGTATAAGTAAATTCTATTTTGTTAATGAGTGCGGTTATGTATGAATATATACTTGAAGACTTTTTAATGATAACCGTTAACAATTGTTATACATTTTGTTTTTCGAAGGTTCAGAGTTCGAAATATTGTGCAAATAATCAATTCGAAATAGAACAAAAAATTTTAATTAAATTTAGGACGTAACAAATCAGAACACATATTCACACGTAAGAACATTGAAAAAATCTTGTAATACAAAATCAAATGAAATCAACTACTAAATGCAATGCCGTTTTCTATTAGGAGTCAAAAACACATATCAGTTCGAATTCTAATAGTCAATTGCAGAATATTCACATTGAGATTCCTTCCGAAAAGGATGCCAACGTTTGCAATAAAACTTATAATACCAAATGATTAAAATCAGTAAATAAATTAAATAGAAAGAAAGATTAGATATATATAAATTATTAAATCAAAGAAGACGCGATAATAGAATGAAGAAGAGACTAACTTCCAACGTTAATAAATATAACAAAAATAATTTCGAAGAACATATTTCCTACTTACATATATTCAATATTTTGATTTCTATTTAAATTTGAATCAACTGCACGCAGATTCTCTTTTTTATATATGTAGAAACTTCCTCGAGTCCAGTTGATAGGTAAAGAGCCAAATAGTGCGAGTTATTACTGTGTTTTCAATTACTCTTTCTACAGTGTTAAGTTTTTTTTTAAAAAAAAAAGATTCATACTTTTTTGTTGCCACCATACGAGAAGCAAATTAAATGCGTTTTTTAATGCAGATAGGAAAAGCAATCAAACAAAAAAATTTCATTTTCGGTTGTTTTCTTAAGCGTTTATTTCAAGTTGAATAATGAAGACATGTAATCTTTTTGGATTAGAATATAAAATAAAAACGTTACCTTCATTGAGTTACATTTTTTTCACTTTTAAAAGCTATTTTAATTTTTATGTAATTATAGAAAAGTATATAGAGATTCCAAATCGGCAGTAAGACATAAAATTGCTTAATTCAACATTTTCAAATTAATTTGAAAGGTATTTAATATTTTTTCAAGCAAGAATAATACTTCAATTCCACATTTAAAGTTTTTTAGTGTTTGCTTATAACCACAAGTAAGATCACTGAAACTTAGTCGTCACAGTCACAGTTTATGATGTAATATAATGCGAATTCAAACATTAAACACACCAAATGTCAAGATAGATAGAAATATATATAAAAAAATTAAACCGAAAGTTTAAATACTTAATCTGTCAACACAGGGTAAATTAATGGTATCTAAAATCGCATCTTAGTCAATTGAAAAATTAGGGTTTGGAATTGAAAAATTGATTTACTTCCCTTTATCAATTCAAAATCTGGAGAAAATTAAATTTCGTAAAATGCAGTAAAGAATTCAAATGTCATATATTACTAGTAATATTTTTATATCTCTGTATTAAAAAAAGGAAATTTTCAAATAAAACTTGCGCGAATTTCCTTTAAGGTTAAAAATGAACTTCATCTTTTATTCAAAAAGAAGAGTTTCCTATTTTTCATCTCTAATATTTGTGAAATATTATACATACAAATATCAATTAAGTAATGATGAATATGATATATCATGTAAAGAACTAAGCCTACTTATATTTACAAGCTATGTAGATATATATTGTACAACAGAACACATCTAACAACTATTGATCTACGTTATGAAATAAAGTTATTTCGCTTAAAAAATATTCATATTACACCAGCATCATTTTTTTTATTCATTTTGTCACAAGGTTATATTAATAGAACCGAAAAAAATTTAATTTAATTGATTTGTTGTTTCTAATGCCATACGATCAACGGTGACAGACAGAGGTTCACGAAATTTATCGTGACAAGGGTCTAGTTTGCGTCATCCGTAGCTTTGTGGATCAGGCAAGGGAGTTTCGGCTCAGTTTCACTCCAACTTTGAAGGAGGACACCTTGAGGAGTTGGGTCAACGATCTTCCCTTTCTCTGTTCCCCTTCCACCATATTCTCAAGGGGATTTGTGGCTCGACAGCTATTTAGAGTACCCCATACCGCGAAGGCACTATATATTTACAAACATCTATGCCTAGTCGGCTGAGTTGCGTAGTTTGTTTGTCGCTGGCCTTGTACGACCCAATCCTAAGTCGGAAATTCGTGATGCAGAAAATCGACAGTGTCCGTTGATTATGCCGTATGTTAAAGATCCTTTGAGTGCTTGTTTGTCTTGAGAGTTCTCGGCAAAATTTTATTTCTGAGTACTGTTTCGCATTGTCAGAGCTCATGTGCCTCCCTCTGGGGAGAAAACTGGTTATCAAAATTACATACGGGAATTAATATTCCCCTTATATGGTGCTACATTAAAAACAAATAGCTCCGTGGAATGTATTAGGTCTGCAATGGTAAAAAAAACTAATCTACAGCCCCATACAAATGAAAAAAAAACATCCATACCTTTCTCGGGATTTGAACCAGTGCCCTACGGCACAACAGTTACAGTCTAGGTGTCAGCGTCAAATTTTAAAAGCTATTTGTATGATGATGCACTATATTTTAATCTATAAATCATATACCTGATTTTAAACACTTTTAATAATATACTTCGCTTAAGGAATGAAATACAGAAAGAAAAAAAATACTTGACACACTATACAAGTATTTTATCGGTTTACCTTTTCTCAATTTAATCTATGGGGTATTTATTTCAGATTTCTCTCATCTGCCTCGCTGCCTTGTGTTGCGCAAGCGCAATGGCCAATAACATGGGCATACTGCCTTATGGAGCCTATGGAGCTTATCGTGGTTACTATGGCCTGCCCTATGTACCTGGTGCAGCACCCTACGCAGCTCCCGCCGTCCCTGCAGCGCCTGTAGCTGCTGCTGCCTTACCAGCTGCTCCTGCTGTAGCTGCTGCACCTGCTGTTCCAGCTGCTGCTGTGGTTCCCGAATACTATTCTTATCCTTCTGGATATCCATATTACGGAGCTTATGGCGCTTATCCTTATCTTAAAAAATGATAAAAAGGAATGAAAAACAAAGAATTAGGCTGCATCAATGTTTCACATACAGGTAATAAGAAATATTTCTTTGTTTTTTTTTAGTTCCAAAGAAAGAATTTTAACCCGCAAACAATATTAGTGATATCTGTTTATAATGTTATTTAGTACAGTTGCATACTTTTTTTCAATAGATTTAATTACATGCTTCATTAATATAATAGTTTATTGACTTTTTTAAAATTAATAAAATTGCAGGATTTTTTTTTTCTAAATGTTCTAAAAAAGAAACTAGTTTCCGCAGTAGCCTAGTGGTCAAGGTAACGGACACATCGCTAGCGTGTTATGAGTTCTAGGATAGGGCCAATGAAGACCCGGAGTGTAGAGGATGTCGTTGCACGTTAAATCTACCGAAGCTCAAACGTCCTCGCATTGCGTGGTGTGGAAGTTAGGATAGGGGAGTGCCAGCTCATGTGTCACCCTCGTCGCTTAACCATGGCTCAAAATTACGAGGTCCATCCCCATTAACCCTCGTGCAGCTCGTATCAATAACTATATGCATCGCTTTTGTTTTATTTGTAAATATGGATCATTTATTGCAGAATTATTGAGTTGTTGGAAAGAGGCATTTTGAGAATCATTATTATTATTATGCGTAATTTTCTTATTCACGGCGTCTTAAGTGTCAGTTTTTACAGGAGAGAATTAGTACCATTACATATACATGAAATTGAAAACATTTTTAAAATTAAATAAAATATTAATTCAATTTTTTCATTGGGTGATGACCGCAAACTGAAATCGTTATGTCCATGGTTACAAAGGTAATTTTGAACTAAAACGCTATTGCCTGAAATTTTTTTGATAACTATACATCAAGTTTTCTTTTTTTAAAAAAAAAGATCCATATATATGTTCAACGTATATTTTATAAAAAAATTTATTTTTAAATATAAGTTATTCTTATATAATTAACTCTTATATAACTCTTTCATCACTTTATAGTTTTCTTAGCAGAACATTGCATATTTGCAAAAAACAACTCTACACAGTTAACTTCATTCGATTCAGCTAAAACTATTTTGTAGTAAAACTGTATTTTTTTCTAAAAAAAAATATTATCAGGCTATTTTTCAGACTCTTAGGGACATGATCTGATGCGTGGTTCAATAGTTAAAATAAATGTTCATTTTTAATTAGAATACATAAGAGTAAATAGCTGTGTTTATAAATAACTTTAATTTTTTAATTTTTTTTAATTCACAGGAACTCGGAGTGCTGTGCATAAATTACTTCGTCGAAGATTTTGACTTAACTGATGTACCTTGAATGAAGTAGTTCATGTCAAGTATTCTGAGAATTAATTGCACTTGAATGTAAATATGCTGTATATGATTCGAGTTCAATAAAATGTTTTTATATATGCAATATCTTTGTTTTGTTTTATCGCATCTGATCATCAGCATTTTTATCATCTTTTTTCAATTCCTACTATAAGTTCACAATCTCCCTATATTATATATATATATATATATATATATTGCTCAAATTCTCAGTCGTTAATAAAATACTTTCTATTCATCCATTCAAGTACAAATACTTTTTAAACTTGTACTGGATGAGACTTGATGTTAATACAGTTTTTTCATATTAATTCATTAGTTAAACTTAGTTAATTAATAAATAGTAACAAAAATAATAATTCAACACCATATATAAAAAAGAAAATCGCTCATTGTGTACCTGAAGCGAAATGGATAGTGCGTTGGACTTCTAATCCCCAGGTCGCAGGTTCGAATCCTACATGGAATGGACTAATTTCTGAGAATATGATTTATGAATGATTATACATTAAAAAAAGTAATAGTTCAATACCATATACTGAAAGAAAAACAGAAAATCGCTTTCCATTCAACTACTTTATACTGTGATTCTGTCCTATGTATATACATATATTCATATTAATTGTAATTATTTGATAAAAAGTAACAAAAATAAAATTTTTCTTTGTTGACCTATGTAGGAATTGACTTAATTTTTTTATATTATTTGTTAATGTGATGTCTTTGTTTTTTTCATACTTTGATTCAGTAACGCTTAACAGTGTTTACTATTAATAACCAAAATGAATTACTTCTTCGAATCGCTTAAAATGTAAATATTAAAAAACTATATTCATTTTTCGAATACTTCTAAAATATTGTGAATATTATTTCGTAAATAGCAGTTAAATTCATATTTTGTAAAGCTGTAAAAAAGTGGGTTATCATCAAACAACTTTTTTTCTTCTTACTTCACCGAAGTGGCAACAGTTGGGTTGTTTTTATAAAATTCTTAAGTTTTTTTAGAGAAGTGGTTCTGCTGTTGATGCATAAAATAATTTTAACGTTGATAATTTGATTCATATCTAAGCCAAACAACTTAAAGCAATAAATTAATATCTCCTTTTAGAACAG
Source organism: Trichonephila clavipes (assembly GCA_019973935.1). Lineage (NCBI taxonomy): Eukaryota > Metazoa > Arthropoda > Arachnida > Araneae > Nephilidae > Trichonephila > Trichonephila clavipes. The sequence goes on along the minus strand of BMAU01002031.1, from coordinate 857,824 downwards.
ATTCTTCTTAGATAGAGTCGATTAAAATAAAATTTTATTCGCATTTTATTCTGAATGTTTTAAATTCATTGAATCTGGCAACCTTTAGCAGTTTGTAACATTATTAGCGTTCATTAAGATACTAATGAACAAAAGGAATTTATTCAATTTAAAATGTTTCCCGAAAAGAATTAAGACTAATTTAACGAAAGATTTTAAAACATCGGCATATACCATCAACTGCAGGTGAAATACTAGAAACCAATGAAAGAGAAGAAAAAAAAATAATGACATTGGTAAAGTGAATAGAAAATAAAACAAAGCAATTTTATTTTTAATTTAAAAATGAGAGAATGCAATTTTATGGCAACAGCATCGTTATATTGATCGCTTTTTTAACACGTTTTTATAAGTTTCATTAACACGTTTTTATGTTTCACTTGTATGTAATGGAATCTTTGAACTCGATTTTTACCAACATTAAAAGGTCAGACTAATTCGAAATTTCGTACACTTGTCAAGGACCCATGACAATACAATATAATTTCATAATTTTGTTTTATTTTCCTGATCGGAATTTTAATAATTAAGGATTTTAAGGATTTACGAGATTTGGCGACTAACTCATTATATCTTTTCTAGATTTGGCGACTAATTTTATAAACTATTTTCAGATTCAGCGACTAATTTTATAAACTATTTTCAGATTCAGCGACTAATTCCATATGACATTTCTAGATTTGGCAACTAGTTCCAGATTTAGCAACTGAAAGATTAAGGTGCAACTCTAAAACCACAAAATAGGCTTCTGGTTAGTAAAAAATAAAACAAAAAAAAATGTTCTTTATGTGAAAAAAGGTAGGGTGGGTGTATAGTTTTTCTGAAAATGGAAAGAAAAAAAAGACTCATGCATGTAAATAAAAATAATTTATGTTCTAACTGCTAACTATTTATATTTTTATAAAGCAATACGTTTAGAAGTGATGATACGAATTAACATCATTAAATACATTGTGCAGTACTGATACATTTATAAGTGTATTATATCAGTGTAAATGCGTATTTTATTCTTTATTACGTCAGAATGCGTGTATTTTGTTTACTTTCAGTAAATTAATAATTTTTTTTAAATAATCTTCTGTTTTCAACCTTTCAATATGCTCACGCCCTCCTCGTAAGCTTGTCACGCCCCCTAGGAGGGGCACCTCACAGATTGAGAAACGCTAAAATAAGGCCATAATTTAATGCGACAATTACCCATTTTAAAATAGAGGGTGGATGTTTCCCTTAAACGTGAAAGGATTAGTACAGAGAGAGAGAGAAAAGAAAGCATTGAGTTACCTTTCTCACTATGATTAATCTCAGAGAAATCTTCGATAATTTTAAATAAAATACCAAATGAAAAAAAATTAGAAGGAGGGGGAAACAGAATAAATTGTTTGGGGGCATTTTAGTAAAAGAAAAGTTAAATGAAAAATAGCCTATAAACTGAAAAGAAAAAAAATTAAATTATTAAAAATATATGAACTTAATTATTACTACAGTTTGTGAAGAGGAAGGCATGTTTGTCATGGAGTTCCTCTGCTCTTATACAGGATTTAGTAACTCATCTTAAAAATGAGTTAAGCGTGATTCGATTCAGTTACACAAATTCAGACTTAAAAAATGAAAATTAATTTGAAATAAATTAGGATACACAATTAATGCCGGAGATGTTGCATGGAATTTATATAAAATTGCACGCTAGCTTAAAAAGAACTAAAATTAACATTTTGATCAGAAAAGCGATTATAGTAGTCTTCACTCGGTCAGAAATATATAAGTATATATATATATATATATATATATATATATATATATATATATATATATATATATATATATATATATATATATATATATATATATATATATATATATATATATATATATATATATAGCAATAGTTAATAATCAAACAACAAAAATCGATAGCCCTTAAATATTGTATGACGATTCTAAAAAGTGTTAAATACTCGGGCAGAGAAAAACCAATTCTAACATAAGAAACTGAAGTGAAATTCATCTTCTAACATTCTAATGCATAATGCTTTTCTCAAAGGTAAAATAGCAAAACATAGGATAGGACAAAAAATATAGCCGTAGTAATATATTAGCCAACTCTTCGGATTAGGGCAGGGATACTCAAACTGTGAGGAGCGCCCCGCTAGGAGGTGTGATAACATTACGTGAGAGGGAGGGGGCGCAACCATATTAAAATGTCGAAAATAAAAAACTATTTTAAAAAATTATCAATTTATTGAAGGGAAGAAACATTCTAACATAATAAAAATACACGTTGCATAGTTAATGCAATCTGTTCTAATTTAAAAGTTAGAAAGGAAAAATAACATAATACTTATCCAAATACTTCAAAGTAATTTACTTAAAAAATCAATTACGTAAAAGTAACAAATATAAAATTTAATACTTATCTTGATAATTTGCTACGCTTATAATTAAGGTCGTATTAAAGCTTGCATTCAAAAGATCATATTGCATTAAATACACTGTTATTGTATGGAGGGGGGATGAAACTTATCGAAGAAAATTATGTCGCAGATATTGAAAGTTTATGAAGCACAGGCTTAGGGCTAAGATTGCAAAATTAAACAAAGATTTAAGGTACCAGCCTTCCCATTTATTTGCGCCTATATTACTATGTAAAAAAATGTGTGTGTGTGTGTGAGATTGATTGATTGATTTAATATTAACGTCGCACTGTTCAGCTACACGAGGGCTTTTGGCGACGGACCACTTGTGTGTGTGGGGGGGGAATAATAAACACCGAATTAACGAATTATTCCAACAGCTGAAAATTTGTTTTTATTAGGTTGTGATAGATAATTTTTTTTTTACTCAAATGACATCCTTTTACTAGTAACAAATTTTGATGACCAAGAGTGCAGAGCGTTATTAAACTTAACAGGCGTAGATGTGTTATGGTTGAAACCTATCGTGTGAGTTTTGAATAGGACAGAAAATTCATTTCTTACCTCTTCGCACTCCACAACGCATGGAAATATATTAGAATTTTAACAATTATGTTATCTGTTCAACTGAAGTTCAGGAAACTGTTAATTTGTCGAAGCCTATGAATAAGAGATTCTAGTGCAGAAATTAATAATGAAACTCTTATGGAAACTTACATTTTCTAATTCTGAAATATTCTTTGGAAAATGTGAAAATATACCTTATGTAACTGCTTGTAAATGGCGCAGTACTTTTTCCTTGTATAAAGTTGAAACAAGTTATATAAAAAAAAAATTTAAATCAATTCCAACTTAGATCAACAAAGAAAAATTTCATTTTAGCTACTTTTTATTAAATAGTTACAATTAATATAAATATGTATATACATATGACAGAATCACAACATTAAAGAGGGTAATTAATTTCTATTAATTAGCATTAAAGTAAATAGTATTATTAAAGTCTTCCAAAACAATCATGTATATAAAATTTCAGTTCAACTGAATGCTATAAAATGTGAAAAAAAATCTTTCAAGTTTTGACTCAAGTCGCTAAAAATGAAACCAACATGGCTGTATCTGTAATTCTTTAAATATTTAGTTACAGTCAATTAATTTTAATTAATTATAGTTAAATTATCGTATTTTTACCCAAAACAATAGTGTATAGAAAATTGCAGCTCAAACGAGCGCTTTAAAATGAGAAAAAATATTTTCATGTTTCGACTAAAGTCGCCAAAAGGGTCGCTAAGTCGCCAAAAAAGGATGCCAACTTGGCTGTATTTGTAATTCTTTGAATCATTAATTTTAATCAATTAATTTTATTAATTATTATTAAATTACTGTATTGTCATCCAAAAATAATCATGTATGTAAAATTTCAGCTCAATGGAGTGCTTTAAAAATGTATTTTATTAAGGATTGAAGATTTCACGTAGATAAATAAATAAATAAATATTGTTACGTAGATCCGGATTCGAGAATTTTACCAAAACAATCACAAAGAAAATAAACAGTTCTTTAAGAGCGATGCGAATTTATTATCGGGAAGTCCAATCCCTCTAAATACAGGATTCAGCAACAATATTCACAGAGTAAATCCCTGAAGGTCTTCATACCTTCAAAAGCATTAAAACACAATTGCCAGTGTTTAAAAATACATGTATGTAACAAATTATTCACAAGCACAACCGAGTTAATCACTAGTTAAAACAATGTTTACTCCTCGCTAGTTTAATCAAGACTGCTTCGTTGCGGCTGGCACTCCTTTTATAGGCGCGGCAGAAACTTCCAGAAATATAACCGCTCGTGTCATCGAGCGTGACGTTATATGGAGAGATCCATTACTTTCTAGAAGAATCCAGAGGGTTCCGAACGCACCAACTTGGTCACCAATGACGCCAAAATGGTCGCCAGGTCTCATTGAATCGCCATTACAACGTAAGGGGGTGGCATTGCTTGTGAATAGTACAATTTTAACATGAAATAAATATAACATAGAGTAATTTACATGCATTAAACACACAAATACAAATTATTTATTCAAAATTCGTAACAATATATAGAGAATGTGAGCTAATAGTAGGAATTGAAAAAAAAGAATTCTTTCGAGAGAGAGAGTCAGGAATCAAAAAGATTTTCAAGAACATCTGTCAGTCAGTATTTTAAAATTTCCAAGTGCGTAATATTTCGCAAATAGTACTTTTAACTGTTGAATAAAAGGTGTTTAATTTCTAACTATGGTTTTTTTGTGTAGCTGCTTATTGTAAAATTTTCAAAAGGTAAATGCAAAAAAATTTGTATTTCGCTTGGACCCAGATTTAACGAACAAAATGATCGACCCCGATGAACTTGTTAAATCGGGGTCCGAATGTATATAGACATATATATATATATTGTACTAAACTCTGGTATGCATTTTCTGGTTTTAACAATTTTTGCATGATTTATTTTCATTACTGCTGTACCATACCACCTTAAAATTTCTTGCTAACACACTTGAATAGACAGGTCAGTTAATATTTAATTAACAAATTTCACTTCAGAATCTTTTGTTGAAATTGCAAGAGAGTAGGTCAAAGTAGTAAATGTTCTAAATTGTAAGTAAATAAATTTAGAAATTAAATTAAGACAGAGAAGAACAATTTCGAAGGTTTCAACCGAACAGAATAAAAACCAAAAAAGAATGCCTAAATGTTAAATATATTTTTCAATTCCGGCTATTAGTTCATACTCTCCCTATATATATGTGTATATATCTAGTTAAAATTTTCAATCGTTAATAAAATACATTTATTCATCCATTCAAGTTCAAATACCTTTTTGTAAACTTGTAGTGGATGATACTCGATATTAATACAGTTTCTTTTTTCAAATATTAATTCATTCAAAAAATTTAGTTAATGAATAAATAGTAACAAACAAAAATAATAGTCCAATAGCATATACAGAAAATAAAATTGTTCGTTGTGTCCCTGTAGCCCAATGGTTTGAATCCCACCTGGAATGGCCTAATTTCTGAGAATGTGACTTTGTGACGAATCTGTACGGAACCTTTCCACTAATCTTCTTAGGCGTCTTTCTGGGGAATATAAATTCGCGTTTATTTCCAATCAACTCCAAAAAAGAGGTATGGGATATTTAAATTAGATAAGGTATTTAAGTCGTGCGTTGCGAGATAGGAAGAGATGATGGTAGGCTATTGAGCCAGTAACTACACATTACTAGAAGATTCAAGGAGATTAGATTCGTGAAGACGTCGTGCTGCGAGACGTACCAGAAAGCTGATATAAGTCAGCGGTAAATATAATTCACGTACGCTTAAAGTAAGCGTCAGTTTGAGCGACTTAGTTAAAGTTAATGAAAGTTAAGAATTCGAATACGTGTGATTCTCGGATCTCCTATTTCGGTAAACCTTTCTTGAGTTTGAGCTAGATTATTAATTAATTGTATTCTTAGTAATTTAATTTAATATAAAAGGCAAATCCTTTAAGCGACGTAACATTATCGTATTATATGTTATCAGAGATTTTTGAGGAAAATTATAATAATAAAATAAATATTATTATTCAAAATGGATCTTAGTGGTTCTTTGCCTCAAATTAATGTTGGTGTTCCAGGTGTGAGCCAAGGGGTCATCACAACTTCTTTTTACTGTACTAATTTATTGGGATAATTTAAATTTAATTAATGAATAAATAGTGATAAACAAATAAGATATATAGAAAGGAAAATGACTTTCTCCGTTTTGTCACTTAATATTGTGATTCTGTCATATGTCGTAGGAGTCGCTCAAAAGCCAATACAGTTAGGTGCATCTTGTGATATTTTTTAATTCTTGTAAATTTTGATAAAATAAATAATATTCTGCTTAGTTATCAAAGGATTTACTCGTTGCTTCTTTTTTCCTTGGTCACATAAAAAAGGAAGCAAGGAGTAAATCCTTTAATAACTGAGAAGAATATTATTCATTTTATCAAAATTCTCAGGAATCAGAAAATATCTATAAATGGACTAACAGCATTGGCGTCTGAATGACTCACATCAATTGCAATTATAATAAAAAAAAAGTAACTAAAATAAAAAAATTGTTGACCTAAGTAGGAATTTAATGATTATGCATAACATCAAAAGTAAATTTCGAAGCAAATTAAGAGTGAAATAAAAAAAACTTACAAAATTAATAAAACACAATGTCTTAAAATAATTCTGTTCGAGGCGCGTTTGAAGGACAAGTGTTAAGGGGGAATATTCACCTTCCATTTGAGTTATGGTTTTAAATTCTTCAAATGGGTGAACAAAAACTGGGAAATTGGATTCATAACGTTAAATACATTAAGTAATTGTTCTCTTCCAAACGGTTTCAGCAGGGCTCGGAAACATTTGGATGGAAATTTTCCACGCGCCGACGATCTCCCATCAGCACATGAAAATATTCTGCATCCAAACTGCGAAATTACTTCAAAAAGAATGCATATCACTGGATCCAAGCCTTTGAAGGAATTGCCTGCAACCTTTCTATTCCAGCTGTTATGTGGACGAATAACAACCTGAAGAAAAAAGCGTCTGTTTTATGTGCTGCTTGACCCTGGCGCGTCAACTATTCATCGTAGAATGTTAGAAGCATTTTGAAAAAAATTTCAAAAAAGAGAAAGAAAATAGTTGTATTGAATTATTTGTATTTTGACGCTTGTGATTGGCAGCATTCGTTCAGGTAGAGGGAAAAGGCTGGGTATATAAACACACAAGAATTCTGGAGACATCACAATTGTCTTCTCTTGCCAGCGGTAGCAGGTCTCTTGGATTTTCTTGGTGGTAGCTGCATTTGTACTCTTCGTCCGCAACCATGAACGCAATTGTGAGTACTCATTTCTTTTCAATTCATTTAAGTTAAAAAAATTTAAGTTTCAAAAACTTAATTTGCTTACTCGTGTTTATATAAAACTTGTTGCAAGTATACAAGTAGCCTTCTAGTGTAAGTAGTCCTGAATATGTCTAAAACAGAGATACTCATCCTGCAGCCCACCGAGCCTTTTTAAGTGGCCCGATTATGGCCGCAGAGAAATTTACTTATTTCAGAACATTGTATTAAAAATTCGGTGGGAAATTCTTTGTCGAGAAATCCAATACATCAAGTTCGCTTTTTGCTGCTGGTGTCGTACGGGTACCAATTGATATTCTTTTCCTATTTGGAACGGTTACGGTTAGTGATAGAAGACAACAGTGGAGTAGTGACAATTTTATGGATGGAACTAATTTTTTTAACTATCTTTCATATCTTGCAAGCGAAAAATATTCGAAGAAAATATATCTTTTCAAGACGATTGGGTGGTTGACCGTTTCGTAGTGAAAAACAAACATGGATCAGCAACTGTTCGATTTGTCGCGAAAGTGCTGTATTTAAAAAAATACCAATAAACAGTGGTAATATCACAGCGGTAACAAAGACATCCTGTGAAGTTATTATATTATTCGCAATCATATGAAATCGTTTACTGATAATGTAGAAATTGTGAAGTAGTGTTTCATAAATGATTCTAATTTAGTGTTAGCAACCAAAAATAAAAAAATGTATAAAAATAATAATTAAAAGAAAACAGGAGTTATAATGCTTTGATCAATTTCCCACATTTTAAATTTCCAATGTAATCTTGCTCTTAAAGCATTTCTCTCCCCCCACCTCTATTTATCCCCATGTTGCGGCCCACGTGAAATAACTAACATATGTATGCGACTCGCGTGAAGTAGCTAACATATGGACATATGTATATGGCCCAGTAGAAAAAAAGGTTAAGAACCCCTGATCTAAAACATGAACTAACTCCTATAGTTGTGACCATGGTTGACTAGTGATCGTGGACTCGTGGCCGGTGTCATGATTTCTAGTCCCAATGCCATTGAACACTCGTCGTGTAGAGGGGTTGATGGGCGGTAAAACTGTAGAGACTCAAAATCTTCCCATTGGTGGGATGTGGTAATTAGGAGAGGGAGATACCAGCTCAGGTGTCGTCCTCGTCACTTGACCATGGTCCAGAATGACGAGGTACGTCCCCAGTAGCCCTTGTGTTGCTTTATAATGTGACGTAAATAAAACACTCCCCTCCAATAGTTAGGGACGAGTTTTTGAAAAAAGAATAACTTTTTAAATTTGAGAAAAATACTTATCCTCTTTGTTTTTTAACTGTATGCTTTAAAAATACAGGATGAATGAATTTTGCCATGTAAAATCTGTTGTCTGAATTACAAATACACAAAAAAAATCAAACAATATTAGTGTTTTAATTTTAATTTCTCTTTCGTGTTGTACATTATGTAATTCTTTTAAAGTTATTTTTTATTAATGAGATAGTATTTTTGATCTCGTGATAAATTTGCTAAAAAAATCCAGTACCTTACTTAGAGAATTTACACAAGATATTCCTGAATTTTAGACGATTTTATTGTAAACCATTCTGTCGATTTTTTTGTTAAAGTTCTTACCTAATAATCTTAACTTGGACTCATACATCGATGGAAACAATTCTTAAAACAAATCTAGGAATGATTTTTCAATTCCTACTATTAGCTCACTCTCTGTCTATATATATATATATATATATATATATTTCTCTTGTTCATATTTTCAATCGTTGAGATAAAATACTTTCTATTCATCCAATCAAATTCAAATAATTTTTTAAACTTAAAGTGGATGACACTTGATGTTAATTCAGTTTTTTTCAAATACTAATTAATTAATTAAATTAATTACCGATTTTCGACGTCAACTTAGATTCGTCTCCATTAACAGTCCTTCTGACAGTTAAAACAATGACAAAAGTTGGCGTTGAAAACATGTTTTTCAGCCAAACCAGGTGTGCATTGTTACAAGGAAGCAAACAAATCATGCTTGCTTTTCAATTCCTACTATTAGCTCACTCTATATATATATATCTTGTTCAAATTTTCAATCGTTAATAAAATACTTTCTATTCATCCATTTAAAGTAGGAATTGACTTAAATTTCTTTTATATATTACTTGTTAATGAATATTTCTTTTCTTTGTGTGTGTGTGTGTGTAAAATTGCTTTTTAAGCGATTCGTTTTAAATTTTTTTTAAAGAAATACATCATTTTTTTATTATGAAACTAATATCCGCAGCTACTATAAACGAAATGAAACGTCCTGAATAACAATTCTTACTCCAATTCAAAACCTTATTCCCCCCAACAATTTTCTATTCATATAACTTCAGTATAGTTACAACCAAAAACTTAATTGAAAATTAAATGTAATATATTCTTCACAACAGGAATTTTGTGTTATTTCCATAGATCAAATCCATGGATAAGACCACAAAACCCGCAAAGGATGAGAGCTTTAAATTATATTAATTACGACTAAATTATTATTACGCCTAAAATCTGATTCGTTATCCGAATTATCATGTTAGCATTATATGTAACAATTGAGACAGATCCTGCGTCGACTAGGTCAGCTAAATAGTATTATCTATTCTAAAATGTTTTGTAGCATTCAAAAAAGTATCCACCACGAAATTTTAATTCCGTTTTGAGAGACCCTTTCCAGGCTCCTTTTATTTCTGAATTATGGATAAAAAAAATGTTAATTTTTTTATGCTTATTTTCAAACAAACATATCTTTTTAACCCTTTATCTACCGCATTATAATTTGCTGCAATTTTTTTCATACAATATTTTTTTTTGAATTACTACATTGAAAATTAAGGGATATACATAAATAAAATACTCACACGACTTTGCGAAATTTAATCCTTTAAAGCTAATTAATTACATTGGTACTTTAAAGTAATGTCAGTCCACAATGGTCTAAAATATACCTATAATACGAAAAGACCGAATGATTTTTAACGCAGTTTTAACTCTGAAAAATGCTAAATAACCAGAGAATCCTAATATTTTACAGCGCAAAATATTTATTTTTAAAAATTATTAAATTTTGAAATTTATTTACTTTTTACACATAAAAACAGCTTTTACGCATAAACTTAATTTCGTAATATTCAAAGAGACAGTAGTTTTTCTTTTTATTAATACACACAAATTCGTTACAAGTTGTGCATTTTTAGTGAGAATTCGATTGAATGTTTTTCAAAACACTGCATCCTGGGATCGGAAATGCTGCATTTTCTTAAAATGAATTCCTACATGCTCTGTCAAAGCATGTTCTATACTATCGTTTTATATCACACACTTTCTATATTCTGAATAAAAACTAAATAAGTGATGTTTTACTGTACGTGATCCATCAGGTTATGGATACTATATATTGGAATTATTCATTATATTTTTCAAAGGTGACTTAGTATCTAAGACAAAAATGTGTATCCTTTTATATCTCATTATAACTAAAAAGCAAAGTAACAATTATTTTTCTGTTGCATTGCTGTTACTCATACGTAACTAAATCTATATATATAAAAGAGAAAAGAAATACCCTCTTTTATTCACCATGATATATCTAAAACTATTAGGCCTAGATATTTGAAATTCGGCAGGCATGCTCCTTTTTCTTGGAATAGAGATCCACTAAGAACGGGTTTAGCAAAAATTGACTCCCAAGGGTTGTGAGGGTTTTAAAGAGAGTTATAGATAAATATTCCTCTTTTGAAACTATTAGACCTCTAGATTTGAAATTTAGTGAACATGTTTTTTTGTTGAGTTGAAATCCGTTAAGAAAGAGTTTTTAGGGAATCAACTCCCAAGGGGGAGTTAAAAGGGGCGTTACAGAAAAAATTTTATGTTTTACCTGTTTATGAATTTACTCAGCATGTTTTTTGTTGTTGCTATTGCGTAGATATCCACTAAGAACGAGATTTGCGGAAATCCACTTGGGAAGAAAGGGTTACGGGAACGTAAAAGATAATTCTACTTCAATTTTAAAAATTCAAGTCCTTTCCTTTGTAAATCAAGAAGTGAAGTTTATAAGAATTTTTTCGATACAATCAAAATCTTTAGAATTTAGATGTCAATAATTTATACTAAAGTATATATTTATGCATCATGAAATACCCATCGATGAGGGAGGGTATCGGCTAGAACACAAACATACTACACGCCAAAACTATCTTCCTTCCTTCTATCTCTCTCTCTCTCATCCATAGATATTCAATTTCCCTCAAAGTATACTCGAACTGCCCGAAATTTAAAAAAAACTGAGAGAACAATGAACCAGTACATTTATATTCATGCAATTATTTCACATCTTAAATAAATTGCCCTGTTCTTTTCAGATCTCTTCCATCTGCATCGTCGCATTGTTTTGCGCAGGCGCAATGGCTAACAATGCAGCAGTATTACCTTATGGAGGCTACCGGACCTATTATGTATCTGGTGCAGCACCATACGCCGTTGCTGCTGTTCCTGCTGCAACTTACGCAGCTGGCGCTGTCCCAGCTGCAACTTACGCAGCTGGCGCTGTCCCAGCTGCAACTTACGCAGCTGGCGCTGTCCCAGCCGCAACCTACACCGTTGCAGCTGTTCCCTCCGCAACCTACACCGCTGCCGCTGTTCCAGCCGCAACATACGCTGCCGCAGCTGTTCCTGCCGCAACCTACACTGCTGCCGCTGTTCCTGCCGCAACTTTAACTGCTGCTGCTGCTGGTGTACCAGCCGGAACAGCTGTTGTACCCGAATACTACTCATACAACTATGGATACCCTTACTTAGGATCCTACAATGTTTATTCTTACGTTAAGAAATGAAGTTTATGATCAAAACCGCAATGATTTGGATCCGGCCCTCGTTTCATATACAGGTAAGAAGTTTTTGGTATTGATTAGATGAGGGTCGACAAATAAAAAGCGAATAAGTTCAACAAAACAAATACCTTTATTGGAAATCAAAATAAATTGCCATGGGCGTTGCAACACAGGTCCCATCGTTTTGACAGTAGGTTTATGCCTTCACAGTAGAAAGTCCGTGCTTTATTCTCTATGAACTCCTGCATAGCTTCCTTCATATCATCGTCCAAATGAAAACGTAATGCTCTCGTAAGTGAAAAAGTGTGGAGGCTCCTCTTACGCAATTAGAAACCATACTACCAGTTATTGTTCCGATATAGACGCATCGATGAAAAGCACGTCTTTTTTTTTGTCTATTACCTTCAACCCGAACAGGTTTCATTATTGCACGTCGCTTGCGGTATATACCTCCCTTTATATCTATGTTCGATGGCGGTGCTATAGTTTCAAACAATCTGACACAATTTCAAGAGTTCACTTTTCATTTGGGCAACCCTTATACTATTACGAATAATTGCTGTAAATGGTAGAACTAATTTTTGACACTGTCAAAGCAGTTTGCATCCCTTTAATATGGTCGAGTAGTTTATCAGTTTTATCAAACATCACTTTTCAAAGGTCTGAAAATTTTTATAACATTCCAAATTTCTTCTACGGCTGCTTAACCTATAACATAGATGGGTAAATAGCGACCCGCAAGGAGTTGTTTGTGGCCCACCAAGAAAGTCAGAAAAACAAAAGTTGATACACTTTTTACATCTGAGGACATATATTTGTGACCTTGCAAGAAGATCAACAAGGTTAAATATAGATGCAAGTTGGCTGACATTAACTTGCATGGCTGTCATGAAAATTTCAAATAAATTGTGGAAAAGTGTGATAGGGTACATTTATCACATTAAATTGATTCGAAAATTAAATATGCTTGCAAATGTAGATGATATGACATTAGTACGATAAATAAATTGAATAAAACTGCCACTTTTATGTTTATATTCTTATGCTGATTGATTTTTATTGTACAATTTATACCTTTTCTGAGATGCAAAATTAACTAGTGAATACAATCATTTTAAAAAGGCGTGGTTCTCCGGTCGATTGATTGATTATTTGATTTTATGGCATAAGAGCCAAATTAGGCTAAGCTGCACCAAACAATGATTTAAAAAATATTATAATTCTGAAAATTGATCCAAATCATACGTAGTTTAATAAAGTCAGATTATGCTCAAAAAGCTTCAAAAAATTTCCATTAAATATATAATATATATATATTATAGAATTTTTTTAAAAAAATTTTTAAGTTTTCATGATTTTCATTAAGTACATTTCAATTACATTCACCAGTTTGTATTAAATAAACTCTAAACAAATTATAGTTGAGAGATGTAAAATGCCAATTGCATGTAGGAATGCAAACAGATTTGGAAAAGGATTCTCCCCAACCAAATCAGTTAAAGATAAAACTGATATACAAAAAAATGATGCGTTGATGATTAAAATCTGGACAATCTATTAAAATGTGATGAACAGAGTACTGGACATTACATGAAGGACATGCTGGAGCATTCTCATCCATTTAAAGATGCCTGTGCGTAAAACGAGTATGACCAATGCGACGCCGAGTCAGCTTAATATCGGTTCTTCGCATCGGCATTATTGGCAAAGCTCCAATGACAGGCTTCAGGCAATGCAGTTTGTTATCAGTCTGCAAATTACATGATTCCTGCCAGGCATTATCAATACGATGCTGGATGACGCGCTTCATGTCCCAAAGGGGAGCTGTTAGCGACAATTCTGTTGTTGCCGACCGAGCCACGATGTCCGCTTGCTCATTGCCTATGATACCCATGTGGCTTGTTATCTAGCAAAACTGTATATCATAATCATTGCCATGCAGTTGACTGGGGATTCTATTATATCACACAGTACAGGATGCACGGACACTCATACTATCAGTATAGATACAATATTTACGGTGGTTCTCCGGTATCTCCCTCTTCTGTAATGAAGCCTTCAAACCAAAATAATTGCCCACTTTTGATCTGTATGTAATTATAATTGTTGTAATTATAATTGTGATCTATATTATATTATAATTGTACACAATTGTAAATATTGCATAGACTATTAAGCCCTATATAGCGTAACATTTTTTTTCTGTTCGGAAATCGCATAGAAATCGGTACATACTTATTAAACATATCTTAACAATTGTAGAAATACCTCAATAAATACATTTCAAAATTTCAAAAACAGCCCTATGAGAAAAGCTATATTTAAACACATAAAGGTCTTAATAAGAATTTTATAAATTCTCGCAATGTTTTAAGTGCAATGCCTCGAAAAATATTGTCGTTAGTATATATATATATATATATATATGTGGGAGACAACAAGGGGTCCAAGACGTTGGTCTATCTTCTATTTTATTTTAACATTAAACAAAAATTAATTAAAAAGGTAGAAAAGTTTTTACAGATAAGATTGACGATCATTTTCAGAAGGTAACGCCTGCTCGCGCACCTCTCGCGTTCTCCTTTCTCTCTGCTCTAATGTTTTAAAAGTTTTTTGTTTCTCTTCCACTAATTCAACAGTTTCAGTTTTAGTTTCCATTCAATGCGCCTGCGCGCGAAGACTGCCTTGATTTTGGCTGCATGCCACAACGGCCATTCTGACCGTACGCTGTCCGCAGCGGTATTTCCATGGAGACCAGAGGAGAATCTGAAACATACAAAAAAAAAACGGAACAGACAAGGACTATACGACAAATATATAGAGATTAAACATATCAAAATTTTGTTGAATTAGACAGTTTCTCCATCATGTGAAGGCACCTCTTCGACATCCGGAAGGTTCCACAGGAAAACATTGTGTTTCACCGGCATAAGAACATCTTTTTCAACAAGTTGATCTTTGGTTGAACGCATCGATATTTTCCTCTGTAGAGTTCTGGACGTCTGTTCAAAACGATTTCTCTTTTTCCTTCGTTTCCACTGCCAAGGCTCAAAAATTTTTCGGAGCAACACAAATCGTCGATAATTACGTTCCATAGGTGAAGGGGTAGGTGAGCGGGAGATGAATTCCACGGAACTCGTTTTCATGGCACCATTGGCTTTCTTACACAATACTATATCAGAACAATAATCAAAAACACTCTCTTTTATAATACCTTGTCGTAACCAATCATCAATTTGATTGTTTACCTGTAATTTCTCAGAACAAGATAAACGTCTGGCTCTCTGACACACAGGAATATCATTTTTCAATTTAATACACATTTTTAACTTAGTACTCTTAATGTTATTACATTTATAATCCTTAATTAGAGAACTCAAATCATTCCTAGTATTAAAGTTCTTAACATATGGCAAATCATAACTAGAGTTTTCTATCACATTTGAAACAGAAACATTTGGAAAAGAAATAGCACTTGAATAAGCATAAGCATGAGCACCTAAAGAGGATTCATTTTCACTCAATAAAACATCGCTCTTTGCGTGGCCTAGTTTCTCTATTTCAGAATATACACTGGGATGTATAATAAATTCTTCGGTCAAGGTCGGTGATATCGCCGTTCTCACACTTAAGCTAGTAGAGTGTTGATTAAGAGAAATATTTATGGGTTTAACTTCTACCATACGCTGTTCGCCAAAACATGAACTTAATGTTATGATCTCTTCGGAAGGTGTTTGCACTCTAATTAGTGAGGAATTTAAAACTGGGATCTGGCAACCTGAATCAATCAATGCTGTTACGGGCTGATTTTCCACAAAAATGCTTACGTATTGAAGATTTGTGCATTCATCGCTATTTTGTTTTTCGCTCTCGATTTTCAAAGTATTCACGTTTATTTTATTATGGATGTGATCATTAGATTCTTTAGGTTTAAAACGCTTCTCACAGTCTCTTGCGCAATGAGATGAATCACCGCATATAAAGCAATTTTTATTTTCTCTTTCATGATATTGGGGATAGTTCTCTTTAATCTTTGTTTTAAAGTTTTGTGATTTATTTTTAAAGGGGTCTTGGGTATATCCATAAGTAATAGGAATTTCTTTACGTGATCCGCTTCTAGATGAAATATAAATATCACACTCTTTAGCTAAATCAATAGGCCTAAACCAATCTTCTGCTTCTCGAATGCCAATATGGGTTGCAGTTTCCTTATTTAAAGTTTTGAACTGTTTCTCTTCGAATTTAGCTGCAGGATTTAAACTTAATGCTTTATTTTTAACCCTTTGAAGTTCGACTTCTTTTTCTAACTGTGCTAACTGTAGTTTCGCGAGCTCAATTTTCTGTTTTCCTGAAGTTACTTCTCTTTTGTTTCGCGATACCCTCTCATCTATACAGTTTTGAATTAAAGTTTTAACGAAATCTGGATCACTTTCAAATGTACTACTGTTCTCAATTTTAGTCTTTAGTTTAACTATAGTGTCAGTATTCTCCACAATACCGTTTAGCTCCTCAACAACTCTTATGAAATCCTCTTTAACAGCGTTTTTATACATTTTAGAAAAATTTTGAAAGATCCTACCTTTTTTTTTTTTTTTTTCTCTGGCTCCCTTGTTGCTCGTACGTACGATGTATCCAATGAAGAAAACGTTGTGAATCCACTGATTTTACCTCTTCGCAGGTTATATAGTTGAAATTGTAGTTCCGGCCTCTACACAGGCGGATTATTCACACTGAATTAGTTCCAACCTCTACACAGGCGGAATTTTCGTCGATGGGTTTTCCAACCTCTACACAGGCGGAATGAAATTGAAAAATTCAACCTCTACACAGGTTGAACGAAGTTTCCGAAAAATGGCGGAGCGTCTCCTTCACGGACGCTGTTGTTCATTGTCCAGACTTTGGTTCAAAATCGAAAGTTTATCGATCCCTTGATCGCGGGCGAGCCCCATAATTTATGGGAGACAACAAGGGGTCCAAGACGTTGGTCTATCTTCTATTTTATTTTAACATTAAACAAAAATTAATTAAAAAGGTAGAAAAGTTTTTACAGATAAGATTGACGATCATTTTCAGAAGGTAACGCCTGCTCGCGCACCTCTCGCGTTCTCCTTTCTCTCTGCTCTAATGTTTTAAAAGTTTTTTGTTTCTCTTCCACTAATTCAACAGTTTCAGTTTTAGTTTCCATTCAATGCGCCTGCGCGCGAAGACTGCCTTGATTTTGGCTGCATGCCACATATATATATATATATATATATATCTGTTTTTTCTACACATATCTCAAATGGAAGCTCATTTATATGTATTATCTGATTATTAATATTTTGTAAATTATGTCTTTTTCAGTTTAATATGGTTTTTTTATTACATTTTCTGTCTTTCTTTTTATTTCTAGGAATGCTGATTTCTACGGAGAGATATTTTTGGATAAAGAAAGTGACTTTCTCTTTCATATTATATATGAAGATATTGTCAAACAGTGTGCACAAAAATGTAAATATAATTGAATGTGATTCGAAATAAATATTTTTCTGTATTTCGCAATATCTTTTGTACTTTTTATTTTCAATCCACTCGCAATCGAAAATAATTCCTATCTTACTTTTTTATTTAGCGTTTCAGGAAATCCCTCTCTCTCTCTCACTCTTTTTTTTTGCCTCTGTGTCTTTCTCTGACAATTACATTTTCACGACTTAATCCTTTCAGTAATATAAAAAAAATTCAGGTAAAATTTCATCTCAAATTCTATTTTCTTGTATTCATTAAGACCATTTCTAAGTCTATTCCAACAAAATAATCATCTCTATGGTGTGAACTAGAATAATATATTTTTATAATAATATGTCTCTGCAAAGTTCTTTTTACAATCGAAAACCAAATTAAGGTGTGTTGGAAAGCTCAAATCATATTTTTTTGACAATTTGAGATTTTTAAATTTTCAAATTTTATAGATTTTAACCTTTCTAAAAATACCTTACTTTAAACTTTAGGGTGATTAGAAGCCCTTAAAATCTATTTTTAAATAACCTTTGAAACTGTGCCACTCCCATTTGAATAGCGAAAAATATAAACAAAGTAATTCGTTTTTGCTTAAAAGTTGAACGGCTGATATAAACCAAAACATGCATCTTTTATAGTAAAAAATGAGTCATTTTTTTTATTTACTAGCTGATTGGAAGTTTCACTGTATACATTAAAATCAATTTATCTCAAAATATAAATTTTGATGTTCGATGTACCTTTTCTAAGAAACTACTGTTTACAAATATGTAAATTTTTTATGATATATTTATAATGATGGCTAACATATATTAAAATAGGCTTTTTGTAAATTTATTTTTTACAAATTTTTTATGGGAAAAATGGAACAAATTTCGCAATGTTTGATAAAATATTTTACAACGTATTAAAAAATTCAAAATTATATAGCTAAAACTCATTTCAGTATAATTAGAATGATATACTTTAATTGTATGAAAAATTTCAAGCATGCACATAAAACAGATTTTGAGAAAAGATACATCGAAAACTGCCAATTTAACATTGTCAGTATATATAGAGAGAGAGGTTTCCAATTCCCCTTCGTTTTTGGAAATCACAAAATATAATGCTGTTGCCAAACGATTTTACAAAAAATAAGCTAATAAATATAAAACAATTACTGTTTAAAAAATATAATTAAATAAAACTCACGTGACACTAGTTAACAATTGTCAAGTAATACTCTGAGAATGATTACAAACAGACAAAAGAATTTAGGTTCATTCATGATAAATATTTTAAGCAAATGAGTAGATTCATTAGATGTAGATCTTATACTAAATACTGACAGTACTAAATATGCATTTTTATGTGCATAAATAAATGTTGAAAAACTATTAATAGTTTGCAAAAGCCAAGCAGCGGATTATCTCTACATTTCCTCAATAATTTCCACTTAAGTTAACATGGAATAATATTCCTTAACGTTTTACTTAGATTTCAACTTCCACATCAATATGTCTCCACGTTGTCTAGGGGTTATGGTCATTAACTCGTAGATTGCAAATTCGAGTCTGGTGCCACTGATTGATTTATTGTATGGTTTTATGGCACACGAGTCAAATTAGGCTAAGCTGCACCAAATAATGGATTAAAAAAATACTAAAATTTTTGAAAACTGATTCTAAATCAATGGTATTACGATATAGTCTGATCATGTTTAAAATGTGTATAATTCAAGAATATTTCATTAAAACTTTGTCACACAAGAAATAAATTAAACATTGCTGTGACAGGTGTGTTTTTTTCCTTTAAAGCAAGCATTGTAAAAAAGAAAATTCCCAAATTGATTGATATGATTGATTGTGGAGTTTTATGGCGCAAGAGTCAATCCTGGCACCAAACAATAGTTTTAAAAACTTTAAAAAATTTTCAAGCGGATTTATGTAGAGTGTGAATGCAATTAAAAAGTATAATTCGTTAAAATCATCACTTTATGCATACAGGTTACATAAAGTGAAACTTAAAAACTCTTACGAACACATAAAATTTAAAATATGACACATCGAAAAGCATATTCCTAACCAATTTCGTCAAAATGCACCAGTTATTTCCCTCTATGTTTGGTTGGGGATGCAAGGAACTAGTTTATATATGATGATCTATTAATTTCTCATACTCATCCACATCATATAAACAATCATACCCTCTTCTTCTGAGATACATTAAACACAACTTTTCTTCGGTTTATGCCAGGGATGGTGAACCTTTATGGATCAACGTGCCATGTTTTCTAAAGAAATGTTTCATGAGGTATAGAGACCTTCTGTCGCACACACACACAAATAATTTTGAGTTGTGATTATTGTGAAAATAATAAAACTAAATACACTGCTGGACAATTGCTAAGGACGGATAACACTATCATCCATAGCAACCACAAAATGAAAGGAAGCAAAATGTGGAAAATTAGAATAAGTGCGGGATATTAGTAAGAAGAAGTATGAGTATGCAAATTTTTTCCACGTCTGTTCATCACGTGATAGCGTTCATAAGAGCTTTAAAGGTTTTGACGCGTGTGGACAGTTGTTGTTTCAAGTCAAAGTTTTACAGGAAAGATTTAATAGACGAACTTAAAATTTTTGGCATGTCTTCCCGACATCCCATAGAAGATTTTATGCGTGGCCGAATTATTGGAAAGATCGAAGAAGGGCGAAAAATAACAGATGTTGCCAGGGAGTTCGACATCGCTCACAGCGTTGTTTCACGGCTGTGGAAGTCATTTAAAACTACTGGAATGTGTAGTAGACGGCACGGGGAGGTCGTGTTAGAAGTACGACGCCTGCAGAAGACAGATATATCGTCCTATCAGCAAAAAAGGAACAGGCGCACCACAGCTCAGCAGGTGGAAAATCAGTTTCTTGCTGCCTCAGGAAAGCAGATCTCCCGAAAAACTGTTGTCAGACGTTTGAGGGGAGGAGGACTATACGCACGCAGACCTGTTGTGTGTGTCCCATTGACCAGACAGCACCGTACTGCCCGTTTGTAATGGTGTCGTGAGCGTCACAATTGGACTGAACAGAACTGGGCATGCATACTATTCTCAGATGAGAGTAGGTTCAGTCTGTCATCGGATTGTTAGACGCCAACTGATCTGGCGCGAGAGTGGTACTGCTTATCGTCCAGAAAATATCCAGGAAAAGGACCTATATCTGACATGCAGTATCATGGTGTGGGCCGGCATCATGATCAATGGCCTCACGCGCCTACATGTGGTTGCGAATGGGACTATGACGGGCCAACGATACATTGATGAAGTTCTACTTCCTCATGTTCGTCTTTTCCGTGGTGCTGTTGGTGATAAATTTGTTTTTATGGACGACAACGCAACATGTCATCGAACACTCGCTGTTCAGCATTGTCTAGACAGCGAGGGTATTCAACGTCTCGTATGGCCAGCGCGTTCTCCAGATCTAAACCCCATTGAAAATGTGTGGGATGCTTTGGGAGACAAGTTTCTGGTCGAAACTATCCTCCGACAAACAAGAACACCTTCATCCGTGCACTCACAGAGGAATGGGATAAATTGCCTCAACAGCTGCTGGATCATGTTGTGCAAAGTATGGTACGACGTGTGGAATGTTGCATCACACTCCACGGTATACATATCCCGTACTGATCCCTTTCTTTAAGGTGCCTGCTGACTTTTAGATGCATTGTTCCATTTCTCCGTACGCAGATCAAATGAACATTTTTTTTTCTTTCAGATGTTTCACAGCTTTTGTACTTTCCAGAACAATAAATATTCTTTATTCTAATGTCTGAACAGTGTGGCAACTATATTTTATCCTACTAGGCCTCAAGTCTCGCTTAATGTTATGCTACATAGCAAGTTGTGATCCGTCCTTAGCAATTGTCCAGCAGTGTACTAACAACTCAAAACTCTTTATTCACAAAGAAAAATACATTTTTCACTGTATAGTAGAAAATGTTTTAGTTATACGTGTAGTGTTCAAATTATAAGGTAACATTAGTGTGACTTTTGATATTGCATAACATGCATTGCATGACACATAACTTATAATAGGAATGTAAGATGTTACTTATAATAAAATGTATGATGAATTGGAGTCATCGGTAAAACGGTTTCTAAGCGAGGCTTTAATGCTATTCATCTCTGAAAAAATGATTTGAGAACATCTCGTTGAGAGAAAATTCCTTGATTGTGTGAAGAATCAATTATGGAAATAAATTCTTCTATAATTTTTTCTTTGTCTGGTTTCTCATGTATATCTAAATCTTTGATATTTTTTTTCAAGTTTTCAAAGTACTTGTGGTTTCTTGTAATAATATCGTTTGAGAAAACACGCAGTTTAGTGTTAAAAGCGTGACTGATGAGGATTACTTCATAGTGAACTTTGTTGTTTGGGACTAAAATGCAAACTATTTTGATTGGTGGCGTGACCAAAATATTGTGTTGCGTGCCAATGGTTCGCCCTCCCTGGTTTATGATTGATTGATTGTTGATTTTTTTTGGTGCAAGAGCCAAGTTTGTCTATACTGCGCCACACATTCGTTAGTACATGAAACATTTTAAAATATATGCACACAATAAATATATATATATAAATATAAAAATGTATTTTAAAATGTCAGAAGAAAAATATAACATTGAGCAGAGTTTTTAAAAGTGCATAAATGTAAAATTCTATACATATCTCTTTAAAAATCTAATGGTACAATAAAATCCTGAAGAAAATTATATTCCATGTAAAACATCAATTGAGAGTAAAAAAAGGTTTGGATGGGGAGTTTCCCGAACCAAATCAGTCAAAGTTGAAAGATTGGTTTTAAAAAGGTGTTTCTTTTAGATGAATATTTTGGACATTCTATTAAAATGTGTAAAATGGAAAGGTCACATTGACAAAAGTCGCATACTGGGGGACTCTCTCCTAGCAGCAAATGTCTATGACTTTGACGGGTGTATCCGATGCGAAGTCGAGTCAAGCGGACGTCATGTCTTCGTACTGGTACTGCTGCCCAATGAGCAGTGGAAGGATGAATGCTATGTAGTTTGTTGATGATCTGTTGATCGCAAGTCTCTTGCCATATATGATGGATATAGTGCTGTATGGAAGTTTAAATCCTGGTAACAGACAGGCTCCTGCATGTGATCAGACATGGATCGTGCAGCGTTATCAGCCTGTTCATTTCCAGGTATACCCAAGTGTCCAGGTACCCAGGAAAAAAATATATCAAAACCCTTTCTTTCTAATTTTTGCAGAAGTATAAGTATTTCCATCACAGTGGGGTGTCTACGTTCTGTTAAAAAGTGTAAGGATTCTAGAGCATTCATGCTGTCAGTGTACACACAAAATTGACGGTGGTTGGAAATTAATATATGTTGAAGTGCGACAAGAATGGCAGTTAATTCAGCACTAAAGACAGGCATAGAATTATGTAAGGTAAAACTTAGAATGATATTGTTAAAAACAACACCACACCCAACATGTCCTGCAGTCTTCGACTCGTCCGTGTAGACTGGTGTGTACTTAGAATACTTACTACGATGGAAAGAAAAGAGCTGCTGATAAATAACATCAGCAGTGCCTGCTTTGTCATAGCCTGAAAAAGGTTTACTATAATTAAAAATTTGGATGTCCCAGGTTGGAAAAGCAAGGATGTTATTTTCCTGGATATTTGTGTTACTTAAGTGGGCGTCATTTAGAACAGCCTTTGCTCTTTCCGAAAAGGGCTTGATGTTAAATGAACGGGCGTCATAGAGTCGGGCGAGACCAGTGGCAAGAGAAAAGGGTTTTAATCGATGAGAAGGAACAGACACGGCACGAATAAAGTAATTGGCACTTAACTGCCCCTGCCTTAGTTCTAGTGGTGGTTGATGGCACACCACATACAAGCTGGTACCAGGCGAAGTTCTGAAGGCACCAGAGATGATTCTTAGGGCAGAATGATGTATCGTGTCCAATCGTCTTAAGACAGATGCACGAGCAGAACCATACACTACACAACCATAGTCCAAACGTGAAAGGATTAGTGCTTGATATACTCTGAGTAACGAGACTATCGGTTCCCCATAAGGTGTTTGACAGCACTTTTAAGATGTTGAGGGATCGTTCACACTTCTTCCGCAAGTAAAGGACATACGGAAGGAAAGTCAATTTACAGTCAAAGAGATTACTCCGAGGAAGTGCACCTCCCTGACTACGGGTATTTGTATATTTCCTATATTAATAAAAGGATCTGGAAGTATGGTTACGCTTTCTGCAAAAATGGACGCAGTTGCTCTTGGAAGAAGAGATCGTGTGACCATTCTGATCGCACCACTTAACTAATCGATTGACAGTTGTTTGCATCTGTCGCTCAATTAGTCGCATATCTGAACCTTGACAAGAGATTTTCAGATCATCAACGTAAAGCATTCCTCGCACTGAAGGTGAGAGGTGATGAAGTATGCCACTCATATGAATATTAAAAAGTGTAACGCTCAAAACGCTACCCTGAGGGACACCTTGATCATGTATGAATTTATGAGATGATGAATGACCAATGCGTACATGAAAATAACGAAGAGCTAAAAAGTTGAAAATAAAAATGGGAAGATTTCCCCTTAAGCCAAATCATACAAATTATGACAAATGGTTTATGAGGTGTCATTTTAATTTCGCGATTTAAGGTTTATGTTCTTTTGTGCGCTTTCTTCTATTTCTTGAATTTTGTTTTAAACTTTTTGAAATTTTAGACGGAACAGAAGGTTGACTAGAGTGGATGTGTTAGCGGCAGTCTCCAGTAAAGGAGCAGATGTTTCAAGTTCACTTGCTAGTGTGGCAAATTTATCAGAGGTTGTAGGAAACAGGCGTGTTTTAGTTGATAATGATTTAGTGGTGGAAAGTACGGTATTGGATATAGGAATAGATGACTCAGGCTCTGACATGGTAGCTTCTATTGAAGAGGGGGATGGCAAGAGGTGTGCTTCAGTAGAAGATGATGATATGGAAGTAGCAGGAGTGGCTAGTGATATATTTGGTTTCGGGAGGGATGAAAATGGTTGAAATAATGTTAAAGGTGGACATTTTATTTTCATTACATTTTCATCTGTCTGCGCAGTAGCGGATAGTGTTGAAGAAATAGCAGTCAGGACATATGTTATACGGACCCCTCTATTTTGAGAGCCCTCGGTCTTCAAGAAATAAATATTGATTATCCGCAAACCAGAGTGGCTTTTAATCTTTACCAATGGATCTCTCCTGTCTAATAGCCCTAATGCAGAGCTGTGAGCTGAGGTACTACGTTCGACGATGAAATTGCTGTTATTCGCACAGCTTTATCCCAGCTGTAATGCCACTTGGATTGATTGATTGTTTAAGCCAAATTAGGCTAAAATGCGCTAAACAATGATTCAAAGAGTAAATAAACTTTAAAAACTGGTCTTAAATCGTAAATAATTTGAAAAAGTAAGATTTGGTCAAAATGTTTCAATAAAAATTTAAAAATTGGAAAAAATAATTTAATATAAAAATAAAAAATAAATAAATAATAAATAATAATAATAATAATAAAACTCATAATGTTGAAGTTTTCATGATTTTCGCCAAGTAAATAAATAATTCATTTATAAAAAGATCAGATTGTATTAATTAAGTTCAATAAAAAAATTATAATAGGTGTAACATACCGATTGCACGTAAAAATGCAAAGAGATTTGGATGGGGATTTCCACCACCAAATCAGATAAAGATAAATTGATGTATGAAAACAAATTATGCGATGATGGAAAAACAGGACAATCTATTAAAATGTGATGCACAGAATACGGGACTTTACATTAAGGACATTCTGGGGCATTCTCACCCAATAAAAGATGTCTGTGCGTAAAACGAGTATGACCAATGCGAAGCTGAGTCAGCTTAACATCGGTTCTTCGTATCGGCATTACAAGCAAAGCTCCAATGACAGGCTTCAAGCAATGCAATTTGTTATTAGTCTGCAAGTTCCATGATTCCTACCAGGCATTATCAATACAATGCTGGATGACGCGCTTCATGTCACAGAGGGGAACTGTTATCGGCAATTCGGTTGTTGCCGACTGAGCAACGATGTCCGCTTGCTCGTTGCCTGTAATACCCACGTGGCTAGATATCCAGCAAAACTGTATATCATAACCCTTGCCATGCAGTCGACTCGTAATGTCTATTATATCACACACCACAGGATGAAACCGATCACTGTAGTTTTCTATCGCTTCTAAGACTCTCATACTATCAGTATAGATACAGTATTTATGTGGTGTTTTGGGGTCAATTAAATGAAGTGAGCGGTACAAGGCGGTGGCTTCGGCAGAGAAAATGCTGCAACAATTATTGAGCCGATAACCGCGTACATTATCATCTACCGCAACTACATACCCAACGTGATCTGTTCGGTTTGAACCATCTGTGTAGATGGGAGAATGATCACTATACCGACTCCGATGGTATGCAAAGATGGGTTGATAAGCGACTGGTGCTATGGCGGATTTACTGTAGGTAGCGAAGGGGTTGATATAATGGAAACGTGGTGTATTCCATGGTTGGAACTGCAAAATGTTTCTTTGGTGGATATCAACATCAGGTAAATCGAGCTCGGATAACAGAAGCTTCGTTCTTTCCATAAATGGACGTATGTTATGGGACGGAGCATCATAAATTCTCTTCATGCTTATAGTCAAATTAACATTTTTCAGAGGATGTGAAGGCACGGATAAGATCTTAAAATAATAAGTAAGAGCTTGCTTTTTTCGTCTTAGGTTCAGAGGAAGTTGGTTGCAAGTGACGTAGAGACTCTGTACCGGCAATGTGCGAAATACACCAGAGCAGATTCTCGATGCTGCATGATGAACTGGGTCAAGTTTTTCAAGCATAGAGTCCCGAGCAGATCCGTATACAACAGAGCCATAATCAATCCGGAAAATTACAATAGATTGTTATACTCGGAGCCGAGATTACCGATCCGCACCCCAAGAGGTGTTCGATAGAACCTTGTTGAGGGACTTTTCAAACTTCTTCCGCAGATGTAAAATATGTGGAAAGTTAGTGAGTCGGTGGTCGAATTACAATCCAAGAAATCGCACTTCGGGAACTACGGGAATTTGTGTTTCATGGATGTATATTGCAGGGTCGGGGTGAAGAACCCGTTTGCGGCAAAAGTGCACGCAGCAACTCTTACTGGAAGATATATTGTGGCCCTTCTCATCGCACCACTTAACAAGCTTGTTAACGGCAGTTTGTAACTGCCGCTCTATCAAACGCATGTCCGAACCTTTGCAGCTTATTTGTAGACCATCCCCATATAATAAAGCCTGTATTGAGGGTTGAAATTGAGATAAGAAAGGTGAAATATGACTAATGAAAAGGGTGACACTCAAAATACTCCCCTGAGGTAGTCTCTCGGCTTGAATAAAAGATGGGGATAGAGTATCACCTAAGCGAACTTTTAAATTTTCGGGCAGCTAAAAAATTTTGTATGAAACAAGGCA
The DNA here is from genome assembly GCA_019973935.1 of Trichonephila clavipes. NCBI lineage: Eukaryota > Metazoa > Arthropoda > Arachnida > Araneae > Nephilidae > Trichonephila > Trichonephila clavipes. The sequence continues at coordinate 830,603 of BMAU01002031.1, read as the reverse complement.
AATTGCCTCTAAGCCCGTAACAATATAGAGTGCAAAGAATCCCATAGCGCCAAGTACGATCATATGTCTTCTCGATGTTAAAGAAAATGGAGACAAGATAGTTCCTCTGGACGAATGCGTTCCTAATTTTGCTTTCCAGCGAGATGATATTGTCGAGGGTGCATCGTCCTTTGCGGAAACCACTCTGAAATAGAGGAATACATCGGCTCTTCTCTAGCTGATAAATGAGACGGGCATTGATCATTCGTTCCATAGTCTTACAAAGTCTTACGAAGAGGCCGGGCGTTACATCCCCGGGGACTTCGTGGAGGCTGAGGACCGAGCGATGGAGTCTGCAGATAGCGAACCCTGCTATCTACGTAAATGTTTCATGAAGACCCTTGGAGCCTATGACCTTGGCCGAGCGGAGCTCACCGCCATCCATGAGGTAAGGGAGGTACATCCCGAATGCAATCCTGAGGAGCCGAGGCCGCTAGTAGTTTTCAGTGAATGGCGACTACCATATCATATATTCGGCTATTCACCTGATTACTATTACCGATTTAGATTCAAGATGACCACGAGGGATGACCTTAACTTGGATGCGTTGCCTATGGTGTGGGGACCTGAAAAAGATGTTTTGAGTTATGAAGGCTCGTCCTGAAAACCATTTTTAAAACCATAGCTAACTAAAAATAAATCAGTTTAAATAATAAACCCGCAACTTAATAAAATAACCAGTTTATGCTCAATAAATTATCCAGTTATGCACATCACGAAGCATCACTAAACTTCAGGAAGTTCTACTTCAAATTTGGGGGGGGGGGTCATAAATAGGGAAGAATGGATCTTTTTCTTTTGTTTCTGGTATGCATGCGGTCAGGGCTCGAAATGGTAATTTTTACTTTGGTCTCTTTATACATTCGTCCCATATTAGGAGGTGTGCATGAACTTTTTCCGACATATTGCAGATGCTTTTTGAGGGAAAAAATTGGAGAAATTTTACCAACTACCCTTTTTCCCCTGCATTGGTTTCTTGTCGTGGTGCGTGAGCGCGTGTGAAATAGCTCAAAAATTGATCAAGTTTGTGAATGCTAAAGGGTTTTTTACGGGTTTATTCAGAAAGTTTCTTTTTACGGTTTTCTGGAATTGACATTTTTTTGCCAGGGGTTGCTGGGGATCATATTTTTAGGCGGGTATTCTGGAACTGGGCAGTTAGCGTCGTGGAGATCTTCTTTCATTTGGAGTGATTCTTGGGCATATTCAGTTAAATATGGTTGTTCTGGGTGTACCCAAAATTTTGGTTTGACGGAGGCATTGAGATGCTCGGCTGAATGAAGTCGAGCAGGCCAGTTGAAGTCAATTGGCATCCTCTTAGCTTCGGAGCTGCTGTTGCTACATTCATGAGGGTAGTATCGGGGTGTAGTAGAATGGACGTGCTCTGCTGAGTGAGACCGCCGACGGCGAGACCTGGAGATGGACTACGGAGCTAGTGTTCCTATCCCGAAGGAGGAACCAGATGGGTGAAGGGGTGATATATATAGAGTTGTAGAGCATCATCGATTCTGAGATGTTCAAACATTTCGCCGTCGGCTTCTTTGCGCATTTGGGGGCTCTTTTGGAGGTTACGTGGTGCACGTTGTGGCGTGAAGCATGACACGTTGGCTCAGGCATCCGAAATGCGTTGTTTGAGGTAATGCAATGTTTGTGGAGGAGTTGTGTGCACCTGCTGTACCGGGTGTCCTCCCAGGGGCGGATCCGGTGGAGTCAGATGAGGCAAATGCTTAGTTCAATCTTCCACACCACCATCGCCAAATATATGACTCCCGAATTCCTTAAATATGTATTGCTTCATTGAAGATGTTTTGTGAGCAGGCACGCCCTCATGTTGGCTAAATTATTGGCTAAGACAGTGTCAAAAGTTGAGAGAACAACCTAAGGAAATCAATGCAAGCGCCGAGATTGAAAAGGATATAAATTCCAGCACAACCCATGGGGAAATAGGCACATTTCTCTTATCTTCCTTCTCCGTCGAAACTTCAAGACAAAATTTCCATATTCGAGACCAAAAAAAAGAACAAGTCAACGGTGAAACAGGTTAAAAAGTCTGCAAGAAAAATGAAACAAATAAAATTATAAGCCTCGATGAAAAAAATCATTTCTTCAACTTATCATTTACTTTTAATAAAATTATATAGTTCCAATTCCGACAACCCAATACTTAGAGAAAAAACCCACCTGGTACATAAAAATATTCTTCACAAAGATATCCGTCCTTACCAAATCACACAAAAAAAAAGAAGCATCAGAAGAATTTTACACACAATAACTCTTGTCGTATCAATGGAAACTTCCATTAAATATCTGCAACCATCGAAGTAAAAAATATAATTTAGTATAAAATAACTATAATAATAATATAAGACTTTAAATTATATAGATATGAAACGATAGAGAACGAAAAAAATAGCGAACTTTACAATTGGTACACAAAAAATACCATTTTAACAATAGCAGCCTTACAAAATTTCCCAACATCTTTCCAATTCCAAAATCAACATCACCAAAGAAACAGACGCCTCCACTCACACCACACATCGAAATAGCAAGCTAACTCGCTGTACATCCACTCAAACGAATCATGTAGAAACAACCTACAACACCACTCAAACATCCATTAGCCATCAAAACAATAGCTCTCAAACTAGTTCAATATTACAGAATAGCACCCAAACAGAAAAGAATCTATTAAAGCCAATGTACACGACAACAAAAAAATCTATCCAAAAAGAAAAAAAAGATACCTCTTTTCAAAAACTGAAATCGAAAAAATTATTAATTATGCTGCAAAATACGGTTAAGTAGACTCATTTTTGTATCTACCTTCTCTTTTCGTCCATACTTCAAGCGAAAATACCGATTAAATAAACTTTGTTCGAAAACAATGTATTTTTGTAACAGAACTTGAACGATAAAAGAATTTTCGTCACTTGTGTTTAAAACTTAATGCGAATTAGTGAGTTTTTTTGAATTACTGCTTCTGATTTTGTTTCTTCAAAGCTTTTCTTACGATTTATTACTTTCTCCCTTTAATATTCTTTAGGGATGCCTTCCAAACTAAAATCGTGGTTGAAGGTCAGTGGATATTTGTACCACAAGTTTAGTCACATCAGTCACTGCCTGGAACCCACCAAGTGTGTTTAAAGCACTACACTTCAGTGGCTGTTTGGGTTACAAATTTGATCATATCAGTTGCTGCCTGGACTCCATCAAGAATACTTTAAATATTGAACTTCAAAAGATGGTTTAGTTGAATGAGATTATTGTCAATAAGGAACTACTTGGGTTACATATTAGCACCTTATTTATTGATTGTTTGATTTGATAGCACAAGAGCCAAATTAGGCTAAATAACGCACCCAAGTATGACGCTTCATTTAAATTCCCTCTTCAGCAAAACGTGCCTAAAGTTATAACTTCAAAAATGGCAACCAACTAAATTTCTTCACGAATATATCTGAGTTGGACATTGATAAAAATCGAAAGTTTGCGTGTCCTGTTTCGATCCCTTTTTTATCGCCAACTTCGCGAATTATTATCCTTATTTCCAGAAAAATTTGTAATACAGCATATGAACCAATGAGTTTTAAAAACTAATCCAAAAAAATTAGAAATAAAAAAAAATAAGAATGGGAAATATATTATATCATAAAATCTCTTCTAAATGGAAATTGAAAGTTTTGCCCTAATTGTGGTTTCATAGTCTTTATAAATGAAACATTTTGCACCATTTGTGGATTAATGTACGTCGTAACTACGAAAAAGTGTAAGGTTAATATCAATAAAAAGTTCTCTTTAACGTGAGTACAGTTTGTTTTTAAAGGCTTTGGTGATCTGTCCTTTCCATACAAGACACTCAACGATAACATTGGATTAACTTATGCTGATATAAAATTGGAGTCATGATTATTAACCCCCTTAACTGTTGATAAAAGGTTGCGCGATTAGCTCCCCAGTGCCACCTTTTTTCCACAAAGGAGCGCGCATGGGGTGTATTGGGGAGGAAGAAGAAAAAGCACAAATAAGCACATTTTTCTATTAAATGAGTAAATCCTCTCCTCAAACACCGTCAAAGTCTTTTTATTGTGATCCAAAGCCTTCGGATTTGATAGCAGCGCAAAGAAAAGAATCGTATTTCAGAAAGACGTATATATTCGACATGAGAACTTAAAGCAACGGTTGAACGAGACGGATATATACGCCGGCAGCCGTCAAAGGATTAATGTAAGCAAAAAAATTCAACATTTTCCATCCTATTTCAATCCGTTCTTTGCACAGTAAGGGGGTTCGGTTATTCTAAAAATACATAATAGTAGTAGTTGGTACAGTTTATATCCGAAAAGATTATAAAAAATTACAGATATTACCAATTCAACAGTCGTGATAAGGTTTATAATATAACGAAATCAAAAAGAAAAAAGATTTAGATGTTATTTTCATGATTTTTTAAGACATTACGATTCAGAATCATTTCGGCAATCGCTTCAGGATGTTGATAGAGTGGCTTTGGACATTTCGTCGTGTTCAACCTATCTCTTTTCTTGGTCTTATTTCACTTTTTTCCATTTCCGAAAGTCAATCCTTATCTTTCAAGCGTTGTTTTAAATCTTAAAAAACAAAAGATGCATGAAACTAAAATTTATAAAATTCAAAAGTTTGGATTTAAACTTCTTATCCACTATGTAAAAAACTGCGTTTTCTCACTAATTACGGTCAAATCTTAAAACAATATAAGGCACTTTTTGCATTTGAAAGTAAAAATTAGAAGTACTAAGAATTCCGTGTAGAAAGTAATGTTTAATCAAGCAAAAGGACAAACGTCTTAAGATATGAAAACAAACAAAAAAAATGGGCAATTTATATATATATATATATATATAGATATAGATATATACCACTTTCTGACATACAACATATAAAAGGACAAAGAAAACAACGGCTTTAGTTTAATATCCAGAAAAATTTTAATGTTTTCTTTGCGAAGAAATATTAATTCTTCGTTCAACTATCTTCTAACATTTGTAATCATTCTTTGGATATTTTTTTGTTTATTATTTTACTTTAAAGTAACTATCTTCTCAAAAAGAAAAAAAACAAACTATACAAAGTGAACAAGTTTCGTTATTTGTAGTATAATTGTGATTACTGCGACTACCGAAGCTCCACTCAAAAGGGGCTTCAATCCCACCGCATCACCTTCCACAAAATAGGTGGCTCTGAAGACCCACCTTGTAGTGGGGCTGATGCATGTTAAACCTGTTGAGGCTCAAACATCATCCGTTGGTGTGGTATGGAAGCTAGAAGAGGGGAGTGCCAGATGAGGTGACGTCCTCGTCACTTGACCATGGTTCAAAGTTATGATATCCGTCGCCAAAAGCCCTCGTTTAGCTGAATAGTGATGTTAATATTCACTCACTCACTCCACAAAATAGAAGTTGAGTTGAGGCGCACCTTGGACACTCTCTGTCACCCTCTCACCTATTTTTAGATAGGCTCTCTCTCCCTTCCTCTTCTAATGACACTGGTTATGAAGAAGCGGTACATATAAGTACAAAAATCTGTCTAAAATTATTATCCAATCAGAGAGCAGTCACTAAGCTCTCAGCCAAGTCAAAAAACTTAGAAAATTTTCTACCCAGAAGAAGCACCGTAGCCGCGCCTTCCGGATTCCATCGACCAACCAATCGCCATCATGCCACTAAGCAGAATGTAAAACTCCACTCTCGTCAAGCCCAACGTCGAAGGCTTGTCCATGTATGGGATTGAGGACTGTTTTTACAGTCCAGATGCCCAAAAAAGCAACGCCTATTCAACGCCTATGTCTAAAATTATTTCAGAATTTTTACTATTAGTAGACGAAATTCATTCACGACTCTGAAATTACTAATACCGGAATCTAATAAATATTGGTGCAGATAGCTAGGATAAAATATCCTAAATTTACACAATGAAATAGTAAGAGTATTTTAAAAGTACGTGAAAACAATTTTAAAACACAACAGTAATGTTACGAAATTAAAGGATGTTTTTTTTTAAAAAATAAGCCAAATCTGTAAGAATAAAATTAGAAATAAATATGAAAACAATTGTTCATTTTATTCACTCGTTTTTATGAGATTCAGGATTCTCTGCGCATTTGCAGTCAGCACTGTTTAAGAAAAGCAATTAAACAATAGAGTTGAGAGTTGACAGAAGACATTTCCATCATACAATCCAATATGATATGTAGCGAATAAGGTTTAATATGTCGTAAGAACTATTTTCGAGAACATGCGGAATAGACTGCGGGAAAATTGAAGGAAAATATTAAATATGCCTAAAAAATCACACTTGTATAGATATAAATATTTTAAATAAATATTGCTGCGAATAGAATTATATATTATTTGAAAAGAATTAGAAACTCCTTAATTATATAATCCTTCGCGTTCAATTTTAAAAATGACGAATAAAATATTAAAAAAAGGTAAAGGTATTTTTTTATCATGTGTGACTACATTTTTTACTAAGTATCAAAAATACTCTGTTCAAGAAAAAATTGCACTCTTTTGCAAAAATATCAAAATAAGCAATTAAAATTTTTAAGTTCATAGCTTTCCTTTAACGTTTTCCAAGTTAAATTTCAAGATTTTTTGTTTCTCATATGGTATGTTCTGATTTAGAAAGCATTGATTTTTAGCATTTGTTTTATACATACGAGCTTCAAAAAATTATTTAATAAAATGTTTTATTTTCAGGTGTCAGGATGAGGTGGAGTTTATATATATATATATAATGTGGAATTTTCTATTCCAATTCTCAAGGTGCTGTTTGGACGCAAAATTTAGTCAATCAGAAACTGATGTGGCCATGCACTGGTCATATCAGCACCTCTATCTGTTTTACATCAAGTAAGCTCAATGGCTATTTGATTTGCAAGTTTGTTCATATCAATCGCTGCTTGGACAACATCAAATGTACTCAAAGCCCTGCACTTCAGAGGTGGTTTGGACTACAAGTTTGGTCATATCAGTCGCTGCCTGTACACCATCAAATCTGCTTGAAATGCTGCACTTCCGTGGCTGTTTGGACTACAATTTTAGCCATATCAGTCGCTCCTTGGATACCATCAAGTATACTTAAAACATTGCTTGATTTGATTTGATTTGATTTGATGTAATTGTTTGGTTTTATTGCACAAGGGCTAAATTAGGCTAAGCTGCGCCAAACAATGATTAAAAAAGTACTAAAATCATAAATAAATTGATAAAGTCAGATTTTGCTCTGTATGTTTTAATAGAATATCAATTGGAAAAAATAATTTAATATAAAAAATAATAAATAAATAAATAATAATAATAGTGTTCAAATTCTCATGATTTTTGCAAAGTAAATAAAATAATTCATTTATAAAAAGATCAGATTGTATTAAATAAATTCTATAAAAAATTATAATTGGTGTAACATACCAATTGCACGTAAGAATGCAAAGAGATTTGGATGGGGGATTTTTTTCCCCAACCAAATTAGATAAAGATAAAATTGATGTACGAAAAAAAAGGATGCGATGATGATTAAAAACTGGACAATCTATTAAAATGTAATGAACAGAATACGGGACTTGACATGAAGGACATTCTGGGGCATTCTCACCCAAAAAAAGATGTCTGTGCGTAAAACGAGTATGACCAATGCGACGCCGAGTCAGCTTAACATCGGTTCTTCGTATCGGCATTACACGCAAAGCTCCAATGACAGGCTTCTCGCAATGCAGTTTGTTATTAGTCTGCAAATACCAAAATTCCTGCCAGGCATTCAATACGATACTGGATGACGCGCTTCATGTCACAATGGGGAACTGTTAGCAGCAATTCGGTTGTTGCCGACTGAGCAACGATGTCCGCTTGCTCGTTGCCTGTAATACCCACGTAGCTAGATATCCAGCAAGACTGTATATCACAACCCTTGCCATGCAGTCGACTCGTAATGTCTATTATATCACACACCACAGGATGAAACCGATCACTGTAGTTTTCTATCGCTTCTAAGACTCTCATACTATCAGTATAGATACAGTATTTATGTGGTGTTTTGGGGTCAATTAAATGAAGTGAGCGGTACAAGGCGGTGGCTTCGGCAGAGAAAATGCTGCAACAATTATTGAGCCGATAACCGCGTACATTATCATCTACCGCAACTACATACCCAACGTGATCTGTTCGGTTTGAACCATCTGTGTAGATGGGAGAATGATCACTATACCGACTCCGATGGTAAGCAAAGATGGGTTGATAAGCGACTGGTGCTAAGGCGGATTTACTGTAGGTAGCGAAGGGGTTGATATAATGGAAACGTGGTGTATTCCATGGTTGGAACTGCAAAATGTTTCTTTGGTGGATATCAACATCAGGTAAATCGAGCTCGGATAACAGAAGCTTCGTTCTTTCCATAAATGGACGTATGTTATGGGACGGAGCATCATAAATTCTCTTCATGCTTATAGTCAAATTAACATTTTTCAGAGGATGTGAAGGCACGGATAAGATCTTAAAATAATAAGTAAGAGCTTGCTTTTTTCGTCTTAGGTTCAGAGGAAGTTGGTTGCAAGTGACGTAGAGACTCTGTACCGGCAATGTGCGAAATACACCAGAGCAGATTCTCGATGCTGCATGATGAACTGGGTCAAGTTTTTCAAGCATAGAGTCCCGAGCAGATCCGTATACAACAGAGCCATAATCAATCCGGAAAATTACAATAGATTGTTATACTCAGAGCCGAGATTACCGATCCGCACCCCAAGAGGTGTTCGATAGAACCTTGTTGAGGGACTTTTCAAACTTCTTCCGCAGATGTAAAATATGTGGAAAGTTAGTGAGTCGGTGGTCGAATTACAATCCAAGAAATCGCACTTCGGGAACTACGGGAATTTGTGTTTCACGGATGTATATTGCAGGGTCGGGGTGAAGAACCCGTTTGCGGCAAAAGTGCACGCAGCAACTCTTACTGGAAGATATATTGTGGCCATTCTCATCGCACCACTTAACAAGCTTGTTAACGGCAGTTTGTAACTGCCGCTCTATCAAACGCATGTCCGAACCTTTGCAGCTTATTTGTAGACCATCCCCATATAATAAAGCCTGTATAGAGGGTTGAAATCGAGATAAGAAAGGTGAAATATGACAAATGAAAAGGGTGACACTCAAAATACTCCCCTGAGGTAGTCTCTCGGCTTGAATAAAAGATGGGGATAGAGTATCACCTAAGCGAACTTTTAAATTTTCGGGCAGCTAAAAAATTTTGTATGAAACAAGGCAAATTGCCTCTAAGCCCGTAACAATATAGAGTGCTAAGAATCCCATAGCGCCAAGTACGATCATATGTGTTCTCGATGTTAAAGAAAATGGAGACAAGATAGTTCCTCCGGACGAATGCGTTCCTAATTTTGCTTTCCAGCGAGATGATATTGTCGAGGGTGCATCGTCCTTTGCGGAAACCACTCTGAAATAGAGGAATACATCGGCTCTTCTCTAGCTGATAAATGAGACGGGCATTGATCATTCGTTCCATAGTCTTACAAAGTCTTACGAAGAGGCCGGGCGTTACATCCCCGGGGACTTCGTGGAGGCTGAGGACCGAGCGATGGAGTCTGCAGATAGCGAACCCTGCTATCTACGTAAATGTTTCATGAAGACCCTTGGAGCCTATGACCTTGGCCGAGCGGAGCTCACCGCCATCCATGAGGTAAGGGAGGTACATCCCGAATGCAATCCTGAGGAGCCGAGGCCGCTAGTAGTTTTGAGTGAATGGCGACTACCATATCATATATTCGGCTATTCACCTGATTACTATTACCGATTTAGATTCAAGGTGACCACGAGGGATGACCTTAACTTGGATGCGTTGCCTATGGTGTGGGGACCTGAAAAAGATGTTTTGAGTTATGAAGGCTCGTCCTGAAAACCATTTTTAAAATCATAGCTAACTAAAAATAAATCAGTTTAAATAATGAACCCGCAACTTAATAAAATAACCAGTTTATGCTCATTAAATTATCCAGTTAGGCACATCACGAAGCATCACTAAACTTCAGGAAGTTCTACTTCCAATTCGGGGAGGGGGGTCATAAATAGGGAAGAATGGATCTTTTTCTTTTGTTTCTAGTATGCATGCAATCAGGGCTCGAAATGGTAATTTTTACTTTGGTCTCTTTATACATTCGTCCCATATTAGGAGGTGTGCATGAACTTTTTCCGACATATTGCAGATGCTTTTTGAGGGAAAAAATTGGAGAAATTTTATCAACTACCCTTTTTCCTCTGCATTGGTTTCTTGTCGTGGTGCGTGAGCACGTGTGAAATAGCTCAAAAATTGATCAAGTTTGTGAATGTTAAAGGGTTTTTTACGGGTTTATTCAGAAAGTTTCTTTTTACGGTTTCCTGGAATTGACATTTTTTCGCCAGGGGTTGCTGGGGATCATATTTTTAGGCGGGTATTCTGGAACTGGGAAGTTAGCGTCTTGGAGATATTCTTTCATTTGGAGTGATTCTTGGGCATATTCAGTTAAATATGGTTGTTCTGGGTGTACCCAAAATTTTGGTTTGACGGAGGCATTGTGATGCTCGGCTGAATGAAGTCGAGCAGGCCAGTTGAAGTCAATTGGCATCCTCTTAGCTTCGGAGCTGCTGTTGTATCGGGGTAGTATCGGGGTGTAGTAGAATGGACGTGCTCTGCTGAGTGAGACCGCCGACGGCGAGACCTGGAGATGGACTACGGAGCTAGTGTTCCTATCCCGAAGGAGGAACCAGATGGGTGAAGGGGTGATATATATAGAGTTCTAGAGCATCATCGATTCTGAGATGTTCAAACATTTCGCCGTCGGCTTCTTTGCGCATTTGGGGGCTCTTTTGGAGGTTACGTGGTGCACGTTGTGGCGTGAAGCATGACACGTTGGCTCAGGCGTCCGAAATGCGTTGTTTGAGGTAATGCAATGTTTGTGGAGGAGTTGTGTGCACCTGCTGTACCGGGTGTCCTCCCAGGGGCGGATCCGGTGGAGTCAGATGAGGCAAATGCTTAGGTCAATCTTCCACACCACCATCGCCAAATATATGACTCCCGAATTCCTTAAATATGTATTGCTTCATTGAAGATGTTTTGTGAGCAAGCACGCCGTCATGTTGGCTAAATTATTGGCTAAGACAGTGTCAAAAGTTGAGAGAACAACCTGAGGAAATCAATGCAAGCGCCGAGATTGAAAAGGATATAAATTCCAGCACAACCCATGGGGAAATAGGCACATTTCTCTTATCTTCCTTCTCCGTCGAAACTTCAAGACAAAATTTCCATATTCGAGACCAAAAAAAAGAACAAGTCAACGGTGAAACAGGTTAAAAAGTCTGCAAGAAAAATGAAACAAATAAAATTATAAGCCTCGATGAAAAAAAAATGATTTCTTCAACTTATTATTTACTTTTAATAAAATTATATAGTTCCAATTCCGACAACCCAATACTTAGAGAAAAAACCCACCTGGTACATAAAAATATTCTTCACAAAGATATCCGTCCTTACCAAATCACACAAAAACAAGAAGCATCAGAAGAATTTTACAAACAATAACTCTTGTCGTATCAATAAAAACTTCCATTAAATATCTGCAACCATCGAAGTAAAAAATATAATTTAGTATAAAATAACTATAATAATAATATAAGACTTTAAATTATATAGATATGAAACGATAGAGAACGAAAAAAATAGCGAACTTTACAATTAGTACACAAAAAATACCATTTTAACAATAGCAGCCTTACAAAATTTCCCAACATCTTTCCAATTCCAAAATCAACATCACCAAAGAAACAGACGCCTCCACTCACACCACACATCGAAATAGCAAGCTAACTCGCTGTACATCCACTCAAACGAATCATGTAGAAACAACCTACAACACCACTCAAACATCCATTAGCCATCAAAACAATAGCTCTCAAACTAGTTCAATATTACAGAATAGCACCCAAACAGAAAAGATTCTATTAAAGCCAATGTCCACGACAGCAAAAGAATCCATCCAAAAAGAAAAAAAAGATACCTCTTTTCAAAAACTGAAATCGAAAAAATTATTAATTATGCTGCAAAATACGGTTAAGTAGACTCATTTTTGTATCTACCTTCTCTTTTCGTCCATACTTCATTCTCTTTTCGTCCATACTTCAAGCGAAAATACCGATTAAATAAACTTTGTTCGAAAACAATGTATTTTTGTAACAGAACTTGAACGATAAAAGAATTTTCGTCACTTGTGTTTAAAACTTAATGCGAATTAGTGAGTTTTTTTGAATTACTGCTTCTGATTTTGTTTCTTCAAAGCTTTTCTTACGATTTATTACTTTCTCCCTTTAATATTCTTTAGGGATGCCTTCCAAACTAAAATCGTGGTTGAAGGTCAGTGGATATTTGTACTACAAGTTTAGTCACATCAGTCACTGCCTGGAACCCACGAAGTGTGTTTAAAGCACTACACTTCAGTGGCTGTTTGGGTTACAAATTTGATCATATCAGTTGCTGCCTGGACTCCATCAAGAATACTTTAAATATTGAACTTCAAAAGATGGTTTAGTTGAATGATTATTGTCAATAAGGAACTACTTGGGCTACATATTAGCACCTTATTTATTGATTGTTTGATTTGATAGCACAAGAGCCAAATTAGGCTAAATAACGCACCCAAGTATGACGCTTCATTTAAATTCCCTCTTCAGCAAAACGTGCCTAAAGTTATAACTTCAAAAATGGCAACCAACTAAATTTCTTCACGACTATATCTGAGTTGGACATTGATAAAAATCGAATCCTTTCGATCCCTTATTTATCGCCAACTTCGCGAATTATTATCCTTATTTCCAGAAAAATTTGTAATACAGCATATGAACCAATGAGTTTTGAAAACTAATCCAAAAAAATTAGAAATAAAAAAAATAAGAATGGGAAATATATTATATCATAAAATCTCTTCTAAATGGAAATTGAAAGTTTTGCCCTAATTGTGGTTTCATAGTCTTTATAAATGAAACATTTTGCACCATTTGTGGATTAATGTACGTCGTAACTACGAAAAAGTGTAAGGTTAATATCAATAAAAAGTTCTCTTTAACGTGAGTACAGTTTGTATTTAAAGGCTTTGGTGATCTGTCCTTTCCATACAAGACACTCAACGATAACATTGGATTAACTTATGCTGATATAAAATTGGAGTCATGATTATTAACCCCCTTAACTGCCGATAAAAGGTTGCGCGATTAGCTCCCCAGTGCCACCTTTTTTCCACAAAGGAGCGCGCATGGGGTGTATTGGGGAGGAAGAAGAAAAAGCACAAATAAGCACATTTTTCTATTAAATGAGTAAATCCTCTCCTCAAACACTGTCAAAGTCTTTTTATTGTGATCCAAAGCCTTCGGATTTGTTGTAATGATAGCAGCGCAAAGAAAAGAATTGTATTTCAGAAAGACGTATATATTCGACATGAGAACTTAAAGCAACGGTTGAACGAGACGGGTATATACGCCGGCAGCCGTCAAAGGATTAATGTAAGCAAAAAAATTCAACATATTCCATCCTATTTCAATCCGTTCTTTGCACAGTAAGGGGGTTCGGTTATTCTAAAAATACATAATAGTAGTAGTTGGTACAGTTTATATCCGAAAAGATTATAAAAAATTACAGATATTACCAATTCAACAGTCGTGATAAGGTTTATAATATAACGAAATCAAAAAGAAAAAAGATTTAGATATTATTTTCATGATTTTTTAAGACATTACGATTCAGAATCATTTCGGCAATCGCTTCAGGATGTTGATAGAGTGGCTTTGGACATTACGTCGTGTTCAACCTATCTCTTTTCTTGGTCTTATTTCACTTTTTTCCATTTCCGAAAGTCAATCCTTATCTTTCAAGCGTTGTTTTAAATCTTAAAAAACAAAAGACGCATGAAACTAAAATTTATGAAATTCAAAAGTTTGGATTTAAACTTCTTATCGACTGTGTAAAAAACTGCGTTTTCTCACTAATTACGGTCATATCTTAAAACAATATAAGGCACTTTTTGCATTTGAAAGTAAAAATTAGAAGTACTAAGAATTCCGTGTAGAAAGTAATGTTTAATCAAGCAAAAGTACAAACGTCTTAAGATATGAAAACAAGCAAAACAAATGGGCAATTTATGTATATATCTAGATATAGATACATACCACTTTCTGACTTACAACATATAAAAGGACAAAAAAAAAACAACGGCTTTAGTTTAATATCCAGAAAAATTTTAATGTTTTCTTTGCAAAGAAATATTAATTCTTCTTTCAACTAACTATCTTCTAACATTTGTAATCATTCTTTGGATATTTTTTTGTTTATTATTTTACTTTAAAGTAACTATCTTCTCAAAAAGAAAAAAACAAACTATACAAAGTGAACAACTTTCGTTAATTGTAGTATAATTGTGATTACTGCGACTACCGAAGCTCCACTCAAAAGGGGCTTCAATCCCACCGCATCACCTTCCACAAAATAGGTGGCTCTGAAGACCCACCTTGTAGAGGGGCTGATGCACGTTAAACCTGTCGAGGCTCAAACATCATCCGTTGGTGTGGTATGGAAGCTAGAAGAGGGGAGTGCCAGATGAGGTGACGTCCTCGTCACTTGACCATGGTTCAAAGTTATGATATCCGTCGCCAAAAGCCCTCGTTTAGCTGAATAGTGATGTTAATATTCACTCACTCACTCCACAAAATAGAAGTTGAGTTGAGGCGCACCTTGGACACCCTCTGTCACCCTCTCACCTATTTTTAGATAGGCTCTCTCCCTTCCTCTTCTAATGACACTGGTTATGAAGAAGCGGTACATATAAGTAAAAAAATCGGTCTAAAATTATTATACCCAGCATCCAATCAGAGAGCAGTCACTAAGCTCTCAGCCAAGTCAAAAAACTTAGAAAATTTTCTACCCAGAAGAAGCACCGTAGCCGCGCCTTCCGGATTCTATCGACCAACCAATCGCCATCATGCCACTAAGCAGAATGTAAAACTCCACTCTCGTCAAGCCCAACGTCGAAGACTTGTCCAGATATGGGATTGAGGACTGTTTTTACAGTCCAGATGCCCAAAAAAGCAACGCCTATTCAACGCCTATGTCTAAAATTATTTCAGAATTTTTACTATTAGTAGACGAAATTCATTCACGACTCTGAAATTACTAATACCGGAATCTAATAAATATTGGTGCAGATAGCTAGGATAAAATATCCTAAATTTACACAATGAAATAGTAAGAGTATTTTAAAAGTACGTGAAAACAATTTTAAAACACAACAGTAATGTTACGAAATTAAAGGGTGTTTTTTTTTTAAAAAATAAGCCAAATCTGTAAGAATAAAATTAGAAATAAATATGAAAACAATTGTTCATTTTATTCACTCGTTTTTAGGAGATTCAGGATTCTCTGCGCATTTGCAGTCAGCACTGTTTAAGAAAAGCAATTAAACAATAGAGTTGAGAGTTGACAGAAGACATTTCCATCATACAATCCAATATGATATGTAGCGAATAAGGTTTAATATGTCGTAAGAACTATTTTCGAGAACATGCGGAATAGACTGCGGGAAAATTGAAGGAAAATATTAAATATGCCTAAAAAATCACACTTGTATAGATATAAATATTTTAAATAAATATTGCTGCGAATAGAATTATATATTATTTGAAAAGAATTAGAAACTCCTTAATTATATAATCCTTCGCGTTCAATTTTAAAAATGACGAATAAAATATTAAAAAAGGTAAAAGGTATTTTTTATCATGTGTGACTACATTTTTTACTAAGTATCAAAAATACTCTGTTCAAGAAAAAATTGCACTCTTTTGCAAAATATCAAAATAAGCAATTAAAATTTTTAAGTTCATAGCTTTCCTTTAACGTTTTCCAAGATAAATTTCAAGATTTTTGTTTCTCATATGGTATGTTCTGATTTAGAAAGCATTGATTTTTAGCATTTGTTTTATACATACGAGCTTCAAAAAATTATTTCATAAAATGTTTTATTTTCAGGTGTCAGGGTTAGGTGGAGTTTATATATATATATATATATATATATATATAATGTGGAATTTTCCATTCCAATTCTCAAGGTGCTGTTTGGACGCAGAATTTAGTCAATCAGAAACTGATTTGGTCATGCACTGGTCATATCAGAACCTATCTGTTTTACATCAAGTAAGCTCAATGGCTATTTGATTTGCAAGTTTGTTCATATCAATCGCTGCTTGGACAACATCAAATGTACTCAAAGCCCTGCACTTCAGAGGTGGTTTGGACTACAAGTTTGGTCATATCAGTCGCTGCCTGTACACCATCAAATCTGCTTGAAATGCTGCACTTCCGTGGCTGTTTGGACTACAATTTTAGCCATTTCAATCGCTGGATAAAGTCAAGTATTTAAAACATTGCATTTCAGTGACTGTTTCAACTACAAGTTTGGTCCTATCAGTCACTCCTTGGATACCATCAAGTATACTTAAAGCATTGCTTGATTTGATTTGATTTGATGTAATTGTTTGATTTTATGGCACAAGGGCTAAATTAGGCTAAGCTGCGCCAAGCAATGATTAAAAAAGTAGTAAAATCATAAATAAATTGATAAAGTCAGATTTTGCTCTATATGTTTTAATAGAATATCAATTGGAAAAAATAATTTAATATAAAAAATAATAAATAAATAAATAATAATAATAGTGTTCAAATTCTCATGATTTTTGCAAACTAAATAAAATAATTCAGTTTTAAAAAGATCAGATTGTATTAAATACATTCCATAAGAAATTATAATTGGTGTAACATACCGATTGCACGTAAGAATGAGAGATTTGCATGGGGATTTTCCCCAACCAAATCAGATAAAGATAAAATTGATGTACGAAAAAAATGATGCGATGATGATTAAAAACTGGATAATTAAAATGTGATGAACAGAATACGGGACTTTACATGAAGGACATTCTGGTGCATTCTCACCCAATAAAAGATGTTTGTGCGTAAAACGAGTATGACCAATGCGAAGCTGATTCAGCTTAACATCGGTTCTTCGCATTGGCATTACACGCAAAGCTCCAACAACAGGCTTCACGCAATGCAGTTTATTATTAGTCTGCAAATTCTAAGATTCCTGCCAGGCATTATCAATACAATGCTGGATGACGCGCTTCATGTCACAATCACGAACTGTTAGCGGCAATTCTGTTGTTGCCGACCGAGCCACGGTGCCCGCTTGCTCGTTGCCTGTAATACCCACGTAGATTGGTATCCAGCTAAACTTTATATCACAACCCTTGCCATGCAGTCGACTTGTGTCTGTAGATTGATTGAATGATTGACTTATTGTTTATTTTTTTTGGCGCAAGAGCCAAGTTTGGCTATACTGCGCCACACATTCGTTAGTATATAAAAAATTTTTAAACATATGCACACAATAAAAATATATATAAATATAAAAATGTATTTTAAAATGTCAGAAGAAAAATATAATTTTGAGCAAAGTTTTTAAAAGTGCATATAAATGTAAATGTTATACATTACTCTTTAAAAATCTAATGATACAATAAAATCCTGTAGAAAATTATATTCCAAGTAAAAACATCAATTTAGCGTAAAAATGCAAAAAGGTTTGGATGGGGAGTTTTCCCAACCAAATCAGTCAAAGTTGAAAGATTGGTTTTAAAAAAGGTGTTTCTTTTAGATGAATATTTTGGACATTCTATTAAAATGTGTAAAATGGAAAGGTCACACTGACAAAAGTCGCATACTGGGGGACTCTCTCCTAGCAGCAAATGTCTATGCGTTAGACGGGTGTGTCCGATACGAAGTCGAGTCAAGCGGACGTCATGTCTTCGTACTGGTACTGCTGCCCAATGAGCAGTGGAAGGATGAATGCTATGTAGTTTGTTGATGATCTGTTAATCCCAAGTCTCTTGCCATATATGATGGATATAGTGCTGTATGGAAATTTTTAAATCCTGGTAACAGACAGGCAGCTGCATGTCTGTTACCAGTTGTGTCTGTAGATCGTCCACATATAATGTAGCCTGTATAGAGGGCTGAAATACAGATAATACATACTACTGAAATATGACAGATGAAAAGGGTGACACTTATCCTGAGGCTTGAATAAAAGATGGGGATACAGTGTCCCCTAAACGAACTTTAAACTTTCGGGCAGCTAAAAAATTTTGTATGAAGCAAAGCAAATTGTCTCTAAGCCCGTAACTATATAGAGTGTGAAGGATCCCATAGCGCCAAGTACGATCCTATGCCTTCTCGATGTCTAAAAAAAACAGAGACAAGATGGTTCCTCCGAATAAAAGCGTTTCTAATTTTGCTTTCTAGACAGATGATATTGTCGAGGGTGGATCGTCCTTTGCGGAAACCTCTCTGAAATAGAATTGGTTCTTCTTCAGCTGATAAGTGAGACGGGCATTGACCATACGTTCCAGAGTCTTACAAAGGCAGCTCGAGAGTGCTATTGGTTGATAGCTAAGATGGGGTTTGGGATGTTTTCCAGGTTTTAGGATAGGTATTATTATTGCCTCTTGCCATGCACGAAGATACACCTGCTCCTTCCAGATTCAATTGAATAGGTAAAGAAGATTTAGTAGTGAATCCTCGTTTAAGTGACGAAGCATTTCGTACGAAATTCCCTCAGGTCCTGGACTGGTATTGTGTGTCGATGATAGGGCCCTTTTCAATTCCACATGTAAAAGTCACAATTATAAGATAGAAATTGTCGACACCTAAAGTTGATAGGTGTACGCTCTGAACGATTTTTAGTCGCTAGAAATGTAGCGCTATAAGAATCGGAGCTCGACATACTAGCGAATGTTTCGCCAATCAAGGTGGCTACATCAGTTGGTGACGAATAAACAGCAGTCGAAGTTTCCAGTATCGGAAAGGTAAAATCACGATAGAGACCATTCGCTGCTTTTACTTTTCTCCATAACTGTTGACTCGTAGTTGACGATGTAATCGAAGATATGTACTGGATCCAAGAATATCTCTGACTTTGATGTCGTATTCTACGAGCTGACACTTTTGCACGTTTAAACGCTATGAGATTAACAGTGGTGGGGTAGCTTCTGAAAATACCCCAAGCGCTCCTTTGTTCCTTTTTGGCATGGTGACAGGCAGAATTCCACCATGGTTTGCTCAGTTTCCTATGAGAGTTCGAATTAGAAAAAAAAATTGGATAAAGCAATTTACTCTAAAACCAAAGTTTTAATTGTTCAACCCAGAAAAGTACTAGTTCCAACAAAATGATGAAACAAGAGATGCAGTTGTTCAGCTCAACTGAAAATCCATCCCCAAACATTATGAAACTTAGTGATGCTTTAATAACAATTCCTCCAACGTCATTTGACGTTGAAAGAGCATTTTCTGCTGCCGGATTGTTCCGTCATAAAGCTTAGAACTAGGGCTGAGTGATAAAAGTATAAATTCCTTATGCTTTCTGAAATGCTATTTTAAAAATTAATATATAATCACTTTATTATGTATCTTTTGTATTTTTTAGCTCATTATATAAATAAGTATTAAGTTTTTAATTTACATGTATTCTTTATTTTATATAATTATCATTGATTTCATATAAAATTAACTCGTTTTTAAATTTTTCTGAAATTTTGATGTATTTCCGGGAATCTCGGGATCGGTAATTACATTCTCTGGATTTCCCGGTTTATTGATTGATTGTGGTGTTTTTTGGCGCAAGAGCCGATCTTGGCTATACTGCGCCAAACATTTGTTTTAAATAATATAGATTCCCAGACACATTCCCGGGAAAGGAAAACCCAGGAAATCAGAAACCCTACACACTTCGTATCAGAAAACGGGACTGTTGTGAAAAGTGTGTCGTTACCGACTGTACCACGATATCTGCCTACTTGTTGCGTATGATACCCACATTGCTTGGTAACCAGCAAAATTCTAAATCAAAACCCTTGCCATACATTAGACTCGTTATGTCGAATATATGACACAAGAGGACGACACAGATCATTGTAATTTTCAAGCGCTTCTAGGATACTTATGCTGTTAGAATAGATGCAGTATTTACAAGGCCCCTATTGGAGTCAATTAATTGACGTACGCAGTAAATGGGGATGGCTTCTGCTCTTTTCAAAACAATGATAAATATATATAGGTGAGACTAAGATTAATCGCTAGAAATTATAATAACATATCGGCTATTAGAATATGTTGAAAGAAATTTTTGAAATATAGATGAAACAAGTGAATCTTTGTGCGTGAAATCTGGTTTATATGAAGCCCCTTCAGAAGCACAGCAGACAGCATGTTTCAGAAAATTTACATAATGGTTTCTTCTTTTCCTCCCTCCCCTTAGAGAAATTTAATCTTTGCCTTACATATGATGATTCTCTTTCTGCAGCCAGAACTACTCTGGATGATGCAGTAATCTCTGGATATAGACTTTCTAATGCAGATGGCTCGCATATTTTCAAGAAATTTTTCGCAAAAACTACAAGTTCAATTTGCACTTCTATTCCATACGATACATCAAAATGCAGGATGGTGTATCTAAGTGCAAGGTTGTATACTTCTATAATTCTCTTCCATGAGATACATCCAAGTACAGGGGCACTTCTATACCATAAACTCAAGTGCAAGGTGCGCTTCTGGGCAATAAATTTAAGGGCAGAGTTCACTAGCAAAAAGAAAAATGTAGCCGAGATTGTGACCATGGATGTTTTAAGACATGGGACAACTGGACTTGGGTCCAGGGCCTCAGCTCGTTCTCGTCTCAGCCTTATACTTCTAATAATCTCAGCGGTCAAATGTTATTTCCGATTGTATTCTCCGAGAAACTGGAAATTTCGGACGATATATCAACTAGCTACATGTGATGACCGTCTTCCACGTATAGGCCTAAGCCTACCACCATACACCCTTACTATTCATTCAGTCAAAATGCGGCAGTCGGTTGAGCCGGTTTGGGTGATTATTGTTCATGCTTATTTATTTGGGGGGTATTGTTTGTACGAGTATTTAGCAACGTATGCTGTACACTGTCTGCTTTTAAGGATCTTAGGTGGGGCCTGCATTTGGGTAGGGGCTCAAGGCCTACTTTTTGATAGGGGCCAGTGCCTCAAGAAGCTTTAGGACGCCCCTGATTGTTACAGTGCCACTATTTTCCAGCATGAATGGTCAATTTTTAATATATCAGCTCATTTACTTTCTTCTTACGTTCAGAATCTAGCATATATTGTTCAGAAACATGTCCCGACTCTGAAATCTTTTACTATTATCTCCTGCACATTCGAAGAGAAATTTCGATGCCTAATTTTTTCGCCAATTTATTTAACTTCTCATTGTAAGGATTGCTACCTTGTTCCGATCAGTTTTGTAATTGCATTTTTCAGTACAAAAGGCGTCGCCAAATGCCGTGATATGCAACCGAAAGTGTAAGCAGTGGCCAAGTATGCTCGAACACAGCATTTAGAGGTTTTATTTAGAGAAACTTCTGAAGGATACATAATACGTAAGTACCAATTTTTAATTACATACAACTTTATCTAACAGGTTAGAGAAGTGTTATTTTCAAAACTATTTTCTTTACATTGATAAGAGTTTTTTTAAATTGATTTGAGAGAGAAAGAACTCCTTTCAGTTTTATCACCATTAGATTATTCGTATCTATTGTTATCGTTTGGATTTTGGCGAAAAAACTAACCATAAGTTATATAAATGGCGTCATTTTCTCGTATAAAGGCACTTATGATGAAAGCAAGCTTTTTAAAGAATCTTCCATTGGCGCACATATTGGCTTTAGCTATATTTTACCTCGATATCTCTTGATGTTTGAATCAGAGGCGCAGCTACTACCGTATTAATGATTCGGGGCCCCAACAAGTGTAACTACAATCTCACTAACAAGGTTCTCGTATCTAAAAAAATGCCTCGAGTGAATTTTAATACATGACTCACTCTGAACTAGCTACGCCATTAATTTATCAATCAAAGAATTTTCTGTAAAACAAAAGTTCCTGTCCTTCGTCACCTTGAACGAATTTTTTTAATTTAATTTTTATACTTTAGTTTGTTGAAATCTTATGTCATTTTATTTCGATCTTGATTGAATCTTCTCCATAGGCATCGTAATTGGCGACAAAGTCTTACATAAAGGCGCATTTGATATAAGTAAATTTTCAGCATGTTCAATAATTTTGAAGGTTTCTTCGATTGATGCACTTTTATTTGAATTTTTTACATACATATATACCTTAAGATTCCTCAATGGTACTTGCGTATCAACGCAACCGTATTGGCGACATCATGTAAAACAAAGCAAATGGTAGCCAATTCAGTACGTGCGACACATACAAAATCGGGGCTGCTAAGTTGGCGAGTTATCTTGAACGTTAGCATTGTTGCGATGGTACGTAAGTACCTCTTCGATTAAGACAGTGTCAGCTGATAATTTACTGATTCCTTTTACACTTTTGAATTTTTTCAGATATTATTCACCATCTTCCTTTTCTGTAATTATGCTGTTACAAATTCTTTCTCTCGAAGCCGAATCTTATAAGAAAGTATAATTCATTTCTTGATTTGCTTGATGCTCAACTCTATTTCTGGCTTCTCGGTAATCTTCAATAAGTTTGTTTATTATCTAAAATTCCTAGTGAGAGAGAGAGATCAGAACATCCATATGAAATCAATCAATAGCTTTGGATAACTTAACAGTTCTTTTTTGTGCATATTCATAATGTCGTAGAAAACAAAATATAGGAAATCTTCTCAGAGAACAAGTATGATTTTATGCAGGCAAAACTCAGAGTAACCGCTGGAAACATAATAACGCATCAGCTGTTAGAAACTGTTCAAATATATTTTAAATATAGATGAACCACGAGAAATACGTGAATCTTTTGTGCGTGGAATCGGCTTTATTTGTAACTACCTCAGCAGCACAACGGTCTCAGCAGCACAAAGGGTTCCTACTCGTACAAAGATAAATTGATTTGAAGTATGCCCATCTGTGAGGTGAGGAAGCAGATGAAATCAAGGTACTCAACCATATTGGCGACATTATATGAAACGAAGCACATGTTTGCCAATTCAGCCCGTACGACACATGCAAAATCGGGGTTACCAATTTGGCGAGTTATCTTGAACGTTGGCATTGTTACGATAGCACATAAGTACCAAAATCAGTACTGAACGCTAAGACATAAAATAACCGCTGCTGCACGCATCGACATTGAATGAAAGCCGCTTACAATGTCTTGTAATGGCGTGGCAGGCCATCCTCCAACGCATTTCTAAAGTTGATCTGATGTACCAGCGGTAGTAATAATAACGACGACAGCATTTGGCGACACTTTTTCAATTGGCGATGTTTTTTTTTTTGAAGAAATTGGTCGACGGTATAATTCGTTAAGTACCGAAAATTTGGTATCATGGAAAACCTAAAATATTGTTAAACAAGATACATAAGCTGTAGCAAAACGTGATTACAAATTGTATACCATGTATTTTTCGGTAAGTAAAAAATATAGGAAACAAGATTTTTTTTTTTTCTCATTCGTGCTCCAAAAAAAGAGGATCTCTTAACACATATCACATATGGACTTCCAAGAAGCTCTACCAACCAGTGACGTACCTAAGAAGAGTTTCAAACCAGGGATGTCTTAAGGCAGGGGCCAACTGGGCCCGAATTACAATTTCAACGGTCAAATGTAATTTCCGGTTGTATTTTTCCCAATTGGCTACATGGAATGACCCCATGTATTGCCACAATGGGGGCCTTCTCTTATTCTCGGCTTAACCAGATTCGAATTACAATTTCAACGGTCAAATGTAATTTCCGGTTCTATAAAGTTTCTGAATTTCATTCCCAGTTTTTACCGTTATGTAAAGAAAATATGTATCTTACACATATTTTAGATGTTTAGGTTGCCTTTTTATATAAATATCCGCCTTTGCAGTTAGAAAAAAAAATTATCGCATAAGAAATATTTAAAATGAAAAGGACAGAAATTTAACGCATTATCGTTAAAACAAATAGTTTCTAATATTCCAATTAGCTTTTATTATATCGATTCGTTTACGTTCCGTTGGCTATTTAAACGATATAAACTGGAAATGTGCATAAAAGAACATTAACTTACGACAATCTCTTAGTCAATAACATGTCATTTGCTCTAAAATTAATAAATGTTAAATACTCATATAACGAAAAATAATAAATAAAACAAAGTTTAGAAATTCATCGAAATAATTCCGAAACTATGATTATATCTGATTAAATTTTAAAATTTGTTTCCAGTAGCACTTAAAAATATTTTTGTAAGTTTCTCTGTCTTTACAGAAATCTGGTGACCGCGTTAGCCTAATGGACAAGGTAACGGAAGCATGGCCGGTGTGTCATGAGTTTCAGCCTTGTACCGATGAAGACTCAAGACCTACAGTGCAGAGGGGGTCGATGCACGTTAAATAACTCGAGGCTCAAAGGTTCCGTCGTTGGTGTGGCGTGTAAGTTGGGAAAGGGGGTGCAAGCTCAGGTGTCATCCTTGTCGCTTGACCATGGCTCAAAATTACGAGATCCGTCACCAAACGTTCTCGAGTAGCTGGATAGTGTGACGCTAATATTCACTCACTTGACAGAAAGCAATTAGGTCATAAAAAATTCTCAACGGGATAAAGTTCTCTCTTCTTGGTAATAATCTCTCTTAAAGGGATTTCTTTAAAGCTTTCTCCTGTAAAACAAATCCCTTGTGAACAAAGTAGAAACGGAATAGGGAAAAATTTTTAAAAAGAACATACTTTCACACGTTTTGTATCGTACAAATTTTGAAATAAATTCTCTTCTCGAAATCATTTTACCACAAAAAAACAACAGTCCATTTGCAAACCTTTTAACATTTTAAAGCGTTTATTTACAATTGATTCCTGAAAAAAAAATATAGAATTATTCCAGATTTCCTAGAGTAATTTCATCTCATCTGTTATTCAAATATTCTGAATTGCAGGTGCAGAAAACAGAAATCAAATTCAGAAAGAACGGTGTGGATCAAAAAAGAAAAAATATTGCATTAAAACAACCACGACAACCAAAAGCAAATAAAGCCATTTCTAAACATGAAGTCAGACACAAAAGATTTATTATCATAGAGAAAAGTTTGTGAAAGAGGTTAAAAACAAAAATATGCCTCACGATGGAATTTTGAACAAGAAGACATGAAACAAGAAAAGAGGAAACGAAGTGAAGTACTAAAAGAACAAATAAGAAATTATAGTGAAAAAAGAAAATTCGACTAGAAGCGAAAAAGCAACCTTGAAACACTCTTGAGTGGAGCCTTGGTAAGTGGTGATACGCCTAAATTTTTGTAGAAAAACCGTGGACGCTATTAAATATCTTATTTTAAATCATAAATCATGAAAGGTATTTCGAAAATACTTTTATTAACTCTATCAGAGCAAACAAGCAACAAATTTTTTTTCCCGGATTGGTTTCAATTGATTTTTGGATGAGTATAAAAATGATGTATGAATGCAGCATCGATTTTTTTTCAAAGCTATACAAACTCTTTTTCGGTATGAGAGTTTTTGATTTCCGAATGTTGCGGATTTTATTAAATTGTTCCATAGAGAAAAATATTAAAGTAACAATATCTATCTTTAAAAAAATCAATAGCAATAAAATAGTATTTAAAATTTTTACATAACAAGTATATAATAGCATAATGAATTTTTAAATAAATAAAACTGAAAAATAAAAGCATTTTTTTCTCTTCCTCTCCCTCTCTCTCTCTCTCTCTTTCTTATTTTTTAAAAATACTAATTCTTTTTTTTTTTTAGTTTTGTCTTGATAAAAAGGCAGTAACTTATATTTTTAATTTTACTATTAGCTTTATGCAACTTCTTGCTATAACTTTTGTAACATCTTCGTTTCACATCTGTGTTCGGCGTCTTTGTGGAAATGATCAACACCCGAGCAGGGATACAGGAGCAACTTTGAATTATAGCGTAGTATCGCCCACCGACCTTTTTGACATCACGAAGGACCCTTTCCCATCACTGTCAGGATGCAACTAGAGCAACAAAAGTGCCACCCTGATCCCCGAGAGAGAGAGAAGCTGCCTCCTCGAAGGGAGCAGAGAAGGAGGAAGAGCAAAGGGGGAGATGCTTTGTTCCGTCGGAAGGAGGAGACGTGCGAGGGAAGATGATGCTTTGAACTTACCCGGGAGCGGTGGCTAAAAGGATTCCTCATCTCACAAAACACTTTATTGGACTCTAATAATCTTTTAATAAGTTTAAGGTATCCGACTACGTTCGGAACCGTGATTTTAAAAAAGCGCATCAATGGATAATTTTCATGATATTTAGTGTCACTCAGATTAGAATACATGCATAAAATTGTTTTAAGGACATTTTGACAAAAAAAAATTATTTAAGAATAATCTTTTTCCAAACGTTCTCCTTTTGTGAAAAATGGTTCTATTATAATAATATTTTGCCTGTATACAGCTCAGACCTCTCTACAGAGGCTCAACTAGAATTTTTGAAAAATTCACATTATTTTCAGAATTACCACCCATTGAAATAATTATTGGCGTTTTTTTCTTAAAATTGCTCCCCTCTGTTGTCGTAAAATATGAATAAACCCATTTCTAAGTTATATATTTCAAAAATTCTAGTTGAGCCTCTGAACAAAGGTCTGATATATAAAAGGTCAATTATAGTTTCAATGAATTTTCTTTTATTTCATGGGAAATAAAAGAAAATACCTCATTCGGACAAGAGTTTTTAAACAGTGCCACAAGTTTTTGGAAACAAGTTTTCAGGAAACAATCCTGACCTTGATAACGATGTCAGGACTGTTTCCTGGCCAGGACAACAGTTTAAGAACCTTAGAACGATACCAGTATTTCGATTACTTTACTCTGTGGCAACGAGCAGAATCTTGCTGAAAAATAAATGAAGCATTTTTGGTAAATAGATCCATGAAGGAAGGTAAAAGTTTGAGTTCTAGAATGGTGTCAATGTATTTTCTGACATTCATTGTCCCATCGATGATATGAAGGCGACCGATACCATCTGCTGATATGCATGACCAATTCATAAAACTATGTGGTTACTTCACAGGTACCTGGATGTAGTCAGGATGTAGCATTTCTCCTATTCTAAGTCTTACATATTTCTGGCCATCGATACCAAATAACGATATCTTAGTTTCATCACTTGTGACCAGTAATCATCTGTCCAATTAATATGTTCTTTTGCCTACTGTGGTCTTTTTTAGCACTGATGTAAATTGAGATAAGGCTTTTTTCGTAGAAGTCTAACATCTGCTAATCTTCTCCTAATAGCTTTTAAACTGACAGAAACACCAGCATCATTCAGATAATTTCAGATGGGAGTTGATGACATTCTTTTATCTTGGAGCCATAGTATTTTTGTTCTTCCTTCATCAACAAATGGGATTGAGGTGTGGGTTGGCCGTTTCCTGCTTTGTTTTTTATTAAATTTGTTTTCTGACATCTTAAACAAAACTTTCAGTCTCCAGAAAAGTTACTCAATCACCACCCGTCTTGCAATTTTAACATACGAAAGACCGCTTTCTCGTCTCGCATCTCTTTCTAGGTGTCCAATCTCCTCTTTCATTTGATGTCATTGCTTCTTAACTAACTATCACTGTTGTCCTGTACAAGAAACTGTCCTGACCTCAATCCTATCGAAAACTTGTGGCATGGTTTGAAAACTCTTGTCCAAATGAGCTACCCATGAAATTGGAAGGAAATGCATTTTAACCAGAATAGTTTCCTGGCATTATGTAATAACAAAAGAAGAGTTTAAAGCTATTTTCAGCTGAATGAAATTTTGATGTGAAGGTATAATAAAAAATAAAGGCTACCCCACTAAGTATGATAACCCACTGCTATCATCAGTATCTAATGTACACTGCTCGACAGTGAAAATGCAACACCAAGAAGGAGTGGTCAGAAATTTATGCAAATTTCAGGGTAGCAGGACGTCACTGAGTTAAGCTAATGATGTTAAATGCGTAGCTCTACTGCGCACTTGGCGAACGATAAAAGGGAAAAGAAGTTGGCGAGTGTCCAACTTCATTACGTGATTTCTCAGCGGAAAGTAATTGTAAAAATTTTTGTCTTGTGTCACAGGAAACGTGTATACCACAGAATGCCAGACTGCCGTCAACGGAGGCATTTCCAGCAGACAGACGACTTTATGAGGGGTATGGTGATCGGGCTGAGAAGGGAAGGTTGGTCGTTTCGTCAAATCGCAGCTGATACCAACCAAGATGTGTCCACAGTGCATCGCCTGTGGCGAAGATGGTTGGCGCAGGGAAATGTCGCACGTTCGAGAGGTCCAGGCGCAGCCAGAGTGACGTCAGCACACGAGGATGCGTGCATCCGCTGCCAAGCGGTGGTAGCCCCGCAAGCCACGTCTACCTCCATTCTTCAGCATGTGCAAGACACCCTGGATGTTCCATCGACCAGAACCATTTCCCGTCGATGGGTTGAAAGTGGTCTGCGCTCACAGTCCGCTCAGAACACTAGCATTAACTCTACAGCGTAGACGTGCACGCTTGGAATGGTGCCGGGCTAGAGCAACTTGGATGACGGAATGGCGGAACGTCGTGTTCTCAGATGAGCCACGCTTCTTTTTTTTTCAATGATAGTCAGCGCATACGAGTGTGGTGTCGCCGTTGAGAGAGGTCTAATCCGGCAGTAACTGTGGAGCGCCCTACCGCTCAACAACGCGGCATCATTTTTGGGGCGCTATTGCGAATGATAGCGCGTCACCTCTAGTGCGTATTTAGGGCACTTTAAATGCCCAACGCTACGTGCAGAATGTGCTGCGCCCGGTGGGAATCCCTTACCTTCAGGGGCTGCTCAATGCTATTTTGCCCGATTTTATTTGATAATGCCCGCCCACACACTGCTCGCATCTCCCAACATGCTCTACGAGGTGAACAAATGCTTCAGTGGCCAGCGTGCTCTCCTGATCTCTTACCAATCGAACACTTGTGGGATGTCATTGGACGCCGTTTGCAAACTCTGCCCCTGCCTCGTACGAACAACCAACTTTGGCAAATGGTTGAAAGGGAATGGAGAACCATCCCTCAGGACACCATCCACACTCTTATTGACTCTGTACCTAGACGTGTTTCTTCGTGCATCGCGGTGGTTCCACATCCTACTGAGTCGATGCCGTGCGCAACCTGAATATCGGTTCGAAATAAACATCAATTATTGTTCATCTCTGTCTTTTCCCCAAATGTCATCCCTTTCGAACCACTGCTCCTTGGTGTTGCATTTTCACTGTCGAGCAGTGTATATCGATAGTTAGTGCAGCGTAACTTTTTTTGTGTTGCAAATATTATTTGAATTTTTTTTTATTGAAAATAATTTCAAATTCTCTTTAAAATGATATAAAATACTTTGCACTTTCAATAGGCATATAAATTTAAGGGACATAAGAATTTTTTCAAAAGTGTCCACAATTTTAGCCACTAGTGTACTGTTTATACATATAAATTATTGATATCTAAATCCTATTATAAAGCATTTGATTGCATTGAAAAACTTTCTTGTAATCTCATCTCTTGTTTTAGAGAACGACAGGACTTGGAAATTCAAAAACGGAAATATGTTTGTTCTTTTACGTCTCCGTAACCCCTCATCGGAGTCAATTTCATCAAAACCTATTTTTAGAGGATCGCTACTCAACTAAAAGAAATATTATTGTTAAATTTTAAGTCTGTTGGGGTCTTAAAGTTAAAAAATGGGATTTTTTATTATTAACCCCCTTGGGAGTCAATTTTCCAAAGTAAAAGAGTGAATATTAACTTCGCACTGTTCAGCTACTCGAGAGCTTTTGGGGACGAACATCGAAATTCTTAACCACAGTCAAGTGACGAGGGCAACACCCTTCTCCTAACTACCACAGCACTCCAACCTTGAGGTCTCGAAAGATCGCGCCCCTACACGGGGGGGTCTTCAGTGGTACCAGGCACGGACTCGTGAAACGCCGGCCTCGAGCCCGTTACTTAGACCCCTAGGCAACCACGGCCTTAATTTTCCAAAAACTCGTTCTTTGCAGAACAAAGTGAGAATTAATTTAAATATGTTCGAACAGGAGTAAGCAACCTTTTTCACTTTGGGGAACCATTTGAGCTTATTGTTTTCTTTTAAAAGCCTCTTGATCAAAGAGCAGAAAGAATAAAATATCAAAGGTTTCCTACTCAAATTTTAAAAAATTATAATTGTATCCTTACTTTATCGCAATACAAACATCTTAGTAAGATAATGAATAACAAGTAACTAAGGTTTGGTATTTTTTTTCTGAAGTATATTTTATGAATAATAAATTGAAGCATCTCTCAATATTTTAAATTATAACAAATTAATAAAAAGTAGGTTTTATTAAAGACTTAGCTAAGACAATTTTTTTACTGCAAATCTTCAGCATCCAATCGTCTTCTGTATTTCGTTTTTGTAGCAGCATTCAAAGAGAAAAGATTTTTCCCATACAGAGGTTGCAACAAATCTCTCTTTAGATGTTTCATAGCTCTTCGGGCAATTTATGGATATTCTTTTCTGATTATCGCGACCCGGAGATCACGGGTGTGGGAGGGTTCGAGAAAGAGAGAGGGAAGAAGACATTGGTCTTAGAATAACCAGTTTTATTCAACTTTTGACATCTTACGAAATGCACTCTTGTAACTTAACTTAGGCAGCAATAAGAAATCTTAACCCGAAATCAGATAACTAAATTATCTAAACTACTGATCTTGATTTTAAAGCTCCTTGAATGTTCCTGCTCGCAATCTGAAAGCTCCTTCAGCTGCAAGATTGATGCCTTCCCTATTCCGATGGATTCTACTTCTACTATTGTTCCTCAGGTACGCGAACACCAATCGCTGCTTACTAACACTTGGACTTTACCTTACGATCATCTCTTAACCACATTATAACGCATACTCCATGACTGACACTTAAATAGCAGTTACATTTGCATAAAACAAGTCATCTACATGGAAAGCGGTTTTTAAACTAAAATCACAGTTAAAGAATATTTTTCCCAGAAGGATTAGCAAAGACACGAACTGAACCAGCATGGAGGTGCTCACTGAACCCGTCGCAACTCCATTCTAAACTTAATGTTTAAATATAATTTTTTTTTCAACAGAATCTCTTTTTTAACATGCAAATATATTTGTGAATATTTATATTTTTAAAAAGTAGGAGTATATCAGTTTTATTCTTATAGAATGTTTGTTTTTATGAAGAGATAATTCACTTGTCCTTTTTTTTTTTCAAATCATGTTTGAAAGAACAGTTACGTAGATCAACCATACACTATATAAGATTAATTCAGGATCAAACAAAAACAAAATGAAGAGAGACAGAAGATTCTGTAAACATAAAATGAAAAATAGAATATTTTTTTTTGTCTGAAAATTATTTGTTCAGTATTAACTGAGAAAATATCGTTAATTTGTTTTGGAAAATAACTTGCTATTAGGAAAAAAATATTTTTACAAATTATTAGAAACCTTTAATGACGATTCTTTTTTTTTAAATATATTTCGATTCTATTTTTTCGTGGCCTTTGATGTTAAAATCAGATCACCAGTTTGAGTACTGATTCATTCCAAACATCTGTTATGAGGAATAATTAGAACTATCTATTGGTGAATGGAATTAGTGTTTTAAATTCTCGCTTGGCGGATTAATATAGAGAGGTTATGCCACCCTTTTCACTTGAGCATGATTTAAAATTTCGAAGTTCGTCACCAATAGCTAATAATCAAATTAATCTGTTTGAGAAATATGTTCATCTTTAAGTGAATTCCTTTCACATTATTCTATTCTTCATCTCTGATATTTTGAGGCAGTTGGTTTATTTGTGCTATCAGTGGTGATTTAACCCTTTCGCGGGCAGCGGCTAATAGGTCCAGCCACATATTTAAAAAAATTTCTCTAAGCGTGTGATGGATATTTAGTCTATCCACATGCGTTAATTGAAGCTAAAACGCATAAAAATTAATACAAATGGCAGGACGATACCTTTTTTTGCATTCCATGTCCTCTGATGGGTAGTTAAAAACAGTTTTTCTCGATGTAAATCTACAAATTGTACTTAGATTACTATAAATAAATTTCTCGTCTTTGAAAACAATTTCAACATGTCTTAAGTGTACTTTTATCTCAGCTGAATGAATTAAGTAAATGTGGAATTAAAAAAAAGGTTTAGTTAGAGGTTTTTGGAAAGCTTTTATATATGGATAGAGGCTGTATCTCCACACATAGAACAGAAAAATGACCTAGAAATTTTCCCTTTTCCTCCACTCGAGAGAGAGCACTTAGAATCACGTGATAATGTTAGGGGTTGGAAAGATAAACAAACTTTGTTTACAATATGCGGTACAAGATTCTCGGCTTCAAAACCTTTCATTACAGCTTTTCTGCTGGGAGAAAACGTTTGCATATTATAAAGTTCCACAGTAAATAGCTCAACAAATTTGTGAAATAACTGATATAAATTCTCAAAAGTATTACTTTAATACACTAATTTCAATGTATATTCTAAGTATTTTATATATATTCTAAATAATTATTCCATGTTGTACAACTATTTTATCATTATTTAATTACACTTATACTTTGTATTCAATTATTATTGAAATAATTATTAAATAAATGTTAATTCTTCACAAAAAGTTTATTGTAATATGATTCATTATTTCTTTCTTGAAAAGTAAGTTAAATGCCTTAAGTGCGCAGTGGCTATAACGTCTAGCCACCACCCAGAAAAAACCCTTAATCAGATTTTTTTGTGACTAAATAATGTTTATAGAGGATGAGAATATTACATTTATCAAATACTTTATCATAGAAAAGTGTATTTTAGC
This sequence comes from Trichonephila clavipes, assembly GCA_019973935.1. Lineage (NCBI taxonomy): Eukaryota > Metazoa > Arthropoda > Arachnida > Araneae > Nephilidae > Trichonephila > Trichonephila clavipes. Next base: position 797,581 of record BMAU01002031.1, on the reverse strand, counting down.
TTTGTGCCCGATAAAGAGTTAAGCTCATTTTGGGCCCTGGTCGCACCTTAAAATTACCCTTTGGACTTAAAGATCGAAATTTCTAACCGGGAAACGTGGTTAGTTCTTGCTTATCCGGGCCTCCCCAGGCCACGAGCCCCTGGGCAACCGCCCCAAGCGCCCAATGGATAAACCGGCAATTTGTGTTATAAAACTTGAAATTGAAGATTGATTGAGTTTAAAATACTTCTCCTCTCAAAAATATGATTCGATTAAAATAAAATTCACGTGCTTCGATTCATTTTTATATCTGCATTTTTTTTATTTTAATTCACGCGAGTTTCATTTATTGAGAAGTTTCTGTTTTTGAAATGAATCGTTTTAAGATGCAATATATTCAATTAAAAAAGTTTGAGAATGCTATTTTATTCATATTAAAAACAATTAAAACAACAAATAAATGGAATATTATGGAATCTGAAAAGGAAGAATTTATTAATTTATTTTAAGAAAATAATCAGGCTGAAGAAATTCTTAATTCATTTGGAACTCTTTTAGAAGTGATTCTATGTTTATATATAAAACTATATACCTTCATTCTTTAATATTTTTTAAGGAAAAATTCTTAATTGATAGTGGATTATTTCTGTCATTTGCAGTTTGGAAATGTGTGTGTGTGCGTAATCTATCCTACAATTCCCTGAATCCCTTTGTGACGAATCTGTACGGCACTTTATTACTAATACTCTTAGGCGTCTTTGGGGATTATAAAATTGCGTATATTTCCAACCAGCTCTAAAAAAGAAGAAACCTGGATATGCAAACTAGTTAAAGTATTTAAGGAGAATGTTGTAAGTTAACAGCAGGCTATTAAGCCAAGAGATAGGTTGAAAGTGTTCTAAAGCAATTCAGGTTGGTTATGGGATTAGCGGCTCGCTGATCATTTGGCAGCGCTCTACAACTGAAAAGTGAGATATAAAAAGGAAGGTGAGATTTAAATCTTGATTATCGGCTTGTAAGATTTAATATATTGTAAAAGTTAGTGGTAATTTAATGAACACTAGCAATTCAAATTGCGTGTATCTTTTACTCTCTAGTAACCCCCTCCAAAGTAGATTTCCACAAAATGAATTTTTAGTGGATCTGTACTCAATAAAATAAACATTGCTAGCGAAATTTCGAGTCTAAATCTAATAGATCAAAAACGGATTTTGTTTATTAATAAGCTCCAGTAACCACCTTTGAGAGTTCATTTCAAAAAGACCCCTTCAATAAACTCGCAATTCATGGGACGTCATAGTCACATGATAGTGAAAGCCACGTGATCTTAGCCAATCAATTCAAAAATTCGTGTGACGTCATAGTCACACAATAAAAACTATCTTGTGTTTCCTGCTAATCAGTTCACGCGCTCCGGTGTTGCCAAGTTTTGCTCTTTGCAGAAACTTTCTCTTAAAAAGTACATTGTAAACAAAATACATTTTATTTAAAAGTATATATATATATATCTTCTGTGTGTGTGTTTGTCACTAAACTCCTCCTAAACGGGTGGACCGATTTCGATGAAATTTTTGTGTGGGTTCAAGAAGTAAATTCGAGAATGGTTTAGATTCACAATTCGATCCGATATCACAATTAGTTAAAAGATATTAATTAAAAACATTCAAAAAATACAACTCAACATTCACCTGCATTTTTTGTAACAACGCTATTGTTATAAACAAGTAATATAAAAAAACTTTTAAATCAACTCCTACTTAGATCAACCAAGAAAAAATTTATTTTAGCTACTTTTTATTAAATAGTTGCAATTAATATAAATATGTATATACATATGACAGAATCACAACATTAATTGGTCATTAATTTTTATTAATTATCATTAAAGTATTGTATTGTCATCCAAAACAATCGTGTATATAAAATTTTCTTTCAACTGAATACTTTAACACGTGAGAAAAAAACCTTTTCTCAAATTTTGAAATAAGTCGCCAAAAGGGTCACTAAGTCGCCAACGTGGCTATATTTGTAATTTTTTAAATAATTAGTTTTAATCAATTAATGTTTATTAATTATAATTAAATTATTGTATTGCCATCCAAAATAATCATGCACATTACATTTCAGCTCAATTAAGCGCTTTAAAATGTATTTTATTAACGATTAAAAATTCCAACAAGATAAATAAATAAACAAACAAATAAAATATGTATAGAGATCGAGATCTAATAGTAGAAATTGAAAAAGACGTAGGTTGGCGTCGAAAATGGATTTTCAGCCAAACCCGGTCTTTATTGTTACGAAAATGCAGACGATTCACGCTTTTTTAGCGTTTTTAAATAATATCTTTTCAAATAATCTTTATATATGTAATTCTTCTGTGCGTGTGTATGAAACTGAATTCCTCCTAAACGGCTGGACCGATTTTGATGAAAGTTTTTGTCTGTTCCAGTGGACTCGAGAATGGTTTAGATTTATAATTCGGTTTAGAAATGTTTATTTAATTAATTTTTTATTGATAAATTGTTGATCTTGGAATGTTTTACATTGGATCCAGCAGACTGCGATCGCAGTAGCAAATATTCAAAATTCTTTTTTTTTTTTTTTGAATTTAGGATGTGTGTATAGGAGAACGTCTGTCGGGTCCTCTAGCATATATATATATGTATATAAAAGCATAACATACGATTTTTTTTTAATTTTTAAAAAATCTTTTTGAAGAAATTTTTCTTTTCCTAACATTTAAACATCTTTACCCAAATAGGAAATTTGAAATTTTATCTGAGTTTTACAAATAGATCAACAAATGCAATTCGTTTAATGTTTGTTTTCAATTCAATGGAAAACACGTGTTTGTCTTCATCATGTGACTTCATGAATTGAGCTTATGCATCATCAGAGATATTCATACCAAATTTAATTTCTGAGTGTCTAGTAGTTCAAAAACGTTTTTTTTTGTCAATACGCCGCAAAAGATTCCTTCTTCCCCATAAGAGTTGATTTCTATAAAATCCTTTCCTAGCGAATTTCCATTCAACAAAGGTATCATGCATGCAAAATTTCATTACTGAAAGTAGTGAGAGAGTGAGTGAGTGAGTGAATATTAACGTCGCACTGTTCAGCTACACGAGGGCTTTTGGCGACGAACCACGTAATTTTGAACCATGGTCAAGTGACGCGGACGACACCTGAGCTGCATTTTGACTATATTCAATAATAAAAGTGAAGCGCTTAGAAAAAACGTCTTAAAAAAGTGTGAGATAACAAGGTCTTATTAGCAATTCGAATAGTCGCTGAAAAAAACTAAAATTCGTAGTTCAAAGAACAGTTGATATGATATAAAGGGTGTTTTTTTAGAGGTATAGAACTTTAAATTGCAATAAAACAACGATGTATTATTCGATTGACATGAATTTTTTTTTATTCGAAAGATAATCTTGTGGCATTACATTTTAAATATGATTTTCGGTATAGGACTGCCACGGCTGGCTCGGATGTAGTACAATCTGGACGTCCAATTTTCGATGACTTTTTCCAACATTTGTGGCCGTATATCGGCAACAACAGGGCGAATGTTGTCTTCCAAATGGTCAAGCGTTTGTGGCTTATCCGCATAGACCAATGACTTTACGTAGCCCCACAGAAAATAGTCTAGCGGTGTTAAATCACAAGATCTTGGAGGCCAATTCACAGGTCCAAAACGTGAAATTAGGCGGTCACCAAACATGTCTTTCAATAAATCGATTGTGGCACGAGCTGTGTGACATGTTGCGCCGTCTTGTTGGAACCACAGCTCCTGGACATCATGATTGTTCAATTCAGGAATGAAAAAGTTAGTAATCATGGCTCTATACCGATCACCATTGACTGTAACGTTGTGGCCATCGTTTTTGAAGAAGGATTCCACCAGCCCATAAAGCGCACCAAACAGTCAGTTTTTCTGGATGTAACGGTGTTTCGACATACACTTGTGGTTTAGCTTCACTCGAAATGCGGCAGTTTTGTTTGTTGACGTAACCATTCAACCAGAAGTGCGCTTCATCGCTAAACAAAATTCGCTTATGAAAATCGGGAACAACGGCCATCTCGTTTTGGGCCCATTCGACGAATCTACACCTTGCTTGATGATCGTTTGGCTTCAATTCTTGCACGAGTTGGATTTTGTAAGCACGCAAACCAAGATCATTACGCAAAATCTTCCATAAAGTGGATGGACACTGATCCAATTCCTGTGCTCGATGGCGGATGGACTCATTCGGGTCTTCCTCAATGCTACGATCTACAGTAGCAATAGCTTCTTCTGTACGCACCGTACGGCGCCTCTGGGGATGCGAGTTATCAATTAGAGTAAACGAGGTGCGAAAACGTTCTATGGTTAATCGAATTAACTGCTTTGACGGACGATTTTGTCGACGATAAAATGGACGTAGTGCGCGATACGTATTCCGCACAGAACCATTATTTTCGAAATAAAATTGCACAATTTGAAAGCATTGTTCAGGCGTGAGTCTATTCATGATGACTTGCCAAACCAAACTGAGAATAAATCACTTGACAGCTGTTAAATCGGCCGCCATCTTGGAAAGTAATACCAACTTAAACTTCTATACCTGGAAAAAAACACTCTTTATAAAGTAGTATGAATACAAATATTTACTAAAGCATCCTGCTATAAATACACTTGATGGTATCCAGGCAGCGACAAATATGACTAAAATTGTAGTCCAAACAGCCACTGAAATGCAGAGCTTTAAGCAAACTTGATGGTGTCCAGGCAGCGACTGATATGACCAGACATGTTATCCAAACAGCCGCTAATGTGCAGTTCTTTAAGCACAATTCATGGAGCCAGGTAGTGACTGATATGACCAAACTTGATGTCCAAACAGCCGCTAAAGAGCAGTGCTTAATGTACACTTGATGATGTCCATGCAGTGACTGATGAGACTAAACTTGTAGTCCAAAGAGTCGCTGAAGTATAGCACTTTAGGCACACTTGTGAGAATTCAGGCAGTGACTGATACGACCAAACATTTGGTCCAAACAACCACTGAAGAGCAGTGCTATAAGCACACTTGATGGTGTTCAGGCAGTGACTGATGTAACTAAACTTGTAGTCCAAAGAGCCAGTGAGGTGCAGCGCTGTAAGTACACTTGATGGAATCCAGGCAGAGAATGATGTGACTAAACTTGTGGTCCAAACAACCACTGAAATGCAGCGTTGTAAGCACACTTGATGGAATCCAGACAGTGACTGATATGACCAAGCATTTGGTCCAAACAGCCGCTGAAGAGCAGTGCTTTAAGCTCACTTGATGGTGTTCAGGCAGCGACTGATATGATCAAACTGGTGGTCTAAACAGCCACTGAAGATTAGTGCTTTAAGCACACTGGATGGTGTTCAGGCAACGACTGATATGACACAACTTGTGGTCTAAACAGCCGCTGGCCAGATTTGATGTTTGGCAATTAGATGCTGATATGACTGTTTTGGGCCCAAGCAGTTTAGGATGATCAAGATTCCGTCCAAACAGTATCTTCAGAAGAAGAACAAAAATTTCTCGTCCTCTTGCCATCTAAAAAAACCATTTTATAAGGTAAGCAGTTTTTGATTTCAGAAATATGCAAAAATATATTAAACTGAAACAATAAGTAGTGCTATTCTAAGTTTAAAGTATATAGGGTATAAGAAATTACTTTCAAAATTTTACTGAACCCGAAAAATGTAAAAGAAGCACCATGAACTAAAACAAAATTTTTGAAAGTCTAATTTAGCTATTTTTGCGAAAGGAAGCACTGTCTTTTCGTAAAGACTGTTTCTGCAACTTTTTAAGAGAATTCAGGCATCTGTTTAAAGTAATTGCAAAAAAAATTATGGAAGTTCCAAGTATAATGTTTTTTAAAAATTTTATTCGTCAATTTTTAAGTTGAATGTGCTATATTAAAACTTCCAACTACATTAATGGCAAACTTTCTAATATAAAGAACATGAAATCTTTACTTGGACACTTATACGTGGACAGGAATTTTTAAAGCTGAATTAATATTACTTCATGGACAGGAATTTTCCAAAAATCTATTATTCTGCGTGTTCACAAAAATAACATCTGCGACGCCTCAAACCTTATTCGCTACTTATCATATTGGATTAGATGATAGAAATGTCTTCTGACATCTTTTAATTCCACTGTTTACTTCTGTTTTTCTTAAATTTCACTTATACAGGTTGTTGCCGAATTCAGTCAACAAATTCAGAGGTGTGATAGTAAGCAGCATGGTGATGACAAATCACCATAGAACATGGGGTTGAAAAGCACGTTTAGACGGTGAAAATCACGATAAAAGTAGCCTTACAGAATACGATGATACATACGAGGGAAGTGGTCAAAAGATTGTGGGAAGGTGGATCTCCAATTCAGGAGATTTGCATCACGAATGCAAATATTCCATTTCTCCCGCAGTAGCTGCAGTGAGTACCTATCGCTGTACGCCATAACGTGTGGTTCAGGCACGATGGTGTAACTGTCCATTTTTGGACTACAGTGCCTAACCATGAGGGGTCGTGGGTAGCCTAGTGGCTAGAGCATCGGACTCCTTACCAGAAGGCTTGGGTTTGATGCCAAATGCCAACAAATTTCCTCCAAGTACACACGAAGTACGTGCTGGTTAAATCAGTGTGTCCGAAAGTCTTGTGGTTAGGTGCATCTGAAACCACGAGTGCAGGGGGCTGGAGAATAATTCCCTGCCCTCCAGTTCCTCTGCCCTCTCTCTCTCTCTCTCTCAATCCCTTAGATTTTTTCTTTTAAGGACACCAGAAATCGCTTGAGGCTACAGTGGAGGATTTTACTGCATGAATCGTCATTTCTTCAACTGACATTGCCACCACACGGAATTTGTTTGAAAGCGTCCAACTATCCTTTGTCCGTCGGTGTTGGCAGTGAGAGGACCTACAGGGCCGCAATTTCGAACATTTCCTGTGTGGCAATCACTTATCATTTCATTTCTGATGTCGAGCTGTGTATATACATCTAATAAATGTATTTCTCACCTCTTATAGCCCTTTTTCATTCATCTCGACACCACACATTTGCGATCCCTTTTTCTATGGTGATTTGTCGTCTCAATGCTGCCTACTATCATCTTTCACAATTTGGCGGTAGAATTCGGTAACACCCTGTATAGAGCAGAAAATCGTTAATTTCATAAGAAAAAGTTGAATAAGAAAGCTTTTCATTATCTATGCATAACTAGTATTGCTTTTTACTTATTTATAACTCCTACTATGTTTTTACAGATTCTTCCTTATTTAAAATTAATGTCTGATCATTTCGCAACATAATTGTTTTTATTTTTTAAAATTGTTTAATTACATTTTAAAAATACTTTTACGGTTTCATTGTATAAAATTGAGTAAAAATAGATCTCCACTAATAATAATCCTATATTAATAGTTTGACTACAATATGTCAGAAGGTGAATGATTTTCTTTACTTACATGTTTGATGGTATCAGTTCTGCTTGGCTTTTTTATCAGGAGGCCAGTCTAACCGAAATAGGCTAGGGGACGCCCGTGGGTGTCCAAGGTGCGCCTAACCCCCACTCCTATTCGGTGTACTGTGATACGGTGGCATCGAAGCCCCTTTTGAGTGGGACTTCGGTACTCACAGTAGTCACAGTTGTACTGTGAAGAAGAAAAATACAAAGTTACTTTAAAGTGAAAAGCTATGAGGGGACACACATATGGTACAATTTATAAAAAAATTAATTTAATGGTTTCCACAAATATTTTGGTTGCCTCATTTGTATAAGTATTTTGCAAAACAGTTTTTTTTTTTTTTGCTAGAAGCACATCAAACAGCTAATCATTTAATTTCTTAAAGAAAAATTTAAAAATTAATGAAGGGATTTTATAATGCTACTTTTCCTATATGGATTAGCATACACCCATAAAATCTGATTTACAAGTACGTAGAACCATGTTTAACAAAAGTTGGTAAGGATTTTAGTATAGCATTTGTTTTTTACCAGTGGGGCTACATGTTAGCAACTTAGCCTTTGAAGACACGGCGTCCTCAAATGTTAGAACCATTTCATAGTGATACCATCTAATGGCGGCCTCGTTACCAAATTTAGAAGCATGAATTAGTTTTTAATTCAAGTTCTCATTGGATGCTAAATATACTGCCGTGATTAAATTTTGCCAAGAGTAATAAAGCGCCAAATTGATACGCAAGTGATATTTTACATACCACATAAACATATGACATGTGTGCCTACTATTTTCGCAACCAGAAAATCTATCCATTCCATCCGGGAATGAGCCTACAACTTTAAGCTTACCAAGTTGGCACGCTATGTCTAAGCCACCGTAGCCGACTAATTTGGTATAGCATGATTGATATTCGTGAAATACTTTTTCCATGAATGCTTATTGATAACTCCTTAAAAATATATAAATTCCAAATTCAACAATTTTTTTTAAAAGATTAGTATTTCTTTGACTTAAAACTGCATGCCAGCTTATTACATATATTAATAACAACAGTTAAAAAAAAGTATGAAAACATTTGAAACGGTAAAAAAAAACCTTAGCATTTGATATGAAGAAAAACTAGACCTGTTTTTTCTTTCTGAGATAAATCATTTTAAAACATTTAGCTGCTTTTGGGATGGGAATAAAAACGAACATAAAAGTTAGCATAGCACAGAGTTGTATAAGAGTTTTCAAATTTTGTGAGATTATAGAATGCATTAACAATAACTTAGGCTTAATAAATTATGCTTATTTTTTGTCCGATTTTTGTCAATTGAACCATACCGCGTCCCCTCAAGAAAAAAAATATCCGAAGAAAAATTTAAAAAGGATTAAAAAATAAATGAAAAGAAGAAAAAAAATGTTTTCTGATCTCTCGTAAAAGATTTCTACTTTAATTATATTAAAAATGAAGCCATTTCTTTCTGTTTCATTTGATTTGTGATGTGTGGGAGTGATATAAAATTGTAGGTATTTATTCTTAGTGATGTTTTTTTTTTTTACTTATTTTTAGATGCTTTCTATTTTGCTTAAATAAGCATGTGTATGTGAAATATCATTCTTCATTCTAAAAATTTTCTTATTTTTCTTTTTCATTTTCGAAAGTAAAAAGAGGATCTTGTGTTATTGTTTTCGATATTTTAACGCAACCATTGGGAAATGCTGTTTTTTGCTCAGTAATAAGAAGGTTTAAGCCAAATTTTCAAATTTTATAAATTGTTTCATCTGTCCTTAGCTTTGATTCCAGAAATACTTTGAAAGATAAGGATTTGCTTCCAAAAAGGGGGGAGTGAAATAAGACCGAGAAAAGGGAAAAACATTTCTACTTGTGTGATGCGATTGGAAAATGATCGTCAATCGTAATAGCTGAAGAAAATCTTGAAAATAACTTCTGAAAAACTTTTTACTTTTTTTTTCGGGCTTATTACGACTGTTAAATCAGGATAAATCATAAAATTTCAAATTTTTCTGAAAAAATGTTGTATATTTACTAATATCGTGAATTTTTTTTAGTGTATCTCTCTTTCTACAGAGTGTAAAAATAAGCGGATTGAAATCGTAGAAAAATTATGGCTATTTTACTTACAGTGACCACTGGCTCCACCTCAACTTCCTCCTCTTTAAGGGTCTTGTACGGAACTGCACGCCCGAAGCCCCTAAGAAAATATATTTACATTAAAGTTAATTTTTTATTGATGTTAGCATAACGCTGTTTTATAGACTTGTGATCTATGAGACTTCCCTGTTACACAAATGTTACGAAATATTTCATTTATTTAGATTTTAAAAAGTTAAATGTAATTATTGTGTCAAAGTTTTTTATAATTTTATTTCCATACATTTAACTCGAGATGGAAATTCCCCATCGTGTGGATAATCCCACATAATCCACACGATGTTTTTAAATGGCATCTTGGTGGATTTGTGGAAAGTTGTTCTAGAATAAAACAGCAGACACTAAAGGCCGCTTTAATTTATCTTGCTCTAGTTAAGTTTAACTAAACTTTAGGTACGCAAGGCCTTAATTAAAACTTCTCCCAAAACGCACATACCTTATGCAGCAGGCATTACCAGGAAGTCGAGTAATATTGAGTGGGAGTTTTATTTACCTTGCACTATATATAAAGCAACACCACGGCTCTTCGCGACGCGGACCTTGTAATTTTGAACATAGGTCAAATGACGAGGACGACATCTGAGCTACCAACTCCCTTTCCTAACTAACACTCCACATCAAAACACCATTGAGCTTCGATAGATTTTCCGTGCAACGTCTTCCTCTACAAGGCCGTTAGGCAGAAGTGAGAGCACGTGGATTAAAAGGATTTCTCCGGGGCTTCTGTTACCCTCCCCTTTGATGAAGTGTGGAAGTTAGGCGAGGGCGTTCCAACTCAGATGTCGTCCTCGTCACTTGAACATGGTTCAAAATCACGATGTCTGTCGCCAAAAAGCCGTCGAGTAGCTGAATAGCACCATGTTAGTATTCACTCACTCACCCTAGCATTAAGCGTTCCAAAGTATTGAAAAACATCCTTACAGCCGTCACTTTTTGACTTACAAAGGACAGGTTTTGAATTTCTCGAACTAAAGTAGAATTTTCTTTTGCACTCTAGTAACCCCCTCCTCCAAAGTGAATTTCCGCAAAACCCCTTTTCAGTATATCTCTACTCAACAAAATAAATATGCTCGCTAAATTTCAAGTCTAAGCCTAATAGTTCAAAAAACGGAAATTTGTTTTTCTTAGTATGCTCCGTAACACCCTTTAAGAGTTGATTCCCGTAATACCCGTTCTTCGCGAATCTGAACTCAACAAAAGAAGCATACCAAATTTCATTACTGTAGAATTAGTAGCTCGAAAACGGGAATTTTTTTTTATCTATTTGCTCCATTAACTCCCCACATTCCCCTTTGGAATCGATTTCCAACAAACCGTTCTGAGTGGATCTCTACTCAATAAAACAGAAACATGCCTGCCACATTTCGAGTCTGTAGGACTAATAGTTTCTGAGATACAGTGACGAGTGAGTGAATGAATGACTCACTTTTCTTTTTTATTTATATGGATAGTTTAAAGCGTTGAAGGCCCAGCGTATCGCGCTTTCGTAGGTTCGAGGTTCTATCCTAGGGCTTGGAAAGCTCACCTCAGCCTTTCATCCCTACTGCAGTGGGTCGATAAATGAGTACCAAACTTGCTTGGGAGCTTAAACATTGGGGGTCTCGCTTCAGACTGACCAACTGATCGGGACATCTGCTCCTGCACCTCAGCACCCAATGGTCACGTATACTGAGACGGTAAGTCTTGGCCCTCATGGGCTGTTGCGCCACTGAGTTTGAGTTTAAAATGTGGCAAAAGTGGATAATGTAACATTATCTACAAATCATACGCTTATATAATAGCTGATGACGCAAACGCGACTAAGGAGTTATTATCATAAACATTCCATCCATATCCTTAACGTTCTTTTTAGTTCGTGTAAATTCACATCCACCAATAATATACTAATTACAAGTACCGAACTTTTTACTCTTGAAACAGTTTCGTGACGATAGTAACTTTAGTTTTTAATACAAAATGACTTGAAATTGTCATTTTGATATACGAATATACATAAAACAAATATTTAATAGATATTTCTGCATGATTATTAACTTTTAAATATCTTGAAAATCAATGAAAAAGAAAATAGCAACGATTGATTTAAAAAATCTGAAGAACGTTTATGAAAAATCTCTTTTTTTAACCAGTTATCAGAAAAAAAATTGATGAAATTAAATTTTGATTGGTTGCAAGTTCTCTATGCATAGTATTCTGAAAAGTCAATGTGCAATTTTTCAATGTTATATTTGAATGCATGACTACATCTAATACTTAAAGTGTATTTTATTTAAGAGGAAAATATACTCACAACTTAGCTTTCAACCAAGCTTTGATCTTGGAAGGCATTTTCCTAATAATTTTAAACGCAAAAACTAATAAAACGTAAAAAAAAGCTTTTAAAAAACTGGTTCCAAAGCAGTAAAATTCAAAAACTTACAATATCTCACAAAGTTTTAAATACAAGTGACGAAAATTTGTTTATTGTTCAAGTTCTGTTACAAAAATGCATTGTTTTCAACACTTTGTTTTCACTTTTCAACAATGCTCTCTTGAAGATACAAGGAATCTATAATGAGTGTTGAATAATAGTGTTATGTAATACATTCATGTTCGATTGTTACAAAAATACCCAGTAAAAGGCCCATAGTACAGCTTCACACATAGTACAGGGATTTGAGAAATTCCTTTCCTGATGTGTAAGACAGTTTAAAAACTAATTTATATTGGTTGGCCCAAAGATTACGATCATAGCTCAAAAACATTTGCTGGGTGTGAAAATTATTAAATAAAGGTTTTTAATCTAATAGTTATACACGTATTTGTAATTTGATTGGTAAAGTCGAAGGTAAACGTTGTAAGTCAAAGGTCTGTTTTTGTCACACACATTTGTGTTATTTATTACAGCAGGGGTTGGCAACCCTTTAGCAGTTGCATACCAAACCAATCTACCCATATGATCCACGTGTCACACAGTAGGAAATTTTTGAAACAATTCGATTCCAGCGATAATGCATGCAAAGGTAGAAAAAAGATGCAGATTTATTATACATTAATTTTGCATCATTTAAAGATATTTCTTAACATAAAAAAAAATAAATAGCATAAAACAACTAAATTTCTTCAGCAAAAATAAAAAATTTAAATTGTACATATATTATATATTTTTAAACATATTTACATTAAAATAAGAAATGGACAACATGAAATATAAATTTTTTCCTTCATTATAGTTAAATAAAAAGATAAATAATAATGCTAATGCGCGAAGCTAGAGTTTGCACCACTCTATACACACACATACCTTTCATATATCAAAATCAGGGGTATAATGTGTGACTTTCAATTAAACACGATTCTGAGCTTTTAGTTGTTAAACAATTTCTTCGCGGACAATTAATATTTTTCACAGGAGGAAAGATTTTTTACCTACATATGTTGAACCCACAAAGCGAAAAGCAGAGTACTTGCAATTTTCTCTCTTCAAACAGTTAAATCCCTCCAGCAATGATATTTAATAATTTACAAAATACCTGTAAATTTATCTTAAGAGTTATCTCTTTCGGATTTTTCCGTAATTCCGTAAGTGTCCATAACTCTGAAGATGTTTGTCAAATAAGGTCCATTGCAACTTTATCAATTTCTATCCACTCAAAAATTTACAAATTTGTAAAGTAGTGCATAGTGTAACTGAGAACTGCTTCGCGTGCCGTAAGTTGCCGACCCCTGTGTTACATCATCGACAGCTAAAAGATTCTTTTGCTGCAGATCCTTTTCAAACGGGTTCAATTAACGAAAAATAACTAAAATACCTTATTTAAGCACGATCATATTGCTTACTTTTGATACATTTGTAGAAACAGTTATCATCATCGTCAACCTTTTAGTATCATGCAGTCGTTGGCAGACTTTTCTAAGGAACGGGCTACTTCTTCTTTTTTCGAGGTCTTGTGGTCCACCCAATGTCAGTGACGCCCACAAGGGTCCGGACCCTCCCTCATATCCCTTCATTTTTTTTCCTATTCATTAGAGTCCCATGTATATAGTACGTAAAATGTAGTTAATTATTTGACATCAGTATTTTTTTATTTATTAATGTTAATTATTTATATAGTAATATTTATTTTTTACCGTTTTTGTTCCCGAAAAACGACAAAATCAAAAATATATTTTTAGCTGAGTATTGGGGTATGATACGAGAATGGTAGACCTTCATCCCTCACCTCCCTTTAAGGGGACATGGTACAATTTAAGCAAAAACTTTAAATTTAAGGATTTTTTAAAAAAATTTCACTTCCTCCTATGTGTGTATACTATATAAAACAGATTTTGTGCTCAAAATTTCATAAAAGGCTAACCATATAATTTTTTAAGGAAAAAAAACTTGAAATTTGTGAAGTGAATTTAAAATGCTACTCCTTCTACAAAAATTTACGTACACGCATGAAATTTTAATTTGCAAGATCGTCAAACTATGTATAACAAAAAGTTGGTATGGGTTTTGCAATAACATGATTGGTATTCGTACAATACCTCTTTTTGTGAATGTTTATTAAAAATTCCTTAAAAAAAATGTATAAATTCTGAGTTCAATTATTTTTTAAAAAATAAGTATTGCTCTGATTCAAAAAGGCATACCAACCTTTGTTACGTGTACTATTGGTAATAGGTAAAAAATTTCAAAGTGTTAGGCACAATAGAAAAAAGGCCTTAGCATTTTAAATGAAGACAAACTAGTTATTTTATCTTTCTGAGGTAAGTTTAAAGTTTTGATTTGCCATAGGGATGTGAATAAAAACGAACGTAAAAACTATCATAATTCTGAGTTTTTTAAGTTTACAGCTTTCAAATTTTGTGAGGTTATAGAAAAACATATAAAGAATAATCTATATAGGCTAAAAAAATTAGATTTGATTTTTTGACCGATTTTGGTCAATTGAATCATACTGAGTACCCTTAAAAATTCTTGTGTGCGCCACAGCCCAATGCATAGATGTGGTCAAGTAAGGAAAAGATTATTATTGTAAGTACGGAATATGTGCTTACCAGAACTAAAATAAAAAAACAACACCTTTAAAACCACGTTTAACGCAAAAATGAAGATACAAACTTAATAATAATAGTCCCGAACATAATTATATTAAATGATGCATTTATAATGAAACAAAATTCAAAATGTATTAAAGAATAAAATATTTTTATCTCAAGTTAGTTTTCGTTGCTATAGTCTATAGGAGACTTAGTCTGCGTACTGCTAGCTTATCTTGAATTTATCGTATATAATTACTAACTGGTAAAATTTTCAGGTGGTCACCCCCAGATGTCTGAGTGGTCCACCGGTCGATCGCGATCGAAGTAATTCCCACCCCGGGTATAGTAGATCTCAAACTGTAGGGCGTTTCCCTCAAGGGGGACGTGATAATCCTACGGGGGGCGAGCATATCAAAAAGGTGAAAATAAAAATATATTTTTAAAAAATTATTAATTTACTGAAAGGAATCAAAACAAAAAATACATTGACATTATAAAAAATAAAATGCAAATTTAAACTGATGCAATATACTTATAAAAGAACTGCGTAATGTATTTAATAATTAATTTATCAAAACCAAATTATGATTAAGTTTAATAATATTACTAGTGTAGGGGAAATGGACAAAGTATACAAAATACTTTTGTTTTCAGTGCAGAAAAAATTCGTCATCCACCCCTACCCAAAATTCAAAGAGTGGTTGGTTTATTACTAAGTTTTGCCTTTGATTCCGCCACTTAACGTGATATCTATGAAGATTTCTACGCAGTTGAGATCCCTTCTGTAGCGAGGCTCCTGGTAACTTTGGTACCTTATTTAATTAAAAATGATTTTGCAATCAATTTCAATTTAAAAATTAAAACCAAAGTTATACATAATACATTTTTATCCTTTTAATTAAAAGTAACTTACTTAAAATATCTATTACTTAAAAGAAACATATATAAACAATATTTAATATTTATCTCGATAATTTGTACTGTATATAATTAAGGTCGTTTTTTACAGGTTT
The DNA here is from genome assembly GCA_019973935.1 of Trichonephila clavipes. Taxonomy (NCBI): domain Eukaryota; kingdom Metazoa; phylum Arthropoda; class Arachnida; order Araneae; family Nephilidae; genus Trichonephila; species Trichonephila clavipes. Next base: position 781,929 of record BMAU01002031.1, on the reverse strand, counting down.
AGAGTCAAAGCACATTTTTATTGAATTTAATACATTGTTATTGTATGCAGGGGGGCGCGATGAAGATTATGATTGTTAAATTGGGTCTCAAATATTGAAAGTTTGAGAAGCACTATTTTAGTAGTTAAGAACACGTGTTTTTCAATCTAAATCACCAAAATCGCTGCTATGATGTCTAACTTGACCATCTTATTACACGTTGTCACCAAGCAGGACCCATATGTACTGGTGGACCACGCGTAGTCTACCAGTGCCAAAGTTACGGCCCCAACGACTCATTTTAAAAAATTTTAAATTTTTTTAAATTTTTTTTTTCATTTTGATACCTGTTCTTTTTTTAAAAGAAATCATTTTTGATAATATAGAAATGGTTTTAAGATTAAAATTTATTTTATATTTTATACGTTTTCATTTGATTTTACTATAATAAATTACTTTTTCATGAAATTCTGAAATGCATTATTCATATTCTTTACTATGGATGGTACATGATTCTCTGTGAGTGCAACTTTTATTTCTCTTCCTCCTTTTCTATTTGGAGGGTCCAATCAGCAAGAGGTAATCAGAGATGCTTTTTTAAAGCTTGAAAAAATATTCAGGATGGTTAAGATAAAGGGCAGTGTATACTTAATCGTTTGCGAATGAAAGAACAATCAAATGTCAACAATGAGTAAAGAAAGATCAATTCAAGAGGAACGCCATAAATTTCAAGAAAATGGCAACTGTAATATTTTTTGTGTTCAAAATAAGATTCAAATATCTAAAAACTATTTCAGTTGCTATGGAAAATATTCTTAAAAAGCACCATGACACAAATCATGAAGCAAATTATGACCAATACTTAGTAAAACTTTGTGAAAACAAATTGTCCAAATTATTATGTGAGTGAGTGAGTGAGATCAATTCTTCAAAAACACTAAAGCATGCTTATTACATTTGTTGAAGATTACGCAGCTACTGTAAGAGTTATATATATTACATTTAATCTCGCAAGCAGATAGAAATCATTTACTGTGAAAAGGAATTTATTAGTTAATGTTTATTTAAAACACCGGAAGTATTATGTCCAGCAAAAAACAAAGCAAATTAAAAATGTAAGTTTAAGTCGAAATATTGTTGGTAGCAGAGTTGATGAAACAGCCGAGAATTTGAGAACTAAGCAAAATTCAATAATATCAATAGTTCAAGCTACTTCATTGCAATATTGATGAAAGTACAGATATTCGAAATTTCACTCAGCAAGTCGCTTTTTTTCGCGGATGTGATGTTGAGATTTAAAAACAAGTGAAGAACTTTTGGAAATCATTCATATTCGAAATACACAACATCTGGAGCTGATATTTTAAATGTACTTATAGATGTTTTGAAAAAATATAAATCACCAATGTAAAAGCTAGTTTGTCTTGCATGATGGGGCACCTACCGTGGTCAATATTACTAAAGGAATTGTTGTGAGCTTAAAAGAAACATGCAAACACTATGGAAATAATAATTTTGAGCATTTTCGTTATATTATACACCAGCAGGTACTGTGTGCTTCAATGTTTTAAACATATATGTTTTAAAAATAGTCACCAAATTTGTAACTTATATTCGAGAACATAAACTAAATCATCGTAAATTAGCTTCATTTCTCGGAAATATAGAGAATGAATTCAATGATCTTCCATATTACATGGAAATTAAATGGCTTTCAAATCATAAAGTGTTAAAATGATTCTTCAAATTACTGGACGAAATTATAATTTTCTTGGAAATAAAAATATTATGAATGTGCTGAATTAAAAGATGGACAATGGATAGAGGACCTGGCTTTCTCAGTTGATATTACAAGCCATCTTAATCAACATAATTTTAAGCTTTAAGGCAAAAATCATGTTGTTACAACTATATTTGATAATATTAAATATTATTACTTTGGCGAAAATTGACTTATTTACTTAGAAAGATGTCAACATCTGCTGATTAAATTCCATAAATTAAAATTTACTGAATATGCTCACAAAATTAAATTGTTTGCGGACTATTATTAATGCTAATTTTAAGAGCTGCGATTTATAATTTCGCACTTTTACTTTATCTCTATCTATCGATATGAAGATTGTTGATGAAACCTAACAAATAAATTAATTGAAATCTAATGTGATTCTTTGTTGAAGCAAAAATCTATGGAAGTTGGAAATCAAGATTTTTATACATACTCGAATTTATCAGTATATCTTTTTTCAAAAAATTTATCGTTTGTTATGAGAATAATGACTATGTTTGTGGAAGCACTTATCTATTCAAACAACTATTCTCTTTAATGATAAATTGCGAGAATTCAGAAAGATAAAATTAACCCCATTTATCATCCATTTTAAAAATTACAACAGCTCAGTATTTTGAATTAAATCTTGATGAGACTTGCTTTGTGAAAAAATTGATATCAAATATCTTCTAAAAAGTTATGTTAAGGTATCCGACTACGTTCGAAACCGTGATTTTAAAAAAGCGCACAAATGGATATTTTTCTTGATATTTAGTGTCACTTAGATTAGAATACATGTGTAAAATTGTTTTAAGGACATTTTGACAAAAAAAAATTATTTAAATACAATATTTCGGCAAAAAATTAACTTAGAATAACCTTTTTTCAAAATGTTCTCCTTTTGTAAAAAAATGCTTCTATTATAATTCTATTTTGCCTGTATATAGCTCAGACCTCTGTACAGAGGCGCAACTATGATTTTTGAAAAATTTACATTATTTTCAGAGTTACAACTCATTGAAATAATTATTGGTGCTTTTTTCTTAAAATTTCTCCCCTCTGTTGTATTAAACATGGATAAACCCACTTCTAAGTTATATGTTTCAAAAATTCTAGTTGATCCTCTGTACGAAGGTCTGAGCTAAATACAGGCAAAATATTATTATAATAGAAGCATATTTCGGAAAGGGAGAATATCTTGAAAATGAGTCATTCTATGTTCATTTTTTGTCAAAATATTGTACTTAAATAATTTTTTATTGTAATACTATTCTTAAAACAATTTTATATACATCTTCTTATCTAAGTAACACTAAATATCATAAATATTATTCATTTATACGCTTTTGCAAAATCACGGTTCCGAACGTAGTCGGATACTTTAAATTGCAATTCTTAAAAAAATCTTTTTGTTTTTCATTAAAAATATTAAATATGTATAGATTAAGCTTAAAATATAACATGAAATTAAAACGACTACATGTGTATAATACACAGTACATTGAGCTTTACATTAATAAATAAATAGTACAATATAAAAATCATATTTTATGGATTTTTTTAGAGCGTAAACATGCGGCCCCCAATTTATAATAAAATAGACCATGGGGCCCGTAATATCATACGAGTTTGACATCCCTACCCTAGAACAAGGTGCTTTCGGGGATCCCCTTGAACTAGAAAGTATTTCCGTGGAACGCTATTCCACACACACGCTTAGAAGAATATATCTTAAAATAATGGCTGAAATAGATCAACAATAGATCAAAGTAAAGGCAATTAAAAAAAGTATTGTATTTAAAATTTTGAAAATTTTAATCTACTTTTAATATAATTTGCACATTAATAACATTTTTCTGTCTTCCAAGTGTCAACTACCTATGCATTATGTTTAGTTAATGAGATATGTGTTCGCCTTTTTTCGCACAAACTATCAAAGTCTAGGTCTATTTAGATGAACTGCAATCGCATTACATATTCTGAGTTTCATTCGTGTTTATACTTTGTTTTTGTAACCACTCAAGTTGAGAAATATTTCTCATTTATACACGTATTCTGAATGGCACTAAAATGTTTATAGCTGAGTGAGAAATATTCTGCATTTTGCATGAATTTGCAGCATAAAATTTAGGAGAATAAAGTTATTATATATAGATAAAATATTCAGCTTTTCTTAATGATAGGGATGAGCTTTAAATTGTTGTGGGCATACAAATGCTTCATATAGAACATGAATCCATTTAGTCATTTTTGCCTACACATTTATCTTTTCGACTTTCTTATTGCGGCTTGTGGAACCCCTGGGTATGCATCGTAAAATCCCAGGCTTCCGTAGAACACTCAGTTTGAAGACCACTAATCTAAAAGAATATAGCAAAAGTTGAGGGAGAACAACTGTAAGAAAACCCTTGTTTAAATAGAGTTATTTAAGAGCGAATAAAATATAAGAATCAGATATCGTTCCAATTTGGTATTTATTTCTCCCGATGCCTTAGATGTGGATTAAGATAAGTCTTTACACAACCTTGCACACAGTAATTTATAAAGCTATATAGGTAATGTTTAAGCAACTTATTTATTAATAAAGTTTATGAAATGTGGGTTTTTTTCAATGTATTGCAAAAATCGCATTACAACATCAATATACTCATTTCATACCTTTAATTTTAAAAATTGCTTCAATTGCCGCATTTTTAGATTGCATCTATGCTCATAATCTGCTTAGTTAAAGAGAGAGAGGTAAGTATTCTTCTGCAGTGCAGAAGTAACGAAATATCTGTAATATATAATTCCTCTTAATAGTACACGAAGAAGAGTTCATTCAATTTCTCTATTAAATCTGTTGAAAATCAATCTCTACGTAATTTTGAGTCAGCAGTTGCGTTTAACTTTTAGTTAGATTTCATTAATATTATTCCCACATAGGTTGCTACCGATAAGAGAAGAAAGAGGGAAAACATGGAGCAAAATGAAGAAAATGACTAGGGTTTTAACAAAAAAAACCTCAATATGCCATCAGCTTCGAAAGAGTTGTTGTTGTTTCTAATCCCAGATTGTCTAGCAATGCTAGACAATCTCCATGAATCCAAAAAGAAAACAGAAGAGGGTCCAGAAGAACCTCGTCCTTTTTAAAATCCAAGCAAGTCAAGATGTGGGCAGAAAAGATGAGCTCGGAATAACACAAGTGGCACTCTGGAAATATATTCGGACCCTGGTGAAAAGTAAGAGCTTTTACATGGCCGCTCACAGAACGCGAGAAGGCAGTCTGGTATTTCCAAGTCATAAGCTAGAATAAACCTCCTGGATTTCTTCCGAAGTACCAAGGATGACTAAGAGGAATTCTTCCAAGATGAAGGAGTCCAATCTTCTTAAGGGAAGATAATTCACTGAATGTAAAAGATCCAGTTGGACTCACCTCTTCTTCATCCGCAGTCCTGGCTAAGAAATCGGCTTTCTTATTACCATCAATCCCCAAGTGGAATAGGACCCACTGAAAATGTACATGATGATTAGAAGAAATCCGATCAAGAAGATTAAGGATATCAAGACTAGTTTAGTCCCCTATAGATGTCAAATTGGAAAGACGTTGCACGGAACACTGCTGTCAGTCAGAATCCACTTAAAACTGAGCCTCGGTTTCAAATGCGTATTGCAAACCCCTTCTGGTAGCAATAAGCTCCAATTTAAAAACTGAACAAAAATTTACATTTTTTATCTTAATCTCCATGAATCCAGTGGTAGGAGTGAGGATGTGTGCTCCACTACCAGAAATTCCTCCATCACCTCTGCTGCCATCAGTATAAATCTGTAAAGATTTCTGGGGGATACAGTTTATTGTTTCGAGAACGTAGTATATTCTATGCTGTACATTTACAAATCCCTCAAACATATCTGTATTGTTCCTAAAATCGGTCGGGATCGAGGGAAATCAGAAGTGTACGCCAATTCTGGGGATAGATAAAGTAAATGCTTTACGATGAAGATCTATTTTCTTAAAAATCTCCAATATATCCATCCTTCAATCTATAAGTAAATTTGACCAAACTGTTTATTAAAACTTTCTTACTTGCAAAGCGTTTTTACACGCGCCGATGTAATATTGTTTTCTTTTTGGCATTTTCTTGCTTTGGCGACTTTTGATTTCTGTTTCATACACAAAACACCTCGAGAGACGAAAGAAAACGATTGGTTGAAATCTCGGTGAAGTCTTTCCCTCATCAATCCAAAAAGTCGCCACTGGAAGACATTATCTCTAGCACCAGTGTTACGAAAAGTTACAGTAGCTTATTGCTACATCTACTTAGTAGCCCGTCAGCCGCTGTTATCATTTCGAAGGGTACTTACGCATTATCGCAATCATATTGGCGATATTATATGAAACGAAGCACTTCACTGCCAACTCGCCGCTTACGACACATGCAAAATTGGGTTGCCAACTAGGCGAGTTAGTTTGAAAGTTGGCATTGTTGCGATAGTACGTAAGTATCGTTCAAAGAATAGCGTTGCCCGAGGAACACCACTTGGAGGTCGGCTACTTTGGTCCCTCGAGGCTGCCCTCTTCATCGATCGCTGAGGGCAGCCCCGGGAGTGTAACGAAACACCCCCTTCCGTCTATAGTGTAATCTGTAAAAGAAAAAACGTTATTTGGAAACAAAAAGCATTGGTAATATCTAACACGGACTAGACTCCTCAGGAAAAGTTTTACTAGTTAAAAGTTGCTTAGTTTTACAATGAATTATTAAATTAAAGAACTTGGTACTTTTCCGTTTCGCCAGCACAGGAGACAAAGTCACCAAATGTGATGCTACTGACTCTAAACTGAATATTTCAGATGGTAATCTTTCACCATCCCATTTTCAAAACAAGAAGAGGTCTATTCTTATTAGTATCTTTTCATAATACATGAAAACTAGATGAAAAACTAATGAGAACTAACATATACTAACTTTTTTTATGTGTACATTATGAGTTGTCGCCAATAAAGCGAGATTTATGCCAGCGTAATGGAAAAGTACAAAAAGTATTTTTCATAGTCAAGTTTAAAATGGCATGCTTTAATAAACATGTAAAATAAAGATCCATGGAAAAGAAAATAGCTTTTAAACATACTTATGAAAAATTAATACACAAAGAAGATGCTTTAAAAGTTTACTAATAGAAATATCGGTAATCATATATTATCGCAACCTATTGGCGACATTATATAAAACAAAGCCCATGGATACCAATTCAGCGCGTATGATACATAGGAAATCGGGGTTGCCAACTTGGAGAGTTATCAATAGAGGTGGTGATTGTTGCGATATTACGTAAGTACCAAAATATTTGTCAAACAAATTCTTTTACAAGTGTTACATAAATAATACAAAAAAAGCTTTTTTAAAGATATTTGTTAAAATGTATATTAAAAGTAAATCGAAACACATTACTACAAACATTTCTTGAAGAATACTTTGGAGTTAGTCAATAAAATATAAACACGTAAATCATTTTTCAGTCTAGACTAAATGGAAAAGTTATTAAAGTATAACTTAGAATACTTAGAAGACTTATACTTAAAAATAGAATATATATTCTTAACTAGAATTTCAAAATCAAATGAGGGTTAACTTTAGAATTCGTCGCCAGAAGTACATCCTCACTGAAAAAACTATCTCTAAGTCTGTAGAATAACAACGTAAGTACAATTAAAAAACATTAAAAGAAGAAAGAAGCAAAATAAGAAGTAATGGGAGAAACGACATTAAAAACAATAGACATCACAGACACTTTGGGTGCCTGAGGTGTGCTTACCTTCGGAACGAGAGCCCTCATGTTCGGGAAGCGGTTGGCTGAAAGAGAAGAGGGTTCACTTACCTGTACGGAGATGAGAGACCTCATCTTCCGTGGGGGACGGGAGGTAACAAAAGATGCACTTACCTCAGAGAGGAAAGGGACATCCTCCCAGTCCATGGGCTCCTCTTCTTGGCGGCTATCTGAAAAGAAAGACTCATAAAAAGCATTAAAATCTGGCATTGTTTCGCCAAATGAGAAGAAAGAAAGTAGCCAAAAGAAAATGTTAAGACTTAAGCCTAACACTACAATAAAATTAAAAAACTAAACACAAAAACTAAGCTATTCAAAAAGATTAATATATAAAAGGAAGAAACAAGGAAAAAACTTTGAAATTCAGTAGGTTTCAAGTCACCAAATATAGAAAACAAGATCGCCTTTGTGAATTAGCACAGAGCAGTTTTATAGCACGTTCAGTCGCACTGAAATCTCACAGTAAAAGAACGAATTTGCTTCAAACTATCCAATTTTATGAAATTCAACCAATCAGGATGAAGCAGTCAGAAGTGAAAGTTGAAGTGCCTAAAACTTAATGTCGAATTATTTTAAATAAATAGCTTGTTATCGTCGTTTTTTAGCACAGACCATGTCGAATTTTATACCATTTGAATTTTATATTAGTTTTAAAAATTGAAATGTAACTGATTTTTCAAAAAAAAAATTCACGCAGTCCGTTTGATGTCGCATTGAAATCCCGAAATTTTTATTTAGCAGTACTAATTTCTTGTTTTCTTGAGATTTAATAAAGAGCATAATTAAAGTTTTCATGCATTATATTGTTTGATATGCCCCAAAATGTTTACATCATACTAATCCCGCATAAGATGTATGATTTTAAGCCGATTAAGACGTTCCGAGTACGTTCAGAGTACTTTTTGACAAAATAACATATTTAAACATATAAAGGCTTTTTTAGGATTCAATACCAATAAATACTAATATTTAATCAACAATATTTAAAACAAATTGCCGGAATTTCATAAAAATCGCAATTATATGTGAAATTTTAGCAATATTTTTGTAAAACTTAAAAGCAATTAGAAAAGAAAGTAATAAACTTATATTAGTAAAAGAATTATACCAAAACAATCTAGAGGCATTTATCTAGAGAATGTACTAAAATTTTAATGTTTTATTAAAATTTGAAACTTTTAAAGATGATTGAGTAAACGTTATAAGAAAAATAACGCCTTTATGAGACCATTATTTAAATAACATGCCCTAACTCAAATAATATTCATACTGTAAGAAATATTTCGTACATTCTCTAGAAAATAGCATAAATATCAGGTGCAAAAAGTTTTTCAGAAATACATTTCTAATATTTTGTGTGATCAGACTCTCCATGATAGATTTCGAACAATTTAAATGCCCACTTCTGGTAGATCAAAGACCCACTTCCGGTTTTTCTAACTTAATAAAATTGATTATAACTTGGCCTCTAAGAAGCATAGAATCAAAACAAAGTATGTTTTGTAAAGCCAAAATATAGATGTATTAAATAAAATAGAAAACAAAAATATCGGTCTTGTCCGAATTTGGTCATTTTCAACCTGTTCGGATATCTTAATACATTCAGGAACATGTAATATTTTCAAGAAGCGAGTTTACAGTTAAGAACTAGGTATCGCTAAAAAAAATTTATAAATGACAGCCATTTCTGTATGTATGTACAAAACAAGAAATTACATTTATAAGTCTGAAGAATATTTTTTGAAAGAGCTAGCTCTATATATTGAATATTGAAGGGTGGGGAAATACTCCGTGGCCCCACCCTAGATTATAACAGACCCGGTCGTGCGTCGTGAAGATGGCTCGTGTAATTTGGCCATCGTGCAAAATCGTGAAGTTGCATGGTGCAAGCATTATGGATTAGGAAATTGAGGGGCCGACTCAGATGTCGATTTCGTCGTCTGAACATGTCTGGAAAGTAAATTAAAAAGATATTCCTTATTAAAGTGTATCTTTGAATATGGCGAATTGAAGGAATATTAAAGTATTCAATGAGAATGCAATTTCAACAATGAAATTTTTAGGACATATATTTCAAAACAACTTTAACATGATTATTCAATTTTTCTCCAATGTGATGATTCAATTTAAAGTGGCAATGGAAACTGATAAAAAAAATATTTGTCAATACTTTTGCAAATATATAGTTAGGTCAACTAATCACTTTTCTAATAAGCTGCGGATTTGTGTTTTACCATTGCAGACCTAGTACATTCCCGGAAGCTGGTATCTCTTTTTAGTGGAGCACCATATAGGTGGATACCAACCACCGCAAGTAATTTTGACGCTCAATAGCCTTCCCTGAGGAAGGTACCTGAGCTCTGACGATGCGAATCTGTACTAGGATTTAATTTTGCCAAGAGCACCCAAGCCAAACAGACTCTCTAGAGATTTTTATATGTCGTATGGCTGGGGTAGAACCCACAACTTTAGGTACAGAAGGCTAGAGACAAAGTAACCACGCCACCCAGCCAGCTTTCTATCATAGTTCGAGCAAGGTTTATAAACAGAGCCGAAATAATATGAGTGTATAAGGACAGCGCAAAGGCCCCCAAAGCTTTTGACGCAATTTTTTTATGCAATATGGAAACAAAAATGATCTCATATATAGCTTAATAATTTCTTATCTTTATGTTAGTCGATCGATTTTTGCTTCTCAGATTTTTTTTACATTTTGGATAATTTTCACTTTTGTTTTCTTGTTATTTTTTCTTGCTTCATTTTTTAAATGGGTTTTATTACCTTCTTTTTTCAATTCCTACTATTAACTTACACTCTCTATATATTTATTTATTTATTTATCTCGGTGGAATTTTCAATTGTTAATAAAATACATTTTAAAGCGCTCCATTGAGCTGAAATTTTATGTACGTGATTATTTTGGATGACAATACAATAATTTAATTATAATTAATAAAAATTAATTGATTAAAACTAATTATTTAAAGAATTACAAATACAGCCACGTTAGCATCATGTTTGGTGACTTAGTGACCACTTAATGTTGTGATTCTGTCATATGTATATACATATTTAAATTAATTGTAACTATTTAATAAAAAGTAGCTAAAATAAAAATTTTCTTTGTTGATCTAAGTTGGAATTGACTTAATTTTTTTTATATTACTTGTTTTAATTTAGTTGGTTAATTTTCTTGAAATTTTCTGTGATCATCAAATATTTTCATAATCGTTATGACAATTCTTATCTTAAATGGAGGTTTAAATGAATGTCGTTAGCAGAGACTTAAAGGTGCTTACGTATTAACACAACCTATTGACGACATTTTCTGAAACAAAGCACATGATTGCCAATTTAATGCATACAGCACATGCGAAATTGGGGTGGCCAACTTGGCGAATTATCTTGAATGTTGGCAATTGTTGCGATGATACGTAAGCACCGACTTAAGCTGCTCATTTTGTGATGAAGTTTTTACTCAGCCCAGGGCCCTTTTTAACATCTCCGGCACTCTAGGCACTTCAAACTGTTACGCCCCCCTATTTTCAGAGCACTCCCTGCCGTCTTTCAGTGCTTACATTATCAGTTTTGGTTTGGGAGGGATTTTCCCTTACTCTTTTCCCTTTCTTTGTTTTTACTGTTCCATTATCCAGCATCTATAGTCCCACTATGTCCTGGATTGGCAACCAAAAGGAAAGGATAGTGGCATAGTTCGGCCCATTTGTTCATTTCTTCCCGTCCGCCACACGGGATAAATGATGACTCTTGTTTTTAAAAACTTAACAATTTTAATTTTGCGTGTAAAAGATATAAACATATGCTAGCAGCTTTGAGCGGCGAGAAACTCTTCGAGAGAGGGACAGTACAGGAACTAAATATTCCTCACAGATTATATTGCACAAACAAGTCGAAGCAAACTACTTGCTGTCATCGCGCAAAAGGTAAATGCAGTAGACGGCATTGGAAACAGACGTGACAATAACTAAATATTTTACACAAAATGCATCTAAAATAGAAATTGTACATAATAATAATTGAATAGAAATTAAGTATAGCATATACATAAATGAACATGTTGTTGTTTTTTCCAATCCCCTTGGAGCAGGAAAGCCTACACCAAGTCCATTTGACCTTTCCGCGTAATAGTGTCACACACCAGGTCTTGATCTTCAAACAACTGTCGCAGGGAAATGCCCCAGCGGTCCAGAAGATGAGCAGGAGAAGCAGGGAGAGAGCAGGGACAGGTAAAGAAAGACTTTACTCCCTGCACAAAAGTCATACTACACAAGTGACCACTTCTAAAGCGCGCCAAGGTCGTCTGATGAGCCCTGGAACTCCTGCAATGTAGAGAGAGGTCAGGACTCTTAGCTACGTACCAGTGGTGAGCAGGAGGGTTTTATAAAGTCAAATTCATTTTATTTCTTTGGAGGGAATGAATTTCCGAATGGTTTAAGACAGTGGAACTGGGGAGTCAGAGAGATCCCATCCCCTACCAGCCAGCTCATCGACTGCTTCGTCCCCAGGCACACCCACATGTGATGGTATCCACTGGAGGCATACTTGTTTCCTCTGACCAAACCTAGCTAATTTGGATAAAATACCTAGACCAGTACTGTCCCTAATTTTTGGCTGCATAATACCCTTCGTCATGGACCATTGATGGACATACCAAGCACATTGATAATAAACATACAGTTTGAATAATAACAAAAATTCAGTTTGAATAATAATGAAAATATAACTTGAATAATAACGAAAATACAATTAGAAAGGTGTAATTCAATCCAGATACTTACCTTACAGCATCATAAACCAGTCGCCCATCCACCCTTTTGTAAATTAGTACAGTAAATTAATGAAATCGTTTGCAATTGCAGTATAGTGGCGTAACGGAGAACAAAAGGACCCTACTGCAAAGTCAGGTTTTGAGTCCCAAGCAGGATAATACAAAGGATCTTTGGGCCCCCTAGAATCCTGCTTCCTCGCGATTCCGGGGTGTAAGTTACGCAGCTGGTATACATTATTGTATGAACTGCTTTCAACTTGATTATTATCTCTTTCAATGCTTGTCACTTTACTGTCTTTTACTTTTAGACGGCCTTATTCTTTGTTCAATCACTGTCATTGTATTGGTACAACAAAGGGGTTTTCTTCCTGATTTGATTACCACAAAATCATTAATAACATCATTATAATCAATTTCCATGGTAATATCATTTTGAGTGCATAGCAACATCAAACTCTGTTTAACTTTTCATTTTCTATTGTAGCTCTTATTTCCATCTTTACTCTCTAAAGGGCAGTGATGCTTCTTTCATGACTTGCTGTAATTTTAATTTTTTCTTGTTTTTCGTCCTCCAAATGTTTGCGCCACCAAATCTTTTGTGCCTCAGGCACTCGCCTAATGTGCCTAAGCGAAAAAACAGCCCTAATGTCAGCACATGGTTGTACCACTCTCGATACTTGGGTAACTTCGGTCCAACAGCTATCAATAGGTTCAGTACTTGGTCGGCGTCAAGCGTCTGTCCTATAGCTAACCATACCTGAAGGAAACCTATTATAAATCAACTTTCGGACTTTTGCCTTTGCCCCTTTTAGGCTAACATCTAAAAAACATTAGCATCGTAAATAAATTCGTTATGCGAACTTATACTCTGTTTCAGCCGGTGTATATGGGGACGCATGAGTTTTTAAATTTTTCATATTTTTTTTATTTGTTTGTTTTACTCTGGCCTGGCTTCAAAATATTCTGAACATCTCGAAATTTGAGAACATGTTTTGTTTTTTTTCAAAAATAACAATTTAAATAACCAATGGTCACTACTTCTTAAGCATTACGAGTATACTCGTCATGACACATAATCCTGCGACTTCTCCCTGACGAGTGTACTCGTCATGACAAAAAATCATGCAACTTCTCCATGACGAGTATACTCTTCATGACAAAATATCATGCAGCTTCTCCGTCACAAGTATACTCGTCATGACAAAAAATCCTGCAACTTCTCCGTGACGAGTATACTCGTCAATCACGAGTAACAAGGGAAATAGAAAAGCTTTCAGTTTTCACAAACAGCAGAGATTGAAATGAATAATAAACAATAAATAACAAAAAATATTTTAATAAGAAAACGTAATCTGCAGTACCTGTATTTGTAGTAATATTCAATTTTTCCCAACATGTTGACTAAATTTAAATACGCAACAAATTTCTGGAATAAATCTATTTCTTATGTGCATTAATAAAACATTACATGGAAAGTGGGAGTATTTTTTCTTTGGAAAATATGCTTGAGACCCACTAAATATTTTATATAATGCTTGATAAAGAATCATTAAAACAGTGAAATGCTTAAGTCTATATATATGTTTTAGAAAATGCTGTTGAATGAAAATATGTATAATATATTAGAACCAATTCTTCAACAATAATAAAATATGTATATGTAAATCATAAATAAAAACAGACTTATTATTTAAACCATAGTAAAATTTTGAATGTATTATGAAAAAAATGGTATTCTGTGTTGTTGTTACCAATGCCACCTGATCGGCAAAGGCCAGATCGAGGCCTACGAAATTCATCATGGCAAAGGGTTAAGTGACGCGCCTGTCGTTAGCCGTAACTTTGAGCACAATGCAGGTGACCGTACAATTTGGCTCGGTTCCACCCCAATTTAGAGCGAGAACACTCTGGAGGTGGTCAGAGGCCTCCCACAACTCTTTCCCTTCCACCAACCTCACGAGAGGACTTGCGGCTCGACGACTATTTAGAGTACCCTCCTGCCTCAAAGGCATTATACATTTAAAAACATCCGTGTCTTCTCCGGGATTCAAACCCAGTCCTTACGGCACAGCAGTCAGCGTCGCTAACCATTATACCGGATGGGCGACATGGTGTTCTTTTTGTACAAAGTATACAAGAGGTAAGGCCTATACGTTTCTTTCAAAAGATTCTTTTTTTATATTAGGTATTTCTTAGTAAAAATTAAAATGGACTTTTACTCTAATGAATAAGAACTCGGTGAAAAAGATTCCTAATTAGAAATACATCACAATAACTATTTTTTTTTTCAAAACTATTTTGACGGATATATTCACGAACCTTTCTCAAATCCTCTTGGGAAATCTTTGGGCTATCAATTTGCGTTTATTCACAACCAACCCTTTTGAAGAAGAAACCGTGATATTTTAAAATTAAGTCTACTATATATAGTCAAGGTTTTCTAGCTAGCAATGAGGAGAAGGAGGGAGAACGTGATAAGATAGAATTCATTGCTGCTGATCAGGTATCATAACCTTCCATGGTGTATTTCATATATTTAATAGCGGAAGATTTAAAGTGACGATTGGTCACTATAGTTGAGTTAGTATTAGATTAAGTGGGATAATAGATTTGTGTGTGATTCTACGAAGAGAGGACCGATATTGATAATCTCCCAATAATTCGTATATCTTGATATTTATCCTCATTTTGTTCATATTGAGAATATTTTTTCAGGTCGAAAATTATTAAATCATAGCTGCTATTTTTTGTGAGATCAATAAATAGAGGGCTATTGTTTATGGCTAGTGTTTCTTCCCTTCATCCCACATATCTAGGTGGTAAGAGAAAGGGCCTAATCCCTCACACTATTCTGTAACTAAAGAATAAAATTCAATTCACAGCACAAAAATAAATCCGAACGATTTTTTTCATTTTCTAAATAAAATCCAGCCAAGAGAATAGCTAAATTAATAAAAAAAAAAGTACTACTGTTTCGAGTTCACATAAAAAAATGACATACTTACGATTGCTTAAAATTGAATCGAATTCTATAATTAATAAAATTTTGTTTTTATCTTCGCATATAAATTTATGTAAGGAATCACAATGAAAAAGTTTTAAAAATATTTAATTTTAATAAGAATAATTTTATTCCATTTAAAGTGTTAAGAGAAATTAACTTCTAAATTCGAATTTTTACCTAAGCCTAAAAGACGTAACATAATAGTTAATCGTTGAACGTTTTTAACGGGCTCATCTTCTACAGAAATATTCTACATTAGAAAAAGGAAAACTCATTTACTCTTTTATAACCAAGGGAAAAAAACATGAAGTTGGTCAGTAAAAAAATTTTAGTTTCTTTAAGCCTCATAAAGCCAGTCTCTTACATTCGGAGAAAACAGCAGTTATTACAAGCGAAATTTATATCCGTTTTATATGTGTTTACGATGGGACAATGTGTTGTATATACTTACAACGCTGTCAAGCAGAAAGGATGGTATTTCGATTTATAGATAGTCCATCACTTTCTGTCCATACTTTTATGTCAGCAATTTTCCGACAAGGTTCGTTTCTCGCGCCATTTTCCCATTGTCTCAGCATCACATCTGAAGAATTCGATAGTCGTTAAGGCATAAATTGTGGTCCATCCTTCTAAAGATCGCGAATTTCTGTCTTTCACTCTACCTTTCTCAGAAAAAAATAAGAAAAAGAAAAGAAACAACAGAATTGGAAACTTCTTGGGTCAAAAAGCGTTTGTGATTATTTGTCTTATGACTCATCAGACCTTGTCTTGACAACTCAGTTATTTTTATTCCGAAGAAATTTTTAATCCAAGGATTAATAAAAAAACGAAGACGGAAATGGATAAATACATTGTTATGAGCTTTTGAACTATGTATAGGGTGTTTTTTAACCTTCAATGGCAAAAGAGCGAAGATAGTTTTCCTATATAAGCTCGTGGTACTTATTCGATTTCACATTGCAAACTCGAAGCGTTCTTTGGATTTGTTTAGTAGCAGTTGCAGAAAAAGACATTCAGTAATTCATCATGAACGGAATAGTAAGTCAATCCTTCTGTATACTATTCTTCTTCACTTCACTTCTTTTCCTCCAGTTGCCTTTAAATTCATTTTCTTTGGACAACACTAAAAAGTTTTGTTCGATTTATAGAATCGGTTCATCTTCTTCCGTGAACAGATATTATTCGAGTTTTTAAAATGTGAAAGTCTCTACGACTATTCTGGTTATTTGAGATTTAGTTAATTCATATTATTTAACAGTTGATTTTTTACAGTGCTTTTTATTTGAAGTTCTTTTAGAATTTGCATTTCTAAACCAAAATTCCTCAACTTTCATTTTTGATGTTGCTGATTTTTAATATCAGTTATTACGTAAAATTTTACGAAGGAATGAATACATATTTCACAAAAGAAAATTAATAATTTTATACTTCGATATAATCGAATTCAAGTCAAATATTGGCTATGCATCTTTTGTAAATAAAATTTAAGAGAGAGAATGCTTATAACAATCTTCTTTGAAGATTTGACATATCTCGTAAGGTTCTCTCTTGCTTTTATTGCTCCATCCAGCATGACTTCATTTTATTCTGTTGAATTTTATTTCTTCTCCAGGGAACTCCAGTATAAAACCTGAAGTTCAAAAAATAAATAATGCTAAGAAGTGAAATGAACTGACATCCTTCTAGTTATAACGTTATTCTTAGATGAAACCAATAGACGTTGAACTCTTAAGATTTATTCTATCAACAAATTTAATTGCGCAAGTTTTCTTATAATTACTAAAGTAGATTTTATGTGTAATCATGGGTCGAGTTTGGATTTCGGAATAATTATTAATTGATTATTAATTAATTCGGAATAATTGATTAATTTATTTGCATTATTCCTTTCCTTACCGTTGCCACGGTAACCTTGTGAGTAATATCTCGAACTCCTGACTGCTTCTGTTAAGTCGTGAACTTACATATGGGGACATTAAAGACCCATCATTCAGATGGGAATGTATATGTTAAGTCTGCCCGTCGTCAAGCCTTTGTTTTTATATTTAGAATGCGACGACAAACAAATATCATTTCTGTTAATTATTTTATGTTTCCTTTAAGTTTTTTGGCTATCACTGATTATACGTGTCAGTCTGAAAACTCATAAGTAATTTATTTAATAAAAATAATTATTTGGTACTTTGTATGTCTTCTGTAAATGTTTTAACTTGGAATATTGGAAGTATTTGAGTAAGTTAACCATGTTTAATGTAAATAATAATTAATGTAAATAATAATGGAAATAATCATTATAATTAGGATTATAATTATTATTTCCATTTTCCATGAAGTGATGACTGTGTGTCATAAGGATACATATATCTTTAATTCTGATATATATATTTGAATTCTATATCTATTTCTTCTCGTAAATCTGAATGTCTTTAATTCTGATAGCTTGACCAGAATCAAAGACATTCAAATTTACCATTTGTAAATTAGATTTTACATATTTTGTGGTGAAAACGTTCATTGCTCGTTGTGCTTTTTTTTTTTTTTACTGTTATAGCTTAAATATATACTTAGCTCTGAAATTGTAAAGCTTTTTGTTAGAACGAAAATATATATATTTTTTAGATTGAAATGTTAAAAATGACGGTTTTTAAGCTTATTTTTACTGTATTTTAATACATTATTCCCGACTTTAAAAGTTACTTGTTACAAATGAAAGACAGTATGAGGTTTTACTACGTTGATTAATCCGAGAAATTTGCTTGAACACTGATTAATAGTTCAATTCAATTCAAGTTATACTTATTTTAAATGAAGAATAAAAGGAAAAATTAATGTGGGGAAAAAATTAGGTTCATGCAGTTACGTCTTAAGACTTCTTGAGGCCCTGGGCCCCTACATAAATGTAGGCTCCATCTATGACCCTTAAAAGTAGATAGTGCATAGCATATATGTTGTCAAATATTCACACAAAAAATAACTCGAAACAAATAAATGTGCATGACTTACAATCATACAAACCGGCTCGGCCGACGGCCGCCATTTGACTTTATGGTTGTAATGATGGTTAATGGTGGTAGGCTTAGGCCTATACATGGATAACGATCATCACATGTAACCAGTTTGCATATCGTCCGAAATTCCCAGTTTTTCGGAGAATAAAACCGAAAATAACATTTGACCGTTGAAATTATTCGAATAATTAAGGCTGAGCCGAAAACGAGACGAGGTCCCCCATCGCAGCCGATGCCCTAGGCCCTGGCCCAGTTAGCCCACGCCTTGAGGTTATCTGCTATAGAAACAAATGATGCAAGTTTTTATTATTATTATTAGAATATTTAAATCTAAACAGGAGCATTTGAATATTTATCTAAAATTGCAGGTCTTACAAGTAATTTTTTATTTTTGCCTAGATAGTTTTCAGTGCAATTTCGATATAGTTTGTTATTTAAATCTGTTCTCACACAAATTTATGTATCGAAAGCCATTATGTTCACATGATAAAGGTAATCACGTGTTCCCCATTGAATTCAAAACAGACATTAAACTTTTACTTGGTGTTCTATTTGTAAAATTTAGATACAATTTCGAATAACTGGGCAAATATCAAGGGTAAAAAAAACTTCATCAAAAAGAGGTTTTTAAGATTAAAAAAAAGTTCTTGTATTGAACGCATACTTTTAAATAAAATGTATTTCTCTTACTTGTGCGTTATTATTGCTGATAAATCTGTTCGTTTTAAAAGAAAGTTTCAGCAGGAAGCAAAAGTTGGCAACAACATATATATATATATATATATATATATATATATATATATATATATATATATATATATATATATATATATATATCACTTGAACAGATTGTCTGAAAACACACATCCTTGTACTTGTCATGTGACTATGACATCACGTGAATTTATGAACTGATTGGCTGAAAACACGTGATTGTAGTTATCGTGTGACTATGACATCTCGTAAATTTAGACTATTGCTACAGCATTCAATGTATTACTGTTACAGTAGAACATCGTTTATCCGAATCAATTGGGGCTGGACACGGTTCGGATACGCGATTGTTCGGATAACCGAAAACCGAATGCGACCCATGCAGTATATGAAACCGGACACTATACGAATATTGAAAATCATCGCATGCGGCAAACGTGCTTGGAGAAAAAGCAAAATATTTGCAAAATGTCTTAATTTCACCTTTAGGTCTCTGATTCTCTTGAGCTGCTGTAGTTGAGTAGGACTGCACTCTGACTGTTGTTCGCACCACTCCATATCTGTCTCTAATGCAGAAAACGCTTCAGCATTTAATAGCGGGATGTTTTAATATTTCAAGTTTTGTCTCTATGTTCAAGATGTTGCACTTCCGTTTTGAATTGGAAGCCATAGCAGCTCACAACTCAACAAAACAGCGCGTATACACCGCCTCACTTGGAAACAAACTGACCTAATATTCCGCGCAGATGTTTACCAAATCACACAACTGAAATTCCCCAAATATCCCTGACCTTGGGTTTTCCCGTCACTTTTGGCCTCGTGAATACCAACTGTTGAGCATTGCACTGTTCGAAAACGTATTCATATACAGTACATGTAGTTGACAAAAAAAACTGGTCCGGATGTTTGACACTCCGGATAATAAGCGTTCGGATAAACAACGTTCTACTATACATCCAAAACAACAGAGAACAGCTACAATAATAAGTATTTTAGTGCACTGCTACAATGGTGCAGAGACACAAATGTAGTTAACTTCTGAATAAAAAAAGTTGTTTAACTGTAATTTCACAAATTTATTAATGTCAAAATTATTTCTTAAAAGTCAAATGAAATCTAAATAAGTAAACTAATAATTGATTAATATTCATTTAAAAATAAAAATTTAATTTCAGATCGCTATCCCTTGCCTTGTGGCCTTGTTCTGTGCTGTGGCTAATGCTGGAACTGTATACACCTACGGACCTTACACCTACGGGAGCTACAGAAGCTATGCTTACAAAGGATCTCCTCTCGTTCCAGCTGTTGCACCTTATGCTGCTCCAGTAGCTGCAGCTGTTGCTCCTTATCCAGCTGCCCCTGTAGCTGCAGCCGTTGCACCTTATCCAGTTGCTCCTGTACCTGCAGCCATTGCACCTTATCCAGCTGCTCCTGTAGCTCCAGCTGCCGTTGCTGCCCCCGTAGCTACTGCAGCAGTTGCAGCTGCTGTTCCAGCTGCTCCTGTTTACTCCTATGCATCAACTGTCGTCGGCTTTCCAAGATATAGTTATCCTTATTATGGAGCTTACGCCGGATACGTTAAGAAGTAAACATTGGAAATATAAGTATTTTCCTTTATGTGTGAAGGTAAGTTGTGAATTTTAATATTCAAAGAAAAAAGGTCGATCCAAATTTGAAAACTACTTTATTAAAATCGATTATTTTGATCAAATACAAATAAGAGAGATTATTTTGCTACCAATAATCCACCCTCCTAGAATTTTGCAAGCTTATTCATGAAAAATTTCAGAAGTTAGACTACACTGAAAGGTAAATGACGAGCGAACTCTTCAGATCCTCAAATTTTTGAAACTCAAATAAATTTTCCTTTATCAATAGAATAGTTTTTTTTTTTCTTTCTTTCTAAAGGAACCAGACTCTTCCTGTCTCTTTTTTTTTAAATCAATTCAGGGGAATAAAAAATTTTTCTATTTTATTACATGAGACAAGTCAACTAATGTAACTATCAACTGTTTTCGTAAATTATTCAATTTTTTCCGGACGTAAGGCTTTCTGTTTTCCTTGGAGAAGCGACTCTAAATAATATATTTTAATTAGTAAAAAAAAAATTTCTCATTATTTGTAAGCGTTAAGAGACTTCGAACTCAATATTCGGAACACAATCTATTCTAAAAACTCATGTTTTTTTACATGTTGCCACAATCTAAACACAAAATATCTTTTGTAATATCAATATCAATATAATTTGAAATGTTACAATTAAATATTTATGAATATAAAAAGTAAAAATAATAATAAAATATAACATTAAAAAATAAATATTTTTTAAATATTATTACCGTTATTTATTTATAATATTAAATAGTCCAAAATATACATTTTAAAATTTGGTAATTATTAATGTTCCATAGCTGAGCCACTATAAGTTTCTAAATTCTGTGTACTGAAACATAACGATATAAAATAGCATAACCAGAAATAGAAAAAGTTCTTGAATACTACTCTCATTGTACCATTATTAAAACCAAACCTGCAAACAATATAACTCAGTCTTCTAAAAATACACTTACTATTTTTATCATTAACTGATTTTACTTTTTTCTTCTTTTTACAGGATATAGCACTGCCATTTGAGTTATTGATGGAGCCAATTTTTTTTTTCACAAAGATCAGTAACTCCGCTTATTTGCTGTACAGTTCTGTTCAGTTAAATCTGTTCTGTTTGATAAATATAAGCATTTATTGTATTTGATAAAGTAATAAATAAATGAATTTTTCAAATTGTTATTTTTCAGATCTCAATTGATAATATCAATTAATGAAATCTATGAGTACTTATATACCTACACACAAAACTTCACTAGTTGAATTGAAAAAAAGGAATAGAATTTAGTTAAAGATATATTAAATTTAACTATCGACGGACACACACAGCCAAATTATAAGATTTTTAACAGAGCAACTACAATCAGTCAGTTACGATGGAAAACTTATAGTAATACCACAGTATATTTAAATTCTTGATATGACCATGCCAGATTATAAATAAAATAACTAAAAAGATCTCATTAACCCTTTGAGTGGTAGGTTAATTTTTCGGTTGAAGAAACCCTGTAGTAAGTTTTTTTTTGACAATCCCCCTCCCATTTTTTTTTTTTTTTTCATTCTGGCCAAGTGAATATGCTCTAAAAACCTATTGCTCTTCTCCTTTCGCTTAGAACATCATATTTTTAGGCAATACATGCCAGCAGATAATTTTAAAAATTTTACACTGAAAAATAAGTTTCAAAACATGGATAAGCAAAGAGACCTTTGTCACATACAGTGGGTAATCGGTTAGCGAACATAATCCGTTCCAAGACTATGTTCGTTATCCGAATTGTTCGTTAACGATCATCGATTCACCACAGACTTCTATGTGAAATCGATTAACTCGTTCTGGAGGCCCTAAAAATTAAATTTTAAAAAATGTATAATTTCTTAGTAAGTTTTTAAAAAAATAATACGTACATATAGTCTTGCATATTAATCAGTCCTTTTCATTTTTTGCGTATGGGACGTTGAAGAACATGTCCAATGTCAATTGCTTTTCTCTCTTTTTCAGGATTTTTCGGAAGTAATTAATAGCATTGTCGTTGTAAAGATCCCCAACCCTACTGACATCAGCTTGGTTTGGGTGCCACTTTAAGACCATTTTGCTCTGACAGCCTCCCACTTTTTCAAAAGATCTTTAATGGCAGATGTCGACATTGGTCCTCATTCGTCTTTCTCTTGTTCAGAAGGAGACATATTTCGTTGTGTTTCTTGGTGTTCGTCATTCAAAATTTCTTCGAGTTCTTCTGTCGTCAGTTCATCTTCATGTCCCATTATGAGCTCTTCTATGTCATCCTCTCGTTCACCTCCAATTCCAGATCTCTAGCAGTTGTCAAAATTTCATCCATAATTTAAGGGGTGTCTCCCTGATCACCTTCGAATATGTGTTCGTTGTCCAAACACAAAAAATCTTTCTTGAAAGTGTTTTGTTATCCGAACACAAAAATCTTTCGTGAAAGTGTTCGTTAACCGATCACCCACTGCACTTTGCTCCTGTACCTGGTGTCTGACTTTTTCTGAGGTCATCAGCCACAACCACTCCCTTTCACCAATATGCAGCCTATCTTGGATTATCGTAAATTCATTAGCTTTCGGAAAAATATTTGCTATGGTATAATACACTTAAGGTTTAAGACTAATACTTAAGGTGTAAGATTAAAATTAATACTACTTGCTGTCCATAGATGATCTTATCTCCCTGAAAAACCTCAGAGGCCGACGTACATAAACGGCTTTACCACCTGACACAAAAACATAAAACGCATATATACGTTCATACCACCTATGCATAGCTTCTCACTGACGTATATATACATCATTACCACTCAAAAGGTTAAATGATATCTATTTATTTATTTAAGCAAGTTGTTTCCACGCTGTATTCAGAATGTCATAAGTTCCGGATACTAGCGAACACTTGCACTAAGTATGGAATTCAA
Organism: Trichonephila clavipes; assembly: GCA_019973935.1. NCBI lineage: Eukaryota > Metazoa > Arthropoda > Arachnida > Araneae > Nephilidae > Trichonephila > Trichonephila clavipes. The sequence continues at coordinate 758,330 of BMAU01002031.1, read as the reverse complement.
AGAGAAATCTTGAAAACTTTTGCTTCCCAACCAGGTGAATAGTTTTATTCTTCATTTGTACAATGTAAGTCAAAAGAACATATCCAAAGGGTTGAAGCATTTTTCGTATAGTCCCACAGGTACCAAAACTTTCCAGTTTCCTCAAAATCCATTTGGAGCTGAAAGCCTTTTGTCCAGGTCTCCTCCACCTTCCGTCAAACACTGAACTGAACTTATAGAAACTTATTTTAATATCCTAAGCATTCAAAGTAATTTTATATCAAGTGTATGACTAACCTTCAGTATATGATTTTTACTTATTCCTTTTGGTATTGGTTAATACCAATTTGCCCTAGTTAGATTTTATTTGAACCAGTTTTGTCTCTCCAATCTTTGTGGAAATCAATGCTTGTTGATTTTTAGCGTCATAGCACGTTAAAGGAAATCTAGTATTTTTTAAATGGCTTCTGGAAAAAACCAGTGAATATACATTATTGTGATGGTGACCGGTGATACACGATGCAAGTGGCAGCAGGAAAAAGCGTGAAAGAAATGTACAACAGTCAGAAATTGCAATAAGTCCCGACAAAATTCGTTGTTTAATTAATTTTAAGAATTTGTAGTTTAATTTATTTGATTTATTTGTTTAATTAAAAAAATTTCTTAAAGGCCAGTAGTGTACACAAAACTATTTTTATGAAGGGGGGTTTACATTAAAAGAACACTTAGACGAAAACAGAGGCGTAATCCTTATGCTAAAAATTAAAACGATTTTCAGCAATCCCAATAATTGGCAGGTTGCTACCAGAAAATAAGATTATCTAATTGTTCACTTCAGCTGTACACATTTGAAAGGTTTATGTCAAATTTTGTTACTTCCCATAATGCCGATTCGTGCGTTTTACAATATTTTACAATTGAAACAAATAGAGATTAAACAAATATTTTATTACTTTGAGTAACCACTTTACTCATGCAAGTCTGGAAGAATAATTTTTTTTTTACTTAGTTTGTAAAAAAAAAAACTGTAAGTTTTATTTTCCAGAATATTTTAGCGCATTAAAACTTAATTATTAGCACATTCGAAGCATCATTTAATTCATAAACTCATGTTTACAAATTAAGTATAATTCAGAGTCGCACGAAAAGCTAAATCTAGAGTGAAAATTTCATCTGGAGAATTATCATACACATATCTTCAAGAATAATATGCAAATTATACAGTAAGCAACCAGATGACTCCAATAGTACGTCTCAATGAGGAGAGTAAGAGATGGGTATATAAGCAATGGGGCAAAGAAGTAAAATTGTTTAAACACGTTCCATAAGCCGCTTAGTGCCGTGACCAAATAGTTATGACACAGAGGACGCATGTGGATGATTTTTAATGTGGTGGAATTATAGGCCTATGGAACATGGGCATTCTCAAATGGAAGCATCTGAGGAACTTGAAATGCCCTAATGTCATCTCTAGTTTTTGGCAACGATTCCAAAGGGGATAAAATTGTCAAAGACTTTACAGTACAGGTCCGCCTCGAGTTACAACGTCGAATGAAGACTGGTATGGGGCACTAACTGCCAAAGGAAGCAGACAGAGAGCAGCATCCGACTTGTCATGTTAACAATCTGCAGTCACTGGCATGCTAATCTTAAAGCAAACAGAGACAGACGTTTGGAACATATTGGTACTTATGCTCGCAGATCTGTCAGACGTGTTCTGCTCACAACAACTCATTTTCGCCAGTGGTTATCCTGGAATATAGAACATGCCATATGTGGACATCGTCACACATCACACAGTGACATGTGTAATGTTTCCTGATAATTCCAAGCTGCAGTCTAATTTATTTCGAAATTTTGGATGGAGAACTCTAGGTTCCCGTTACCACCAGGATAACATCATTGAATAGCACCGTTCTGTGGTACAGGATTGCTCGTTTGGTAGGAATTATTCTGGGCTCCAGAACAGATCTGCATGCTCAAATAGGAGCCATGACAGACCAAATTTAAAGGGACATGATTCTGAAACAACATGTATTGATGCGTAGGAGCAGAATTTGTGTTTATGGATGATGACACCTGTTTTGACCGAGTAAATATCGTAAGCGAATGCATTCAATTTGAGGATATCAACCGTATGAAATGGCCAGTATTCTCAATTGACTCGAATTCTATAGAGCACGTGTGGGACATGCTTGGACAACGAGTTACAGCCTGTCAATTACCTCCCTACATGCATAACTGAACTTCGGAGGGCATTTCTTGTTGAATGGAGTAAATCTTCCCATGATCAAACCCATACTTTGATACTCAGCATGCCTAGGAGTTGTACTGACTGCATTTCATCATATGGGAGACATACAATGTATTAACCATCATACCAACTGTAGTGACTAAGATACTTACAATTAATTCTACCACTCTCTAATAACAAATAACAACTTTATTAATAACTTCTAACTACTCACACCTTATTCATTACTAACAAAATATATCTCACACCTTATACTCTACTAAACTCTCACAACTCATAACACCTCAGAAATACTCTAATCGAACTCTCTCTATATATAACGCTCCTCTCTCTCTCTCTCTCTCTCTCTCTCTTTCTCGTCATACACACAACTTTTCACCTTCCCGGGGATACACTTACACAACACCGCTGTTGAAACAGCGTCATCTATAGCCTTAACACCAACCATGTAATGTGCAGTTTTTATAAAGGGTCTGTTTGTAAAGTGTTTGTTCTTTATCTTGTGTTTCATAAATGAGCTTTATGAATAAGTCCAGTTTATTTTGTTTCTGAACATTTACTCGACTCATTTTTCTTAATTTATGAACATGATAGTGTATAAGTTCAAAAAAGAAATTTTTAAACAGTGGAAAAAATTTATGTGAAAGGATAAGTTTAATACATCTTTGCTATTGAAAAACCAATTTATACGCTTCACGAATAAATTTTTTTAACATTAGCAATACGTTGCAATTGGTAAATTATTCATAAGTGTTAGCAATTCAAATGTAACAAAGAATATATCTATAATCTTCTAAGCAAAATGTCAATCGAGGAATTTCCACTTCCAGAGTATTCTCCCTCAAAATCGGAGTGGAACCGATCTAAAAATCATGATGTCACCTGTAGGGGGCTCAAGGCTATGGCTAACCACAGGCGTACATCTAGCCCCTTGCCAAAAAGTGATCAGGTGACATATGAAACAACTACCAACAACAACAGGAATTTCCTCAGTTTTTTATGGTGAACCTTTTAGATTAATATATATATAGTTTTTTATGGTGAACCTATATAGATTAATATATATATATATATATTCAGTGCTTCTAAAACTTTCTATACTTGTAACCCAATTTTCAATCATAATTTTCATCTCTTCCCCTCCATGTATACAATAACAATCTATAGAATTTAATACTAATATACTTTGACGTAAAGCTACAATACGAATTTGATTATAAACCGTACAAATTATCAAGGTAAGTATCAATCTTTGAATATAATTTTATGATATGCCCATAGGGTAACTGGTAATTATTAAAAACTTGTTCTAAACTTAGTTCTGTTAAACTAATTATAAAATATATTCTGCAGTACTAATACATTTATAATTATATTATATTAGTGTAAATGCTTATTTTATTTTTTACTATGTCAGAATGTATTTTGTTTTGCTTCCTTTCAGTAAATTAATTTTTTTAAATAATCTTTTGTGTTCGACTTTTCGATATACTCACGCCCTCTTATTACGGTTATCCTGTTAGGGTTCTGATAGGGTATTATAACTGTACGGCGCTCCCCAAAGGGGGGGGGCACCCCTTCAGTTTGAGAAACGCTGGTTTAACCGAAACAAGTTTTGTACATAAGAATAATTTTGTTCTGTTTCTTTTCTTGAACATCCTCCTAGAATTGAGCCAACATTTTAAAATGAGAAGTCCTGAACTATATTTATTCCAATTCTGCAAAAAAAGAAGGCTAGCTAAGACCAAACAATAAGATTAATATTGAAATTATACTAGTTAAAAATATAATAATAAATGTCTTATTATATTATATAGATAGCTTTTCAAATCCTTCCTACCCAGTATGGGGGTTATGACTATCAACTTGTAATCGAGTGGGTTCGGGTTCGAATCCCGAGTAAGGCATGGATTTATCTTCTGGAAAAGAAGTTGGACTTTCGCCTGAAAAAAATTCCCGTCTCGAATGGAAAGCAGCGCACCACTTATGTTCTATGCTGGAATCATTGTTTATGTAATAAAGTCTAAACTCTTCTGTGATTGTACTGTATGTTTCTGTTCATCTATTTCTCATTTTTCATATATTTTCCAGGATAAAACACACGACAACAACATAACTTTTCAAAAGTGAAATAGGTGGGAGCTATAATTTCAGACTTTAAAAAGCTAAAAATTAAAATAAGAACACATATAACAGCAAATAATAACATAAAAAAATAAGAATATAAAGTAAAATTATAATAAAAAATTAAAAAATGACCAAGCAATATTTGTAGCGTTCCGTTTCAACAAATTCTATCTCGCAATCAGTGGCGTAACGGAGAACATTTGGGCCCCCCTACAAAGTCAGGTTTTGGGCCTCCACGTTGAATTTTACAAAGGGTAGGCACTTGCGTCAGTCAAGCTTTGGGCCCCTTTAGAACCCTGTGCACGTTACGCCACTGCTCGCAATACAAGTTTCTCAAGTAGAATGGACTAAAGATTTTTTGGGCGCTTTTCAACAAAAAGAAAGGTAAAATTAAGTTCCAAAAATTCGCCAATTTTTATGCAACAGCAACCACTTTTTGTTGTCATCTAAAGAAACAGCATTACGTCTTCCCTTTGACCCATGTTTCTTCAAAATTCATTTCTTGTTAGGATCCACGATGCTTATTTGGACGTGGAAATGACGGTGTTGACTCTGATGTCGAATTCGTCATCTGGCAACAGTTAAAAATTATGATAGTTGCGATTTTTGTGTTTTGGATAAAATGACAGGTGGAAGCGTTTGATAAACAAGAGATCTTGTGTATGGACTATTTATGAAAGTAATAAATAAAAATGTTGCGCTCTTCTGTACCTGGAAAAACTAGTAAAGTTTTGATCTGTGGCTATCGAAGTAGTGGAAAAACCTCAATATTGGAACAAGTTATTTATGGAAATTTTCCATGCTATGCTGTGAGTTTTTCTTCAATATTCAATGTTTTTACCGTAGTATTATTTTTTTAATGTATTCGATAAGAACACACTACTGTGCAGCATCTTTACAAAATGTCTTATTTATGAGTGAAAACTGCATATTTTTAATTTAATTATTAAGGAAACGTTTTTAACTAGATAATTAAATTCTTTTGCTACTCTTTTGGATACTTTTCTGATGAAGATATATTCCTATGCATTTTTAGTGCTAAAACAGATAAATTTGGCTTACTTTTTCCAACAAGCATTTTTGCATTGACATTTGCATTTCTTCAGTTTTCATTTCCCATTTTACTACATTTAAACTGGTAAAATTAGTTGAGTTTTGTGTCATCCTCAAAACTTCCCTTTGAAAAGGGAGAATTATGTCATTGGAAGAAATATGAAAAAGGTATTATATTTAGAGCATCTTGAAATAAAGAAAAACATGGTTGATGTATGTAGTACTTACATAAAAGATTCATACAATATTAAAAACCAGACTTAGAATCAATGATATTCAATGCAGAGGGAATTTTATTTCTTTGGTTTGTTTTAAGTATCTTTGTTCCCAAAGCAATGTATGTTTGGTATTGATTGTGCCATTTTATTTTACTCTAATTGCATTGGATACCTGAATTTGACAATCATTGACTAGATCAATGAAACTGTTGTAATCTTTTACTATGTACTGTTCATATCTGGTAGCTTGTAATCATGTAGAAAGCATGCCATATTCTGTTCCTCATTGTCATCAACAAATAATATCACCAAGGTTTGTGTAGAGGACAACTTGAAAAAGTGATCACCAAACCATGGACTCTACAACCAATAATTACCTGGAAAAGTTCATATCTATTACTTAAAGTCAAATATACAATAATTCCATACATATTTAGAATATTCTTTTTTTATCTCCTTTTTTTACTGTCACCGTAAAAATATATGTCAAATGCTAGAGAATAACAATGGAACAACATTCATTAATTTGGCCACACTCAATCCTCCTGAAATCCATTACGAAAAAAAAGCCTGCCATATATTTTTTCTCTTTATGAATAAGCTTTTGGGATACTTACATATTATACCATGGACCAATTTTGCCTAAAGGAAAGACATTACCATTTCAAAAAAATATTGCCAAATGCTGTCATCATTTTAGTAACTGTCTTCAAAGGAGCAGGAGAACAATTTCCAAAATATTGGCTGTATATCATGGCATTTGGTGACATCTTTTGATTTAATGAAATTGACCAATGACATAATACAGCAGTTACCAAACCAAATGACCTAGCAGGCCACTTCAGAAAAAAAATCCCTTGGGACTCACATAAAATTAAATATCTTTATATTTGATTTGGACCCATTACAAACATATATTGGATTAAAAGGCAATGTGATGAAACAGAAACAGTTATTAGATTTATTTGTTACAAAACAAAAATATTGCACAAAATGTTCGCATTTTGTGTAGTTGTAATGAATCTCAGAGGCCACAAAATTATTCAAGGGGGAGCCCCGTGGCTCGGCCACCCCTGGACTTAATATGCGAGTACCAATTTCCTAATCTCCAATCACCAGTTCCTGCATTCGTATAAAAGTAGTATGTTGAGAAAATATTAAAATAAAATTCTGTCTGATGGTAGAGTTGTAATGGAAAAGTTGTATTAAACCACATGTAATGTATAATAAAGTAAAATTTACTGGAGAGAGAAGGAAAGTTGGACAATTTTCTGATGGGTCTATAATTTTTAAGCAGTATAGTTTGATATACAATGATTTCCATACTACAAAATTCTTGAAAAGAGCTACTTTAACAAAATTCATACCAGATAAAAAGAACAAAGTACTTGTTTAAAAATCTTACATAAAGTTAAATTCCAAAAGTTAATAAGGTTGTGCTATTTTCATTTTATAACTTAGAAAAATATGAACATTATTTAGAGAAAACATGATTTATAATAAGTAAGAAATGTGATTTAAAGCCTTCCCAAAACTCATTTACCATGTATAATAATTTTAAGAAAATATTTTTTTATTTATAATTTCTTATGTTTCTTTTATGATAATAAATACAGTAGTGTCCTGAAAACTTTACTTGATATATATATATATAACCTGGCAGTCCAAATAACTCAGCCACACCCTTGCAGGTTCAAAAAACTCAATGCAGACCTGTTCAAGGTCCAATGCAGAAATTATTGCTGTTACAGATTGTGAAGAAATGCTGGAAAATGATGAAGACCTTAACGTTGAGAACACTGCACAAACTCTTAAAATATCACATAGTGAGTGACTAAAGGTTATTGAAAGCACTCTTTGGTATTTTGAACAACAAGATGCATCTGTAATGGACTTACTGTTCCTTCATTGTCTTCATGAAGCTGTAAAATGCAGAGTGCAGTATGGAAAACAACAGGATATTATGCATTTAACAAAAAAAAAAGCTAATTTTTTTCATAGTGTGTGTTGCTTAATTTTCATTATAGACAACTTTATACTTTCAAACAGTACTTTTCTGATGTGTGATCTGATCAGGTAAATTTTTTTACAATTCTCAATTTCCTGTAGTAAATGCTCTATGCCTTCATAAAATTCCTACTTTTTCTTTGTTTAAGGGTATTTGAGCTATTTATTTTCTGTTATATTCTTAAATAAACAAATACGTACTAGTGCAGTACAATATTTTCTGAGGAAACACTCATAATTTTTCTTTTTTAATCTCATTTTCGATAACCTGGCATTTTCTCAAACTCGGCTACCTTTCAGTCCACATTAAGCCAAGTTTTCGGGACATTACTGTATTTTCAATTATAAAACAATGCTGTAAAATTTTTATATTATGTCTTGATTTTTGTAGATACATTATGATATATATGAAAGCTTTTTTTTTTGTTCTAAAATTATTCCCTCTATATAAAAAAAAAAGTTTTTCGTGATGGTGTAATAAATTTATTAACTTATCTCACACACAAGAGCAATAGTAAAATTATAGTAAGTCCTGTTCAGTAATATTATGGTTACACATTAGATCTAAATAATAGATGTAAATTATAGTTTTGCAATTGGAGTAATGAGTATCAACAGTTGTATAATTTGTAAAATGTGGGGTGGTCCACCATTAGGCAAACAGGTGGTACCACTGCCAGTTATATTAATGCTTATTTGCAACTTTTAGAAACTATTTAAATCTTACAGTTGACACCAAAAATTTTTATGATTGTATAAACTATTTTTTAATCATTTGCAAAATTGAAAATATTGAAAAGAATATTTAAAAATTTAATAGTATAATTTTATTTATTTATCAAACATATTCACCCTGCCCTTTTTCAAATGTAGAATGAGTCTTGATATATGTTTGTTCTTATTAAATAGCTTTTCTCTTGAATACATTATTTAAAAATAATTTTTGATTTATTTTTAGTATCCAACTATAGAAGATATTTATTGTGCTCTTGTTAACACAGATAGGGGACTTAAAGAAAAGCTTAGGTTTTATGATACTGCTGGAACTGTAAGTATTTCTAGTATTTTACTGTTTTCTTCTAATTCATATACACTTAAATGGCTAAGAAATTAGAAACATCCTGCTGCTCATCATTACCAGCATGTGAGACCTCTTCAAGCTTTGACGACAACAAATATTATAGGCATAGATTTTACAATTTGCTGAACCCTTTGTGGAGAAAAATTAAGCCCCAATGAAATGGCAACTCTTAATTCTTTGGAGCTTTCGACAAATCTTTCAACTTTGTCCCACAAATTATCAATTGGGTTGAGATCAGGTGACTTAAAAGGCCTTTGTCGAAATTGAAACTTTGAATCGTTCCTTCCCAATCTGTCTGAGATTTTTCTATCCTGGTAGCAGGTACTACCAGGGTTGATTATCAAGAAACACACACACACATTTTGATCATAAACAAGTATATGTGGTCAGCCATGATATGGAGATAGGCTCTGACTTTGACTCATATTTCCAGTGAAATGAAAGAGCCAAGAGTATTCTATCAAAATTATCTACTGATTGTGGATATACCACCATCACTTGATCCATCATGTGGCATACTGAATCCATGGTTTGTACTTCCTTGTAGGAGAAATCTTGACTTGTCCTACAAAGTAACCCTCTTCCATTTATCAAGCTCTTTGGTTGCTACACAATGCATGTCAGTCACTTGACATTTCTTTCATTCTTAAGAAGCTTGTGCCTACTATTTCACATTAGGCTGAAAGTTTTTTGGCTTAACTGTCATTCTTTGAAGATTCATTGTCACTGATGTATGAGAAAAACCCAAATGGTTTGCGATTTTTTTAGGGAAAATTTGAAGATACTGCTTGTTCTAGCACTAACAATTATGCCACTTTCAAAGTCACTGGATTTGAAAATTTTACTAACAAAAAAAAAGGATTGCTGAGTTAATTGGTACTTTTGATTTAGAGAAAGCTTTTTATTAGTATATCCTGTTTTTTATATCAATGCTTGTAATGTATGAACAAATCTAAGTTTATGTGCAGATAGTTCATAATTTTTTGGCCATTAAGTATATATTTATTTTGCAGTAATTTAAAACTAGTAGTTATATACATAAATTATTACAATGTATCATTTGTCTTAATATTAGCATAGTAATACTGTATATTCTTTCATTTAATTTTTAAGAATGCTTCTCCTTAAAAATTTTGTACTGAATTTGATCTGTTAACTGTATAAATTTTTTTCAAATATAAAATCTGTTACTTCATAATTTATTTTTTTCTAAAAGGACTAATCATTCTGCTCGATTGTTAGTATACTTTTCTTTCTTCCATAAGAATATTGTTCTATAAATGTTCCAAAAATTTCATGTATTTTCACTTATGTTATTTTGTAATCTTTTTTTTCCCCTTATAGGTACCTGGTCAATCTACTGACTTTTTGAAAACATATATGACATATGCAGAGGTAAGCATCAAACATATCTTTTACCCTATACTTAAATTCGAAATTTTATATTTACTGAAATATTATGCTAAGACATTTTTGATTCTACAATGTTCATTATCTAAAATTGTGTGGCCACCACAGCCCTACCAATCATAATCTTGAGCTCATGGCCAATGTTGTTGATATCAAGTAGTAGGTTTGAATCCTAATGCTTCTGTTGTATAGCATGTTAAATTTGTTGAAGCTTAAAGTCCTCATGCTAGTGAGGTGTGGAAGCTTAGAGAGTGGGATGCTGGTTCAGGTATGTGGCCACGTTAGCCTAGTGGTCAAGATAACGGACTGGTGGCCTGTGTGTCATGAGTTCGAGTTCAGTACCGCTGAAGACGTGCCAAGTAGGGCGGCAATGCACATTAAATCTGTCGAAGCTCAAACATTCTCTTGTTGGGGTGGAAATTAGGAGAGGGGTTGTGCCAGCTCTGGTGTCATTCTTGTCACTTGACCATGGTTCAAAATTACGAAGTCTATCATCAAAAGCACTTGAGTAGCTGAATAGCGCAATATTAATATTCACTCATTCATGCTGGTTCAGGTATTGGCCTCATCACTTGTCCATAATTCAAAATTAGGAGATTCACTGCCAATATCATTTGTATCGCTTGTAAGTGAAACTTTATTAAACAATTGACATAGAATTAGGTGTATCTGATAAAAAAAAGGGTTATTGTGCATTTATTGTTTTTAATAAAGTAAGTTCAGGTACAAGGACACTTTCATGTGTTATTTAAAATAAAATTTTAGTAAACATTGAAGAGAGAATAAAAAAATTTAATGTGGAGAAACCTTTATGTATACACATGTGTGTGCTTTTTTGATAAACATGTGTTTTTAATATTTCTGTGAAAAATTGTTGTATAATTGAAGCATTCAATTCAAATTTTACTAAAAATATTTTTAAATGCCTTTCATGTCTTAATCAGTTTTAATTTGAGAAATTTAGGTAAACTCCTAGGAGAGCCCCCACCCTTGGCGCCAAACCGGAAAAAGCGCTGCGAAACGAAATGGTGCTACAACCCGACAACGGTGACAAGTAAATATAGCAGTATAAGATGGATGCGCAATGAAAATATATGTAAACAATACAGAAATTTAACATTTAAGATAAAAAATATAACAACAGCACTTACTTTCTTATTGTTGATCCTTCCCAAGTGGAGGGTAAAGTGTAACAACTGCTTTTAAAATTCTGGAAAGTCTGGCCGCTGAATGAGTGGTCGCGAGAGCCCGCCATAAATACTCAGCGAGGTAATGGTCGAACATGCCTTTCTTAAGCGGCTGGTGTGATTACGAGAAAACGTTTTATTGCCGATTAACTTACTATTGAAAACTACGAATTCTTCTTCTATACTTCTGCAAACATCATGCGTATTCACACCTTTTTTCGACATCTCCATTCAAATCCATCCAAAACAACACTCTTTTCATTCATTTAATCCCATTTGCTCATTACATTTAGACATTCATAACTTGAAGCAATTAATCCTTCTTTTCATACACCATTCAATCAATTCTTTCTTGCCTCTAGCATCCAATAACGTAAAATATTCTAACGTGTATTCACTGACAAGCGCAGCCATACTTTCAACCTGGTGCCCAACAACAAAATGAAATTTGAAATGCGCGCCCACAAATGACGAAAATTCTAGAAAAAGTTAGGGTTGCCATATGTTGTATTTAAAAGCAAGGTTACCATGACGGCGAAATTATCGCCAACCAAAGTAATTCGTGCCAAGGGTGGGGGCTCTCCTAGGTGTGAACCGAAATGTATTTACATATGTGATAAAATTCTTATTTATTGCATTTTACCTGCTTGCATATTTTTAACTTCGTATCCAACCTTATTCTTGCGTATCAAACTTCTATTTAAAAAGTGAATATGTTTAACAATTATGCAACATTTTTCTCTAATTTGTCCAGAAACTAAGCCTATTTTTCCATACATAAATTTGTCTTGGTTTATTTTTGTTAATATAAATCTTTTTGAGGTAATTGTAATGCAAGATGATTAATATGTTCGTATATATAAAAGTTATAAGAGTTATATTACTTTACATAAATTATCTTTTAACAGGGAGTTGTTCTTGTGTATGCTATAAATAGTAGGGAATCATTCTCTTTACTGGACCAGGTTAAGAAGGAGTATGATAAAGTAAAAGAGAAGAAAGAGGTAAAATGATTTTGGCTGTTATAAATAATATACTTATTTAATATATATATGTATTTGAAGTACATAAAGAAAATAAAAATATTTTTCACAAAAGTAATTAAATTAAAGCTTTTTTCCCTTTAACAGACAAAAGTCTATTTTTTAAAACAAAAAAAATTAGTGCTTGATAAAATAAAAATTTATAAGGTCTAAAACAGGAGGAAGGGTAGCCAACCTTTTTGAGAAGAGTGCCACTATTTGATAAAAAAAAAAATAACTATGCATCCCTCTTCAAACAAGTATGGAAAAGTGAAAAAATGTTACTTTTACCTTATTATGGGATTTTAATGCAAGTCAGTAATCGAAATTTAAAAATATAATAAAAAAGACAAATACAAACTTGGGTTTTATTGTTGATAAACGTTTTACAAGTTCAATCAATTAGATTAGGTATGATAAAATAAAAAGGAGTAACTTGAATCATTTAATTCAAGATAATTATTAAATGCTCAGCACTTACTCAATGTGGCTTTTAAATTACTCAATGACTTAACAAGTCATTTATATTAGGATTAACTCTTGCAGATACTAACAAAATTAAGTTATTATAGTAAAATTAGTGCCAGTAAAATTTAGGTTATTTGTTGGCCAATATCTTTAAGTCATAAGGATCAAAGGATTGTATGTAAGGTTGTGTTGCAGAACAATATTTACCACCTGTCGGTGGACATTTTATTTTCTTGTATGTTCATTAAAATTTAAGAACTTTTTGTAAGAAAATTAGGTACTTTGTTATACCTTTCTTTCATTTGTAATTTTGAAAATATCTTCATATAATTCTAGGGACATTTTTTTATCCTTGTAGTAATTCATGAAAGGTGTTCAGATATATATATGTAGCATTTTCGTCTTAAGTTTTTTTCCATTTGATTCTGCATTCCAAGAAAGCTATTTATGTACTTTAAAAATATCAATTATTTTGTTCAGTAAGTTAAGAGAAAAAAAGTAATTTTTCCTAATTATAAAAATAAATGTTCCCTCATTTGTATAATTTAATTTCTTTAAAAAATTTTATTATCAATAAAGCACAAAAATTAAAGCCTATTTAAACAGTTCTTGTTTCATATTGCATTATTAAATTTCAGAAGTTGATGATGCAGTATTTCTGTTTCGGGAGGCCCCAGGTATTTTAAAATTGTGACAAATATATATAATAAATAAATAAAATTTATTTATTATTATCAAATGAGAATTTCCAATCAAATTTCTGAATAATATTTTTTCAATTGATCTTCTTGATTGCTTTATTTTTCATTGATGTATTAATTTTAATAGAACCATGTGTAATTTCAAGATGTGTTAATTTTAAGAACCATGTCTAAATTTATCTTTTTGCTAAAAACTTTTGCAAGCATTGAGGTTGATTTTTAAATATATAGAAATGAAATATTTTTGATTTATAAGCTTTTACACATTTGTCATAACATATGTAAATATAATCAATTTAATAACAATGTTTTTTTTTGTTTTAATATTGATTTTGATTCTAGGTGCTTTTATTTATTATTTAATATTTTTCCAATTACTTTTACCTTACTATTTAGCTGTTAAATTTCTCATTCTGAAAGTGATAAATATCTATGAACAATTATGCACCTTTTTTGGATCTTGTTTTGGTATTAAAATTAATGTATTAAGAAAATCGTGTCAATTATCAATTTAAAAAGTGACTTAATGATATTTCAGTATGTTTCAGATTTCCTTTACATGATTGTTTTGACTTCATAATTTTTTTAAACATAAGCAAATACTTAATATATCAAATATCAGTATTTCTTTTTTTCTGTAAAAAATTAGTAATTAATATATCTGCTCTAAGCTTAGCTTTATTTTTAAAAAATGAACAATACTTTAAACCACTACACTCAATAAAGGATTAAAAAAAAATTGATGCATTATTTTTTACAGGTGCCCATTATAGTGTTAGGAAATAAAATGGATTTACAAAATGAGCGACAAGTTGATACAGTATTAGCCCAAGCATGGGCACAAAAAGAGAAAGGTCAGTAATATTATTTTAGTTTTAAAATAAATAATTAAACACTTGCATTAAAGAATTTTTAGTTTGATGATTAATCAAAATGAATACTCTTGCAGTGAAATTATATGAGGTTTCAGCATTAGATCGGAGAACATTAGTGGAGCCTTTTGTGTATCTAGCTTCTAAAATGAATCCACCTCCAAGTAAGTACCCTTGCATAAAAATTAGTGTTTTAATCTTAAAAGTTCAAACTATCACACCATTCCCATAAAGTCTTACAATTATTTAAAAGTTTGCTTCATATATTTAAATAATATTTGTAAGAATGGTGATCAGGACAATTTGATCACTGTGGTCCCCCTTTAAGTATCAGTCTGACATTGCAGCCCTGAAAAGTTTTGTACACCAATCCCAGATTCCTAACATATTGCTTTTTCAGACCTTTTTAAAACATCTATATAAAACCTAAACAGTTGTACAGTGCTGTTTATACCAAAGGCAATTTGAAATGGATTCAGTCATTATGATATTGGCATTGTATGAATTGATTAAAACTTTGCACATGTATTTCTACTATTAATTTCAAAAAAAACTTTATATTAAAATTCTTGGTTGAAAAACATGTTCTAGTAGTTTTTTTAAAAAAAATTATTATTAGGGTTAATTTAATGATCTAGTCTAGGAGAGGTGTATCTCAATTTTTCTTCAAAGCCTATCACTGTGTAAAAAAAGAGGGATCTTAACATTCAATTAGAGATCTTCATGAACCTCCTAGTAAGATGCTGTGGCCCCCTGGAGGTCTGCTGACCATTTTTAGAACCACTGACCTAAAGAATACTCAGTATTAAACCCCCTTATACCCTTATTATACCATGTTAACTGTTCTGAAACATTTCCTCTTATCCATCTATTGGTTCTTTTTATGTGTACTAATCATTCACATGTTCCTATTCACTTTTCTTTTAAAAAAAACTGGGGTTTTTTTTTTCAATTTGAAACCATGCTTTAAAATTTAGAAATAATTTCTTATTCTATACCATGGAGAAGAATAAGCAATATTTCAAAAATATAAGTGGCACTAACCGATTAACGAATTTTCAAATGACAAGTTCTTTAAACTGTGGTACACACAGGAGTCTCATGGAAAAATGCCTTCCTAGATTACATTTGCATTATTTATTAAATGTTTACCATTTTCTTAAAAGGGAAAAAATAGTCTGCATCAATCAGTCTTAAAATTATTGAGAAACCTTTAAATCACACACAAGGAGGGGTGTTCAAAATCTTGAGGATCCACAATGTGTGACGATTGAAAATTTAAGATCAATTGCTGTAATGTATTGGGATATTAACTATTATTTCTTCTTTAGGCAAATCAACATTCCCACAACTAGGAAAAAAGGGTAAACCAGGAAGTATTACAATGGAATTGTGACAAGGAGTGGTATGGTTTCATCTAAATATTTAATATCATTTGTTGATGTTAGGCAGTTACTTGTGTGTTTAATAGTGCTGCAAAATAACTAGTTTATTGTTAATTTTATGTATAATTCTATTCCATGTTAGTTTTTCTGTTTAATAATTTACATATTCTTATTTATGTTTAAAGACCTTTGTAACATTTTTATATAAATAAAATTTATTTTTCACAACAGTAACCATTGTAAATGCAGTTGTCAGCTTTTTACAGTGAGCTCTTCATTTTTGGTTATAATTTCAGTTCCGTTAAGATCTAACTCATTTGGATCTTGCTCCTCTGTGAGCATGTCGATATCGGCCTCAACAGCATCTTCCGCTTTCACTTTAAATTTCTTCTTCTCTCTCATTTCTGAAACAAGAAATGGGAACAGTTGCAATTTTATGTACTCAAGGTTATTATAGAAGATAATACTGGAATAAATCTTACCATACTGGGAAACATCAACACCACATATCCTCAAATAATGGGATCTGCCTACTTTCGGAATATAGCATCGAAGAGTTTGATTTCCTTTCCACCCACACAGTTCAATATCAAATTCATCATCAGCACTAAAGAATATATATATAATTGACTTTTTGTGTATTCATAAATAAATTGTAAAAAGTTCAATAATTCACAATTATTTAGCTTTTTAAATATACAGGGTGTCTCAACACTACATGGGCACAGGAAAAAAATTAAGACTATGGAGTTAACATAATTTTCTAAAATTATGTTAATTCTCCTAAAGAGAAAAATGTTCAAGGTGTTTGCCTTCTACACGAATTCAGGCTCTACATCTTTTTTAGGGTTATCGCTTGATGAGTTGTGATTAATTTATTTCTTTAGCAATCCTTTGGTGTAGTTCGATTACATTTTCA
Source organism: Trichonephila clavipes (assembly GCA_019973935.1). NCBI lineage: Eukaryota > Metazoa > Arthropoda > Arachnida > Araneae > Nephilidae > Trichonephila > Trichonephila clavipes. The sequence continues at coordinate 741,647 of BMAU01002031.1, read as the reverse complement.
ATCAGTTCACGAAGGCAAACACTTTGAACATGTTTAAATTAATTACTTGAGATTGTTTTTTTTAACCGCTTCCCTTACAAATATTTTTTTTTAAATCACATTTTATTATTAAATCAAGGAAATGAAACAAAGTAAAATATATAATTTTGAATTTAATTTTTTACAGGTGTAAAAGCATTTAGTTTTAATATTAGTTTACTATCCCGAGTTAAATATAACTTTTTTTCCATTTGCCCAAGATTAGTCTTTGTATGGTAGTGTTTGAAACAAGGGACAACACAAAGTGATACCCAACATTCTGTACCCTGGAATCTTTTACGAGAGCACTGCTTCAATAAATCTACATATAGAAGAATCACTTCCACTATTTTCAATGTCCACCTCTTCATAATCACTATCTGAAAAATCATTGCCATTATTTTACTTTTTTTCAATGCAACTATCCTTCTTTATACATTACTAATTCACAAGCTGTCATACACTATACAGTAGGGGAAACACGTGACCAGAACCACAAAACCAACTATGAAACATTAGCAACAGATAAGGGTATTTACCTTAACTCGGAAGAGTTAATTGAGCATCGCCAGCTTCACGAACAAACTATTCGGACATTAATGTGTCAAAACTTTGTTACCTTCGAAAGCAATTCTCATTTTTAGTGGATCAAATGCTCAGTTTCATATATATTGCTTAAAATACGGCGGCAGTAATGTTGTTTTTAGAAATTTTAAGTTGTGTTATCTTTAGTAGTAATATTTCTCTTTGAATTAAGTCTTCTGAACTTTTTAAGAGGGATATTAGAGCATGGGAAAACCTTTTAATCTGTGGTACAGAGGAGTGTTTTATTTACCTTGCACTTTAAAGTAACACAAGGCTATTGGCGACAAACTTCATAATTCTAGAACCATGGTTAAGTAACGAGAACGACACCTAAGCTGGCACCCTCTCTCCTAACGTCCACGCCAAAGGGAGAAATTTGATTCTGGACACATTTAATGTGCAACTGCCCTTTACCAGCACGTCAAACAGCCTAACAAGGCTAAATATTTTTTTTTCATTTCCTCCAGACAAAACTGTGATAAAACCAATCATACTGACAAATCCTGCCCAAGTTTTCTCTGAATAATAATTAACTGCAATATATACGAACCCGAGATAATCAGGCAAGCAGTTAATGAAGTCATTTTGTTAAAAAAAATTGCCAATAATTCTTATGGATAGATAAGTTTCAAATGTTGACCAATTTAGATAAGATTTTGAAAAACTTGCTGCTGGTAGTATGCAGCATTTTTCTTTTTTGTGCAGACTCAAAGTTAGGTGGTATCACATTTTCTCAAACTATATTAGTTTTTTTAACTGGACAAGCAAAGTTTTTGGCTTCACTTGTGACTGATTAATAATACAGCTATATAACATCGTATATGTAAAAAAAAACACTGAAATTTGTGAACCACCTAATGATATGATAGAAGGTGCTTATTCTTCACATTTTCAAAAATATACTGGTCATCACTTAACCCTGTGCCTGCTTGATGTTGTTTCGGGGAAAAGCCCATATAGTTTCAGTAAAATATATATATATATAAATTACTTAAAAAAAGATTCTGTAAAAACAAACACACAATGGTTCCTTATATTTACCCTTTATTTCCAGTATAGCATAAAATAAGACACCCAGACCCTGAAAAAGAAATTTTCAAGTGTGATTTTGTTTTCCAACATTTCTCAATAAAAAATAACCATAATAAACAAGAAATACTCACCAACTTCTTTCAGTTTTTGTTGTGTTTCTTCACTGAAGAGTGTATGAGCTGGATATTCATTTGTCAATAAAACGATTAAATCTTCTAGCTTAATGTCCATTTTTCTATCACTCATGTAAGGGGAAATTGTAGAAACACCCTGCAACAAGAGATACATTGAAATTTATATTTTTGAAAGATTCTTACAATATCAAATACTGTTAAATTGTTTATTTCTTGTAAAAAGTCCCATCACAATTATTTGGTAAAATCTGAAAATCTTTACAAACTGAGAGACCGCTTTTAATAGACATGAATCCAAAATAAATTTTTTTCTCAGTCCAGTCTTTCAAAATATCTAAGAAAAACAAAGTTTTCCCCTACAAAAATATATTTGTATCATGTTTATAATGAAATTTAAAACTTATAGAGCATCTACAGTTTTACATAAGTAACTGTTCCAATCTCTCTTAAACAAATAAATATTTATATTATACGTATATCAGACTTTATATTTCTAGTGAATTATATATTTATTCTAGAAAATCAGGGAATTTAATTATAGAGGCAAAAGCCTCATCCGTAAGAAAAGATTTTAAGGGGTGTTGGAAACCTCTCTCTCTATACTGACAATGTTAAATTGGCTGTTTTCGATGTACCTTTTCTCAAAATCTGTTTTATGTACATGCTTGAAATTTTTCATACTATTAAAGTACATCTCTCTTATTATACTAAAATGAGCCTTTAGCTAATTTTGAATTTTTTAAGAAATTATGAAATATTTTATCAAACATTGTGAAATTTGACCCATTTTTTACTTAAAAAATTTGTAAAAATTAAATTTGAGTGTTTTAAAAAAAGCTCATTTTAGTATATATTAGACATCATTACAAATAATACATAAAAAATTTACATACCTGTGAACAGTAGTTTCTCAGAAAAGGTACATCGCACATTAAAATTTACATTTTGAGATAAATTGATTTTAAAGTATACAGTGAGACTTCTAATCGGCTGGGAAATAAAAAATAAAAGGCTCAATTTAAAATAAAAGATACATGTTTTGGTTCATATCAGTCGTTACACTATTAAGCAAAAACAAAGTAATTTGTTTACAATTTTCGCCATTAAAATGGGCGTGGCCCAAATTCAACGATTATTTAAAAATACGTTTTAAGGGCTTCTAAATACCCTAGAGGTTCAAGTAAAGTATTTTTAAAAAGGTTAAAATCTATACAATTTGAAAATGTAAAAATCTCAAATTGTCAAAAAAATAAGATTTAGCTTTCCAACACCCCTTAAACCATGTCAGTTTTTGTTAGACAAAATACTCAGTAAATCATTTTTCCAAGCTTTTTTTATAAAAATATTTTTGGAGTAGTTAACTTGCAAACTTTCAATTACAAAAGTACAGATTCTGAAAACAAGTTCAGCAATGAAGTCAGTCCGCTATAGATTTATATTTTTTACATCTATCAATATTCTTTGTCTTTTCCTCATGTTGTTAAATAAGAAATATACTAGATGCTAATTAACAATAATGCAAAGTAGAAATTAAACTTTTTATATATATATAAATGCTAATTCATTAAATGAGAAAAAAAACTAATACCTCTTGCGTAAGGCGATACATGCATGTGGTATCCTTGTTTTCGCTACGACACAATATACGAACTCCTGTGTTGATTATCTGTATAAAATAAAAACATAAGAAATAAAGAATAGCTAAAAGGAAACTAATATTCAATTAAGAGAATATTCTATATACCTACTTTAATATTGTCTAAGTTTTCTTGAATAATATTTTTAACTATTTTAGAAGTAAAATATATGTTTCTCTTTTTTCCTTCGACACATCGACTAAGAAACTGAGATGTTGGAAAGTCACTTAATTTATAAAATTCTCTAAAAACAAAGAAAGAGAAAATTATTTCTACAGTGTAAAATAATGTACTTTTAACAGAGAATTTTTATTGCACACATAAACATCTCCCAATAGAAAATAGGGAATCAAGTCAAAATTCACTCTGAGAAGTAAATATTTCAATTAATTATATGACCTTTTAATATAGACAAAGTTAAAACAGAATTTTAATTAATTATTAAACAGTGCACATAAAGTTATAAATGAATTCTCTCAATCCAAAAACAAAAATTCCCTTTTATTTTATTGCTTTCAGACAGATTGACAAAATATAAAGGCAGTAGTTATGCCTCATATAACCTCTATTCAAAATGCTCGGTAAATTACCTTCCCACACTAGTAAAAGTTGGTAAGTACATTTTAATTCACATACAACATATGTATGTACATAATTGTTTAGATAAACAATGTTTTGTTAGGATATTTTGTTTTTAAACTAAACCAGCAGAAGATAGTTGTCAAATGCTTTCAAAATTGTATTGACAGTTTCATGAAGGGCAAAGATTGAGAAATTCAACAAAATGTAACTACTTGTAACAGCGTGGCACATAGTACACCAGGAGGCTTGACACATAGCACACGATAGACTAGAAAGAGGGCGATGCTGTGAACTGTTTTGGCTTTTGAGCGGGAAGGAGAGAAGAAGAAAAGTCTGGAACATAAAATGGACGAAGCTGCTTGTAGTTTCCGTTGTGATTTTTAATTGTAAATGAAATTATTAATATAGTGATGTGTTTTGATGGAAATAAAAACGGTAAATCCGGTTAATTAGAGCTTATTAATTCACCCACAAGACGATCTTGCACTAATGCCCTATAAAAGACACCTTCTCATATAATTGGTTTAAAGCACAATGAATCTTGTTTGTTGATATATGTGAATGCCTATTGCAAGATATGTCTTTCAGCACACAATATTTTAATTAAGTTAATATATTTATGGAAATCCTCTATCAAGTAAATTCATAGAAATTATTATTTTCAATAATAGGATGCAGCAAAACATATAAAGTAAAAATAGGATAGTCTTAATAACTAGAAATCTAATTTGAAAAGTGGATTAAATGCAAGTGTAATGACTGACAGTGTGTAATTGATTTTAAGTAACATTCCACTTTGAAGCAACATGTGAGCTATTGGTGATGGTCTCAGTTAAGCGACTGAATTAACACTCGACACAACACCAATGGGAGAACTTTCAGCCTCAACAAATTTAACCTGCATCAATGACATAATCGCACAACAATACCATTATTTGATGAAAACAATGCTGTACTTGAGCTTTTGACTATTACAGCAAAACCAGATTTTAAAATATTAGAAGTTTGTAATTGCCAGAGCAATTTATTTCGATAATTCAGACACAATGAAAGTACTCAAAAAAAAGTGGATTTCTTCTTCTTCTTTATAAGCGTAACAACATGTTACAGGTCATGGCTACCTCCACAGCTCGCTTCCTCCAATTCCAATGATACGCAGCAACTCTCTGCCAGTTTTTAATATTTAGAGTTTTTAAGTCATTTTCAACATCATCTATCCACCTTGTTGGTGGTCTTCCTCTTGTTTGAGATCCCATAGGGTTCTTAAATGTGTAAGCTCTGGTCTGGTTGTTTTCAGGGCTTCTCCAGATGTGGCAGAGCCCTCTCAATCTGTTACTTCGGATGACTTGAGGTTCTTTGTAAAGCCTATATAGCTCTAAATTATATCTAGTACGCCAACATCCTTGATCTTTAACAAGCCCAAATATCGTTCTCAGTGCTTTCTTTCGAAAGTTTCCAGAGCTCGTATAGTCTCCAAATTCAGTGTCCAGGTTTTGCTAGCATACAGCAACACAGGCAAAATTAATGTCTTATATAATCTTAACTTTGTTTTTCCGCTGATAAATTTCGATCTTAATTGCTTCTTTAGTCCAAAAAAACATTTAAAGTGGATTTAATGAAAATTTAAGTTTATTCATGCAACAGCTTGTGCAAACAGTGTCCTATTGTAGATGAATATCACTTATAAAGAGCAAAAAGTATCACCATCCTCTCACACCACTAGTTAATTCCAAATGATCCACCTGGGAAAGGAAAGACTCATCGAGGAGAGAAAAATGCCAATTTAACGACACCAAACACAGAATGATGCCAAAATAAAGCAACACCATGGCTACTGGTGATGAGAATACCTGAGCTTTCGCCACACCTTCCACACATAATATTAAGCCTTGACAGATTTTACATGTATCAGCCACTCTATATAACAGGTTCATAGTGCCAACAGAAATAACACTAACCATTATTTTTCTATCATGACTACTCTAAATACCGCAGGGGCGGCCAATCTTTTTGGGAAGAGTGCCATTTTCTAATAAAAAAAGATTATGCATGCAATTTCCAACTTAACCAATAAATACAAAAAGGTAAAAAAAATTTTACTTATAAGCTTATTATAAGGGATTTTTAAGCAAATAGTGCATTTTTTTAATGCAAGTCTAAGAAGTGGAAAATTGAAAATAAGAAAAAAGTATAAACCTACCATTTAATGTTAAAAACTTTTTACAGATTCAATAGTTAGGTTACGTATAAAATAAAAATGAGGAACTTGAAACACTTAATTCTAAATAATTATTTAACAGTCGGTATTTTGTTAATTATAATTTTTTTTTATCAAGTCATCTATATTAAGAATAGTTCTGGAAGATGCTAACAAAAATTAGGTTGTTTTAGGTGTGTATCGGTTAATTTTGTGAGTGATACTTTGACTTAATTATGTTCATAATAGAAAATACTTGTGCTCAAATAGATTGATCTAAATTTACAACAATATCTGACAGCTAAATCTTGTAAATTTGGAAAATTGTTTGTTCGTAGAACTTTCCAAAGTTCAACATAATTCACACCTCATGCAGTTGAAATAAGTTCCACATACTTGCTTTTCATTGTAGTCAAGAGCTATAGGTCAATAATTCCAATTTAAGTTTCAGGTGGGTAAAAATTATCGTTTTTCAGAAATATTGTGGAAAAAATGTATAAAAAGATTTTAAAAAAATTTATTATCTTGAAAATCATTAAACCTAGCATTGAACGAATTCTAAAAAATATATATTAAATTTTTAAATCTATCATAGCTTGGAGCCTTATTAATTTCAGAACTGTTATTACATTAACGTGAAGTGTGTTAATTATTTTTCTCCAAAATTGAATTTAAAAAAAGAAAAAGTTTGTTTACAGAAGAAGATATGTCATCAATTAGGGTAGGGGAAAAAAAGTACAATCTTCCTTTGGAAAACCAGCGCACACAACAATGAAGGAGTATTTTCAACATGAAAATTTTCTATCTTAATTCAATTAGGTGTATTTAAAATAAATTTTGATGGTTTTTTTTTTTTTTTTTTTTGTCGTGCTGCAGGTTGGCCACCTCTGGACTGCTGTATTCACTGTGACTGTGTAATACATAATTTTTTAATAGATCCCTCATTTAAAATAATGAATAGCACAAATACTAAGGTGATACACATGAAAATAAAATGTTTCACCTTAAGTATTATTTAATGTTTGATTTAGATAAAAGCCTTTAACTAATAAAATTATTAATTAAAAGTTATTGTATCTTTAAATTTTCTTTTAAAAAAAATGCCTCTTGAACATGTTTGAAAAACTAAGACTAAATAACCATTACATATATTTTTTTAGAAACTTCTTTCAAAATAAATTTTAACGTACAGAAAGCCAATTTTAAACAAAAAAATTTTGTATTATTGTTTGTATTTCTTTCAAATGACATGTTTAAGCATTATGGATGAAAATATTTCAGTCTCAATTCATACATTAAATGAAAAAAAAAAACTTAAATAACAAGAAAAAGTACTTCATTTTGGGCCAGATTTCATCCACATCATCCATGAATATAAAAGGATCTTCTTTATAACCCCATATTTTTCTTTTCTTTGGAGGAGGGCTTCTGGGAGAAAGAAATAATTAAAAATATTTGAAATACCCCACACATTATAGCATCTATTAAACTGTATTGAGGTAAGCTGGGGGAAATGGAATGAATCAATAGATAATGAGAACGGTGATACAGTGCTATTGACAAAACCTCACATCATTTAATTTTTTTATTTATTACCTGCTCATATTTGTAATTTAACTCATTTTAAAATATATTGTTTGCTACATATAACTGAACTCACAATTGAAATAAAAGAAAGATTACATTTGATTTTAATAAAGCTGAAATTCTAAATGTTATAGTCTTCTACTGTTTATTTGAATAATTTTGATACTATCTAGTTTATTTCACAAGATTTTCAAAGAAAAACAACTTTTTAAAAAGTCAGGCTAATTATTTAATTAATTTGTCTGAAATTGGTATAATCTGCTGGAAATTTTGTAACTAATTAATTTTAAAATGATTTATAAAACTTATATATTATATACATATATATATATATATATATATATATATATATATATATATATATATATATATATATATATATAAATTTACAACAGAATCAACATTAATATTTTTTTATATATTTACTAAATCTAGAAATATGGCTGCTTTGTATACAATATTTTATCAGCTAATAAAAAGAGTTATAAATGAAAAAAATATATATATGCACAGTTATATTTATATATTTTATTGAATTTCATGAGAATTTAATGATGTAAAGTTATTACATATTACTAAATTAAAAAACAGTTAACCATGCTATGAAAGGAATGAACAATAGTTGCATATTAAAATCATTAAAAATTAAATTTCAAAAAATAACATACCGATTGGTATTGTCTTGCACATCACCTGAAATAAAAGAGGGAGAATTAACCTTTTTTCATTAAAAAAAAAGTATATTCAGTTTGAAAAAAAAATAATAATTACCTGTAGCCTTTTCCCAAGGTAATTTTTCATTTTTCTGTAACACAGCAACAAAAAATCCACCTGTATCTTGATGATGAGGTAAAATGCGTATGCTACAATAGAAATCATCAATGTTTTATCATTTAAAAAAGTAACAAAGAATACAGCAAATTCATCAGAATTTTTGTTGTTACTAGTTCCACCCGATCGACAGTAATATCAGATTAAGACGGATGAAATGTATTGTGGCAAGGGGCTAGTTGTGTGCCTGTCGTTAGCAGTAGCTTTGAGCACCATGCAGGTAACATAACGGTTTGGTTCTGTTTCACCCCAATTTTGAGGGAGAACATCCAGGGGGGAGCATCAGGAGCCTCCCACCCCTCTCCCCCTTCCATTAACAAATATCTTGCCACTATACAAATATTTGCCACTTTACAAATATCTGGAGTGCTGTGAAGGCACTATACATTTATAAGCACCCATGCCTTCTCCGGAATTTGAACCCAGTTCCTAAGGAACAGTAGTCAGTGTCACTAATCAGGCGGGTGGAATTAATCTAAACAGTACCATAAAAAACCTTTAAAACTCCATTTTTTTGCCTTCTAACTTTTAAATTTCTATAAGTGCCATTTGGTCTTTAAATATTGATTTAAATGTTCCTTGGTATTTAAGATACTTCAAAAGTACAGCAAGGAGTATGTATTCTAGAATTTTCAGCAACAGTTTTTAATAATAAAATCTCTATTTAGGTACTTAAAATTTAAAAGTTTTTCAAAGAACAAAAACAGGCAAATACTTTCAGAACAGCGATTTTTCAACTTTCAAACGCCACGGACTCCCTTTACGTATCTCAGCCTGACATCGTGCAACCCCCAAGATTTTGAATAACCCTCCCTGACTCCCAATATATGGTTGAGTGACTTAAAGGTTCCTCAATAATTTTAAGACTGCCTCTGCTACTTATACAGACTTTTTTTAAACACTTCTATGTGTTTCTACTACAGCTTTGAAAATATTACATTATAGAAATGTATGTAGTTACAAACAATAGAAAGAAGAAAGGAATTAATATTCTTGATCAAAATACATGTTCCAGCAGTTTTTTCATTGGTGGCAATTTAGTGATTTAGTCTATATAGGATGGAACATCTTTCAACAGAACCAATGACATCTTTAAGACATTGAAAGAAGGAAATCATAACATCAAATAAGACACCTTTGCTGACCTCTAGAAAGGCTCAGGGGTCCGTGAACCACAGTTTAAGAACCACTGTATTAGAATATGAATGATTTTAAGAAATATTAAAATTGTAATTCTTCAAAAAGAACAAATAAATATAATTTGATTGAAATATAATAGTTTTTTGTGTGAGGCTACTTTTCCCCATTATTGATCAAATTTGAATTTTTCTTTATATGTTTACTTTAAAATTATTTTTATTCAAGAAATTTACAACATTAGCTAATTACCAACGCTCTAAATGTAGCTCCTTTGCAACTTCAAGTGGAGGAGGAAACATATGTGGACGTATATGTGTTAAGTTCTTTTCAGGCACTTCTTCAAATTTCGTAAAAGCTTCCAACTCCTTATTTGTAACTTGCCATTCGTAAAGTCCGGGTAATGTTTTTAAACCTGGCAAAGAGGATTTCACATCCAGCAATTCAACAGAACCTAAGAAAGGAATCTTTTTATTTTTATGCTAAAGTCATCAGGATTTAAATTTTCAAAACAAATAAGATGAGTTAAAAGTACATATCATTAAACAGAAAACAATTTTAACTTGATTAAATTAAAAATCACAAAAGTATAGAAATTATTTCTAAATTCATTTTAGGATAGAAAATACTTTAACATATTCTAAATTTAGAAAACATGCGAGGGAAAAAATGCTATATATTATTTAACAAGGAGTAAAAAACTGCTCAGTCACCTTTAGTTTCCTGAAGCATAGTTGCAAGCACAGCTTCATTTTCAAGAGGGTTAAAGGAACAAGTTGAATATACCATTCGGCCTCCAGGAGCAAGAAGTTCAAGACCACGTCTCAAAATTCGAAGCTGTAAACTGAATTTTGAGAAATTTCAAATAAAAATTAAACTGTTTCAACATATTAAGACAATTCTAATAATTAAAATGATAAACAATATTATTTTTAAATTGAAGTCAAGAGATATAAAATGACTGACCCATGCATGTTATTGCCATTAGCTGCATTCCATTTCTTCCAGATTTCAGCAGTTTTACGAAGAGTACCATCACCACTAGAAATTTATTTTGTTCCATTTGAATTAAATATTAAATTGTAATAAAATTAAGTAATATTTAGATAAATTTTAGACATCATTTTAACATAAATAAGGACACTATGATACATATTTAAATTGAAATATTTCTATCTTAGGATCATGATAAAAAAAAGCTTCAAAACAAGAATAATTTTAATAAATTATTCAGACAAAAATAACTTTGTTAAATTAAAACAAATATTACTTTAAATTCAATTACAATACACATACATGTAACAATTTTCTTCATAATTATTTTATAAAATTTACTGAGAATAAATCTAACAAAAAAATATCCCAATAAGTCATAGATTACATAATATGAACAAACCTGCAAGGCACATCACATAAGATTCTGTCAAATTTAAGATTTACTCGTTTATCACCCTAAAAAACAAATTACATAAAAACATATAATACAATTCACAGCTTTAAAATAACAATGCATAAAAGGTGAAAAATTACGAGGGCTATTTTCAAAGTAAGGTCCATTGGCACAAAGTTCCCTGGTTCATGCCTGCACGGCAATGAGTCTCTGCGTCACTGACAAACATCCTTTGCGAACACACTCACGCCATTTCCATCTATGTAGCAGTCATGTAAGATTTGCTGTGCGTCTTTAAAATGTTTAAGGTGATTAAATCGCCGGCAAGTGTGAGACATGGTTTGTTATCTATTTTTTGACTACGAGAAACATGTCAGCTGCAGACATTCATCTCCAGATAACAAAAGTTTATGGCACAGAAGCAATGAGTGACAGCAAAGTTCGAAAAGGGAACAGGAAGTTTAAAGATGGGCGAACAAACGTCCATAACAAAGAATGCTCAGTCAATCACTGATGATTTGATGCAAGCAGTTGAAACAAAAAAAATTGATAACAGGAGATTCACGATAATTGCTCTTTTGTTGGAATTTGCTGACGTTTCTCGGTCAGAGGTGAACAAAATTATGACTGAAGACCCACACTTTAAGAAATTGTGTTCTCGGTGGGTACCCAGACAACTCACATTGGAACACAAAGAAAAGAGGTTTGCCATTTAATTTGTTACGAGGAAGATGAAGGTGACATGTTGAGTCGAATCATTACTGGAGATGAAACACGGGTATCCCATATCACCCCGGAATCAAAGCAACAGTCGATGGAATGGCGGCACACATCCTCTCCCGTCGCGGTCAAAGCCAAACAAACGCTGTCAAAGCTCAAGATTATGGCAACAGTGTTCTGAGACCGGCTCGATGTTTTGCTGGTGGACTTTATGCCACAAGGAACAATGATCAACTCAGGTGCCTACTACACAACTTTAAGAAAGCTTTGAAGAGCATTGCAAAACAAACAACGTGCTGCTGTCAAAAGGTGTTTTGCTCCTCCACAATAATGCAAGGCCTCACACTTCTCGAACAACTCGCGAGTTAATCAAATCTTTTGGCTGTGATCAGTTTTGAACCATGCACCATACAGCCCCAACCTTCCTCCGAGCCATTTCCACCTTTTCCAATACCTCAAACACAGCCTTGACGGGAAGCGTTTTAGCAACAACGAAGAAGTGAAAGCGGCTGTGAACTCTTGGCTGTCCAACCAAGCAGCAGACTTTTTTGAAGAGGGTTTTTAAAATTTAGTTCTAAGGTACGACAAGTGCATTAATAAACTATGCAACTATGTAGAAAAATAGGCAAAAGTATGTTCAATCCAAAAATAAAGGGGTTTTTTTTAAACCAAATATTGTCGTTATTTTTTTTTTAAACAAACGTACCTTACTTAAAACACAGCCCTTGTATAAAATGAAAAGATAAAAAACTTAAAAATCCTTTTAATAAAGAATTCCAAACTCCGTTTTTCAGTTAACCCTACCTTTTACATGAATGAAACAAATTTACCTCTTCAAAAATTCAACAATAACATAAATAATAGAATTTTAAAATAAATTAAGCAATTTAAAGGAAACACTTGAAAAGTCAGTAATGTACAAAATAAATCAAAGAAAAGATTCTATAATACATCTATACTTACATCTTTGATTTTAATATTAGGAAAATTAGCAGCATCATTATTAGTAATGAGTAAGCATGGACTGTTAAGGCGCTTTGCTTGATGAACAAGCATGTAACATCTTTTGTTGTCCAGATCATTTGCTACAATTAAACCATCTGCAGAAACAAATAGTATTTAAATTATCCAGTAAGACAAAATATCACAGTAAAGTAGAGTAAATTTGACAGAACACAAAAATTACAGACCCTGATTTACCAAACCCCTATTTAACAAATAATAAACCCCGAATTAACGGAGTATTTTTTAACTGAAATTTTTTTTTTTTTTGTTTATATTAAAAAAAATTCGATTTTTTTTTTTTCAAATGACATCCTTTTTCTCCAGAGAGAACATAAAAGTACTTTTCTTGTAAGCAACAAATTTTGATCAAAAAGGGACCCTCATTAGACTTTACAGGTGTAGACGAGTCCTGAGTGTAATGAATTGTGTGCTTTGAATAGAAACGGAAACTCCTTTCTTATACTATCCCAATCCACTAGGCAGGGGAATATTTTAAGATATAAAAGTTATGTTACATTTGATGACAGACTGTCCCTCAGTGCAACTAAAGTTGAAGAAAATGTTGCTTTATCAGAGCCAATAAATAGTGATTCTGATGAAGAAATGGATAATGAGCCTCCTATCAAAACTATTACATTTTCTAATGCTTTACAATGTTTGGAAACTGTAAAAATATATCTTATGCAGCAGGATGCAAATAACGCAACATTTCTTTTCTGCATAATACCGAAAAAGAATTCTTTCGAGTTCAGAATCAAAAAGTTTATCAAACATCTATTAATAAGTATTTTTAAATTTCTATTTAACTGTTGCATAATGATTCACTAGTAATATTTTTAGCTCTGTTGAATTAAAAGTGTGTAATTTCTAACTATGCATATTTTTCATGTAGTTGCTCTTTATAGAATTTCCAAAATGTTTATGCAAAAAACTTGCATTTTGTTTGGACTTCAATAACCCCAAAATTAACAAACAAAATGTCCAGAGCCAATTAATTTATTAAATTGGGATCCAACTGTATATGTAATTTAAATCTAAATGTAATGAAGAACACTATGCATAGCTCATTAATGTTTGTTGAGTTTACAATATGGAAATCTTAACAAAAAATTGCTTTACATTACAAAAAAAAATGAATCTTTAACTTAATGCCTTAATTATAGTATAAATATTATCTATATCAATTATATTGTTTACAATCACACAATAGATAGGATTTTATATAATAATTTTCCTTTACTTCACTTAATTTATAACAAGTACCTTTTATTTTTTATACACATTTGTTAAAAATTTGTAGATTTTTAATATATGCTTAAGAATTTAACTATATAAAATTCATAACTAAAAAGTAATTAAAGCAATAAATGTCGAATTTTCAAAACATGCATTGTTCTTTTTATGTATTGTCAACATTTTAAAAAATTATAACAAAAATATTTTTTTTAAAGAATCATTATAAGGACTTTTGACTTAATCTTGAAACAGTAAAATTCATAAAATGAACCTGAATTACAATTCTGATTAGAAAGTTTTGTACTAACTAAGCAAAAATAATTTCTTTAGAACAAATATCAAATTATTAACATTATACAGATACAACTTTTAAAGAACTAAATCAAATGAGAGTAAAAATGATTGAATTAAAACTAATAAGAATTTTTATGTTTATATAGGTAATATTTAAAGAATTGAATATATTATACCATAAATATTTTTATCCTTAAAAAATAACCGTAAAAGGATTAAATTAAAATTTATTTTGAGTATGAATAAATGAAAAATTCATGTTGGAAAAGAATCATTATACCTGGAACTTTCCCATCACCTCTATGTAAAAATTCAATTAATTGTGCAGTTTTAGACCCAGGTGCAGCACACATGTCAAAAACCTAAAAGAAAAAGAAAAATTATTTAGAAAAAAAATCTAATATGCCTTTTTTGCAAACTTTTTTAACCCCTTAGTTGCAGATTAAAAGTTATGTGATTTCCTTACCACTGCAACCATTTTTCCCATAGGCATATGCATGCAGTGTATTGGGGAGGGGAGGGGGAGAGAAAAGGCAGAAATATGCAAATCCTTCTCTAAAATAAGTACCTGTTTGTAAACACTGACAAAGTCATTTAATTGCATTCCAAAACCTTCAGAATAGTTTTGCTGATAGCAGCACAAAGAAAAGATCATATTTTAGAAAGACATATATATGACAGGGTCAGTTAACGCACCATCTGAAGGAGACATAGACACTGGCGATAGTATATAAATAATAATATAAATAATGTAATATAAAAATATACACCATAATATTCATAACGTTTTGATAAATTTGGTATTTGGCAATATATACCAGATGTTTCTAAAAGAATATCAGAGTTTTAACGCTTTATAGTATTTATTACATATAATTTACAAATATAATTCATACATTGAATGAAAAAGTCACTGAAACAGTTTTACGGACAAGTTTACAAATTTTCAATGTGAGCCCCATTCGTTACACGGCACAAATCAAGTCGATACTCCAGTTCATCCAGACTTTTTTCAGTGTGTCTGAGGAAATTCTTGCAACATCTGCTCCCATCTTGTGTCTTAAGTCTGAAAGGTCAGCTGGTAATGGAGGAACTTACACAAAATCCTTTAAGAACCCCCACAGATAAAAGTCACATGGCATCAGATCAGATGAACGTGGAGGACATGCGATACAAGCTTTATCGGGAGGCTCTTTGCGGCCAATCCAATGGTTGGGTGCAGTGATATTTAACCAATCGCATACTGACAAATGCCAGTGAGGCGATGCACCATCTTGCTGCCAAATAAAGTTACTTGGTTCACTTTCTTCCAATAGAGGAAACAACCATAGTTGTAGAGCATCAAGATAGGCAGAACCAGTTACAGCCTTGGTCATCCCGTACTTTTCCCTTTACAAAGACAGCCATTGTTTCAAACTGATGATACTACATAAGAATGTTATTATCATTTAGAGGAACTTAATACAGAACACTCACTGCACAGTAATAGCAGATTCAGTCTTTGCAAACTGGAGAACACAAAACGCTTTCTGTCTACTAGTCGCCATTTTTCCACTAGTGCGCTGATTGGCAAAAAAGGGGGGAAATTAGCATATGTTTTGCACACATGCCAGCAAACAAAACTGTTTCAGTTACTCTTTTAATCGATGTATAAGTCATACTAATATGTTATATGTAATGAATTCTATGAAGAGTTACAACTCTGATATTCTTTTAGAAACACCCAGTATTTTACTCTCAACATCTATTGCTTCTATGATATATAATACACATATATCACTTTATACAGCATATTCATTACTTTTTATACTATTTGACATGTAATCAAGTTATTTATAATGTGTTACATTGTGATTGACTGTTCATTTACGAAAATTAAGCATTTATTTAAGTAACCTTATTCATTAACACTTTCAAGTTTAACTAGCATGCATGAAAACTTCATTTTCTTCACTAAAAATTTAAAATACCACTACAAAAATATAAAAAAAGAAAAACAGTTCTCCATCTCAAAACAGAAAATCTTTATATTCCACTGAAGAATGAACAAAATATCAATCAGCAGATTTTGCAAAATATAATCTTGTAACTTAGGTAAAATTAATAAAATATGAAACAGTTGATAAAAAAAATTATTTGATTGATTGAATTGAGGATTTTAGGGAACAGTGACAAATTTGAAACAATCAAATAAAAAGATAGCAAGGAAATAGCATTTTTGACAATCAGAATAAAAATCAACAAATATACATTTTTTCCTTTTGTTGAGTTTTATAAAACAAATATTTTAAGAATGAATATTTTCAAGAACATTAAGAAATACTTTTTGTAAAAATTAATTCAATTTCTATGTCTATGTCTAGATAAAAACTGTAATTTACACTAATGAAGTATCAAAAATCAGATAAATAATCCAAAGGAAAAAGTTTGACCATATATTTGCTATACAATTAACTTTAAAATTAATGAAATTATTTGATGTGTGTGACCATGGGTGCTTGTATCAAAATTGCAATAAGCATACACCTGTTGAAAAGTATATTACTCACAATAATAAAATCAATAAAAATGTTTCTTAATTTTTTTAAATTTAAAAATACAGTTTATGGAAATAATAAATATGCAAGTCATAATTTGTGTGCACTTTTTGGTAAATTTTTAAATAATGTAAAAAAATGCAATTTAACATTATATATATTTTCCTCCATTATCTACAATGTCTCGCCATCTTACAGGCAGCTTTTTTATGCCATTGCTGTAGAAAGACTCTGGTTTTGATGCAGAAAAACTTAAAAGTTCATTGTGTACATCCTGATCAGAATTTAATTTTTTTCCCTGTAAAAAATTTTGTAAGGCACGAAATAAGTGAAAATCACTTGGAGCAATATCTGGGGAGTAAGCAGGATGTGACAAAAGCTCCTAATTAAATTCACTAATTTTTTGCAGCGTTGCTCAAGCCGTATGCAATCTAGCATTATCAGGATGAAACAACACTTTCTTGATATTCACCAATCGTAGGCATTTTTTTTATCAATTCTGAGTTAAGACGGCAAAGTTGTTCCCTATAAACTTCTGAATTATTTGTTTGATTTGGTTCTAACAGTTCGAAATAAATTACACTGTACATATCCCACCAAACACTCAAAAGAATCTTTTTGGGATATAAAGACACCTTTGCTGTTGGAATCGGCTGCTTATCTCTATCTGTCCACGTTCTTTTTCTTGTGATGTTGTGATAAATAATCCATTTTTCGTCACCTGTTACCAAACGATCTAAAAATGGCTCTTTTTTGAAGCGCGATAAATGGGAAGTGCAGATGTTTATTCGCTGTTGACAATAGGCTTCGGATAGCTCATGCGGTACCCACTTTCCAAGCTTGGATACTTCTTTAAATGACAAAACTGTTCCATGAGATGAATTCATCCTTTCTGCGATCTGATCCACTGTTAATTGTGGCTCTGACTCCACAAGATTTCGAAGAATGTCATCATCAAAATTGACAGGACATCCTGAACAGGGTTCATCCTCAATGCTGCTTTTTCCAACTTTAAATTTTTTTAAACCATTTCTGGGCAGACCTTACACTAATAGTACATTCACCATGTACACTTTTATTTTTTGTCACTGCAGATCTGACAGATTCACCACACGAAAATAAAAACTGTAGCACAGCATGTTTGTACTGATTATCTATATTCATCTTCTATGGGCACTAAAATGCATTCGATACTTACGAAAGTTGGTGATGAACTGAATATGTTAGTCAAACGATGACAAATTTCAACAGGTTCAAAATTGTATTGTTTTAGTAAATGTGTAACAGTAAATTCCACTCATACTCTTAATGTACACGAACTTATGGACTGACCTGATGGTTAATAAAAAATCATTTTACTAACAAAGGCAATGTTTTCTATTCCTTCACTACATTACAATAAACAAAAGTCAGCTTAATCCATAACTAGTTGATTATATTAATATATATATATCAAACTCAATAAAAATATTTACCTTATGATGTGGTTCAACACCAAGAAGTAAAGGAGGAATCATGCTGACTGTTTCTTGTCTACTTATGTTACCCTGAAAATGAACTTTAATGTTAAAAAAACTCTAAACGGCTGACAATAAAATGAAATGAAAAAAGGAGCATAAAAATAAAGTGACATACTGTGTCTGTTTCAGATACTAAGAAATTATGCAACTGTCTTAGGCACTCTGAAGATCTAATAGCAACACGAGAAAGTTTCATTTGCCATGCCAATTCACCGGGATACCTTTTGAAACAAAGAAACCAACAACATTAAATTTAAATTTAAGCATTTAAAATTTAATTTACTTATGCAACACAAATAAATAAAACTTAGCTCTTAAGAAAATATAATCTAAAATTCCTTTAAAAAATTATATATTATAATTTATTGATAATGTTTCATTTTATATATATACATTCAGAATTTTTTTTCATATCCAATTTAGAATATAACGTAATGGAATAAGTGTAATCACTTAAATCGGATTTAAAAAAATGCATAAATATAAATATTTTAAATGTTCAATACATTTTCACTTTTTATATAAAATTAAATTTAATTGAAGAAAACCTTTATAAAAAAATTCTGATACAGCATAAAAAGTATTTGTATTAAAACACTTTATAAACAAAAGATAAATAATATTTAGAAACTCAACATTTTTCAACCAGGGGTGTTTGTGGGACCCCAAAAAATCCCCTGAAACTTTTACGGATTTACTACCGACATTTTGGAGTTTCGAGAAGGGGGGGGGAGAGAAATGAAAAATTACAATTATAAAGTATTGAATGACTTAATTATAAAAGTTCAATGAATTACTTTTTTTGAAAAATTAATAACCATAAATTTTCAAACATATAAACTACTACATTTTATGTAAATATTTTAAATTACCTGAATTAATTCTTTAAAAAAAATTATCTAATTTCTGCTGCTTTTTTTTTATTTTCTGATGTTTGTGGGCTTGTCTTTCTTTTGTGGTGAACTTCATAATTGCAGGAAGGTTGACTTTTATTTTCCTCATTTACAGTTGAAGAAATTTCCTCGAGAACTGCACATGCAGAGGTAGAAGCAGTTTGCTTTTCTGCAAATGTAGAAGGTTTTTTAGAGACTTTTACAGGTGACTCATCTGAAATACATGTTTTTAAGTCCTCTTGATATGTTTTCCAACTTCTGTTCATATTCAGTAAGAGATCTTTGTGAATTGGATCAGTCATTGGATTTTTTGAGCCATATTTTTCACATGAGGTTTCTTTAGAAGCCATTAAAAATCATATTTAATAGTCTGCACTGCATCTAGGGAATCAATCTTAAGAGGTTCTATAGTCAGTGACAAGTGTATCCATTAAGTTGAATGCACTTTCCACTAATGGGCCATGGAAGCAGCTAAGGCAGGCTTTGACCAATTTAGCCAATGTAGGATACTTATAACCATTTGTGAAATCATCTTTTAAATTAAAAACTTTAGACCAATATTTATCAATTGTACACTTGACTTGATTTTCACTTTCATCAGATGTGTAGAGCATTTCTTTGGTGATATCAATATCACTCTGGTATAACCTTATTTCAGCTTCTACTTTTGACTTTTCATTATCACTAAAAATATGGGACATAAAAGATGATAATTTTTCAAAAGCTAATATTGTACTGGTTTTACACTCTTAGCTCTGGATCTAATGCTGTAAAACTAATTAGATATGAATTTTTAAGGGGTTATTTCTGTTTCACATATGCTGTGCTGTATTAGTATAAGCTTTCATCAGATAAATTTGGAATTATTTTGCTATTGGATGATTTTTTGATAATTTCTTCAGGAGAGTGGAAGCTTCTGCACCAGTAAATATTACTTTGCTAGGTAGATGGAATTCTGGATTTGTGACATCAACCTTAAATAAATCATTATAAGATGTACACTATATTTTCTGGCTTCATAAAAAAAAAAAAAAAGAGAAAAATTTTGCTATCAATTTATAAATACTGGAATGTATTAAATGAAGCAGTGGTTTTTTTGTTTCAAATAATTTAATATATGTGTTGAACTCTGGTAATACTGCTGAATATAATGCCATATGCAATAAAGTTTTGTTTTGCATAACAAATAACCCATTTAGTATTTTTTTCCGAGCTAAAGCATCCTTTGTGAGTTGTTGGGAATGCAAGCAAGAATACACCCCTTCAACAATTTTTTTCTGAGCTGCAGAAATATTTCTTTTATTGTATACAGTTTCAACATAAGAAAAATAATCCCCTTTTATCAGTTTTATCCAAGTAGTGAAAATAAAATGCAATAAGAGCATCCCACAGTACAAAACGCACCTATGGTCTGGTCTTTTCAAGGGCTTAAGTTTTTTAATGACAAGGGATTCACAGATTTTGAAAAAATTTTCTCTTTTACTGCAGCTTTTCATATCAAAATAGATGTCATCTTCTAAGTATCTATCAAAACATGAAGCAAATTTTTTTGCACAGTTATTAGCTGTGTGACATGTGTCACCATCAATATCTAATAAGTGGGGTGCTTTGTTTGATCGTAGTCTGGTTTCAACAACCTTTTTTTTTCCCACGCATGGTGTTACATGAGTCCATTAATACACTAATTAAGTTTGAACATGGAATATTATTATCTTCAATAGTATTAACAACTGCTTTAAAAACAGCATCTGAATTGCAAGATTCCATCTTTAGAGATGCAAAATGATGAACTACAACTTCATTTTGATTGTTGTCATAAAACTGCACCAATATTGCCAGTATACTTTCTTGAGCATTGCTAGTACAGTACAGTCCCGCTAATCCGAACACGGCTAATTCGAACATCCGGTTAATCCGAACGGCTCCGCGGAAATTTTTTTATAATTTTAAGGACGAAAATCAGTGAATATTTCAATATAAAACAGTATAAACCTTAATTCAAAACAGTTCTTTATTTAATATTCACGCACTGTACATCAAGTTAGGGTACAAATTTTAAAATGGAATAAACTACAGAACAGAACACTAATGTTTAGTATGAAAAATTGTACAACATAACCCGTACTCCCAGTTCAAATAGTGATTTCGCTGTTACTCCGCTAATCCGAACAATCACGTTATCCGAACAGGGGTCGGTCGATATTGTTCGGATTATCGGGACTGTACTGTACTTTCATTCAAATTTAGAGAAAATGGAGTCTCCTTTAAAGTTTTAATGATATTTTCCTTAATAGTTTTTGCGAGCCCATATTTCATCTTATAACATGCAGTAGTCCTGGATATTTCCGAGTTTAGTGCCGTCTGATCGCGGCTCAACTGTTTGCAGAGTTCAATTAAATTGGGAGCTACATTGAAAGAAGAGAATTCTCAGCGATAAACAAAGTTATTAATACCTCTTGGCGTGCTTTTCTTGTCACTATATCCAATGGCAGAGCATCAGTCTCCAGTAAGTCATCAGTATTTTTTGAATTAGCATAATTACTTAAAGTCATTGAATGTCTAATGCACTTTGAATATTTTATGTGCGTCACAGTTTTAGAATAATTTGTGAAAGCCTTGAATCCTTCCCCACCATACTTCAGGAGTGAGTTACAAAAAACACAATATGCTTGTCCAGCAACATTTATTTTCTTGCACCATGTGCCGATGGTATCCCCATTACCATCTCTCCGTTCAATCCAATTCCACCTAAATGCATTCCGGACACCTTCTTCTAATTGTATAATATCACTATTTATATCAAGAAATTTCATAGTGAAATTCTCTTGCGTACATAAATAAAAAAATATTTCAATAAACAAAACGAAAAATTTACACGTCCATCAATAAATGAAACGAAAATTTTACACAGTGGAGAAAAAAAAGTTGCGACGCGATCAATGACAAATAGCTAATACCGCGAAAAATCCCCCTTCTCTACTTATTGGCGCCATGCCAGGAAAGATAAGACCTTTGAACCCAGAGTCACGTGATCGCACATCTGGTCGAACGAAGTCTCTCCCTTTTTTTACTGCCGCGTCTACTTGCCGAAAAGAATCCAGAAGAGAATGTCCGAGACCCGGGGGAATGAGTCATAACTCGCAATAAGGAAAGAACAAAAAAGAAGTTTTTCCCCCCTTTTCACGCATTATCACTGCCTTTGGAGAAAGAAAGGAAAAGTTTTCACCACACACACTGACCTTGCGTTTTCTGCTTTCAAAGCAAACAAAATTACCCAGATCAAAATAAATAATTCATTCCTACTTCCTTTTGAACGACGATCCCCGGAATTTCCGGGTATCGAAGTTCAAAATCCCCAGAATTCCGGGGTTTCCCCGGAGCACAAACACCCCTGTTCAACTATATTACATAGGAAAAGACATTGCTCACGCCTACAAAACTTTGATGTACAGTAATGGGATATTTAAATGTTGAAACAAGTTGATTATACAATATTCCTTTTTTTTAAAAAAAATAGTTTTCTCTGTAGTAACTAGTAGTTTGAAATTAAAGATAATTTTGTCTGATAAAGAAACTATTTTTAAAATAAACAAAAAAAAATGGTAGTTTTTAAAGAAAAAGAAACTTGTATTCCAATAGCAAAGCATCTGTAAGACATTTGTTGCCAATATATCCATGTTTTAATTTCACACACATACAGAAAATCATATTCAAAATCTTTTATTTTTCAAGCAAGAAAAATCATATAGTACTATTTTACTAAATAACTGTATACAATTCCATAACTTCTGAGTTGTCTCGATATTTTATTTATTTTTTTAAGTATTTAATTATGTGAAGTTTCACTTCTCATTAAAAGTTAATCATTTTCCATTATAACATTCATTTTATTTTATATATTCATTTTCTTTGGAACATGCTTTCCTCCATTTCAAACACATTCAGCAATATACAATATTGTTTTAAAAAATGTGCTTTTACTTTAAAGTGAGATCTTTTTAAAGTGAGATCACATTAGAAATAAATCCATAAAAGTATGAAACTTTTAAAAGTCAATGTAAATATAGGCACCAACAAAACTCAACATAGACAAAGATATGCGATAAAATCACTTTTATTAAAATAGAATTACAAAAAAAAATGACATACAGTGACAATATCACCATATTAGTAACAATTTTATTTTTTCCCCCACTTTGATCCACAATTATTACTACTATCAACTTTTGAATTCTATGTGAAAAATTTTATCAATACATTTGCAAAGGATTGAAAATATTTCTTTAGAAATAAAATTAAGGCAATTATTAAAAACTTACCAAGGTAAACTAAAAGGTTTGTAGGAATCGGCTCTTTCGTCTTTAATCTTCATCAGGTCTTGAAAATATTTCCCTTTAATTATGTTTAATAAAGCCTTGGCCTCACTAAAAAGCAAGCATAGGAAGAATTCAAGAAATGTATTATAATGAAAGAAATTAAAGTTGTTATATGCATGCACTAACTTTACTCTCTAAAAGTTTTAATTATAAAAGTATAAACACCAGTGCAAAAAAAAAAAACAATTTTTAAAAGTTTTAAATGGAAAAAAAAAATACAATAAGGTAGTCTTACCCTTTGAATCCTGTGATTCGAAATGTTGCCGGCAGATTCTCTCGAAGAGATTTCATAAAACTTTCCCATTCTTCTGCTGGGACAATATTCTGAATCTTAAAATATACATCAATAAGATCATTATTAGAATTAAATGTTCATTGATGGAGTTTTAATCTAATAAATAAAAAAAAACTCAATGATTTCAAAAATAAAGATTACGCTATTCACTTCAAAATGCCAATATTATTAAGTTATCAAATAATTAAAATTTATATGAGTTTTGACAATACATAAACATTTTTGAAATACAGTCACTACTCAAATATTTGAAACATACTAATTCAATACTAAAACAGAAGAAATCATAATATACTATAACAGTGATAAGCTGTACATAATAAACAATGCAGTAACATATTTGTAAATATTCACCTTGATAAAAATGTTTTATACAGAGGTACAAATACAATAGTCAAAGAGTTATTATTTTTTCAAAGATTTTTGTTCACTCTCATACAAATATAATAGGATTGGAGTAATTAAAATAAACAAATATTACATTCCATGTCATTGTAAATTTTTTTAAAAAACTATTTTGCAATATAAAGTATATTAAGCTGATTTTACAATAACAAATATTTTTTACATCAGGTTTATTTGTGCTGAAATACTTATAAAAAAAGCTAATCTAAAACTATTCTTTTAACAATTATCAGTCTTCTTAAATTGTTCAATAAATATTTTCAATTGAAAGAGAAAACAAATTAAAAATTTTAAATCATTAAAGAACATTTTTAAAGAATCTTAAAACACATAAATTTCAACTATTTAATAAACTTCCTATTTAGAAATTTAACCTCAAAATCAAATTGAGCGCAAATGTTTTTATGCATCATGTAAAAAAGATGCAAGCGCTTTAAAAATTTATCTTTCTTAGAAGTAAGAAATTGCTACTCTTTAACATGACAGTTGGTTCTTAATCTTCAGTGACACTGCTTTCATATACTAAAAATTTTAAATTTAAAAATTAGCTAAAATATCAAAATAAGACTGCATATCATTAATTTTATAAAAATATTAATAGTAATACTATTAAAGTAGCTTTGCAAAGAAGTTGAAGAAAATAAAAGAAAAATAAAAACTTTAGAACTAAAAAGAAAAAAATGTTCTGAAACTAGCAGAAAAAAATTTAGCACAAATTTACACTTGTAATAAGACAATTTTTTTGTATGACTTAACAATAAGATTACAATAATTCTTTTTAAAAGGATTAATAATACTAGAAATTTTTGAAATTTATTTGAAACACATCCAAGAAAAATAAAGATTTTTCCAACATTCATAGCAAAAAGAATGAATTTAGTGAAAAATTAATTAAGACATTCTATTTTATTATCATAAAATTACTCAAAGAATGTCATTTTGTTTTCCTTAGCTTTAAACATTAACAAATATATAAATTAAAAAATATCTGAATATTGTATATTATATATATACATTTAATAATCTTTAGAAATTCTACATTTAATAAGATATCTTACAAAAATTTCTCCAAACAAAATTAAAATTGTGAGGTCAAACTACAATATTTTTTTAATATTCATACTTAACTTTCTTTATATTTTATAGGAAATTGTGTTTTTCTAACAGTAGAAAAAAATTAGTTAAATTACTTTCTACTTAATCTAGCACAAAGAGCTGGTTTCCTTGAAAATGATCTATTAGATTTTTAAAAAAATATGTACTTATATAGTTCATTAGTAGATATAATAAAGTACACAAACAAAATATAAATTAGGAAGCACTTAATCTAATCAAAATTCACACCTGCTTCATAAGGAATTACTTGTTTTTAAACATTACTCTTCAGCAGCAAAATTACTTAATCCTCCAATCGTTGATGATTTAAAAAAAAATTATAAAACTGCAGATTTTTTTAATTTGCTGTTTATGTACAACATGATAATCACATGCTATAAAAATTATGCTGAAACAATTAAATGAGACATTTATACTGCCTCCAGTCGGAGAGTTAATAAAATATTTTGAAGAATAAATCTTACATAGCACATATTTGATAGTTTACCAATGATACCCCCCTCCAATGGAAAATTCCACAATTAAGCAATGACATACTTAATACAGATCTTTTTAAAAAGCATAACAACATAGCATTAGAATAAAAAAATGCTACACTTCTTTAAAAAATGAATACTACTTTTGTCAAGTTTTCATAATTTATGTAATGTATAGACTTCAAGTTCTACCAGTTATAGTAGAATGCAAAGTTTCATAATTATTGAATTATAGGGTAAATTAGTAAACCTGATTCAAAAATATGCAAAACATGTCCAGAAAATCAAATATCACTTTTTTCAAAAAAAAAAGTCAAAATTTTACATTACAGGTCACTGATAAAAATTGAAAAATACCTACTTTATAATACTTTTCAAAATTTGCATTTTCTTTTATAATATCTTCATATGGTTTCCTGACATTTTTCTGTAAAAATAATAAAACTATTCGAAATACATGTATTTAAAAATTATATCATATTAAAAACTTTTACACATAAATATAAAATGCATCTTAAAGTTTAATTATATATCGTATTTACTCAAATGTAAGCCACACCTCAAATTTTCAACAAGGCTTTGTGGAAAATGAAAAATAGTGTAAAATAGTTTAGAACCTATGTAATTGCTCTAATTCCCCATTTTTTAATTCGATTCTAAGTTGCACTTAATTTTCAGTAGCTTGAATATTGGAAAAAAGTGCAGCTTAGATTCGAGTAAATACAGCATTACAAAAGTTGCTTTCTGGACAAACAAAAACTATTTAAATGCAAAACAAAGTAGGACATCCATTTTACAAACTGCAATTTTGTGAATTTCTCTATTTAATAAACTTTTTCCTGAATCCAACAAAATAAAATATAGTGAAAGATTAATCTGTATTTGTGACGTACTTTCCAGACAACGAACTTTTTTTGGGAAGGGGGATTAAGCGACTTAGTTAAATAGAGATTCAACAGTATTTATTTTATTGCAATTTGAATGCTACTAATTTTTTAAAAAATCATACAATATATTTTAAGTCAATTTTGTAATCTTGCACTTAAAATAACTTTTCAATTATGTTAGTTGTCTTATCTTCAAAATTCTACATCTGTGACAAGCAAGATAACTTTTAAAAAACCTAAACAGTAGTGTTTTTAGCGATTGACAGGGGCGTAGCTACCACTGTATCAATGATACAGGACCCCAACATATATGAGGAAAAATTGTTAATATGTTAGGGGGCCCCAAAAAAGAGTGTTAAAAAAAATTTCAAAATTTCTTGACCTACTCAGGAATAGTTACACCACTGGTGATTGACAAATGTTTTTCTGATCTAATAGAAATATAAAAATATAAACAATAACCATAAGAGACAACCTGTTCAGCTGAAATAAATTTTATGGGAAAATGCTTGCTTTTATATCTAAAGATAAAACCCAATTAGTTTTATAAATTCTGTTTTTGAGGTAAGCAATTAATAAATAGTTTCAAGAAAAAAATTTAATATACATAAGTTAAAATACATGTATTAATCCATTGATCATTTTTACCAAATCGAAAATTAACGTTATGGACTGAAATATACAACAAATATTAAAAAGATGCCACCATGCAATGTTTTGTTATAAGCTTGTTTGTGAACTGTCTATTCTTTTCATATTTTTTGTAGAAAAATGGTTAAAATTTAGAATTTTCCTTTTAAGGAAGAGAACTTAGTAAAATATTTCTATTCTATCAAAGAAAGAATATGTTAACAGGCATAACATGTTTATTTAAAAACATTCACTAAAATAATATAGCTCTGGTCTATGATGTTTCATTTATTTAAATTTTATTTTTGTTTAAATAATGGAAAGAATTTTAGTTAATTATGCATATATACAATGCCACAATTTCTTCACAAATTTATAGGTCAACAAGCTATTATGTAAACAATGTTCTTTTTAGAAACCTTGTTTTCTATGAGACAAAAAAATCCCTTTTTTTACAAAATGTATGCTTTTCGCCTTTTTTTCACAAAAAAAATTGAATTTTAATTGCATTTAAGACTTTTATCTACTAGGAAAAGAATACACATATCAATATTACATTTATCAGTCTGTCTCTCAAAAACTAATTTCATTTTTAACTGTTTTATTTTATCATAATATCTCAATCTCCCTTTTTTTTAAAAAAAAGAATCATTTTAAATATAGTTATTTAAATTCACACACACATATACAAACATAGGATTGCTAATTACGCATACACAAACTTTTAAAGTCTAGTCGCTATAACAAACATTCAAAAAATTCAATTCTTTTTAGCATGCATCAAAATTATTTTATCTAGAATATACGAGCTTCGTTTAATAAGGAAATTATAACAAATCAAAGAAAATTTGAATATATTAATAATTACATACTTAAAAGATAACTTGAAAAATTTTCTAATAAAATAACTAATCTGACATTTTAAAAAAATACATATATTTTTTAAAACACTGATGTTTTACCTGAAGTTTTCTGTAACTTCCTCTATATGTACCAAAATATTTAAAGGAAATTCTGTGAGAGTGCAAAAACCCTCTGTAAAAATTAAAAGCTTAAGTTAATTTTACATAAAATTGTTTATCCCATTAATTATTTAATGAAGACTCTTTATAATCTGAATAAATAAACTGCTAATGTCTGCACATCTGCAAGTCTTTTTGACACAATCATCTTAAATGAAAAATGATTTATTTTTGAGAATTTATGTGTCAATCTAAATAAATAAAAAAATAACATTGAGCATTAATACATTCCATATGGATGTTCTATTCCATAAAATTAATAACGAATCATGATACATCACTTTGCTAAGAAAAAACTGTCCAGTGTGTTTGCTTCACTTGTATGTTTTAGAGGAGATATCAAACTTTGAACATATTTTGTGCTAAGAAAAGAATTTTGATATTTAAATTTGCACAGTTTTAACCCATATATTCATTTTTCATACTGTGTCTCAGGTATTTTAAAATATTTTAATCTTTTATTATAACAGCTTACATTAAGTATTTATTGAACATCCCTAAATAAATGACAAAAGTATGGAAAATTTTATAAAAAGGAGAAATGCATTGAATCAAATAAAAATGAGTAGTATGAAATATGAAGTTCTTTCTCTCAGAAGTAATGTGACAGATTGACCTTGACTATAATTTACTCGTTTGATTAGTTTTAGAATAGCAGTAGTTCAGTTGTGAGCCTATCTGTAAGATAGCTGGTGGTTATAATTTTGTGTTTCATGTAACATGTGTTACTTTTGCTTGTTCAGAGATGCAGCTCTGTTCAGAGAGCAATGTTTAGGCTCAATAATACTATGCAGTATTTATTGAGCCTAAACATTCCTGTAAATAATTAATATGCAGAATTCAAAAAAAGTTTTAAAAAAGATAATTTTTAAAAAGCTTATGTATATACAATTTTTTTTTTAAAAAAAAAAAAAAAACTTTTTGTTCCAAGAAAACCAAAACTTTAAAAATTAAAAGTTTACAAAAATTTAATAAAAATAATAAAAAAAATGTTCCAGGTATATTATATCATTTCCAAAGATACAATGAACATAAAAAGTATTACACATTTAGGTAAAAGATCACACACAAACACACAGTACTTTGCACAAAACCTGCTTTAAAAGGAATACAATTAAAAGCATTTTAAAATTCAGTATTTTTTCCATTATCTAAAGAAGAAAAACATAGTCAATAATGCTAAAAATACTTTATTGGTTTTGTAACAAAATATTCTGAAATAATAACAAAGGTGAAAAGAATTTCTATTTCATCAAAAGAACTACTCGTTATGAAACCTAACATACATAAACACAAGCTGTTACCTTTCATTTTATAAAAATTTACAAATACAAAAAAAATATAAATAACTTACAAAAAATACAAAAAATTATTGTACTAACATTGAGTTGAAATTTTCAATAAAATGTACATAGAATTAAATATCTTTCAAATATGTGTTGTTTCACTTTAATTTAAGATGAGCACTAAAAATAGAAAGCATAACTATTATCCAAACACTTCAAAATGGTATTTTATTTTACTTTTCCCACAATTATTTCAAGCTTTAGTTGGCTCACAATTAAAATTAAAGAAATAATCCTTTTTATTTTTTAGAAAAGCTTTAAAATATTTTTATGGAAGTTATAAAAAAGGGCTTATATAAGTATAAAACTTTTTATCAGTTTCAAAAGTCAGTGACAATATTTATATATAAATACATACACACAACATTTTTCCCACAAAGCACATAGCAAGTTTATGCAAGTTGCAATTACTGATAACATAATCTTTAATCTATTTTTAAATTCCAAAAACAAATGTAAAATCAATATGTTTACTAATATATCTCTTTTTCATTTATTCCAAATTTACAGTTTACGCTAATATGCATTTAAGCACAGCCTTGAAAAGAGATTTCAATATTCAGTACTATAATTATACAAGGCATAAATGCACTGATGTAGCTAATCCCAAGTGGTCCCTGTAGCGAAATTATTGGGAGCTCTTTTTTCAGGGGGGGGACACCGCAACATTTTTTTTTTTTTTTTTTTTTTTGCTAGCCCGTTTTGGACCCCTGTATCATTGATATGGCAGTACCTACGGCCCTGCATGAGTGATTCATTTGTTTTGAAAAGGTTTTACCTTTAAGTCTCCCACACACACATGAAAGATACATGTGGGTGAAAAGAACTACAAACTCACCAAGTTTCTGCATCGCTGGATTGGGTGTATGTATCAGTGAGAATGCCCTAGCTTTGTTCCCCTGGCCTCTAAGATCGCCTGATAATATGCCTCACGATTTCTCCCTAAGTGAATAAGTTAAGGACCTTGTTTACATACCCCCACTACTACAATGCTTAGTAAAGCTTAAAGAACATATCAGTGCTGCAGAACCAGACAATTGACAAAGCCATGCTACAAAATGAATGAAATGAGCTCATTTAACATCTGGACATGCATCGCATCATCAAAGGGACACATAACGAACATTTGTCGAAGGTGTATAAACTTGCTGAGTTTGTGTGATTCTTTTCACATATCTTACACATGTGTGCATATAATATTTTCGAAAATATAGCCTTTTCAAAATGAATGAGAATCATTTATGCTGACCCTGTGTATTGTTTATTATATAAACAGTAAATTTTATATAAAAAACAAAAATTAAATACTTGATTCTTGACTAGCTATAGAAACAAACACATTTAATCCTTCAAAAATATTATTGCAAAGAATACTTTTAAAATTTAATTAATTACAGAAAATAAACTGCATGGCCTTATTTTTCCAAAACCAACATTAATACATGTCTCAATTTCAATAACACAGTTTTGTGAAACATTTAATATAACATCTTGCAAAAAATAAACAATTTTTAAAAAAATTAAAGTAATAAAAACTATAAAATTAAGTACTTAATTAATATTAAAATAGTACAAAACAGTTCATGAATATATTCTCTGCTTTTGTGCAATTGTAAATGAAATACAATTTACCGTTAATGTATTTATGTACATCTCATTGGTTCTTTAACAATTCTTTTAATCAAAATAATAATAAACTTGAAACATCTTTTTAAGAAAATATTTTATGTTAGAAAATATAATGAAAATACAAAAACCAAAATTATTAACTAGTTTAAATATAAAATTCTTCAAAAAACACAGCATGTAACATAATTAAAAAATTTTACTTTAAAAAAATGACTTATTGTGACAAATTTTGTTCTAACAATACTTATAAACCTACACTATATTTCAATGTTCAGTTAAAAAGTTATTAAACTTTTAAAAACTATAAAAATCTAACTGATCAAAAGCACCAAATGAAACCTTAGTTACACAACTAAAGTATTAGAAGGAAACACACTAAAGTCAGTATTTTACACATACACATTTTTATTTTTACAAAACTGTTTTAACACAACTTGTACATTATCAAACAAGCACCCAAAACAGTTTATGAATATTTTTTCTGCTTTGGTGCAATTGTAAATGAAATACAATGTACTGCTAATGTATTTATGTACATCACATTGCTTCTTTTAATAAAAAAAATAAACAGAATCAAAAGGGTTTTTTTTTTTAAAAAAAAAAAAATTCCATGTAGTCAAAGATTTTTATCAACAAATTCAAATTTACTATTTATCATCAACTAGGTGAATTTCATTATCATTAAAAACAAAAACCAAGTTAGTGGAATATAATTTGGCATCATCTTTTGAATCACCAAAGATTTGAAATAACTTTTTTACTAAAAAAAGTAGTCTTGACTATCAAATTAGGCATGTTATAATTTATTTTTACTAATAATGATAAAGCAGTACACTATGTATTTTTGGTGCTATACATATTTTCATTTTTCAAAAAAAGAAATTAATAAAAGACTACATACTTTTATATCATTTCTTAAGATCTTAAAACCTAGCTCAGTCAAATTAATAGATAATAAACGAATTATAGTTAATATCTATCATTGAAAGCATTTTTAGTACGATCCTATTTTAGCTTACATATTTTATTTTGTGCCCATTTGGTAAATTATCTTAATATTAGATAGAAATTCAATACAGAACAATTTGTTGCTGATGCAATTTGGCACAATATATTTTACCTTTACTGAAGATATGGGCAAAAACAAGATTTAACTTTAATTTCTTAAGGCTTTAAGATCACTGCTAAATCTAGTCCTTTTTCTTTTAAAATATAGTTTTGTAAAAATATACAGCAAATTAAAGCAAGTATAAACAATTTAGTAAAAATTGAAACCTTTGTCTAAATTAAATATATTGTCTTGCATTAATAGATATTTCAACTACACAAATAAAAAAACTTTTTTTTCCATATTCATAATGTACTTTTACAATTTAACACTAAACAGAGTCTTGAAATCTTCCATGGATAATCCTTTAGATACTTTCCCAGCGCAGTGCAAGACGTCACTAGCTAATTCACTTTTGTTTTTTTGGAGACCTAATATCTTTTGTTCAATTGTATCTTTACAAACGAATTTATAGATGAAAACTTCCTTTGTTTGCCCAACTCGATGAATTCGGTCACAGGCTTGTTGTTCCAAAGCAGGGTTCCAGTGTAGGTCTAACAAAAACAAGTGATTCCCACCAACAAGGTTCAAACCAACACCTCCAGCTTTTAAAGATAGCAAAAGAATTTTACAGCCATCATCATTTGTATTGAAATCATCAGAAGCTTTCTGACGATCTTCAGCTTTGGTGCTTCCAGCAATCATATGATACTTAACACCATCTTTATCAAGATTTTTAGCCACTATATTCAACAAAGATACCCACTGAGATACAATTACACTTTTATCTTTGCCTCC
The DNA here is from genome assembly GCA_019973935.1 of Trichonephila clavipes. Lineage (NCBI taxonomy): Eukaryota > Metazoa > Arthropoda > Arachnida > Araneae > Nephilidae > Trichonephila > Trichonephila clavipes. The sequence continues at coordinate 708,284 of BMAU01002031.1, read as the reverse complement.
CGATTTTTTGGAAATTTCTTCCAATTTTTCAAACAGCTTCTGTATTTTTGTGCTTTTTACTAGAGGGTTATTAAGACTACCATTTAGATACTGACTAAAACTCAGATCTAGACTTGATTCAGAATCGCTGGAAGAGGCATGTCCATCTCCAATAGCCAATGCAGACAAGTTCACAGAAAGTTCATTTACGGAGCTATTGGCACTAGCTTCTAAATCTTCTGCCTCTTCACCTAAAAGATTTACATGACAACAGCATTGTTGTAAACGAAGCAACAGGACCAAAAGAGAGCTAGTTGCATTAATTTGAGATGGTTTATTCAATATCTTATTTACAAGTGCTGCGACTTTAGATTTAAGCTCATCATATATATCTTGTTCAGCTACTGATAATTCTATATTACAGATACTCAATGTTTTATTAACCATACGAATCAATGGTTTTCCAGATTTTTTCTTATCTTCTTTGGTTCTCCTAAGCAATATACTTTTTACTAATAAGTCCCTACGCTTATTACTTGATTCTGTATCATCATTAATCAATTTCTTCCATTTTTTTTCCTCATCAAATGGGGAAAATTGTAAAAATTTTATTAATGAATACATATCCTTGAATTCATTATGGATAGGAGTACCTGTAACACACCACTTGCGATAACTTCTTAAACTGAATACAGCTTCAGCTGTCTTGGACTTGTAGTTTCTCACTGTATGAGCCTCATCTAAAATCACTCTCTCCCATTTCAATTTGAAAAGACCACTTTCAGCTGCAGACTTTCTTTCAGAAAGTAAAAGATTGTAGGTTGTTACAACAACATCATATTTCTTCATTTTTTTAACATCTCTTTCTCTTTTTGGTCCATGATAAAGAAGTACTTCCAAGGCTTTATCTTTACAATGCTTGGTAATTTCATCACTCCACTGATGTACAATGGATGCTAAGCAGACAATTAATGTTGCACAAGTTGAATAATCCTCCTTTTCTCTAAGATAATTTTTAGTTTCTTTTTGTTTTAAGATTAACGAAATCATCGTCAATGTTTTGCCTAGACCCATGTCATCAGCTAAAATACCACCACTTGGTTGCTGAGCTTCTCGCCAAATCAGCCACGATAAGCCTTTGATTTGATGTTTTAACAAAGGGGTTCTCAATGATTTTGGCTCATCGACTCCCTCAGCATCATCAGGATAGGTACATAAGGAACTGTGGAGTTTCTTAACAGTTTCTTCATTAGCCAATGCACTAGGATAACCTTCAGTAAATAAACTTTTTTGATGTTTGTGAATAACTGATGGTTCATACAGAGGTTTGGCTTCTGTCAATTTTAATACTGATTTTGAATCTGGCTGCCTGTAATTTTTAAATGAAGGAGAATTGACCAAATCGCCGAGTGTGTCATCTTGTTTTGATGAGTCGCCTAGTACAGCTTTCTCTCTCAACTTATCAAAAGAAGCTAATTCTGCATCGAAAGCATGAACAAAGGGCTTTTCAACCTCTGTCTTTTTGTCGACAGCAGAAGAAAGATTAGCACTTATTCTCGGGGCAGCTCCAAATTTATGATCAGACAATGGTTTACTGCTGTTCTTAATGGAGGAAATTTGAATGGAGTCATTCTTCGCAGGATTAGAAGTGGCGGCACTGTTGTTTTCATCCAAACACTGTCTTGAAAGAACTGCATCCGAATCACGTTTTATATTTTTTTCGTCACTTTTCAAACTAGGTTGAAGAGTAAGGTTTTTAAGAAGAGTCTCCAGTTCGTTGACCTTGACTTTCAGCTTCGCACCTTTGTCGGGTAAAACAGATAAATTGACACTCTTCAGTATTTTTCGTGTATTATTTAAATCAGCTGTTACACTCCTAATATTAATAGTCCGTTCCGCGTGTGTACCACGTGGAAAACATTCTGCTTCTGACTTATCCATTATTGAAATTAACAACGCAAGAAACGAAATCACCAAAAAAGACGCCAGACGTATTTTAGACTTTCTGAAACCACAACCTAAAGTAAAACGGAAAATGAAATGCCGCCTAAACCAAATTATACTCTCGTTAACGAAGTCAACTAAAATAAAAAATTTTAATAAATGACGAACAAACCTACCTCAACATTTTGAGAATCGGATGTTTTGTTTATGTCTCTATTACGTCGAAAACGTTTTCTCCGTCCTCTGCCCATTTATATTATTGATAAGCAAAATTAATATAAAAGATAACCTAAAAATAAAAATTCCAAATTTCGTGCATAGAAGGGATAAACAATTACGATTACGATTCTAAACACCACAGTTACCAGCAACTTATGCAGCAATGTAGCACGAAGAGGGAGAAAAAGCAAAAACTAGCCAATCGATTTTTACTAACAATTCATAAATATAATTTTTTTAATTTTGTAAAACTACACAATAAAATATATTAATTATTTAATTCATTTAAAATACATTCAAATTCTTGCTGCTAAATACCGTGATCTGCTGTGTCTTTTTTTATAAATTTCTGAATTACAGTGCTAACCACCCTGAAGGAAGCATGCAAATAACAAGAAATTTACAACATGCATTAGCGGAGGTGAGATATACAAATGATTAGAATTTAAGCGCAGACATACATCATGCGTGCCTGTGGCGCCACCTCAAAGCGCTATTTCAGGCTTGGAGATTTCGACGATTTCAAGTTCGGCAATTTTGTTTTTGTTGTGCTTTTTTTCAAAAAACGATCAGTTAAGTCTCGTAGAAAACGGCGATTGATTGATTGATTGAATATTAACGTCGCACTGTTCAGCTACACGAGGGCTTTTGGCGACGGACCACGTAATTTTGAACCATGGTCAAGTGACGTGGACGACACCTGAGCTGGCATCCCCCCCTCTCCTAACTACCACACCACACCAGCGGGAGGACGTTTCAGCTCTCGACAGATTTAACGTGCATCGCTGCCCTACACGGCGGGTCTTTAGTGGTACTGGGCTCGAACCCGTGACAAAGCAAGCCACGGTCTGATACCTATACCACTCGGCTACCGCGGCCACAGAAAACGGCGAACAGCTTTTGATCAAGTATCCGAGTTCGACAGAGGAAATAAAGTGACCTGCCAAGATTGTGGATAATCTTTCAGGAAATCGAAAGTCGTGTTGGGCGAAACCAAACAACTGTAATGCGGATATGGGAGCGTTGGATGCAGGATGGTACTACGAAACGACGTGGTCGATCGCATCCACCTCAGTGCACCACTTCACGCGAGGACAGGCAAATTGTACGCATAGCAATGACGGATCGTTCAGTCACATCACGAACCGTAGCACAGCACATTGAGTCTGTAACGCTTCATTCAGTGTCTGCGCGTACCATTCGACGCCGTTTACAGCAGAGTGGTCAGTCCGCAAGACGTCCATTGCTTGGTCTACCCTTGACGCAGAGCCGCAGACGTCTCCGCCACTAATGGTGCGATGAAAGAAGGATGTGGGTGGCAGAATGGAATGAAGTTGTCTTTACTGATGAGTCACGCATCTGTCTGCAACACCACGATGGTCGGATTCGAGTCTGGAGACACCGTGGAGAGAGGATGCTGAACAACTGCGTTATGCAGCACCGCACTGGTCCTGCACCGGGTATTATGGTATGGGGTGGTATTGGATATCACTCTCGCACTCCTCTAGTACGCATTGCCGGTACCTTAAACAGCCAGCGCTACATCTCCGAGGTGTTGGAGCCAGTTGTCCTTCCTTACTCTCAGGGCTTGGTTACAGCCATATTTCAACAGGATAATGCGCGACCACACGTGGCCCGCATTGTCCAAAGGTTCTTCGTCAATCACCAGATTGAATTGCTTCCCGGGCTGACTCACTCTCCGGATCTTTCACCGATAGAAAACATGTGGTCCATGGTTGCTCAACGATTGACCCAGATTACACCCCCAGCTGCCACACCAGTTCCACTTTGGCAACGTGTGGAAGCTCATTGGTCTGCTGTACCCCAAGAACACATCCAAAGTCTCTTTGAATCAATGCCGAGGCGTGTGGCAGCGGTGATCTTCAACAATAGCGGCTACTCTGGTTCCTGCCAGATTCAGTAGCCATACTTCACAGAAGTCTATAAATTTAATAATTTGATACTTGGTCAACAAGTTATCTAGAAAATAATTTTTGTTGTGCTACCTCTTGTCTTTCTTGGTGTTGCATTTACGGTGGCCAGCAGCGTATGATGCTGCTGCTTCTAGACAAAAGAATCCTAGCAGACCACATTCGTAAGATAACTCTCCCCGTCTTATGGAACGACATTTCATGTCCCATATTCTTCCTGCTCCTGCGAAACATGAACCTTTAAGATAGTGCAAAGTTCGTTGTTCAAAAAAGGATGCCAATGGAAAAGAGAAAAGGAAGGAAACACGAACCTGGTGTAATGATTGCAGAGTTTGTTTTGTGTTTGGAAAAGTTTTTCCAATTATACCACACAAAAACTGAATTATTTAACTACTTACAGATATTCACATTTTAATTTATTTTTTTTAGAAAATAATGCTCCACTAGTAGCGAACTTTACCACTCTCAGGCTGTGAGGCAGCCACCTCAATCGAATATGCAGTTGCTACAAAACCTTAACAGTTTTTATGCATGTAGTTCGAAGTATCAATTTTGAACTTCTAAGTATATTTTATTCGTACTAAACATTCTATTTTTGCAAAAAGAAAAAAAAGAAAAGAAAGGTGTGTCAATTTTTATGTACTCAATTCATCAAAATAACTTAACAGGTGAATTTTTTCCCAAGGTAAAAGCTTTCACTATTTCAATTTTAAACACTTCTTTTAATCTTTTCATTGAGCCCAAAGATTTTAGAGCCCCTACAAAATAATAGTTAAAGATGCTAGACCTTGAAACATAAATGAAGCCAAAAGGGACCTTTCAGGAACTCCAGAATTTGTTAATAAAAAGACTCGTGAGAAATAGATGAATGAGTATCCTGTACATTAAGCTCTTTTTTCATAATAAATAAATAATTGATAAAAAGGTGCAATAAAAAATGTATGAAGTCTCGGACGTTATTGTTAATGAATAAATAAATTTCATAATAAATAAATAATTGATAAAAAGGTGCAATAAAAAATGTATGAAATCTCAGACGTTATTGTTAATGTCTCGCGAATTTTTTTATTATTTCTTATTTGATAACAGCTATCTATATTTTATATAAATATGGAAAACAATTACCTCTAATAAAAATAAACTGGAATATTTACGAAATGAATTTACGGGAAACATACAGATATATAAGTAATTATTTTTAAATTCTGTCTCAGCACAAAACAATTTCATAATATAATGATGGAAAAAATTAAAATACTTTTTTTTAAGTTATAACATATGATAGAAGATCTCTAATTTTACAAGTACTGTTTTTTTGCTTTCAAAACATATTTATAAGACTTCAGAATAATATGATAAAATATTATCAAACTTTTAGGTCTGATCTTATTTTATAGTATAACTGGTACTTACATATTATCGCAACAATCTCGCCAATGTTTAAAATAAACTCTCCAAGTTGGTGACTCCAATGGGCTTCATTCATGAAGTCACATGATAAAAACAAGCGTGTTTTCCATTAAATTCCAGGCAAACATTAAACTAATCGTACTTGTTGTTCTATTTGTAAAACTCATGCAAAATTTCAAATTTCATATTTGGGTAAAGATGTTTAAATTTTAGGGAAAAAAATTTCTTCAAAAAGATTTTTTTAAATTGAAAAAAAATCGTATTTTTTTTCTTTGCATATACTTTTAAGTAAATGCATTTTGTATACATATGTACTCTTTAAGAAAAAGTTTCTGCAAAGAGCAAAACTTGGCAACACCGAAGCACGTGAAATGATTAGCTGGAAACGCAAGATAGTTTTTATCGTGTGACTATGACGTCACATGAGTTTTTGAATTGATTTGCTAGAATCACGTGGCTTTTACTATTATGTGACTATGACGTCACATAAATTGAGCACAATTATGTGCTTCGTTTCAAAATAATGTCGCAAATAGGTTGCGATAATACGTAAGTACCCATAGCTTTATTTATCACTACACTGGCGAATTACTGTCACCATTGCTTGAAAATGAACAATATTTATATTTCTATCGATTTCAGAAGGCAAAATCCTATTTTGGTACACTAGTTGACAACGATTGTTGAAACTGCGCCAATATGGCACCAGATGAGATTGCCAGAGATAGCAAAAGTCTCCATTACTAGCTTTGCTCATGAAAAGAGGGGTAGTTCGTTTGGCAAATTTATGGCTCAGTTTGAAACAAAAAATTAATGGTACTATATGGTTTCGTTATAGGAAACGAATTACATGACTGCCAATTCAGAGCATACAGCACATGTGAAATCGGGTCTGCCAACTTGGTGCGTTATATTGAACATTGGCAATTGTTGCAATAATACGTAAGTACCAAATAAACCAAAGCCGGCTCAAACGTAGTATAGGTGGACCACTTATATAAAGAAAAACGAAGAAAGCAATGAAATTCATTTTAAAAAGCATTCTAAAACCAGTGTGTACAACATGATTTACATTTTTAAAAAGGACGAAAGGGGCGTTTCGCAAATATAAAATTGAAGAAATACATGAAATCAATCATTTTAAAAAAAAATTTTAAAAGGCACTTACCTTACGCTTGCATTTCGTCATGTTCCGTTGGTGGATACACCCTTGCGATGGATGCAAGGAATTCATGAAAATTGTCATCCACCAACTTGTGACCTGTTCTTATTAACTTTCAAGTCATTCACCACGAACGTATTCATGCTCTTGCCAAACCAATATCTGGTCAAACGCAAGATAATTATTATAGCAAGTTTGCTTTCACTAAACCAAGTGCCCTTTCTCACACTCCGAACAACGTCGTGGCGATTATCTTTCGACTGGTTGCGGCAACGCCATTCGTAGCCGTCAACCGTTCCCTTTCGTTCTTACAAACGCATATTTTTTAAACCTCGGACATTCATAACGAGAAGCAATTAAATTAGCTTTCATACACCATTCTAATGTCTCTTTCTTCCCCTTTGTGCCCAAAGAAACCTGTCGTAGCCTCACTTTCAATTAATTTCCTTTCACACGCCATTCTTAACAACCGGTGAAGAGCAGACCTTCTCAAACGAAGTCAAATGTCAAAATGACGTTTTTCGAAAAGGCGAAAAACGTTGTACTTTTTTAGGTTGCCATTTTTAGGTGATTTGAAAATCCAAATTTTTGGATGAAATGGAAGGGTTATTATATTGTAACCTTTATCGCTCAAAATTTGGCGAAAAAAAATTTGGCGACCAAAAGTGGGTCCTCCTAGGATTCAATTCCAAAGCAATAAAGGTACATTACCATTTCACCGGCGCAGGCGAAAAAGTCTCAAAAATGATGCAACCGATGCGTAACGGAATATTCCAAATGGTAACCTTTACAGCCACATTTTCAAAATAAGTTTCGGCTTTGTCTTATGAGTAACCTTTACCTGTCGTAGTAAAAGTACTCAGAAAGGCATATGGAATTAACATTTATTAATTTTTTTTTATGTGTATACTATGTGTTGTCAGCAACAAGTCAAGTTTTCTTGGCGAGATTTGAGCCTTCGAAATAGAAAGGTACCCAATAATCTTGCATAGATTTCACTGCTCCCACTATTAATTAAATACTATAATCTCGATCAGTCGTACTTGAAAACCTTATTATTTTTTTTTAGTATTTTTGGTGTATTGTGTTGAGAGGCAAAGTAAAATTGCAGTGATTTTACAAAAATAATTATTTGTTATGTTGGAAAATAAAGTTTAAGTTCGAGTTTATGTACTCCCTTCGTCAGAGTGGAATTCTGGGAAGATAGAAGAAATAACAACCAATAAGACGTAAGGATCAAGAATCCATTACTATGAGTAAGGATGATCCGTCATTATGAGTAATGATGATGCAATATTATGAAAGTACACTACATATTCTTCTTCTCTTTATTTTGTTGTGAAAACTGATTAAAATTGAGAGTTGCCTCCTACAAAAAGGAACACAATGGTGCATTTCCAAAAACACAAATCATTCTATATAAAAAAAAGTTGTTGACATTCTTTTTAAAAAAAAAATGGTTAGATTGTCATATCGGCCACTTATCCCGAGAAGTTCTTTTTCTCGCCAAATCGTAGGGTTGATACTCCAAAACAACACTCAAAAACGCGCCAAATTAGCAATTTTTCAAAATTTGGCGAACCAGTGGCCGATTCGATGATTTCCCCAAATAGATAAATCAAGTGTTTAATTTTTCGAAAACTTCGCTAGTTTATTTGTCAAGGGCTGACATCAAAGACACATGCACGGAAACGATGACAACATTTGGAAACGTTTTGTGATTTGGTGATATATGTATATTTTTTTTTTTGCTTTAACAAAATTGCTTAAATAATTTGTAGATACCAAACCTAGGATAAAAATGCTATAGTTTAGTTTCCATTTTTATGGTAACAAAGAAAAAAAAAGCTCAAATTTACGCCAATAGCTCATTTTTCTATATTGGACAACTATCTTATGCTTTACAATAATTCTCAAAGTTGGAGATAAATTTAAGTATGCACTAAAAAGGATCCAACGAAATAAAGTGAATTTTTTTTTGCAATTTGGCATGACTTGAGATTTAAATTCTTTTAGTTATATTGGATATGAGTACCATTATGGTAGTGCTCGATAATGTGATGCCTTTTTATTGCTCTTATGTATACCCCCAGCAATTCTTTAAATATTATTTTGTTTCAGGAAATCATATTGGACGCGTTTGAAGATTTTCTTAAAAGTGTACCGCGTATAGATGTTCATATTTTTAAACGTTATTTTCAGAAACAAAAGCCCCGAATGGAAGTATAGAAAACTAAAAGAAGAAAGTTTGAATTCAATTTTTGCCGAAGCGAAACGTTCACAGCTAAACCAAGCAACCAATATTAATTCAGGAAATAGAAACGGGTCACCAGACGAGGAATATGAAACAACTAATTCTCCTTCAAAAAGTGTTTTTCTGGAATATGATATAAGTCGCCCGATGCTTTCATATTGGCATAGACATCACTATGAGCTGCGAAAGGTAATCTCATTATGTAAAATGCTATTTTGATGTCCTGCTAGGGGACGATTTTTGAAATTGCGCCAAAAGGGTGCTTAGGACTTTTAGAGATAATGGTACTATCAGTCACTATGTGTGCGCATAAGAAAAAGGGTAGCTAGCTTGGGGAGCCTAACACTCAATTTGGTGACAAAAATAAACCGGTACCAAGCAGTGCACTAAAATAGGATTCAGTCATTATTGCAAATCTGGTGTGTGTGAGAGATCTAAAACTTTACATGAATTTGCTAAATGACGAAATATAAATAAAGAAAAAACGTTTTGCTCTTCCTCAAATGCAATAATCTTATTTGGTACTTACCAATTATATCGTCGACCAATTTTGTTAAATTAAAAGACGTCGGCAAATGTCGCGATATACAGCCAATAAAGAAAAAACGTTCCCAAGCACTTTCGAACATGGTAATAATAACGATGACAGGATTTTGCGATATTTCTTGAATTGGTGTTGACTTTTGGTTTGTCGAAAATGGTTCACAGGTGTAATACGTAACTATTTTTTGTGCATATAAATTGGGAAAGTTCTTCAAAAACGTCACGAAATGTTAACGCAGTCTTTATAAACTTCACCAATTTACTAGTCGATGGGTTAATAAGTACGTAACGAATTTTTTCCCCTTCTTTTTGTAAATATTCTTTCATCGGGTTCCGAAATTAATCTTGGACGCGCAGTTTATTTTTGGCAATTGCCAAATCAGTGGCGAGCGCGAAAAATTGCCTGCAAAAACAATTTTGAGATGAAATCATTTTAAAAATAATTATGTTCGACATCAATAGTTTTCAAGGCATCAGTTAAAAAAAAGTATGAATATCCCATATTTCTTTTTCAGTATCAGCAATAATTTGCTCGGGTGAAGAAAAATGATTAGTTAACGCAGTGCTTCTAAAACTTTCAACACAGTGGCGACCCACTTTTCAATCATAATTTTTATCGCGTATTTTTATACAATAATAATGTATTGATTGCAATAACAGTGCACTTTGGGAGAGAGACGCTTAAGTTATAATACGATCTTAATTATAAACCATACAAATTAATACGATAAGTAAACTAAATTTTGTATATGTGTAGCTTTTAAGTTATATATATTTTAAGTAAATTACTTTTAAGTAATAGGTTATTTATTATGTTATTTTTCTTTCTTTAATTTTTAAATTGGAACAGATTGCAAAATGCGGTGGCTGCTTTGAAGACAAAATATAGATCTCAGCTAAATATAGAGAAAGAGCTCAGAGTGTCAATTTCTAATCGTAAGCCTTCGTTTGAAAAACTTTGCACAGCAAGACAAGCTCTTTAAGTCGCTAATACTTATTTAACTTCTTAATTTAGTATTCAGAAATTAGTTATAAAATACTTATGCAGTACTGATACATTAAAAGTATACTGGCTGAAGTACCCACTCTTCGCACGAGTTCATTTTTTTTTTTAAAAAAAATATTATTATTCATATAATAGCTGAATTGCGTAAACAGTAAACCCAAATGTGCGACAATGTTTACAAAAAAATAAAATGATTTTTTTTTAAATGCATGCTCATATTAAAAAAAAGTTTTAAGCGAACTTTAGTTTTAAGTCTCACAGAATTAGCATTTAGAACTAAAGTTCAATAATCTAAAATAAAATAAAATTCTAATGAGAGAGAAGGAGAATTGTGTTATTTTTAATATTTAAAGCGAGAAGACTTCAAAATGTTTTAACCGGGAGCAGACGCACACTTGATAATAACGTTAATGGTCGCACGGGGTGATTGAGTCACCCAAATCCTTTTTGTATAATTATTTTTTATTGTACACGACAAAAATCATGATTCCAGTAAATAATTTAATTATGAGAAAGTATACTTACCTACTTCCAAGAACTTTTCAATTTTTCTTTAATAGTTTTAGAAAAAAATCCAATAAAACTGAACTAAGATGTTTCAAATGAGCGTGACCTTAATAAAGGACTCAAATCACAGACACTTTTCACTAACATTATAGGAATGTTATTTGCAAGCAAAACTGACATATTTTTTGTTCAAGTACTTGTAGTTTTACTGTCCTTTGATGATCGACAAATTGCATGTTGAACTTTTGCTTGTGCTAGTACGTTTTTGACATGGCGAAGTGTGTCTTTTAGTACTTTTATGGCTTCACATTTTAGTTAATGAAGTTCTTTAGGTAAAATCTGAAATTTTTCCTTTCGTTTCATGTTCATCGCTTTTCTCAAATTTACTTTCGCTGTCATGATTATTATACATTATTTCAGTAGGTTCTTTTCTTCTTTGATCAGTTTCAATTTCCTTCAATAGAGATCACACACACAGATACCCATTTCTTTTTTTATATATTCTGCTCATTTACATTTATAAACCACAATAATTGTACAGCAATGCAATCAAAATCACTAAGTTATTCATAGGGGGACAATGTAGCATGACCATAGAAAATATTCAGGAAAAAAGTTGTCGCGCCGGAAACTCAATCAAAACAAGTACCTTAAGATTTGTAAAAAAACCGCTTATCACTCCCAGAAAAAGAGGGAGATATGTGACAAATATATTTTAGTTCCCAAGAAGACTGTCATACAGGAGGATAGTGTCAGGGCTGTTGGTAACAAACAAACAGCTTTGCCAGAATTAACGATTGTGCCCCGTGTGACCACTCCCGGGTTAAAAGGGTATTCAATATAGTAATATGGTTGTAAGTTCTAAAAAAAAATTGTGTGAAACGTGTTTTTCACTATGCTTTATATTTGTTACGAATACTCATAAAAATAAATCTTGGGCCAAGTAATTCTTCAAAGTGCTCTCTGTGCTTTTCCGAACATCATTAAACTCTTTTACATGGGAAACAGCTCAATAGAGATACATTATTTACGGCTTCCTTAAACACATAAAACAGACACATAAGAGAGGAGTTGGAACTAAACGTACCAGTAAGTTCGAAGGTCAGCAAATATATTCTGCTGCCTATAGCTAATGTATAGTATTTCAAAAATATAACAGTGATGAATTTTTTATCTTTCTAAACTTTTTTTGATTTTGCGTCTGGATTTTGGTTTTTCTCGGAAAGAGTAGTATTTTAAATTTAAAAAGAAAACGTAATAAAAAAATCTCTCATCGTGGAATTATAGCAAATCAGACAAAATGTACTTTTTTATTTGGTTATGGAATTAAAGATAGCCAATGAAGTATTGAAGAAGAAGCTTTTATGTTTGATGACGTATATCGCCAGATGATATATATAAATTATATCAGTGTAAATGAGTATTTTTATAATGTCAGAAAGTATTTTGCTTCACTTCATTCCAGTTAATTTTTTTAAAAATCTTTCATATTCGACATGCTCGCGCCCCCTCAGGGGGCGCGCCCCACAGTTTGAGAAGCGCTGAGTTAAGGAAAACTGACCAACTTCTTCTTGGATAAAGTAGTTGGCAACATATTACTTTTATTCAGCATTAAAAAAAGAAAGCAATATTTCAAATATTTTAAAATAATTAAATGATTTTCTTATCTAATCGATTCTTTTGATAACTAATTATGTATTTCAAAAATTAATACCTTATAACGGATCTAATTATTATTTTTTTTTTTAGTTTGATCCGAAACACATCGATTGACAGAACCTCATCTGAAAGTATTAAAACCACGGAGAAGACCTACTGTTTAGACAACATGAACCACGAATATAATATTGATTGAGATATTTTTCTTTCGAAAAATCTCTCCATAGTTAATTTAGTGTGTGGATTTATATTACTTAATTGGACCTTTTATGAGAAACACTGAATACTTTCATTTTACTCCTATCTCGATTATTGTTATTTCTTATATCAATTAAGGCTTATTTTTTAAAAATGTTATATGTTACGTATAAAAGTTCTTTTAAAGTTAAAAAAGGGGGGTTCAAAATTTTTATGAAGTATACAGATATGTTGCCGTATATGCATAACATAAAAATATTAATTGTTTTAATAAATCATGAAAAATATTCGAGTTTATTTTCATTCTTTTTTTCTGGCTTCGTGTTCCTTTTTATTTTGAATTTAGTCTTTGGGCAATGCATAATTATATACAGTGTAAAATATTTTTTACTCCCAATCATTACTTGTTTAACAATAAAAAGAAACAAATCCTTCTGTTTTGTTTTTATAGTTAAATGCTAATTTTGATAAGGTTCATTCTCACATATGCTGCAGAAACGTGGGTAATGACCGAGAGACTAGGAGATCCTTGCTATAGTTGAAGAGTATTTTTGGAGGTTTGAAATGTGATGGTATTTGGAGAAGAACCAATTTGGAAATCTAAAAACTTTTTAAAGAGCCAGATATTGCTAAATTCAACTCAACACTGTTGTTAAAATGGGCAGGACACCTGATATCATTGCACGACAATCGAGTCCAGTGGCGCACATAAGGGGGGCAGGGTCCTGGGGATCTGGACCCCAAAGCCATTGATTCTTTTTCCGATTGATAATTCTAAGTACATAGTACGTAAAATTTAATTAAGTATTTGTTATTAATGATTAATTTTATTAATTAATGCTAATTATTTATTCAATAATTAGTTTTTTACTTTGTTTTGTTCCCGAAAATCGACACAATCAAAAGGAGCATGATACAAGAATGGTGAACATTCGACCCCCCCTTGAAAATTCCTGTGCGCACGCCACTGATCGAGTCACAAAAAAGATATTTGTGGACAGATTATATGGTACTCGAAAAAAAGGAAGACCAAGACTCAGGTGTATCGATTGCCTAAAAAAAGATCTGAAAACTATTAATGTCAGAAACTGGAAAAGTCAGGCCACGAACAGGACAGCCTGAATTGTAATTCTTAGGAAGGACAAAACCCATCCTGGGCTGTCGTACCATTGAGTAAGGAAGGATTAATAATTTTTCAATGTATTGTTTCTGCCAAAAAAACTCAGAATCATAATAAAGAAATTTCATTTATTGACATATATCAGCTTTACCATATCTATTTTAAGGAGTTTATTTCAAAAGATCGCATTGTGTAAATTATTAGAACATAAGTGATTCTCGCCGGAACTCGAATGATCTAATTTCAGTCAGTGTATTAAGTACCCTAGATCAGGGCTCAGTAGACTGCGAGCCGCATGTGGCTCATTGCATAACTGGTTGCAACACTCAAGGCTTCCGTCTTAATATTATTAAAAAAATACTCAGTTCTTTAAAAAAAAAATTCACATTCTCTTTATCCTTCATAATTATCTATCGAAAAATAACTGTATTTACATATACATCTAAACATTTAAATGAATTAGGAAGTTATATCCGTGGGCCGGGGGTAGCCTAGTGGTTAGAGCATCAGATTCCAGACCGGAAGGCTTGGGTTTAATGCCACCAAATACCCCCCGAGTACACACGAAGCTCGTTAAATCAGTGGGTCCGAAGTCTTGTGGGCTGAGTCAACAGCGCAGGGACTGGAGAATATTTCCCTCCCCTTCAGTTCTATACCTAAATTGTGGAGGTGGAGATCGATGATGTCGCCACCTATCGTCCCTTCGGAAATTTCACTGAGCTAAATCATACTGTCACCTGTATAGTGCTCAAGGCCAACGACAGGCGTACTTCTAGCCCCTTGCCACGATGAATTTCGTGGGCCTCGATCTGACTACGTCAGATAGGTGGCATTAGAAACAAGTTACATCGGCGTTAAATTGTTTTCCGCTGATAAAATTTATTAAGAATTAGTAAGAAAATGTTAGAATTAATTCTACAGCAGTCCGATTTTTTAGTGTGGCCGCGGTAGCCGAGTGGTATAAGTATCGGACCGTGGCTTGCCTTGTCACGAGTTCGAGCCCGATACCACTAAAGACCCGCCGTGTAGGGCAGCGATGCACGTTAAATCTGTCGAGAGCAGACACGTCCTCCCATTGGTGTGGTGTGGTAGTTAGGAGAGGGTGGTGCCAGCTCAGGTGTCGTCCACGTCACTTGACCATGATTCAAAATTACGTGGTCCGTCGCTAAAAGCCCTCGTGTAGCTGAACAGTGCGACGTTAATATTCAATCAATCTGATCGGTGTTATAATTTTTATGAATGAATTGAATTCAACAATAAACTCACAGCGAAGTCACGAGTAAAACCTTTACAAAATCGTATACCAACTATTTTACACCAAAATGCAATCAATCTTTAAAGTAGAGAGTTTTTAAAAATAACATTACAGTTTTGTTATTATAAAATTATTTTCCGAAACTACAACGTTAGTAACTATTTTTATGTAAAAATTTTGCAGTGAAAGTTCATCTTGGACAGTTAAAAAGAGAGTAGCATTTCTTCATCATTTGAAAAAAATCACAAATTAAATGAAAATGCATGATTTAGAATGACATTTTTTTATATACATAATGTACTAAAATATTCCATTACATGACATAAATAGATATATTACATAAAACATTCGAAATAATTTTTCCCGCCATTTTGAGAATTATCGAGCGTTGTATTGTTATTGTGGTTTCAGCTATTCCTTTTTAAATGCCGCGACTGTAAAATGTATTTAACTGTATGAAATAATCTGATAAAATAAGATTTAAAAAAAAAAAAGGATTATTTACTTACTTTGAAATCGAAACTGCTGATAAGAACACTTTTAGATTAAAATAGTTACACGTTATCACCTCTCTCGTAATGTCTTTTCACGGAAATCTTAAATCTTATCAGTTCCATGTTGTGATTTAGATTTAAAAAATATATATTTTAATCACACATTTTTCATAACATCTTGATAGTATACAGAATAACTTTTTAAAAAAATTCTTTTTATATGCATTATCTAATTTTAAAAATGGCGGTAGTTTTTATAGATATTTTATACGTTGCCATGGCGATTTCGTAAAGACGGAAATTTCTTTTTATCGCTTAAACACTTTCGATTGTACAGATTTTTGTATTGAATACATAAACACACATTCGGTTTTTCTTTTCTTTTCTATTTAGTTTTGTGTGCACGTTTAACCCCTAGTTAAACGTTTGATCAGATAGATCAAACTATCTAACCTTTTAGATATCAAATAGTTTGCAGAGGAATCACTAAAAATTGTTATATAAATATTTTCAAGCGAGTGAGAGGGAATATTAACGTCGCACTGTTCAGCTACATAAGGGGTTTTGGCGATGGACCACGTAATTTTGAACCATGGGCAAGTGACGTGGACGACACCTGAGCTGGCACCCCCCTCTCCTAACTACCACACCACACCAACGGGAGGACGTTTGAGCTCTCGACAGATTTAACGTGCATCGCTCCCCTACACGGTGGGTCTTTAGTGGTACTGGGCTCAAACTCGTGACAAGGCCAGCCACGATCCGATACCTTGACCACTCGGCTACCGCGGCCTGTAAATATTTTCAAACTTAAGAAGGAAAAACAAACAGATGTGGGTACTTTAATTTTTAAAGAGCTTTACAAATTGCAAACACAATGTTCTGTATTTGTTTTGTTTCTTTTTACGCTTCTTTTCAACTTACGATTTACGTTGCTTATAATATTTCTAAAATCAAACTAAAAACAAGCGAAATATTCTTGTCATTTTATTGAACATAAACACAAGATATGTATGACTTTGTAAAGTCCTTGAAATTTTCTTCGGTTGATGTCATAGACTGAGGCTGGAAGAGAGACCTTAAACCTTTCCTTTTCCTTTCTTACCCTCTGATCAAAAATATAAAAAAAAGAAATTATAATATTAATAATAACCACCAAAAAAATTTCCAAAATCGCTGATTTTTCCGAAAAGCTGCAATTGGAAAATAAGTGGACTGTTTTTTTTTTTTTTTTGTAATGTGGCTGCGTATTGGTATTCTACCTTTGCAGACCTAGTACATTCCTCAGGAGCTGGTATCACTTTTGAGTGCGGCACCATTTAGGCGATACCAATTACCGCAAGTAATTTTGATGCCCAGTTTCTTCCCCAGAGGAAAGCATCTGAGCTCTGCCGATGCGAAATTTGTACTTAGGAATTTAATTTTGCCGAGAGCATCTAAGCCAAACGGACACTCAAGGAATCTTTTTCATGACGTATAATCATACGATATGGCTGCTGTCGATTTTCTGCATCAGTAAAATACACCGACTTGGGCCGGTGTCGAACCTGCAACCTTCGGTACAGAAGGCCAGCGACAAACCAACCACGCCACCCAGCCGGCAAATGGACTGTTTTTTCTCCCTAGTAATTGAAATATGTAGCCAGCACACACACACAGGAAAAATCCGAAGTTCCTGGACATTGCTTTATAAAAAAAAAGATATTGGAGCTTTGTTTTGAGGGGAGAATGCCAATGAACTTTTTACTAGAAAGAAAGGCTTAGGTAAGAAAAGTACCTGTGTATGTGTGTGCTTCATTATACACCAGTGTTTCTCAAACTGTGGGGCGCGATAAACCTACAAGGGGGGCGTGAGCATATCGAAAATAAAAGATTTAAAAAAATTTATTTACTAGAATGAAGTAAAACAAAATACTTTCTGACATAATAAAAAATGTACACACAAAGTTGGTGGGTAGAAAGACTACGTACAGAACAGAAAATGATTAAAATTTCAGAAAGATTGATTGATTTATTTCAGAGTTACAAAGTAATAAGCTTAATAAGGTGTTGACCCACCTCTAGCCTGGATGCAAGCAGCCACATGACGTGGCATAGAGTGACAAGGCACTCTGATGGGCTCCTGAGGTATTTCTTGCCAAATTTGTTTCAATTGTCAAGCTAGGTGATCAACATTTGCTGATAGACACAGTCTCTTTTACTTCATATCCCAGACAAGCTCGATTCGAGAGATATCGGGCGATCTGGCTGGGTCAAGGAAGTGATTGACAGCTATAAAACAGTTCATAGCAACATGTACCATATTTAGTCTGGCATTATCTTGCTGAAAATAAGGCCAGGGTACTGCAAAAGGAACGGTAGCAAAACAGTTCCCAGAATGTCATCAACATACCACTGTGCTGCAAGTATGCCTGTAATGATGCCCAAAGGAGTTCGGCTGTCAAAAGATATGGCACCCCAGATCATAACTCCTGGTTGAGAGTTTGTATGGCGTGCAATAGTGAAAGCAGGATTGGCACGCTGCCCTGGGCATCTCCAGACATGTCTTCGATGATCATCAGGAGACAGAAGCGGGAGTCGTCACTAAACACTATACATACCCAATCATCATGATTCCAACAACATTGATCCAAGCACCAAGCTCGACAGTGTGCAAGCATGAGTGGCAGATTGATTAGTGGTCAGTACATACATAAATTTTGCTCAATCAGCCATCTGTGAATGGTCAAGGTGGACACTGGTGAGAAGGTCGCACGTCTGATGGTTGATAACGATGAATCAAGTGCTGTGACAACTGATCTGACAGTCAATCAGTCCTCTCTATCTGTTGTGAACTTAAATCGACTGCTAACATCATGACGCTGAAATCTCTACCACTGTCCACCCATTCTTACCAGCATCTTCTAATAGCTGCATCTCTTCGACCTATACGACGAGCGATTCTCCAATTTATACCAGTAAATAAACTTTTTTGTTTGTGAATAACTGATGGTTCAAACAGAGGTTTAGCTCCTGTCAATCTTATTCCTTGATTTTTGAATCTGGCTGCCTGTAATTTTTGAATGAAGGAGAATTGACCAAATCCCAGTGTGTCATCTTGTTTTGATGAGTCATCTAGTTCAGCATTCTCTGTCAAATCAAAAGAAGCTAATTCTGCATCAAAAGGATTTTTTAATCTGTCTTTTTGTTGACAGCAGGAGAAAGATTTGTGCTTATTCTCGGAGCAGCTCCAAATTTATGATCAGAGAATGGTTTGCTGCTGTTCTTAATGGAGGAAATTTGAATGGAGTCATTCTTCGCAGAATTAGAAGTGACAGCACTGTTATTTTCATCTAAACACTGCCTTGAAAGAACTGCATTCGAATCACGTTTTATATTTTTTCCGTCACTTTTTGAACTAGGTTGAAGAGTAAGGTTTTTATGAGTTTCCAGTTCGTTGACCTTGACTTTCAACTTCTCACATTTGTCGAGTAAAGCAGATAAATTGACACCCTTCAATATTTTCCGTGTATTATTTAAATCAGCTGTTACACTCCTAATCTTAATAGTCTGTTTCGCGTTTTTACCACGTGGAAAACTGTCTGCTTCTAACTTATCTATAATTGGATTAAAAGCAACACAAAAAATGGTATTACCAAAAATGACGCTGGACGTATTTTAGACTTTCTGGTTTTGGGGTTATTGGCGCAAGAGCCATTTTTGGCTAAACTGCGCCTAGACTTTCTGAAACCACAACCTAAAGTAAAATGAAATGCCGCCTAAACCAGAGGTCGTCAAAGTGGTGGTCCGAGAGAACATTTCGCTGGTCCCCAGAAAAATGTGGAATATACTCACTTATCACGTTAAATTATGTATTAAGATGTATTGATTGCGTTCTTACAACACTATTTTTTTAAATATATTTAACGTTCACAAAATCCTATCAGTGGTCCGTGGGATTTAGATTATGAATTTACTGGTTCGTGAGGTAAAAAAGTTAGGCGAACGCTGACCTAAACCAAATAATACTCTCATTAACGAAGACAACTAAAAAAAAATTAATAAATGACGAACAAACCTACCTCAACAATTTGAGAATCGGATGTTTTGTTAATGTCCCTATTACGTCCAAAACGTTTTCTCCGTCCTTTGCCCATTTATATTATTGATAAGCAAAATTAATATAGAAAGTCTAAAAGTAAGAATTCTAAATTTCGTGCACAGAAGGGATAAACAATTACGATTACGATTCAAAAAACCAAATCCTAAAAAATATACTTCGTAATTTTCTGCCTTGCACTAAACGAACGAACGCTAAAGTAGCAAAGTAGCGAGTAACTACTTCCGAGGCGTTAAATATTTTAGCTGCATTAAATATCAATGTAGAAATTATTTTAAAAAAAGGCTGACTAAATTATTACTGAAAGCCTTGTATCTCTAGCACAAGGGATAAAAAGCCTTTGCACTTGTCCAGAATTAAAAACTGCTAGTTAAGAGAAAATATGTTTTCGAAAACTTTAAAAGAGGAGATGCATAAGTGAAAAGAAAAAGGAATGTATAAAAGCTCATTCACAATGAGGCAGTAAGTATCCAGCAGTAAAAACGTAACTAGTTGGAGGCATTTGCGCGAGGGAGCTACGACCTTTAACTGCCTACTTACTCCTTCGTCGCTTGCTGCTGACTTCGGAGGCCCTGGTAACTCAGAAATCTTCGTCACGAAAGAGCTAGCGCGTTTCACGTCCAGCAATCATTAATTAAATCGTTCCTTCGAACGACCGCTTATATTTTTGAGAACTGGACATTCCATATCTACTTCTATCAATTATTATTCATGATTGTATCACATATATGACTTCATCGCGTCATTTTTTTCCTAAAATCGCATAGTATATATTTGTATCTTGTTTAGTCCTTCCCCTACCCCCTTTCTCACCGGCAAAGTGCAAGTTGGTTCATTTTAAATTTTTATTCAAAATTTATATTCTCCCCCTCTTTTGCATGAGATCTTAGAATTTTTATTCAAGATCTCCTTGTCTCGGGTCGTTTATTTTCGGATCGACCCAATCCATTTCCACGCCCACTTCTCTGCCAGCGAACCGCCTCGGCCAATCAGATCGCAGGAAAGTGGAGCGGCTGTCCCACCGGCTGACAGACTTCGTCTGTCGCCGTTCCAGCAGAATTGTTTCTGCCCATTTAATTAAATCTTTTAAATTTTAATTTATGCAACCCCATTAATTCGGCTCTTAATTCTTAAAATTCTGATGAGGAGGTACGTCCCATTTCGGGACAGGTACTCCGTAATTGACATGCCACTTGCCACTTGAAAGAGCTAGCGTTCATTCTATAGAGTCATATGTTCGAGTCTCAGTAGCACTAAAGATGCATCATACAGAGGGAACGATGCACGCTAAATCTGACGAAGCTTAAAATATTCACGTTGGATTAAAATGGAAATTTAGAGATAGCGGTGCTAGTTCAGGTGTTGTCCTAGTAGTTCAAATGTTAATGAATTAAATGAAAGAACGTAAAAATTAATTCAAACGTCTAAATTTGGTAACAAGGCCACCATTAGATGATGCCACCATGAAATGGTTCTCTCATTTGGGGACTTTCCGTATCTGCAAAGGCAAAGTTGCTAAAATGTAGCCCCATTAGGAAAAATGTTGTTCAAAAAAGGATGCCGATGGAAAAGAGATAAGGAAGGAAACACTATTCTGGTGTAATGATTGCGAAGTTGGTCTGCGCTTCGAAAAGGTTTTCCAATTATACCATATAAAACTGATTTACTCAACTACTTACAGGTATTCACATTTTTATTTAATTTTTTTAGAAAATAATGCTCCACTAGTAGCGAACTTTACCACTCTCAGAGTGTGAGACAGCCACCTCAGTCGAATATGCAGTTGTTACAAAACCTTAAAAATCTGTATGCATGTAATTCAAAGTATCAATTTTAAACTTCTAAGTATATTTTATTTGTACTAAACATTCTATTTTTGCAAAAAGAAAAGAAAGTTGTCAATTTATGTACTCAATTCATCAAAATAACTTGACAGATGAATCTTTTCCAAGGGGTAAAAGCTTTCCCTTTTTCAACTTAAACATTTGTTTTAATCTTTTCGTTAAGCCCAAAGATTATTTCCCTACAAAGTAATACTTAAAGATGTTAGACCTTGAAACATAAATGAAGCTAAAAGAGACCGTTCGGGTACTCCAGAATTTGTTAATAAAAAGACTCGTATGAAATAGATAAATGAGAATCCTGTATTAAGCTCTTTTTTCATAATAAATAAATAAATAAATAAATAAAAGTGCAATAAAAATTGTGTGAAGTCTCGGACGTTAGTGTTAATATCTCGCGAATTTGTTTATTATTTCTTATTTGATAACAGCTATCTATATTTTATATAAATATTGAAAACAATTACTTCTAATTAAAATTAAACTGGAATATTTACGAAATGAGTTTACGGGAAACATACAGGTATAAATTATTATTTTTAACTCTTGTCTCCGTACGAAACAATTTCGTAATATAATGATGGAAAAAATTGAAGTACTTTTTTTAAGTTATAACACATGTTAGTAAGTCTAATTATAAGTCATTTATAAGTACAGTTTTTCTTGCTTTCAAAACGTATTTTTAAGACCTCGGAATAATATGAGGAAATATTATCAAACTGTAGGTCTGATCCTATTTTATGGCATAACTTTATTCATCACTACGGCCGCGGTAGCCGAGTGGTATAGGTATCGGATCGTGGCTTGCCATGTCACGAGTTCGAGCCCAGTACCACCAAAGACCCGCCGTGTAGGGCAGCGATGCACGGTGGGGCTTTAGTGGTACTGGGCTCGAACTCGTGACAAAGTAAGCCAGGATCCGATACCTATACCACTCGGCTACCGCGGCCATCAGTTTCAGAGGGCAAAGTTCTATTTTGGTGACATGCTTGACAACGATTTTTGAAATTCCATCACCAGACAAGGTTGCCAAAGAAAGTAAAACTATTCATCACTAGTTCTGCTCATAAAAAGAAGGATTATTTGTTTGGCAAACTTATCACTCACTTAGGAAACAAAAAAAATCGCCAAGTGGTGCACTAAAGTAGAATTCAATCCTAAGAACGAGTAACTTTAATATGGGAATATTTTGTGTGTCGTCATTGTAAGGGTGGTGGAGAGTGACCATTTTTCTAATCGAAAAGTATCAAATCGTATTTCCATATATCTGCTTAATAACAGATCTTAACAAAATCGGCAATAATAGAATTAAAGCATACTTATCTATTATAGTATCGAGCAATTTCGTTAAATCAAGACATCATCAAATGCTGTGATATGTGTGCATCCTTTTATGGAAAACCATTCCCTCAAATTGGTACTCACGTATTATCGCAACCTTTTGGCGACATTATACGAAACGAAGTACATGGAGGCCAATTTAGCGTGTACGACACTTAGAAAATCGGGTTGCCAATTTGGTGAGTTATTAATAGAGTTGGCAATTGTTACGATAGTACATAAGTAACTAAAAATAATATAACTGATGCTGAATGGAGTATTCCAATTGGTACCGCCCCATTTTCAAAACAAATCGGGGGCTTGTCTTATTAATAGCCTTTCAACCTGTTGCAGTAAAAGTATTCAGAAAGGCCTATTGAATTAACATTTATTAATTTTTTATGTGTATACTATGTGTGGTCATCAATAAAGTTTGCTTGGCGAGATTTGAGACGGTGAAATGGTAAAGTATCCAATAATCTTGTTCGCTTATGCTTCAAAAATAAATCATTTTTCATAGATTTCAATGCTCCCGCTAGTATTTAAATTAAATTATTTTGATCAATCGTGCCAGAAAACCTTGTTATTGTTTTTAAAAATTATTCTTTTCTTATTTTGTTGTGAAAACTGATAAAATTGGGATTTACCTTTCACGAAAAAGAAAACGGTGCATTTCTAAAAACACAAATCATTCCATAAAAAAATGCGTTGATGAGTATACCTCCTTTTTGTAAAAACATAAATAAATAAAGTGTTTAATTTTTATGAATCTTTGTCAATTTATTTGTCAAGGGCTAATATCAAAGATGCATGCACGGAAATAATGACAGCATTTGGCAACGTACTTTAATTTGGTGACACTTTTTTTATTTAAATAAAAGCTCGAATAATACAGAGTTACCAAACAAAGCACAAAAATCTTATAGTTTAGTTCACACCTTTTTGGTAACAGCGAAACAACATGGTTCAAATTTGCCCCAATAGCTCATTTTTTCTGTATTGAACAACTATCTTATACGTGACAATAATTCTCAAAGTTGGCGATAAATTAAAGTATGTACTAAAAAGGATCCAGTGAAATAAAGTGAATTTCTTGCAATTTGGCATTTTGAGAATACTATGTGAATTAGTCGTCACTTGGTGACTTAAATTCTTGCATTTTTATTGGATATGAGTACCATTACGGTAGTACCCAGTAATATGACGCCTTTATATTCCTTTTACGTATAATACGCAGTTCTCTAAACATTCTTTTGTTTAAAGAAATCCTATATTGGGTATTGTAAGACTTTCTTAGAAGCATACTGTATATAGATTTTTATATTTTGAAACGTTATTTTCAGAAACAAATGCCACGATTGGAAGTACAGAAAGCTAAAAGAAGAAAGTTCGAACTCAATTTTTGCCGAAGCGAAACGTTCTCAGCTAAACCAAGTAACGAATATTAATTCAGGAAACAGAAACGGATCACCAGACGAGGGACATGAAGAAACTAATTCTCCTTCAAGAAGTGTTTTTCCAGAATATGATATAAGTCGCACGATGCTTTCATATTGGCATAGACATCACTATGAGCTGAGAAAGGTAATCTTATTATACAAAATTCTATTTTAGTGACCTGCTTGGCGATGATTTTTGAAATTGTGCCAAAATGGTGATTAGGACTTCTAGAGATAATGGTACTGTCGATTACTAGGTGTGCGCATAAAATGAAAGGGTAGCTAGCTTGGTGAATCTAGTAATTAATTTGGTGACAAAAACAAACCGGCACCGGTAATATAAATTAGCCTATCAAGGATAAAAGGTTTTTGCGCTTGCTCAAATGCAAAAACTGTTGTTTGGTACTTACGAATTACATCATCGACCAATTTTGCCAAATCAAAAGACGTCACCAAATTTCGCGATATACAGCCAATAGTGGAAACCGTTCCCTTGCATTTTCGAACGCGGTAATAATAACGATGCCAGGTTTTAATGACATTTCTTAAATTGAGGATGTCTTTTGGTTTGTCAAAAATGGTTGACAGTATAATACATATCTACCCCTTGTTTATAAGATGCGCAAATTCTTCAGAATCTTCGCCAATTCATTGGTTGACGGGCTAATACGTAAGTACCGATTTTTTTTTCTGTTTGTGAATATTCTTTTATCAGTTTCCAAAATTAATCTTTAGCATTGATTTAATCTTTGGCAAGTACCAAATCACTAGCAAGTGCTAAAAATTACATGTAGAAAAATTAGAACAATTGTTACGTGAAGTCATTTTTCCGATATTCATGTTCGATGTAAAAAATATGTATATATAAATAATCATCACTTAAAAATATGGGTATTCACGTACTATCACAACAATGTCAACATTCAAGATAATTCGCCAAGTTGGCAACCCTGTGCTTCGTTTTATATAATGTCGCCAACACGATTGTGATAGTTCATAAGTACCAACGTATGAATATAGCCCATATTTTTTCAGTGTCAAACGTAATTGGTCAGTGTGCAGAAAAATGATTGATTATCAAAAAACTGAAATACGTTTTTCTGAAAAAATAGTCGACAGCATAGTAATTTGTCAACTATTAAAAAAAAGAAAGCAATACTTCAAATATTTTAAAGACAATTTATTTTCGTATCTAATCAATACTTTTTAAAATAATTAATTATGCTTTCAAAAGATTAATACCTTATAAAGGATAACTTATTTTTAGCTCTAATTATAATTTAAATTGTTTTTTTTAGCTTGATCCAGAACATCGATTGACAGAACCTCTTTTGAGAGTATTAAAACCAAGGAGAAGACCTACTGTTTAGGCAACATGAACCACAAATATAATATTGATTGAGATATTTTTCTTCCGAAAAATCTCCAAAATTAATTTGACTTGTGCATTTATTACTGAATTGAGCTATTTTTTTTTACGAAAAACACTGAAAGTTTTCATTTTTACTGCAATGATTCTTATTCATTATTTCTTATATAAATTATGGCTTATTTACTATTTTTTGAAAAAAAATTAAATATATTTTTATAAAAGCTCTATCACAGCAATTTCTATAGAAGTTTTTTTCCCAAAATATTTTAGCAAAATATGTTGCCATATATGTAACATACACAGATATCGATTGTATAAATAAAATCACTTGATAAATATTTGAATTTATTTGCATTCAGTTTTTATGGTTTCGTTTTATTTATTTATTTTTTATTTTGAATTTAGTCTATGGACAGTGCATAATTGCGCACAGTGTAAAATACCCTTATTAATGATTATTACTTGTTTATCAAAAATAAGCAAATTTGTTCTGTCCCATTTTATTTCAGAATTTAATTATATTCTTTCAATGCATGTATTTTTTTCCTTAAGTTCAGAAATGTGATTCTTTTGTCAACAAATTCAGAATCATAACAAGACTTTCAGAAATTTCATTTACAGATTGATTATATATATAGATTGATTTATATATATATATATATATATATATATATATATATATATATATATATATATATATATATGGATTTTCCCTTTGAAACATTTGTTAAAAGGTTGAGTCATATCCTTTTCAGAGGACCATAAATCTCAATTTTATTTATTACTGCATTCCGAAGCAGCGTCATCTAGTGAGCTTTCGTAGCTCCGGCTTGAATAATTTTTGGCAGAGGCCAACTAACCACTGCTAGTTCAACACGTCACGTCTTTACCGCATTTCCGCGCCCAGCGCGGCACCACCAGTCCTAACATCCAAGAATGAGAAAGGTTTATTTCCCCGTCTTCTAAAGGTATAACTCAACTTTTAATTAACCTAATTCCTGCATTTCTTTCTCTTTGTAAATATCCCCTTTTGTAAATATTTCCCTTTAACTTTAAATAAATTCTCTTTTACTTAAATGTTTAATGAAAAAATGTTTAAATGACTTAGATTCAATTAATAATTCATCACTCACCCTTAAATACTTACCCCTAGACAAACCACCTCGCCAATCTAAAATCCCGCCTTCTGAAGAGTCTGATTTTTATTCGAAGATTTATTCGGACTCCCACAGAAATAATTGGGGGATCACCTGGGATTTGATTTCGAAAATCTTCTCTAAATAATAAGTTGATAACCTTCTAACTCTCTTCTTCTTTTAACCCCCTCCCCCCATTTTGGGCTGCAAGCCTAATTTACAAGCGGACTGAATCGAAAATGCGGATTGCCTCTCATAACATACTAACATTTAGGTGAATAAAACGAGTCACACCTCAAGATCTTACAAGATCGCTCGCCGAAACCAAGTTATTTTCTGCCGTGTACAACAACTACAAGAGTTTCACAAGTCCAGTGAACACATCCAGGAGCCTTTGAAGTTTGTTTTCAAGTAATTAATCACACGTCGTCAACTGTATCAGGTACTTTTTATATTGTTCTTCAAAAGAAAAAAAAATCTAAAAGAATACGTGAGTCACCGTTAATTTGATTATGAAAAAATTGTTGTAGTCGATTTCATGAAGTAATTTATATTTTTAAATATGATGTGTGTTTTTCTGAAATACTATTTTTCTATGTGTATAGAAATCGTATCAATTAAAATTTTCTACAAGTATATCTTTTAAAATATTAAGAAAGTCGTACGTAATATTCAAGTTTTATTTGTATCTCATTTATTATCGAATCGCATTGAATTAATTTTATGCGTGTACGAAAAGTTTTCATTTCTTCAGTTACGTCATTGACCTTGAACTAAGAGATTAATGTTTTCCATTCCTAAACATGTTGGCAATTTAGATTACTCATATAGTGTAACATTTCTTTTTCCCGCAGCTGTGTGGTAATTAATTATTTTTTATGAGTATTCGAGAAATATATTTTGAAAGAATATGCTATGTTTTTTTAGAATTGATGAAGGATCATGAATAATCTTATTTTAATGTTGTGTTTTATCATTCAATATATAAGTTTTTTGAGTTCATTTTTGACAGAATTATTATGCTTTCTATTGAAACATGTGTTTATACTTAGAATGTGCTGAAGGGATCCTAAAAAGATTTTATTTTTATTGGTGTAATAAAAATATATATGAGATTTTTCTTAATTGAATAACTTCTAATTGTTTGCTTTTTTCAGCAAAGAACATAATATTCCTAAATTCTTTTTCATATCACAATAAATTTAATCACAGTTCCTAAACAAGATTTATATTAATTTATTTTTCTTTCAAATTCTTTTTGCATTTATTATAACGAAATGAGAACTGATATATCAAATGGTTTTAAAAAAAAAGGTTTTGTTTTTAGTTGAAATTAATGATTTGACTACTTTAAATTAAGCATTACGTATTTTAGCTCGCACTGTTGTCTTTACACGTTACTGGTTTAAAATATTTCTAAATGAATAGAATTTGAATATTTCAATGTATATTTAGTGTATTTTGATGCAATATCATTTTAACTTGAGAATTTTTGTAAATGCAAACGAGAATTGCCAATAGCAACATCATTGTTTTTGTTTGAACGCGTGACAATTTTGTTTATTCCTTTGGTTACTATCTAAACTTAAATTTAAATTTTAAAATGGCGTATCTTGGCAAAGGTCGACGCGAAGATTTATTTGTCTTCGCCACGGAATTAAATTTAAAATTCGATAAATCTATGACCATCGCCACACTTAAAGATCTAATTATTAGTAGTGAAGATTATGACGAAGAACTGACCAAAAACATACATTCAACGATTGTTGAGGATCGCAAAGTCAGAGAAGAAAATTTACGCATTGAAGAGCAAAAAGAAAAATTACGCATTGAAGAGCAAAAAGAAAAATTACGCATTGAAGAACGAGAAGAAAAATTACGCTTCGAACAAATGAGGTTAGATGAGCAAAAACGCAAATATGAATTTGAGTTGGAAAAGTTAAGAATCCAAACGCAATCCAAGTTAGGCGCTGATACATCCAAAGAAAGTAATACTAAATTTCTCGTCAAAGAAATTTCAAAGTTTATACATCGTTTTGATTTGAAAGAAGACATCAGTCTTTATCTAAAATTATTTGAACGTCAAGCGCAGAGATTTTAAATATTGATCAAGAAAAATGGGTTTCTCATCTGTTAGGCTTGTTACCGACGGAAGTATCTCACATCATAGCGAGAGAGCCTGACGATAAAGCCAACTCTTACGAACACGTTAAAGATTTACTGCTGAAACGCTTTAAACTAACTCCAGAAAAGTTTCGACAACTATTTGACACTCACCAAAAAAGCACCTGAAAGAACATGGATTGATTTTTACCATGAGTTAAACACTTTACTTCAACGGATGGATAGATGGATTGAAGATAGATACTTTCAACAAGTTATCAGATCTAATTATAACAGATCAACTCAAACGAAAAACTCCTTTTGAATTTAAAGAATATTATCTTGATGAATGGGCAAATATGAACTCCCCTGTTCAATTAGCAGAAAAACTAGAAGAATTCGAAGACTTTGAAAGGACTCTGAAACAAAAATCTAGCAGTCCATTTGTGAAGAAACAAGAATTCAGATTCACAGAAAAGAATCGCAGATATGAAGCACCAGGAAAATTCGAGTATAACAGGAAAGATAAGAAGTTTCCAGCGTCAACGAATTACAACAAACATTACGAAGCCCCTGTTACCAAGTACGAATCTGTTAAAAGATATCAAGACAGCGCGCAGAAAAGGTATTACAATAAAAATTACGAGAAACACTCAAATCACAATGCTTCCAAGCATATGCTCAGACGAACTATTCAAAATCGCAGAAATTCAAAGAACCTCCAAAAGAAACTTGCACACTCATCGTTAAGGAAGGTTTACGTACTAAAGAGATATTTTTTGGAAAGGTGAAAATTACGGCGCTGATAGACAGTGGTAGTACCGTAAGTTTGCTTCGAGAAAATACGAGCAGAAGAATAATGGATCCAACAAAATTATCGAAGAACAAGATGCTTCTCACAGGTATTGGTGAAGTACAAGTGACAACTATCGGTTCCTTTGAACATAAGTTCAAAATACATGATGAAAATTACTCGTTAACTTGGCATGTTGTACCGACTGATAAATTAAAATTCGAAGCAGTTATTGGATCAGATCTTTTGGAACAAGCATCGATAAGTTTTACTAAAGAAGGAGTTAAATTCCACAAATATGAGAATCATGCACAGCTTATGCAAATCTCTGCTGAAAATCTTCAAGAAGAACTAGACCTACGTCATGTTGAAAATCGTCAAATCAAGAAGGAACTTGAAAAGTTAATTCAAGACTACAAGCCAGAAAAAACAGCATCTACTGACGTCACAATGAGAATTATTTTAAAAGACGAAGAACCAGTCTGTCAACCTCCTCGTCGACTAGCTTTCACAGAAAGACAAGAAGTAAACAAACAGATAGAAGAATGGCTCAACGAAGGCATTATACGTCCGAGTTCTGCGGAATATGCAAGTCCAATCGTAATGGTAAAAGAAAGATGGATCTTCGAGAACGTGCATTGACTACAGAAAATTGAATCAGAAGCTTGTGAAAGATAAATTTCCGTTACCTATCATCGAAGATGTTTTAGACACTTTGCAAGAAGCAAAGGTATATTCTACATTAGATTTACGAAATGGTTTCTTTCACGTCGATGTTGACGAAGATTGCAGAAAGTATACATCCTTTATCGTCCCAGATGGACAATTTGAATTCAACAAAGTTCCTTTCGGACTAAGCACAAGTCCAGGAGTTTTCCAACGCTACGTATCAAGTATATTTAGAGATCTTACTCGGAAAGGAATTGTAATCAGTTATTTAGATGATCTCGTCATTCCAGCGAAAAACGAACAGGAAGGTCTCGAAAAACTTAAAATTATTTTTGAAGTCGCAAAGAAATACGGATTAGAAATTAAGTTCAAGAAGTGCCAATTCTGAAAAAAAAAAAAAATGAATTTCTAGGTCACATTGAAGAAAGCGGAACTATTAAACCATCTCCCACGAAGACACTAGCTGTCCGAAATTTTCCAGAACCAACAACAATAAAACAAATACAAAGTTTTCTTGGTTTAACTGGATATTTCCGCAAGTACATCAAGGATTATTCAAAGATAGCTAAACCACTTAGCGATTTAACAAGAAAAGAAAACCTCTTTTTTTTTTTTTTTCGGGACTCAACAAAAGAAGCATTTGAAAAATTGAAGAAAATCATGTCCGAAGGCCCAATCTTGCACCTTTACAAGTATGGAAGAAAAACAGAACTGTGCATACAGACGCCTGTAAGCAAGGGTACGGCGCAATTTTGTTACAAGAAGCAGACGATGGAAAGTTACATCCCGTTTACTACAAGTCGAAAAAGACAAATACAGCAGAAGAAAAGTATGACAGCTACGAATTAGAGGTACTAGCAATTATCAACGCATTAAAGAAGTTTCGTGTTTATCTTTTAGACAACACTTTAAAATAGTAACTGACTGTTCAGCATTTCAGAAGACTATGCAAAAAAAGGAGCTAATTACTCGCATAGCCAGATGGGCGCTTCAATTAGAAGAATTTGATTATGAAATAGAGCACAGAGCTGGAAGTCGTATGAAGCACGTCGATGCTCTTAGCCGATATCCCGTAATGATGGTATGCAATGATACATTAACTTCAAAGCTTAAAAAACGCACAAAAGGAAGATGACAACATCCAAACATTGAAATCACTTCTAGAGAAGCAAGAATCAGAAGAATTTTTTGAGCGAAATGGTATACTCTACAAGTACTTAAATGGTCGAGAATTAATTGTAACACCTAAAGCAATGCAAGCTGAACTAATTAAATTGATTCACGAAAATGGTCATTTCTCAGTAGGAAAAACAGAAGAAATTGTGAAACAGGAATTTTTATCCCAAATTTATCCAACGTCGTTAAAAATGTAATAGCTAATTGTGTTCCATGTATCTTAGCTAATAAGAAAACTGGCAAAAAAGGAAGGGTTTTGAATCCTATTTCTAAGGAAAGCATTCCTTTAAGTACGTACCATGTTGACTTCATTGGTCCTTTACCCTCCACAAACAAAAGTTATCAACACATTTTCACCGTAGTAGACGCATTTACCAAATTTATTTGGCTATATCCCGTCAAAACTGTGTCTGCTGAAAGTGCCCTCGAAAAACTAAAACAACAGCAGAAAACCTTTGGTAATCCCATCAGAATTATCTCTGATAGAGGTTCAGCGTTCACTTCAAAATTATTCAACGACTACTGTGATGAAGAAAACATTCAACATCTACAAAACGGACAAGTTGAACGAATTCATCGAACTTTGATTCCAGTTCTCACCAAACTATCATTAGACGACTCAACGAAATGGTACAAATACGTCGACAGATTACAGAGAATACTAAATAGTACTATAAGTCGCAGTACAAAATGGACACCATTCGAACTATTAGCGGGAATCAAAATGCGTAACAAGGAAGACATCCTAATCAAAGTCTTACTTCTAGAAGAAATGGCGAAAGAATTACTAGAACAACGCGAATTTTTAAGAAACGATGCAAAAAAGAACATCGAAACCCTACGGTCTGAAAATAGAAAGACGTATAACAGAAGAAGAAAGAAAGCTTCGTTATACAAAGAAGGTGATTTAGTAGCCATCCAAAGAACCCAATTTGGAGCTGGACTGAAACTAAGACCAAAGTTCTTAGGCCCTTACAAAGTAACAAAAGTTAATTCCAAGGATAGGTATGAAGTGGAAAAGGTTGGTCAGCACGATGGACCGAACTCAACCACCACCTCAGCTGATTTGATGAAACATTTTTATGCTTAATTGAATTTTTTTTATTTGTTACTATTTTTAATTTTTCTCATATCCCTCTTGAGAAATTAATAGATGTTCTATGGTAACACTCGTTTCCATTAATCATTTTATATTCACTTGTAATATTTATTATATTTTCGTATTATTCATTACCTTTCTAATGATGCGAAGGATTTTTTTTTATGGTTTAGTTAATTGTAGATCACAACATAGAATATTTTGTTTTTATATGCTCTATTTTAGGTCCTGAATTGTGAATATTAGGTATACATCTTTTCATCTGTAATATTTTATTTTATTATCTTTAAGAATCGTATTATTTGACTTTATTGCATCCATATTCCAATAATCATCAAATTTATAGTTGTAACTAAAAATAGTTTGTATTTAAAGTACTTTAGCTCTCAACATTTTGTAAGAGCTGAGAGACCAGCTGTGTCAGGAGAGGGTGATTTTGTAGGATTTTCCCTTTGAAACATTTGTTAAAAGGTTGAGTCATATCCTTTTCAGTGGACCATAAATCTCAATTTTATTTATTACTGCATTCCGAAGCAGCGCCATCTAGTGAGCTTTCGTAGCTCCGGCTTGAATAATTTTTCGGCAGAGGCCTACTAACCACTGCTTGTTCAACACGTCGCGTCTTTACCGCATTTCCTCGCCCAGCGCGGCACTACCAGTCCTCAAACCACCTCGCCAATCTAAAATCCCGCCTTCTGAAGAGTCTGATTTTTATTCGAAGATTTATTCGGACTCCCATATATATATATATATATATATATATATATATATATATATATATATATATATATATATATATATTTCGTTTCTTATAACATTTAAACATCTTTACGAGTGTTTCTCAAACAGTGGGGTGCCCCCTTGGGGGCGTAATAACTCTATAAGGGGGGCGCGAGCATATTGAAAAATCGAAAACAAAAGTTATTTAAAAATTATTAATTTACTGAAAGTAAACAAACAAAATACTTTCTGATATAATAAAATATAGAATACACATCTACATGGATATAATACGCTGATAAATGTAATAGCATTGTACAATGTATATTTTATTATTAATTTAACAATACTAAGTTAAGAACCAGTGACCCCATGGGCTTGTACTAACCGTTATCTTGATAATTCGTACGGTTTATAATTAATTCCTTAACTGACAATTGAAAGTTACGCAATTCGCTCCCCAATTCCACCGCTTACCACGTAGACGAGCGAATTTAGATGCTTTTTTGAGGGGGAGGAGAAAAGAAATAAATAAGCAAATCCTCTGAAATAAGTCAATCCTTCGCAAGCACTGTCAAAGTCCTTTTATTGCATTCCAAAGCCCTCTGAATAATTTTATGGATAGCCCTTCAAAGAAAAGATTGTACTTCGGAAAGACGTATATATTTATACGTCCAGAAAATTAATGCTTTGGCTGAGTGAGACGTTTATATACGTCGGTGGCACATAAGAGGTTAAAGTCGTAATGTAGCTTTAGTGTCAAAGTATAGCATTATTGAATTCAATACATTGTTATTGTATGGTGGGGGGCGCGATGAAAATGATGATTGAATAGTGGGTCGCGTATATTGAAAGTTTGAGAAGCACTGGTTTAATGTTTATTTTGATTTCAATGGAGATCACGTGTTGGTCTTTATCATGTGACCATCATGAATTGAGCCCATTAAAATACACAAATGGCTTTATGTTCAAATTTAAAAACCTTATTCCGTAAATCGAATACGTTTCGGAAAGAAATGTTTGCTCAGTGTCATCATTTTCATTATCATGATCGCGCTGCTATTTAATTCATGATAGTGTATCATCTCTCTATATAAAAATGGTTGTTTTCTTTGAAATCGCATCACTCCGACACCGTTCAGCCAACCACTATGAAAATTGGCATACATATGTATTTTTTTGTACTATCCATTTTGTTGCAACTCCCCACCAGGTGGCGCTACAGCATATCTTCTGTACCGTTCCATCCATCGCCAAGTCGCCAACATGGTCACCAACTTGGTTCTATCACCAACATTTCCCTGTGTTTCATAAAAGGTCATTGAGTCATCATTATAATATAAGGAACGGCGTTGCTTGCGAATATTACAAATTTAACAAAAATTAAATACAACAGAAAATAATATTAACGTATTACACATCCAGATATAAATTATTTACTCTATTTTAAGCGTTCATTACACAAAATGTGTAACAATATGTTACGTTTGCTGAACAGAGATCAGCTTAGGAAGACTTTCAGACTTAAAGTTTAACAAATAAAGGGTTTTTGTTCCCCTGAGATATACAAATTTTTTTTTTGTTTAATTTGCAATTCACTCTCATTAAAAACTTCTTTATCCTTCAATCTATATTGTTTGATTTTTAGTTCACCCGTGCGAAAAACGTGTATACCAGCTAGTATGAATTAAACCAGGGGTGGGCAGTCTTTTCGAGAGCGCGGGCTACTTTACTTTTTTCAAAGTGTTGCAGTCCACCCAGTGGCGTAGATGTAGTGAACTCAAAGAAAGTATACAATACATTCGGACCTCCATTTTACGAAATTCTCTATTTAGCGAACTTTTTCCTGGAACCAATAGCATTTTACAATTATCTTCGTAAAATAACCTCCAATTAACGAAGTGCATTTTCCATTCAACGGAGTTTCCTCTTATGATTCGATTTTTTCCTCCGTATTTTTTAAAATATCGTATTTACTCGAATCTAAGCCACACTTTTCCCCAATGTTAATGCTACTAAAAATTGGGCATGGTTTAGAATCGAAAGGAAAAAATTTGTTGGATGGGGTATTTAGAGCAATAACAGTTCCATGCATGTGCTTAAAAGTTTATAATACTGATAAAATGACTGATTATTCACTTCTTATTTTAGTTTTCCTTTTAAATTTATTCTAATTTCATAAAATTGGATATCGATAAACCGTTTTAGACTATTTTTCAATTTTCATAAAATCTTGTTGACAATTTTGAACACGTAGACCTTCGTATGATGGAATGATTATTAGGACTTAGTGAAGGCGGTCACCTAAAAATGTCTTGGCGGTCCACCGGTCGATCGCGATAGACTTAATGTTCTCCCCGGAATTAAACAATAGCGCGTAGCAAAGTTACGGCAAAAAGCGGTTTCACAAAATCGAATATCAACTATTTTATTCCAAAAAGCTATCAATCTTTAAAATAGAATTTTTTTAACTATCGTACGTAAAAAATTTCAAATTTTGTTTTATAATAAAATTATTTTCCGAAGCTACAATATTAGTAACTATGTTTTACGTAAAAAAAAATTACTGTGAAAGGTCACCTTGGACAGTTAAAAATACAAATTACGGAATAATATAAGAGTAGCATTTGTTCTCATCGTTTGAAAAAAAAATCAAAAATTAAATGAAAATGCTTGATTCAGAATATTACATATTTTTGTAGGTAATATACTAAAATATTCCATCATAGGACATAAGTAGATGTATTGCATAGAATATTTAAATTAATTTTTCCCGTCATTTTGAGATTTATCGAACGTTATATTGTTATTGTAATTTCAGCAATTCCTTTTAAATTTGGAGAATGTAAAATGTATGTAACTGCATGAAACAATCTGATAAAATAAGATTAAAAAAAAAGGATTGTGTACTTACACACTGGTGTGCAAAAATTAAGGACGAGACGGTTTTTTCAATATAACTTTGTACAAAAGCTTTCCAAATCATCACATTTAATACCGTAAGATCCCCAATACGTAAGGACATGTGTAATGTAAGCAACACTTACTAAAAGAGAAATCAGAGGGATAAAAAGAAGCTTGATTGAAAAAGTAGCATGGAGCGCAATGCGACTGAAGGCCGAAACATCCCTGTGATGGGTGTCCAGCAAGAAACATCCGGTCTTTAGTAGGGGATATGATCTCCCCCGACTGCTAGGCAGGTTTCACAGCGTCTGCCCATGCTGAGAATGAGGGTGTCAATGAGTTGTTGAGGCATTGCTGCCCATTCGTCTTGCAGCGCCAATCGAAGCTCCCGAATCGTTACTGGTGGTAAGGTACGAGCTGCCAAGCGTCTGCCTAGAAAATCCCATACATGCTCGATGGGATTGAGATCCGGAGATCGTGCCGGCCAATCCATACGTTCAATATCCTCACTCTCTAAGAGCTGTTCGGCAGCTACTGTGCGATGACATGGTGCATTGTCGTCCATAAAAAAGGAACTGCAGACCCATAGCGCCTCTAAAAAGACGTACATATGGAAGAAGAATCTCGTTACAATAACGGGTCCCGTTGGCTGAACCTGCGTCGAAGATGTGAACGTCTGTACGACTACCAAGCATGATGCCTCCCCAAACGAGAACACCGCGACCTCCATACCTGTCCCTTTCAATGATGTTCGAGGGATGATTGCGGCTTCCCAGCTCTCTCCAAATGAATATGCGACGAGAATCGCTACTCAAACTGAATCTGCTCTCATCTGTAAAGAGTACTCGTCCCTATTCATTGTCTCTCCAATTTCGGTGTTCCCGGCACCACAGAGAACGCCTTCTCCGATGGGCAGGCGTTAAAGGTACACACCGTACAGGGCGTCGTGCAAACAGACCACCACCGTGCAGTCTTCTGGCCACGGTAAAACGCGATATCGGTCGTCCAGTCGCCTGTGTCGTGTGTAGCGATTTCTCCCGATGTCTGCCGCCTGTTTCTTCTGGCCTGTAAGATAATGTACCGGTCATCTGCTGGTGTGGTTCCTAGTGGAAATTTCGTGGACGACCACTACTGAACCCCCGGATAGCTGTTCCTGTAGTTTGAAATTGTTTGACGTTAAAGAAACGACGCGTGAGACGTCACAAATATTTAAAGTTAATACTCGTGAATCTAGAAACGTGAACGCCTATCTAATCGTTGCCAAAAAATAGTTTGTTGATCTTCTCTTATGGTTAAAAGAAATAGTAATATTGCATAAAAATTTTTAAATTACCTTTCATTCATTAGGCTTAACCACCGCTTCAGTAAAAACAGGTATGTTATATGGAGCAGCAAATACCCTATTTCAGTAAAAACGTTGCAAGTTGATCAATGTAAACGTTATGAACTATTTTCAATCCGGCAAAAGCAAAAAATTACAAAAGATTTTTCCTGATTTACAAGTACAATTTTAAATATTAACAAATGCAATTTTAAAAGTTAACAAAATAATATTTACAATTTAAAAAATATTCAAAAACAAATAATTATTTACATTTTTAACCGTTTGGTGTATTGTGTTGAGTGTCAAAGTAAAATTGCAGTGATTTTACAAAAAATAAACTTTATTTTCCAACATAACAAATAATTAAGTTCGAGTTTATATATTCCCTTCGTCAGAGTGGAATTCTAGGCCGTAGCCGAGTGGTATAGGTATCGGATCGTGGCTTGCTTTGTCACGAGTTCAATCCCAGTACCACTAAAGACCCGCCGTGTAGGGCAGCGATGCACGTTAAATCTGTCGAGAGCTGAAACGTCCTCCCGTTGGTGTGGTGTGGTAGTTAGGAGAGGGGGGGTGCCAGCTCAGGTGTCGTCCACTTCACATGACCATGTTTCAAAATTACGTGGTCCGTCGCCAAAAGCCCTCGAGTAGCTGAACAGTGCGACGTTAAGATTCAGTCAAACAATCAATCAATCAGAGTGGAATTTGGGAAGATAGAAGAAATGCCAGAGGACATTTCTTCTGACCAATGAAATTCAATAGTCGGTTTTAACAGCCAATAAGACGTAAGGATCAAGAATCCGTTACTATGAGTAAGGATGATCCGTCATTATTAATAATGATGATGCGATATTATGAAAGTACACTACAGAGTATCCCCCCAGTGACGAAGGGAACGGCATAAAAAATATATATATAAATATAAAAATGTGTGTTGTTTACAAAAATAAGGCACTATAAAATACATAAATTGCAATAGCACATACAATTATTTATATAAACAATACAATAAAAGATATACATATATAAATTACTAAGAAGGGATTTGAATTAGTAAGTTAATCTCTTAGGAAAATGCACGTGCCTTCCAGAACGTGTGGTTCTGATATTTTTATCAACAACAGCTTTATCTTCAATTTGTTGCTTGGTGAGAGGTGGTTCAAAGTTTGAATTACCCTTTTGTGAATTAAAATCTTCTGAAAATTCAAAAGCTGGCTTGCATCTGTCTATAGTGACAGTCACATTTTTATTATTTATACAAATTGCAAAATTTTTATCAGATCTACTTTTAACCAAATGAGGTCCAGTGTAAGGTGAAGTTAAAGGGGGTCGAATTTTGTCATTTCTAAGAAAAACGTGTGTGCATGTACTTAATGATGGGTGTACATAGCTCTTCGTACAACTATGATAATCAGGGGATATTGGGCTAAGTTTTCTCATCATGGAAATTAACTTCGAAACATAAGTGGGTGTCACAGACGTTTGAAGAGATTATGAAGGTATGAGAATAGATGGTAAACGTAAAGTAGTACCATAAACTAGTTGAGAGCTTGTTGCTTTTAAATCGTTCTTCATTGCTGAAAGTAATCCTAACAATACGATAGGCAAAATATCGGTCCAACCAGTGTCCTCATGGGCAATAATAGCACTTTTGAGATGCCTGTGGAATCGTTCTATCATTCCATTACTTTGTGGATGGTAAGAAGCTGAATGGATTCTATGGCTACCCATCATGTTAGTAAGCTCTCTCATTAGAGAAGACTCAAAAATTGTCCCTTGATCAGTTGTAACTGTAACAGGTGTGCCGAAACGAGAAATCCAACCATTTAAAAGTGCACGAGCAGTGGTTTCTGCCAAAATGTCTTCGGTAGGAATAACTTCAGGCCACCTGGTATACCTGTCTATGATTGTAAGACAATATTTATATCCTTTGGATGGTGGATAGGGTCCAATATAGTCAATATGAATGTGGGCAAATCGAGCATCGGGTAGAGCAAATGTGCTAAGTGGAGCTTTGGTATGTTTGAATACTTTTGCTCGCTGACATTTTTCACAACCTCGAACTCTGTTTTTGATGTCTTTTCTCATTCCTGGCCAAAAGAAACGCTTATAAATTAAATTCCAGGATGGGATAGAAAAGTCAGATTTTGAAATACCACTTGTCTGTGAGATTTTTAGGAACGAAAGGTTGAGGGGTTTCAAGTGAC
This sequence comes from Trichonephila clavipes, assembly GCA_019973935.1. Taxonomy (NCBI): domain Eukaryota; kingdom Metazoa; phylum Arthropoda; class Arachnida; order Araneae; family Nephilidae; genus Trichonephila; species Trichonephila clavipes. The sequence goes on along the minus strand of BMAU01002031.1, from coordinate 668,404 downwards.
TTATCATAATATAAAAAAACGTCTTCAAAGGGAAAATATTGTTTTTCTAGTTTAATAGAAGAATCTGCTTTAAGGAAAGATTGAATTTCAGAATCTTGAAGTTGTGCTTGAGCAAACTTTTTGTAGTCTAAAATGGGTGGTTTTATAATTGCATCAATTCCTACTCTAGATAATGCATCTGCAACTTTGTTTTCTCTTCCAACACATAGCGAATATCTGTGGAAAATTGTGAAATATAAACGAGATGTCTTAGTTGACGTGGGGTACATTTATCTGGTTTCTGCTTGAAAGCGTATGTTAGGGATTTTTGATCAGTATATAAAGGGTGTTTTTTTAGAGGTATAGAACTTTAAATTGCAATAAAACAACGATGTATTATTCGATTGACATGAATTTTTTTTATTCGAAAGATAATCTTGTGGCATTACATTTTAAATATGATTTCTGGCATATGACTGCCACGGCTGGCTCGGATGTAGTCCAATCTGGACGTCCAATTTTCGATGACTTTTTCCAACATTTGTGGCCGTATATCGGCAATAACACGGCGAATGTTGTCTTTCAAATGGTCAAACGTTTGTGGCTTATCCGCATAGACCAATGACTTTAAATAGTTCCACAGAAAATAGTCTAGCGGTGTTAAATCACAAGATCTTGGAGGCCAATTCACAGGTCCAAAACTTGAACTTAGGCGGTCACCAAACGTGTCTTTCAATAAATCGATTGTGGCATGAGCTGTGTGACATGTTGCGCCGTCTTGTTGGAACCACAGCTCCTGGACATCCTGATTGTTCAATTCAGGAATGAAAAAGTTAGTAATCATGGCTCTATACCGATCACCATTGACTGTAACGTTGTGGCCTTCATCGTTTTTGAAGAAGGATTCCACCAGTCCATAAAGCGCACCAAACAGTCAGTTTTTATGGATGTAACGGTGTTTCGACATACACTTGGGAATTAGCTTCACTCCAAATGCGGCAGTTTTGTTTGCTGACGTAGCCATTCAAAAAGAAGTGCTTTCATCGCTAAACAAAATTCGCTTATGAAAATCGGGAATAACGGCAATCTCGTTTTGGGCCCATTCGACGAATCTATGCCTTGCTTGATGATCGTTTTGATGAATTGCCAAACCAAACTGAGAATAAATCACTTGACAGCTGTTAAATCGGTCGCCATCTTGGAAAGTAATGCCAACTTAAACTTCTATACCTGGAAAAAATACTCTTTATAATAAATTCGCGACCTTCAAGCATGTGTCTAAATTTTTTTATTTAAGTATATATTGCCAAAAGTTCTCGATCATAAGTAGACCAATTTTGTTGAGTTTTAGAAAGCTTTAAAGATAAAAATGCTATTGGTTCCCAGTTACTATTAGAAAGTTGCATCAAGGAACTACCAATTGCGAAATTTGATGCATCGGTCCAAACACTTAAAGTAGCACCAGGAATCGGATGCTTAAGAGTTGCATCAGCTAATGCTGTTTTAGCAGCAGTAAATCAATTTTCCGCTTCTTCAGTCCATTAAAGAGGAGTTTGCGGATTTTTCGAAGAACGACATTGTTTCTTTTTGTTTGTGTGACCTTCTAAAAATTTTATTAGGGGTGCTAAAATGTGGGCTGCTTTAGGAATGAATCTTCGATAAAAATTATACATTTCTAAAAATCTACGTAATTGCGTTAAAGTTTTGAATTTTTGAATTTGAAAGTTTTGAATAGCATTGACTCGATCAGGAAGAGGTGAAATTCCTTCACTGGAAACTTGAAATACAAGACATTTTAAACTATCTACATCGAAAGTACATTTTGAAGGTTTAATCGTTAAGCCATAACAATCAAGTCTTTCAAAAAGTGCACGGAGATTAGTAGTATGTTCTTGAACATTTTGAGATGCAATTAAGATATCATCAATAAAAGCATAAACACCTTTGAGACCACGAGTAACTTCGTCGATAAATCTTTGAAAAGTGCTAGCCGCATTGCACAAACCAAACTGCATTCGAGTGCTTTCGAAGAGACCAAATGGAGTACAAATAGCAGTTTTATGTATGTCTTCGGAAGCAATCGGAATTTGGTGAAACTCTTTAACAAGATCAATATGAGAAAATATTTTTGCCCCATGTAGATCACTTGTAAAATCAAGAATGCTAGGAATCGGATACTTATCCTTTTTTGTTTGAGCATTTAATGCTCTAAAATCGCCAACAGGGCGTTAATCATTGCTTTCTTTTTTAGGAACCATATGCAATGGGGAAGAATAATTACTACTGGATGGGCGCATGTGGTCTAAATCCAACATGTGCTGAAATTCCATTTTCGCAATTTTTAATCTGTCTGGAGCCATGCGACGGGTGGTCCAAACAGGTGGTCCAAAAGTATCAATATAGTGAACTACATTATGCTTAACTGTTTGGTTTGCACAAGGTGGTTTTACAATATCAGGAAAATCATTCAACAATTTAGAAAAATCATTATCAATAACATGAGTTTTAATTGAGAAAATATTAGAATTTCTAATAATACAATGACAATTTAATTTTGTAGAAACATCAAATAAAGTACGATTTCTTAAATCAGGTTTTATATTAAAATAATGTAAGAAATCTGCACCAATAATAGCATTAGACACATTACAAATAAAAAATGGAAAAACAAAATTTCGTCTTAAACCTAAATCTAATGACATTAATTTACGCTCATGCACTTGAATGGGTGTACCATTTGCAGCAATAAAAAATTGAACTGGAGAAGATTGTTTTATGTTGGATTTACGATCGCGAACGAAAAGGCGACAGGAAGTCAAAGGCAAGGCATACGTCGCCACTACTCCTGCCCGTTCAAGTTTTTCTGGAAAGAACAGGGCTGAATACATTTTCTTGCCTTTGTGGCAAATTTATTATGATACCAACATAAATTCGATGCTTTTGTCTTAGGACTCTTTCCGCGATGGCGAGAATCGAAACGATTTCGAGAAAAACTTCTCGATTGTCGTAGTTCTTTTGCCTCCTGTCGTAAAAGTTCAACTCTTTGAGGAGTTTCGATTCACTACTATCATCAGAATTGGCGCTGGAATATTTTGATACAGCACTTACCTGTACAGGTGTTACCTCTAAAATACGATCAGCTACTTCTTTTTGAGCTGTAAGGGGTGGAATACTTGCAAGGATGAATTGCACATTAGGTGGTAACTGCTGTAAAAATAATTCCAAAAGAAGTGAATCAGTCACGTTCTGCGATTCTGATCGCCGTTGCATCACTCGAAATAATTCCGATGGCTTTCGATCTGCTCTCTGGCTAAAAGACGGCGAATTTCCTGGCTTTTGCTTTCACCGCCTCGGGCAATAACTTCATCTTTCAATTTTGAATAAGGATTTATGCTCCCAGGTGAAAGAATTACGTCTCCAACTGCCATTGCCGCATCAGGAGATAAATGGGCTACGCAATAACTATATTTAGTGCGTTCGTCGGTTATTGGCTTGGGAACTGCCAATTCGAAAGTTGATTCAAGAATCCCGAACCATAGCGCAGGATCTGCTGAAACACAAAAGCTGGAATTTTAACCGCTGAAATATCCTCCATATTTACGGAAGGCACAGGCAACGTCGGAAAAAAAATTTTGATTTGAAGTTTTTAAATTTTATATTCAAAGAACGGGTCACCATTTTTGGTGTATTGTGTTGAGTGGCAAAGTAAAATTGCAGTGATTTTACAAACATAAACTTTATTTTCCAACATAACAAATAATTAAGTTCGAGTTTATATATTCCCTTCGTCAGAGTGGAATTCTGGGAGGATAGAAGAAATGCCAGAGGATATTTCTTCTGACCAATGAAATTCAATAGTCGGTTTTAACAGCCAATAAGACGTAAGGATCAAGAATCCGTTACTATGAGTAAGAATGATCCGTCATTATGAGTAATGATGATGCGATATTATGAAAGTACACTACAACCGTTATAAACCTTTTTTTTTTTAAAATTAAATCTGCTATCGGTAAAAACAGGAACGAATTGTAACGTTAACAAATTTGAAAAATGATTATATGAATACATAATTTGTAGTTGAAACAATAGTCTCCTTGTTAGTTTATAAATTTTCAGTAGAATTTTTACTATAGATATTGTTACGAATTTTGTGTAAATAGTGTAAATAATTTGTATTTGAGTGTTTATTGCATTTATATTGTCACGGAGTTCGAAAGAAGTACACAGTTCAATTAAACAAACAATTAGATTTATTCTAACGCTGGGAGCTCGATACAACACTGGACTGAGAACATGCCCAACTGGCGATGAACTCTGCTTTTATACACTTCGGAATATTCGAGAAATACCCAGTATGCACTCTAAAGAATGATCTGGATTCATCTAGAACCTAGAGAAACAATACATTAAAAACGAGAACAAAATTCCAGTCATTGGATAAATCTGCCGGGGCCGGGATCCGAACCCGAGACCTGAGGAAGTTTAGTCCAACGCTCTGCCAACTCGGCTATCGGGACTTGTAGCAAATTATGCGTGCGGCATTGCTCCCCTCGAAAAAGAAGACAGCGCCCCGCTGTCATTTTGTTCAAGGGTCTTTATTCTGGAACGAGTGATGGGTCCTTTGTATGATTCTTTGGGAGGAATATCCTCGGTTTCGATTTGCTCGGCGGGATCATGGTACGGTTTCATACGCAGTACATGGACAACTTCTCTTAGTTTTCTTTTTCGTGTGAAGCAGGATCAAAATCTTGAACTGCGTAAGTCACGGCTGATAAACGGCGTAGCACCTGATACGGTCCGAAATACCTTCTTAATAGTTTTTCGGGGAGAGACCGACTTTTCTCACTGGAGTATAAATCCATACGAGATCTCCGGGAGCGTAGGATACCATTTGGTGTTTGGAATTGTAACGTCGACGATCTTTGTCTTGAGCTCTCAGAGTGTGCACTCGGGCTAGTTGTCGTGATTCTTCGGCTCTGGCTGCTATCTTGGTGATGTTATTGTCATCAAAATCGTTAGGACAGAATGGTAGCATTGTATCTAGTGTCATTTCCGCTTCACGACCATGAAGTAAATAGAACGGCGTAAAACCTGTGGTCTCTTGTTTAGCGGTATTATAAGCGAAGGTTACAAATGGTAGAATTTCATCCCAATTTTTCTGCTCTACATCCACATACATTGACAACATGTCGGCCAAGGTCTTATTGAAGCGCTCCGTCAGTCCATTTGTTTGGGGATGATACGCCGTTGTGAAACGATGATCAATGTTACACAAGTCGACGAGAGAGAAACAAGTCTGGATCGAAAGACGGCTCCACGATCTGTGATAATTACTCGAGGAGCTCCATGCCTGAGGACAATTTCTTCAAGTAAGAACTTCGCTATTTCGTCGACGTCGGCTGTCGGCAAGGCTTTTGTTATTGCATATCGCGTTGAGTAATCCGTGCAGACTATTATCCATTTGTTTCCATGAGCAGACTTTGGAAATCTCCCAAGGAGATCAATTCCAATGCGATGGAAAGGAGCTATAGCTGGAGGGATGGGAACTAAACGTCCAGGTGGTCGTTGAGGAACGGATTTTCTCCTTTGGCACTCCCGACAATGCATGACATACCGAACGACATTTCGGTACATTCCCGGCCAGTAAAATCTCTTGCGAATCCTGTCATAAGTTTTCGCAAAACCAAGGTGTCCTGCGGTGGGGGCGTCATGAAAGTGCCTTAGTATGTCTGCTCGTAGATGTTTAGGAATGACTGGTAACCACAACTTTCCATCTGGATCAAAATTCTTCCTGCAAAGGATACCGTCGATGAATCTGAATTCTTCGTTTTTGGATGAGTTGCTCAAAAGTTTTAATTTCGCAAGGTCTTTATCTTTTTTCTGTTCCATCGCAAGGTTCATACTCGTCGTGACTGCTAAAAATTTGTCTGGTGTTTCCGTTTCCTCTTCCACTGGATTTCTCGAAAGAGCGTCGGCGTCACTATGCTTCTTACCGGTTTTATATTTTACGTCAAAATCATGCTCTTGAAGTCGGAGGGCCCATCTGGCAAGCCTTCCTGAAGGATCCTTTAAATTCATGAGCCAGCACAAGGAATGATGGTCAGTTACAACAGTAAAGTGTTTTCCGAATATGTACGGCTGGAACTTGTTGGTAGCCCATACGATGGCAAGACATTCCCTTTATGTGGTGGAATAATTCTTTTCGGCTTTTGTCAGAGTTCTAGAAGCGTATGCTATAACTTTCTCGACATTATTCTGAATTTGTACTAGGACAGCTCCGATACCGTACCCGCTTGCATCAGTATGGATTTCTGTAGAAGCTCTTTCGTCGTACATCCCCAATACTGTGTGGATCCGAAGTAAGTGCTTTCTTAAGACTGTGAAATGCTTCCACCTCTTCAGGACCCCAATGAAACTCCACGCCACTTTTCAGAAACGACTGCAAAGGTTCGGCGAGATAACAGAAACCTTTAATAAACCTAAAGTATGAACAAAGGCCAAGAAAACTTCGTATGTCATGTATATTCTTTGGAGGGGGAAAATTTCTTACGGCTTTTATTTTGTCGGGATCGGGACGAACGCCATTACTAGATACAAGATGGCCTAGAATCTTTACTTCTTAGGCAGCAAAAAGACACTTCTTTGAATTTAATTTAAGACCAGCTTCTTGAAGACATTTTAGAACAAGTCTTAATCGTATAATATGGTCTTCAAAAGTTTCTGAAAACACTATTATGTCATCTAGGTAACAAAGACACATAGTCCATTTAAAATGGCGTAGCAAATTGTCCATCATTCTCTCGAAGGTCGCAGGTGCATTACAGAGACCAAACGGCATGACTTTAAACTCGTATAAGCCTTCGGGGTAATAAATGCCGTCTTTTCACGATCCGCTTCGTCTATTTCTATTTGCCAATAACCAGATCGGAGATCCATGGAAGAAAAGAACTTGGCACCTTTCAGACAGTCGAGCGTATCGTCAATACGAGGTAGAGGATAAACGTCTTTTTTTCGTGACGCTATTCAGCTTGCGATAATCGACGCAAAAACGCCAACTACCGTCTTTTTTCTTACGAGCACAACGGGTGATGACCAAGGACTTTCAGAGGGTTGGACGATACCTTCATCAAGCATTTTCTGAACCTCTTCATGAATGATGCGTCTTTCAGTCGGCGAGACTCTGTAGGCTCGTTGGTTGATTGGAGCATGATCACCAGTAAAAATCCTGTGTTTCACATTCGTCTTCGCGGCTGTCGACTTGTCGGTCTTCGTGAAAAGCCCAGAAAATTTCCGGAGTAGTTCGGATAGCTTGTTTCTCTGTTCGTCACTTAACTCGGGTGACATCATTAACGAACAATTCATCTGTGACTCCGAAGTTTCTTGCTGGTCATCCAAGCAACCCGATGTGTCGGAAATAACACATAGATGCCCTTCATTTAGTGGTTCAGCTTGGCCTATGCACATTCCTCTAGGGATGATTTGGTTTCGGAACTGCAGGTTGGTAACCCAGACGTCACTTTTTCCGTTACGATATGTGGATACCATGGACGGTGTAGCAATATTTTTCTCGAAGAGCAAATGTTTGCTGCCGTCTAGAACTACATTTATGTCTCCTCGGGTTTGATATCCTGAACTGTTATTCTAGTTAAAGAATGCGGCTTAAGTGTATAGTCTCTGGTGGCATACAAATTCCAGGCGTCAGGCGCTGTGGAGTCTCGACAGATGTCTTCTAGAACAAGTTCATTTTGTCCACAGTATATAACGGCTTGAGACGCCTCTAAAAAGTCCCATCCTAGGATGACGTCATGGCTACAATGTGATAAAACAATAAATTCAAAAGGCAGTTCTCGATTGTTTATACGGACACGTAAAACACATTTCCCTATCGGCCGAACAAAATTTCCATCCGCAACTTTCAGCATAACGCTCTTGGCATCAGCAAACAGAACTTCCTTTAAAAATCGGCGATACTTATCGGATATGACGAAAACGATGCCCCAGAATCTACTAGAGCACGTATCGGCTTCTTATCTATTATTACGTCTAGTTGGTTACCAGTCATCTTGGCGGTCGACGGAGGATTTCAGTACACGCGGCCTCACCTCCTTGGAAGGTCGCTCTCTTTAGTTTTCCTCGCTCCTACGGCCTGGCGACTGACTGGATCGGAGATATGGCGACGGGGATCTGTAACGACGTATTGGGGATCGGCCTCTCGTGGGACTTGGCGTAAAACGGCGAGAAGAGTTTGGTCGGCGTATTTCTTCTTCAGTGCCAACGTCGTCGAAGTTCCGTCGGCGGTTTCGAGAGTTGTCAAAGACAACCTTTCTCTCTCGGCAGTAGCGCATTACATGTCCAGGACGTCCGCAGTGAAACAAACAGGTCTGTTGTCAGCCGTTCTCCACACATCTGTTTTTCTTGGTTCAGGTGGGAATTTCTGAACAGGAGCTCTGTATTTCCTGGTTACAGCGGCGTATGTTGGTCGTGGTCTAGTTTCTGTAGGTTTTGTTGACACTGGGGCCAAAACCCTTTCAACTTCGTCTTGAACGATCTCTTCTAAGGATTGGGGATCGGAGTCAAAGATTCTTGCGTCTGGTTAACTAGTCGATGGACTTCTTCTCGTACGATTGTGCGAATAAGAGAGACCAAATCAGTCTCATCCGTCAGGGATGCAACCGGTAAGATGTTTGGAAGCCTTTCAAATCTCGGTCGACCAACTCTCTTCTGCTTCATATCTTCGATATAGTTGCACCATTTGATAAAACTTGCTGTGTCGTTGATTTCTCTCGTCAACAGGGCCTGATAAATATCCTCAGCAACACCTTTCATTAGGTGTGACACTTTTTCGTCTTCTCTCATCAGAGGATTTACCTCTTGGCAAAGTCCTAATACACTTTGTATGTAGGACTGTGTACTCTCGCCTGAACGCTGGGCTCGGCATTTTAGTTGTTCTTCTGCCCTTCTCTGGTATATTTTTGACGATCACCGAAAAGTCCACTTAGTCCATTTTTTAAACGCTTCCCAGGAATCTAAGGCGTCTTCGTTGTTGACATACCACTGTCTCGCAGTAACGTCAAGAAAGAAATAAACGTTAGCCAGGCACATCATGTCATCCCACTTGTTAAAGTTGGCTACTCGATCGTACTCTTTAAGCCATTTGAGAGGGTCTTCCCCAGGCGCTCCTCGGAAGGTCGATGGGCTCCTCCATTGCTGTAACGAAGGTGTTACTACAGCGGGCATGGCTTCTTTCTCGGTCGGCATTTTTGTCCTCTTCCTACTATTTTCTTTTAACAGTCCGAATTCGGGGGATAATCCTCTTAACCGGAGGCTCCTGCGAAGGTTGTCGCTATTATCCACGTTTGACGTAATTGTACCCCGCGCTTCCACCAAACTTGTCACGGAGTTCGAAAGAAGTACACAGTTCAATTAAACAAACAATTAGATTTATTCTAACGCTGGGAGCTCGATACAACACTGGACTGAGAACATGCCCAACTGGCGATGAACTCTGCTTTTATACACTTCGGAATATTCGAGAAATACCCAGTATGCACTCTAAAGAATGATCTGGATTCATCTAGAACCTAGAGAAACAATACATTAAAAACGAGAACAAAATTCCAGTCTTTGGATAAATCTGCCGGGGCCGGGATTCGAACCCGAGACCTGAGGAAGTTCAGTCCAACGCTCTGCCAACTCGGCTATCGGGACTTGTAGCAAATTATGCGTGCGGCACTCCGCATTGTACTCCGTGTTCCGTGTTATATTTATTTAATGTTAAAATTGTACTATTCACAAGCAGTGCCGCCCCTTACGTTATAATGGCGATTCAATAAGAACTTTACGAAATTTTGGCGGTAGAGCCAAGTTGGCGACTTTGGCGACCATTTTGGCGTCATTGGCGACCAGGTTGGCGAGTTCGGAACCTTCTGGATTCGTCTAGAAAGTAGTAGAGCTCTCCACTAGTGTCACGTTCAATGACACGAGCTGTTATATTTCTAGAAGTTTCTGTCGCGCATATAAAAAGGATGCTCGCTGGTACGGCGAGGAGTCTTGATTAAGCCAGCGAGTAGTGAACATTGTTTTGACTAGCGATTAGCTTGGCTGTACTTGTGAATAACCTTTACTTAGTGTACTTTTAAACACTGTTATTGTGTTTGATTGCTGTTGAAGGTGTGAAGACCTTCGGATATTTACCCTGTGAATAATGCTGATAAATCCTGTATTGAAAGGATTGGATTTTCGATAATAAATTCGCATCGCTCTTAAAGAACTGATTATTTTTCTTTGTGATTGTTTTTGCATAAAATTCTCGAACCCTCGGATCTACGTAACAGTTTGGTATCAGAAGTGGGATTTTATGCCAATAACAAGAGCGATGGATGAGCAACTGAAGGCTGGGATGGAAGGCATAAATGCCTTGAAAAATGGCCAAGAAGAGACTAAGAAAGAAATGCAGAAAGGTCTGGAAGATATGCGGAGAAGCTAGGAAGAAACTAAGAATGAGTTAAAGGAGAGAATGGAGAAAGGCCAGGAAGATTTGAAGAATTATTTAGAAAAGAAAATCGACACTGTTGAAGAAAAAATAAACAGTGTAGAAGCAAAAATAGCATTGAAAGTTGAAGAAAGGGTCGGAGCAGTTGAAAAGAAAGTGGAAGAAAGAGTCGGAGCAGTTGAAAAGAAAGTGGAAGAAGAGATCGCTATAGTTGAAGAGAAAATAGAAAGAATTTAGAAAGAAAGAATAGAAAGTTGAAGAAAGAATTAAAGAGCAAGTCGAGGAAAGAATTAAAGGAGCGGCTGAAAATTTTAGCCTTATATCACATCGAATGGAAGATCTTGAGAAGAAACTTCAAGCTGGTAGAAATGAGAACAAAAGCAAAAGTGTGCATGTGTCTGCCTTTCCACAACCTGTGCTTGCTTCTCCAGTGTCTGTGACTGCTTTTACAGGGCCAGTGAAGCTGTCGACCTATGACGGAAAAACGAGTTGGGAAGTATACAAGACACAATTTTCTATAATTTCTGAAGCCAATGGATGGACTGAAGGAGCGAAAGCATGTCAGCTAGCAGCATCCCTTAGAGGAGAAGCTGCTGAAGTACTGCAGACTCTTCCTGACACAGAGCGACTGAATTTGAACTCCCTTTATAATGCTCTGGATCTTCGGTTCGCCAGAAATACTCCAAGGACTACGCACGTCTGCAGATGAAAACAAGACTCCAGAGAAAACCGGAGAAAGCTTGCAGGAGTATGCCTCCGAAGTAGAAAGGCTCGCCAACTTGGCTTTCTCCGACCACCCAACAACTGTGCGAGAAGCAATCTCCTTACAGTATTTCGTGGACGGCTTGAAGGATGGGGAGATACAGAAGGCTCTGAGAATGGAAGATGTGCAAGATCTTAAATCTGCCCTGTTATATGCCCTGAAATTAGAGGCCGCCACTCAAGCTAGTCGCCGAGACCGCCAATCTATCCGAGGAGCTAGGGTGACTGCAGATGAGCTGTATGAATCTCGATTGCTAAAGGAGATGGAGAAATTGAAAGAGGAAATGCAAACCATAAAAGCTGGAATTACTAACCAAGAGAAACGCAACTTCAAGTGCTGGGGATGTGGTGAAATGGGACATCTGAGAAGAAACTATCCTCGAGCAAGGAAGGAAGATAGCACTGTCTCTTCTTCCAAACAGGAAAACTAATATATGGCTATCTCGCGGGGCGGAGGTTGCCAGATAATGAAAAGCCCCATCACAAAATTCTTCAGATTACGGCTGTAAATGGTGGCGACAAGGGACTTTACGTAATAGGACAAATTAATAACATTTCGTGCCGTATGGTTGTTGATACTGGAGCCAATGTGTCTATAATCAGAAAAGATTTGGCGCAAAATTCAAAACTTAGTATTATCTGTACGCCGCCCTGCGTTTCTTGCAAACAGTGACAGGTGACAAGATTCAGGTTCATGGGAAAGCTAACGTCACTCTAAGGTTTGGAAATATAGACTATCACCATACGGCATATATAGCAGATATCACCGATCCCTGTATTCTTGGACTGGATTTTCTGAAGAACAATAACTTTAAATTGGACTTTGAAAATAGCAACATGCATTCAAAATTTGAGGACATCACTCTTTTTGGCTTACAAACTCAATTTCAATCCAACGAGAAAATTATAGCAAAAAACAAACTCTCATTATCGCCAAGAACTGAATATATAATACCCGGTTTAGTAGCAGAAAATAGAAAATTCCGATTCGGCCTAATTGATTATCCTGACTCAGACAGTTTAAAAGCAGGAGTACTGATAGCCTCGTCGGTAGTAGACCTCTCGAATTCAGTCATCCCAGTGAGAATTGCTAACATCAGTGATAGGACGAGGACTATCCAGGAAGGAGAGGTAATAGCAGCGTGTGCTCCTGTCACTTGTGTAGACTGGAAGTGCAATACCCAAGATCTTTCTTCAGAGGATCTAATCAAGGATTTACTACAAAACACCAACTTGGACGATAAACAAAGATGTGCTGCAGGAGGGTTGATTGAAGAATTCCAGAGCCTATTTTCAAGAACATCTGAGGACATTGGACGAACAAGACTAACAAAACACCGAATCGATACTGGAGAGCATCCTCCTATTAAGCAGCACCCCTGACGACTACCATTCACTAAACAGGAGGAAGTCCAAAAACTCATTAAGGACATGAGAAATAATGATGTTATTAGAGCCATCGTCAAGCCCTTGGGCATCTCCCATCGTCTTGGTCAGGAAGAAAGATGGCTCAACCAGATTCTGTGTGGACTATCGTCGGTTGAATGACGTCACCAAGAAGGACAGCTATCCTCTGCCAAGGATAGAAGACACGCTGGACACACTTGCCGGCAATACCTGGTTTTCTACCCTAGATCTCAAACGCGGGTATTGGCAGGTAGAACTCCATCCTGACGATAAAGAGAAAACTGCCTTCACCACGGGGCAAGGACTGTGGCAATTTAAGGTTATGCCTTTCGGCTTGTGCAATGCACCTGCAACTTTCGAGCGCCTTAAAGAAACAGTCCTCGGAGGATTTTCGTACGAGGCCTGCCTAGTTTATCTCGATGGCATTATCATCGTGGGGCGCTCCTTCGAAGAACATCTGAAAAATATCAGGCATGTGCTTCAAAAGCTGAAAGAAGCTAACCTGAAATTAAGTCCATCCAAGTGCCACCTATTCCGGCGTGAAGTTACCTATCTCGGACACATCATTTCGGCAGAAGGTGTACGAACTGACCCGGATAAGATCTCGACTGTGAAAGACTGGAACTGCCTGACGGATGTTCACCAGCTCCGGAGTTTCTTGGGCTTATGCACGTATTACCGAAAATTCGTGAAAAATTTCTCAACGATTGCCAGACCACTCCATAAGTTGACCGAGGCAAAACAGAAATTCATTTGGACGGTTGATTGTAACAACGCCTGTAACAAGCTTAAGGACACACTAACATCTGCTCCAATCCTGGCATATCCTGAAATTGGGAAATAATTTATTCTGGATACGGATGCAAGTCATGAGAGTATTGGGGCTGTATTGTCTCAAGAGATAGATGGTCAGGAGCGTGTCATCGCCTATTTTAGTAAGTGTCTGTCCAAACCAGAAAGAAATTATTGTGTGACCAGGAAGGAACTTTTCGCTATCGTAAAAGCCGTGGAGCACTTTCATCCTTACCTCTACGGTCGAAGGTTCCTGCTGCAAACAGATCATGCCTCATTGATCTGGATGCTGAATTTTAAAAATTCAGAAGGCCAAATAGCTAGGTGGATAACAGAAACTACAGGAGTATGACGAAGAAATTCGCCACAGAAAAGGATCAGCACATGGAAATGCAGACGCCCTTTCGAGAAGACCGTGTCCTGAGAGCTGCAAATACTACTCGAGAATCGAAAAGAAATTTGGCGTAATAGGTCCAATAGTCCGCCAAGTTACAACGGCATCAACATCGGCATTGAACCCGTGGAGTGATGAGAGCGTCCGAGAAGATCAACTGGCTGATCCTGAAATAAAACCAATCATAGAATTCAAAGTGTCGTCTGACGAAAAACCCATCGACAATAAAGACACCGCCCAAGACATCGCTTTTCCATCCTACAACGAAGTGTTACTGGGCTCTTTGGGACTCTGTCCATCTGAGAAATGGTGTTTTATATCAAAAATGGGAGTCTGAAGACGGAAAAACATTCAGGTGGCAATTAATACTCCCAAAGACAAGAGTTTCAACAGTCCTTAAAGAACTCCATGGCAGTCCAACTGGAGGTCACTTTGGTGTTATGAAGACCTTACAAAAAGTTCGTGAGTGCTTCTACTGAAACAATGTACGAAGTGACGTCGAAAAGTGTTGTCGCATATGTGACAACAACAATGTCGCATCTGGGACGCAAAGGTCCCAGAAAACGCACTAGAGGAAGACTGCAGCTGTATAATGTGGGAGCGCCTTTTGAAAGAATAACATTTGACATTCTAGGCCCACTTCGGAGATCATCAGATGACAACAACAACATCCTGGTTGTCATGGATTACTTTACTAAGTGGCCTGAAGCATATCCTATTCCCGACCAAGAGGCCTCAACTGTTGCAGAGGTTTTGGTTCAACACTGGATCTTACGATTCGGGGTCCCTCTACAACTGCACTCCGATCAAGGGAGAAACTTCGATTCTGCAGTTTGCAAGAGACTGTGTGAAATACTCGCCAACGACAAAACCCGGACAACAGCTTTACATCCTCAGTCTGACGGCATGGTAGAGAGGTTCAATCGGACCATCCTGAACAGCCTCTCTCTCCTGGTATCCAGTAATCAACAGGACTGGAACAAGAAATTGCCATTTTTCCTGATTGCCTACAGGAGTACCGTTCATGAAACCACCGGCTATTCCCCATCCCAGATGCTCTTTGGACATGATCTTCGTCTGCCTGCAGATCTTCTGTTCAGCCGGCCACCAGATGCACCCTTGGCGCCTGAGGAGTATATCGAAAAACTCCAGGCACAGATGGAGGAAATGCATCATTTGGCTAGGGAAAGAATCGGCATGGCTTCCGAGAAGATGAAGACCCGATACGATGCAAGAGCAACCGGGCACGACTTCTACGAAGGCGACAAAGTGTGGTTATGGAATCCGAAACGTCGCAAAGGACTCTCTTCGAAGCTGCAGACCAACTGGGAGGGTCCTTACACAGTCATAAAAAGACTGAATGATGTTGTCCACACTCAAAACCAAAGGTAATACATTACAATAGGCTAGCCCCTTATCTTGACCAAGATGAATAAGAGCCTTAAGTTCCAGACCATGGTCATTAATTATTTTGTAAATAATGTAAATTATTTCTCTCTTTTCTAATTCCTTAGTTTTATTTTAATATTGAAATTTATGTTTACTTCTCTTCGTGTTCTTTTAATTTATTTGTATTGTATATGCTGTGGAATACATTTGTTACTTTATATGTGATTATTATGTGAGTAGTTTACCTGTAAATAGATGCCTCTTACTCAAGGATTGTACTGCCCGGGACGTGCAGTCTTTGAGGAGGGGGCAGTGTTATGAATTTTGTGTAAATAGTGTAAATAATTTCTATTTGAGTGTTTACTACATTTATATTACTCTGTGTTATATTTATTTCATGTTAAAATTGTACTATTCACAAGCAGTGCCGCCCCTTACGTTATAATGGCGATTCAATAAGAACTTGGCGAAATCTTGGCGGTAGAGCCAAGTTGGTGACTTTGACGACCATTTTGGAGCCATTGGCGAGTTCGGAACCTTCTGAAATCTTCTAGAAAGTAGTAGAGCTCTCCACTAGTGTCACGTTCAATGACACGAGCGGTTATATTTCTAGAAGTTTCTGTCGCGCATATAAAAAGGATGCTCGCCGGTACGGCGAGGAGTCTTGATTAAGCCAGCGAGTAGTGAACATTGTTTTGACTAGCGATTAGCTCGGCTGTACTTGTGAATAATCTTTACTTAGTGTATTTTTAAACACTGCTATTGTGTTTGATTGCTGTTGAAGGTGTGAAGACCTTCGGATATTTACCCTGTGAATAATGCTGATAAATCCTGTATTGAAAGGATTGGATTTTCGAGAATAAATTCGCATCACTCTTAAAGAACTGATTATTTTTTTTTGTGATTGTTTTTGCATAAAAACCTCGAACCCTCGGATCTACGTAATAATATTTAAATATTAGTTCTCAAATACGTTGTTAAAGTACTTATCACCAACTCTTTTTTGTTATCTATAACACACTGTAGAAATCACTCTTTTTTTCTTATACATATATTCTCTCATGTTTTTAAATAGCTTATGTTTAACCCGTTTAATCCTTCGGGAATCAAAATCTAAATCTAAGTGATTCAAATTTCAAAAGCACTGATAATTTTCGTGATCATAAATAAAAAAAAACGTTTCCATTTTTGTATTATTATAGTAATTATTTCTCATTGTTTTATTCTACTTGTATTACTGACATTTCATTGTTTTTGATTAATTACAGTAATTTCTGGTTTACCTCTTCAAATTTTATTGTAATTTTAACACATTCGTGATCAAGATTTTTTTTAAAAAAAATGAAAAATAAAAAATTAAATAACATATTTAAGAAGGCTTTGGAAAAATTGTTTTATATTTTTCTGTCATTGTCATTTGTGCTGGATATTTCCCCAGTTTCTTTTTAGAAGAAAACTAAACAAAAAACAAAAAAAAACATGTTTACGATTTTTATTAAAATTAAACTCCTGACCACGTGATAATTTGGACCAATCAGTGGCGTACAGATGGGGGATTCAAAGATTAACTCCCTACCCCATACACCTGGAAATTTTTAATATAAAGATTACACCTCGGTACTTTAATCTATATATGTTACTTTTTTTAAAAAAAATCTTTCCCTGCATCTAAATAATCTGCATACGCCCCTGGAACCAATAATAGTGTTAGCAATTGATAAAACGTATAGATTAGGAATGCAAGTTTAGAATATTTTGACAAAGAAAAATTCATTAAAATTGTTTCACATGTGTAGTCATGATTGATTGATTACTTATTTATATTGCGCTTCGTAATGACATGGAGATTATTGGTAATGGATCTCGTAATTTTAAACCTCCATAAAGTGACGATTCCTGAACTCTTTCCAAACTTTCCCACCCCGCCAACATGAAATATTTGAACCTCAGCAGATTTAACGTGCATAAACCTCTATATTTACAAAAACTCCAGTAGGTTTTAATTCTCTGCAAGCTGAAAATTACACGTTTGAAGTGGTTGTTAATTTTGTCTATTTGTGCTTCAAACGTTAACATTCTAAATGACATTGATGCTGAAATTAAAAGACGCATTATTACTGCTAATGGCTGTCTTCATGGTCTAAGACCGTCATTCCCAACGTGGGGCATGGCAATATTTTGGTCGATCATCGCCAGGACGTGGACCTTTCGGCTGACTATACCAAAGACTATGGGGTAATTCGAGAATGAGTTATTAACAGTGAATTACTTTCTAATGAGTCTGGATATGAATGTTCTTGTTAATGCATACATAAAACTATTTGTATGTACATGTGTAATTGGTACACAAGATATTTCTGGTTTCCCCAGTCACGTGTCTCGGACGACCATGAAGAGGGCGGAACTCATGTCATCAGAAGAGCTAATGTTTTCTCGGCCAATCAGCGTGCGTGACGTTCAGTTTGCTTCTCAGCTTGCTTACGTTTAGCCCTGTGTCCACCATAATACCGTGTTGTTCTGTATTTGTTTATAATAATATGTGACTTATGTGTGAATTAATGTGCTATATTACAATTTGGGAAACTAAAGAAAAGGAATATATTATTATTATTTTTATTTATTTATATATCAATTGAACTTAGCAATTATGTAAATTAGCAGTATCTTGCATTCATACCACGCATGCTAAAACTGAACTGCTTCTACAATATTCGTTTTCGTTGATATTTGTATTCCTTATTCAGAAATATTTGTCTTGAATAGTCTACTTCTTTAATTAATTATAATTTTATTTATTTTAGTCACAAACCCTATGCATAAAATGAGTAGTGTAAGTAAAAATAAAGTTCGTCAATATTAAGAGGAATATTTCAAATTTGAATTCATACCCGCTATGCATGATGAGCGGTCACCTTTATGCCAACAATGCTTGACCAACGAATCAATGAAACCAGGTCGTCTTGAATTGCATTTGAAGTCGAAACGTAGTGCGTATGTAAATTCAGATTTAAATTATTTTGAGACTTTAAAGGAGAAGCTTGCAAAAAGATCAACAATAAAGTCTCTGTTTAATATACAAACTATTAGCTTCAATTGCACTCTTGAGGCTAGTTATGAGATATCTTTACTCATTGCCAAATGTTGAAAAAATCATACTATGGAGAGGATTTAATAAAACCATCAATATCAGCATTTCTTAAAACAGTCCTGGAAAAGGATGACAACGTTGTCAAAGCCATGCCACTCAGTAATAATACTGTTAGTAGAAGAATAGATAAAATGGGTGATGATATTGAAACACAACTTGTTGAAATTCAGATATTTCTCATTACAAATGAATGAATAAACTCTGAGAGACAGTGAGATCGTATTGATAGTATATGCAAAATATATTGATTAAGGTGAATTGGCTGAAGAAATGGTATTCTGCAAATATAATTAGAAACCACCACTTCAGCCGCTGATATTTATGGTAATCTAAACAATTATACATACGCGTCAATAGGCTGCTTAAAATTGATGAAAGATGAGATTCCAGAAATGATTTTTGTGCACTGTGTTATTCATAGAGAGAACTTAGTGGCCAAAAATATTACTCCTGTTCTTAATGAGGTACAACGCTCTGTTATAAAATGTATCAATTATCTCAAGGCAAAATGCAAGCGTCTCTTCAGATAATTTTGTGAAAATGAAAATGCAGGCTATGTGAGATTTTTACTTCACACTGAGGTAAGGTGGCTCTCAAAGGGGAATTGCTTGAAAAGATTCATGGATTTATATGATGTTCTTAGTGACTTTTTAAGTGACAAGACTGAAATGAAGCACCTGGAAACTGTTGATGGTCAATTATCTGTGAGTTACTTAACAGATATTTCTGAAAAACTAAATCTGTTGAATAAACAACTTCAAGGATCAAATAAAACTCTTGTGCATTCAAAGACGTAGTTATTTGGCTTCGTTACATTTATTGAGGTATGTCAAAAAATATTTCTCACTTTTTAATTTTGACCAGTTTCATTGAGGTAACTGATGCTGCTGTACTTGCCATTGTGGATCATTTGAAAATAATGGCCTCGGATTTTAAAAAACGATTTTTGATTTAAAACAAATTGATTTTCCAACATGGGTGACGCAGCCAATGCTAGTGGATATATCTGATATTTCGATGCAGTACCAAGAACTCTCGTAAATGCAAAATTATGAGTCCGTTACAGTTTTATTCAATATAAAAGGAGTGATGGCAGGGCTTTGTGAAGAGACAGAGACTAAATACCCACATTCAACCAAGTCTGCAAGAAAATTGTTGTTAGCCTTCCAATCTTCATATTTAGCTGAATAGTGCTTTAGAATAGTCAATGATTTGTTATCGAAGAAAATCGACTTGATATCACTAAACGAGGAGACTTGAGACATAAGCTGGCTAATTTATCTGTTGCAGACATGGCGCATCAGGATCTTACTAACAGACATTTTTAGGAGGGCTAAATTTTTATTTTTTTCATTATTATTAGTTCAATAATGAAAACGATCAAAGTGTTTCAGAATAATGTTTCATTCAAATATTTGCTATTTCTGCATTCTCTATTATATGTTTCGAAACTTTATTTATATAGCTGCTCTTTCATTTTTTATTTTTCTCTTTCAAGGATGACTTATTCTTTGGAAGCTTGTTTAGATACCAAGTTAATGACCTTTTAAGCTTCCTTCAGGTGAATAACGGTAAAATTTTGAATAACAAAATTTAAATAGCATGAGGGGAGGGGGGCATCAGGATTTTAGAAATGCCTAGGTGGGGCATGGCCCAAAATAGGTTGGGTACCACTGGTCTAAGAGCTTTCTTAAAGTCAAAATTAATTAAAAAAGACATACAAAAAATTACTCTTTATAAAACAATCAGCAGATACGTACTTACCTCTATATCTGAAACTTTGACAAAATCACTGACTGAACAGCTATCTTTGAGCGAAAGGTTCTTAGATAAATCTTTATTACTGAAGGAGAATGGATTATCGAGACAAAATGACATAATTTTCAATTATACAAGCTATTTAAGGAAGTAATATCATTAAATCCATCAAGATTGGTCGTTGGAGGTTTGCGGGCCACATTTGCCCTATGGAGCTCTCCTCCTTGATGATCAGAGAAATTTCAGCTACAAACCTGTTGAAACCAGAATTAGGGGTAGGCCCAAACTGAGATGAGCTGATTGCAGCGGAGTAACGGAGAATATTAGCCCCCCCACTGCAAAGTCAGGGTTTTGGTCCCAAGTCGGTTCTTAAGTACTTGGTGTCACTCAGACTTTGACCCCCCTAAAGTTCTGCCCCTCCCCGTGGTGCGATGGTTCCGGGGGTGTACGTTACGCCACTGGCTGATTGTGTGGAGGACGGTTTTAAAGTTTTAAGAGTAACAAATTGAAGAACTGTCGCTAAGCGAAGGTAGGAATGGAAGAGAGTTATTAGGAAGGCCTTGGCTCATCCCCTTGGGCTGTTGTGTCAATAGAAGAAGAGTAATCCCCTATATATGGTGAGTCTTTAATGGCATCAGGACTCCGAACACATGACTACCCAGAAATAACATCGGTCCACGACCAGGATCACTCGACTATTGTGGCCACGGAATCAATCGCGTTTTGAATATTGGAAGGAGTGTGTTTATTAAATAAATAAAAACTCTTCAATATTCGGACTGTTTTTTAATGAAATTCAAAAATTTGATACTGATAACAAAGATGAATTATTTATTATGCTTTGCTCAGGATGCTACATTTAATCTCATAATATATACAATACTTTTCTTTACTCACACACCAAACACAAATTATTGGTAAGGAATTCCTTTACCTGTAAGAAACTCTCATAATTATCATAGAAAATACCAATACTTAGGTAGGCATTACAATTAAATATATACAAAACACAGATCCAAGCACTATACATATATTTGATCGCTTCGTGTACACAAACGTAGTTTGTGGGTCTAGCTTCTCAGAACAAAAAGTTTTATCTACTTTCCAGTAAAAGCTATGGTACCTGGATAAGTCAACATTGTCCAAATAAATACGAGAGTCACTTATTCTCAAATCCTTTAAATAATTTATATTTTTTTTTTTGGTGGAGAATTTGACCAAAACAATTATTGCTTAAATAAAGCTCCAAGGCATATTTCTATGCATATTAACTGTCTAAAATTAATCTCAATCAAATCCGATGGTTTTGCTAGTGTTGCACATACATACTGTCTCCATTCCTCTAATAACAAAATTCTAAAAATAGCTTTTTGAAAAGTATTTATTTTCGTATTCTGATCTGTCCTTCGTTGTCGCGTGCTTTCGAAATTAAAACTGTCGATTATATGAAAACGTTCATTCACTTGGTTCACTAAATCCTTTTATTGAGGTTACTCATTTCTCCACCCTTATCCTCTATGCGAGTTAATATGTTATTTTGAAAGTTCAATTTGATTGCTTGTTATTGTCGCCCTTTGAAGACACAAGAGGGCTATTGACGCCGGACAACGTAACTTTGATCCACGATAGAGTGACGGGACGACATATGAGATGATACTCCACTCTCAAGTTGAAAGCTCAAAAATAGACTTCTTAAATTTTTAGATGGAAAAAACCCCTCCAAGTTTAATTTTCTCAGTTTATTTGATTTTTGAAGAGGGGATGAATTCATGCCTATTTAGAAGTGCTTTAGAGAGAGAGAGAGAGAGAATAACTTCTTAGACTTTTTTAAGAAACAAATTCACAATTTACTCAAAACTTGTGCCTTTCTTTGAACTGGATGTACTTCCTCATGATGTCAGGACTTGCATTTCAATCTTTGTTGTTTATTTATTTTGTTTCGTATCTAAACTTGGCAACATGTGCTTTGGAATCTTTATAAGATCACCTTACTACAAAATCTAATTAAAATTCAGATAACACATTTTCTTCGATTTTTATTGGGTCTCTAAGGATTCCCTTTAGCCAATATTATGGATATAAATTGCTTTCTATAAATTCATTTCAAACTCTGATACGATTAGGAAACGAATTTTTTACTGTAAAAACTGGTAACTGGTAAGTAAAACTGGACTTAGCATTAGAAATCATGCAGGTATGTCGAAAATGAGAGTTACTATACCGGCAGACATTTCTTATATAAACGTGTAATTTTTATTTTATAGAATCAATCAGAGAAAGGTATTACGAATTCGTATTTAAACAACAGTTTTAACGCCGATTCAACTTAGCAACGCAAGCTCCGGATTTAAAAATGAGGAACTAATAGAATGTGCTCTTTTTCAACTATCTCAAGAAAGAGTCCATAGTATATCCCTTTTAAGCGAGAGATCTCTTTGTTTAAAAGAAAGATACTTCGGTACATTCACTCCTTTGTGCATTCGTTCCAAAAAAGGGCTAATCATTCCGTTTTATTGCCGTAGCAATAGTACCGTCCCCTGTGAGAGGGCAGAGGGCATTTATACTTCGACAGCGCCGTAGTGTACCATGACCCCGGATCAGCGTTTGTGTTGGTAGTAGTCTGTTCCCCCGTCAACACTATAGTCTTGTGGAGAGTCTCCAATTCTTTGGTGAACAGTAACTTATGATTCTGTTCCAGCATGAATTCCCAGCATCTGTACTTCTCGACTTCTTCCTCGACGGGTTGGTTGGCATCAGACTTGAACATGATTACAGCAATACATTCTCTTTTGCCGTTGGTGAGTGCAGAGTACATTTCAGAGAGGGCTTTGCCAGCAGCCACTGGAGAAGTTGTACTTTGTACTTGGCGACACACCTCATCTGCTGGAATGGTTTTGGAGAAAAGACTGTCGCCAAACACGAGGAATTTGTCTTGAGGACTGAGAACCAGTTCGCGGACTTCGGGTTCTGGGAGGGAAGTCCAACTGCCTTTGGGAATAGGGGAGCTGCTTTGTAGATTGCCCAAATAATTGTTGTAGCAAATCTCCGTTACCTAAAATGTAAATAGTAAAAGTTAAAGTTATGAAAATACTCAGGGTTATAAAAATTCAATGTTGATGCGCTGCAAAATTCAGAAATTAGTCTCTCTTTCCTATTACTATAAAGCTTCACAATATTAAGTGATGACTTATGAAGAAAAAAAATATAAGAGTATTTTTGGAATGGTATAGTATCCGATTCCCCCAAAAGTATGCACTTCTTCCTTTGAATGTAACAGAAGAATTTAGCTTTATAGTTAAACTAAATTTTCACTTAGAATTAAATAAAAGTAAATAATATAAATAAAAAATAAATATAAGTGAAGGAGAAAATCACCAAACAGCGACAGACTTGATGAAAAATTTGATCACCAAATGTTGCTAAGTTACTCAATATAGCTGCAAAAATAAATGTATTCAGAAAAATGCAGAAAAAGAGTTCAGAATGATTATTTAATAAGAAAACTTTAAAAGGTCCTAGAGGACTTTTTCCCTGTGTACGTATATGACGATTCAGGAAAGCAGCAGTGGACTCAAATATTTGACATCGACTTTGCATTTCATTTGTGATTAAGGACTTTAATTGGAATGTTCAAAATTTGAGTAGTTTTTAATCTGTGCTATTGTAGGTTTATTTGCTTCCAGATGCAGTGCCAGTTTATCCACTGGCCACTTGGGGCGGGCGCCCAGGGACCTCGAGAAGCCTCAAGGGGCCCAGATAAGCTAGACGTAACCAGATACAAGAGCCGCTCTTTGAATCCAACAGTGCCAAGGGGGCCTGTAGATCTTCTGCGCCCAGGGCCCTAAATGAGCTTAAACTGGCACTGTACAGTTGGAAGAAAATATATTGTAATTTCCAGATAAATATATATATATATATATATATATATATATATATATATATATATATTTTCTATTCTACAGTATGCCTAAGTCTTTCCAAAATGAATCTCAATTTACTCCAAAAGAACCTGCTTGTTTTTTGTGTGGAGCTTTTCCGCATTTGAAAGACGCTTAACAGCGTAACAATACAAAAAATAACTCACATCCTTCATTTTTTTACCATGTTTTATTAACTCGCTTTCTTGTTTTTCCGAGTGGAATTTTTAAACTAACTTCCCGATGTGAGAGAGCTAGAGACTTGAAATTTGGACCATAGCTCAGAAGTGGATGATAATGCATGAAAATGTGAAAAAAGAAGCTACCCGGCCCCCCGAAGAGGCGGGCCCCGATTTCGACAGGGGACCCTTAAACCCGGAACTTACACGAATTTATAAGAACAAAGACCACCTGTCGATAGCACGGTTCGAGTTGCGTCTACATATTCAATTTCATGGCTCTGGGGTCAAAGAGGGGCCCCAGGTTACCACATTTTTTTATTAACTTGCTTTCAAAAAATCGCTTTATTGACAATTGTGCGCACTCTTTTGATCGTGTGAACACTTAACCAGTCAGCTTGCCAGTTAGGTGAAGAAAGTAGATGCAAATAGCCACGCGCAAAAACCTCTTGTTATTGTTAATTATTAACTATTTGATGTATTGTTAACTGTGCTCAATTTGAAATGAAGGAGTTTAAATTTAGAAAAGACAAATTAAAGTTGATTTGCATTAATCACAATAGTAGTTCTTTGAGTACAGTTTTACAAGTTGAGTGAAGTTTTACGACTAATGAGAGGCAGTTCGTTGCATTTAAGCAAAATATGAAAAAGAAATAAAAAAAACTGTTTTATTTATTCTAAATAGAAATTACCAATTACCAGTTAGTCATTATTCAATTCCTACCATTAGGTCACACTCTCCCTCTATTTATTTATTTATTTATCTTGGTGGAATTTTCAATCGCGTTAATGAAATACATTTTAAAGCGCTCAATTGAGCTGAAATTTAATGTACATGATTATTTTGGATAACAATACAATAATTTAATAATAATTAATAAAAATTAATTGATTAAAACTAATTATTCAATGAATTACCAAATACAGCCACGTTGGCATCATTTGTGGCGACTTGTCAAAACTTGAAAAGGTTTACTTCTCACATTTTAAAGCGCTCATTTGAGCTGAAATTTTCTATCCGCTATAGTTTTGGGTAAAAATATGATAGTTTATTTATAATTAATTAAAATTAATTGACTGAAACTAATTATTCAAAGAATTACAGATACATCCATGTTGGTTTCATTTCTACTGGTTTCTGACTCCATCTTAGATTCGTATCTATTGTTGTAACAATGTAACTGTTAAAACAAAGACTAAAGTTGGAGTCGGAAACCTGTTTTTCAGCCAAACTAGCCAAACAGGGTTTGCATTGTTACAGCAATGCAGACAAATCATGCTCTTTTTTCAAGTCCTAAAATAAGTTCACTCTTTCCCTATTTGTATACATTTTGATATATATATATATATATTATTCAAAAATTTTCAAACGTTAATAAAAATACTTTCTATTTATTCATTCTAAGTAGGAATTGACTTATTTTTTTATATTACTTGTTTTTTTTTTAATAAGAAACCATTTAAATAAATAAAATAATTATCAATTATACCATGTTTTTATTAACTCGCTTTCTTGTCTGTACGGGTGGAATTTTGTAATTGATTTTAAACTAACTTCTCCATGACCTACAGACTTGAAATTTGGACCATAGCTCAGAAGGTAGTGAGAATGCATGAAAATGTGAAAAAAGGAAGGAAAAAAAACCGAAAAGGAGGGGGGAGAGAGAAAGATGAAGAAAACGAAAAAGACGAAAACAAAAATTATGCTTTTTAATCCGTCGAAAAAACATGGTACATTAATTTTTTTATATATATTTGTTTTTAAGAAAAATGTCAAATCTGAGAATTGATTGTGAAATTATCGCATTAATACCTGTAAGGAAGATATCCATTCTTCGATGCCAAAAGGAGGTTCATCCTGTCTCTGGGCCAAAACAATGATATTTCCAGCTCTGCCTAGAACACAGGATGAGGGTCTTCCTATTGTGCCCAATCTCAAGGTGACAGGGCTCCCGGTAACTGATGAGAGATGACACATGGTGATGCCCAAGTCTTTCGTGTAACCCCTGCTCCTCAGATATCTGGAATTATAATAACATTTCAGACACATATTTTTATTTTAAATGGCAACAATTAGAGAGAAAAAAGTTTCCAGGGAATCTTGTTCCAATTATAGCTTTAACTTTAGGATAGAGAAGTTTATATTTTTTGTGCAAAGCGAAAAGAATGAGTTTAAAAATTTAATTCAATTTCCTACATAAAAATTATCTTGAATCTAGCATTTTCCCTTAAAATCGAAATACATCTTAAATTTAGAGTTAAGGTATCCGACTACACTTGCGACAACTTTTTTTTGAAAAAAGGAAATATGGAGATCTTTTTGTGATTTTTATATTTATATAGTATATTTTAAGGAAAAAATCCTAAAATTGGTAAAAGAAAATAAAATTATTATTATTAAAATGGGAAAAAACTAGTAAAAATGTACGAAAAATTACATAAACGGGGCCCGCTCTCTACAAAGATTTTATGAACAAATTCTCAATTTTTCAATTTTGATGTGTTACTTTGTTATTCCTGTTTGAAGTGATCTTCACGATAAGAAATATTTTAATTTTTACAAAAACTAGAGCACTTTATCTAAGTCATTATACGAAATTGCTTAAAAAAACATTGACTATATTCACATAAAGAGCTGCAAATTTTGAAATAAAACAGTTATTGATAAATCTGAAGATCAAAACACTTCTACTGTTATGCAGAACATAAGCAAAAAATTTCAGCTAATTATTTTCAAAACTTTTTGAGCAATCGCGGTCCCCGTTTGAGTTTTTCGAAAAAAAACACGTTTCGCGTAAAACGCATTTTAAAGTTTGACATCTTGTGTAAAGTTATGGCATTTGCTTTTACTAAAACGCTTGTAGTTTTTGTTCTAGTGGAGGGAAAGTAAAGTACTTTTGGTATTGTTATTAAGTTAATAAAATGGTCTATAAAATAAAATCATAAAAATTTTGCCAATTTTTGAAAAATCATGGTTTTAGGGTAGTCGGATACCTTAAAGCATTCATGAATTCACAATTCTAGTGGTAAGTAATCAAGTTCCCCTATACATATATGTAATAATTCCACCCCTAGCATTCTTTTAATTAACTCTTTTAATAATATTCAAATAATCTTCTAATTATTTGGGTTGAAACTAACACCCTGATCTTAATCGTAATGGACTAATAATATGACATCATAAATCCCTTTCCCGCCCCTTGTAACCAATCAGAGCTCTTATTACAAAAATGTCACGTGGTCTTCACCGTCGAGTGTAAAAACCGATATCTCTGGAAATCTCTCTCTCCCCTTACACACCTTTGCATTATTTTATATTTTTATTTATGGCAATCACTTTAAACTTTTATAATCGTATACTTTAAATTAAAAAAGGGCAATTAACCATTTGAAAGTAACAACCATATTGAATGATAGGAGATAAAGATCTCGGATGAGATCAGGCGCTCCAGCCCCATCGATTCAACACCTCTCTCTCTTCGCTCGTTTATCTGTAGTCATGTAGCCGGCTGCAGCACGTTCTGTGTGTGTCTTTGTCTGTGTTGTGTCGTCCATGTTTGCTTCTTTCATGTGTAATATCGTCCCTACTGGATCTTTATGTGTTTCCACAGATGTGAAATAAAAGAATAATGATTCACAGGAGTGCATCTTCGATAATACGGTATTCGACCATGCTCCACGTAACAGAAAATAACACCACCGGCCACGCCCAACCTTTGGTTACCTACAGTAATAACATCCACTCGCCACGTCTTACAATATTTTTACCACATTCCAGAAATATTATAAAAATATTACACACACACACACACACACATATATATATATATAATATAAATAATATGCTAATATAATTATAAACATATGCATATAGGGGCAATTTTGAAGAAATTGTTTATACAAATAGAATACGCATGAAAAACCCAAAATATGAAATAACCCTTTCCATTCCAGAACTGTATTATTTAATACTAGCCATTACCTACTAGCTTCGCGGAATATTTCACGATAATGTCTGCCTCTCTCTCTATATATATATTTAAAATTATTGATATGAATTCTAATCATTATGATTTTGACTGTATTCAGAAGCATTTTTACAGCTCTTACCTATCGATTCCCAGAGAATAGAACTTTAATTTCTAAAAAGAAAAATATTAATCTTTTATGCCCCCATAATCTAAACCTTTGGGAGTCAATTTCAGCATATTCTATAACACCTCCGCAGCAGTCGATTTCCGTAAAACCCATTCACAGCAGATGTCTACTTAACAAAAGTCGCTTACTTGACAAATTTCAAGTTTTATATGAGGAATTTTTATCTATAACACCCTCATAACTCCCCTTTGAGAGTCGGTTTCCACCAAACCCCTTCAGAAACGTTCGAAATCAAAAGATGCCACGAAATGCAGCAATCGTCTTCTAAACATCAGCGGGAACGGTGTCTTCATATCATGGCACTTGACGTCTCCGCACTCTCACATTCAAACTCTTCTTTAGGCAAAGGGGTTTTAGCAACAAAAAAAAATCACTAAAAAATAATTTCAATTATTATTATTTTTTTTGGCAGTAATGTACTTACGGCTGTTTTGAAACATCTGCGCAACTCCTTACAAAACTTTAGAAGGATACCGTTAGTGGCATGGATTTATATTTAAGTCCCCAAAACATATATGTACAAGAAGTGTTCCAATGAAAAGGAACGAAACGTCGTAACCGTTAACATATCTATCTATGCCGCTGTGGTATAGCATCTAGAGATGCGAGTGGAGTCGGCCGCCCTAGAGCGCAGAAGAGATCCCTTTTAAAGAGCGCCATCCAATGGATACGGCAGAGCCTGTGAGGACATGATGGCAGTCACATTACAAAATTTGATGACTGGGGTGGAGCGATGAGTTATCCGATTTCTGACAGCGGAAAGTGTTAAACAGGCTGCTATTCGTCCCCACGGAGGGTGTGATTCTGCCCCATGATAACACGCATCCACACGTCTCCAGGGTCACACATTTGCCAGGTTCAAGTGGGAACAGCTTGTCCATCCGCCCTACTGCCCACACATGTTGTCTTGCGATTTCGATGTGTTTGGTCCTCAGGAAAAACATCTGAAAGGGAAGAGCTTCTACTTAAACGACGAATTCAAGAACGTTGTGAAGGAATGGCTCACGTTACGGCCACAGGAATTCTGGGAACAAGGAATCCTTCGACTCGTTAATCAATGGGATCATTTTGCTCAGGCCTATGGCGTATACTTTGAATTAAATTTTCAATCATAGCCACAGTGTAGTTTCGTACCTTTTCATTTCACCACCCCTTGTGCAAACATATATTTTTCAATTCCTACAATTAGATCACACTCTCTATATATTTATCTTGGCGGAATTTTCAATCGTTAATAAAATACATTTTAATTTTAAAGCGCTCAATTGAGCTGAAATTTTGTATACATGATTATTTTGGATAACAATACAGTAATTTTTTTAAATTATAATTAATAAAAATTAATTAATTAAAACTAATTATTCAAAAAATTACAAATGCAGCCATGTTGGCATCAATTTTGGCGACTTAGTGACCCTTTTGACGACTTGTGTCAAAACTTGAAAAGGTTTTTTTTCTCACATTTTAAAGCGCTCATTTCAGTTGAAATTTTCTATACACTATTGTTTTGGGTAAAAATACGATAATTTAACTATAATTAATTAAAATTAATTGACTGTAACTAAATATTTAAAGAATTACAGATACAGCCACGTTGGTTTCATTTTTCGCGAGTTGGGTCAAAACTTTAAAACATTTTTTTTTCTCACGTTTTAAAGCATTCAGTTGACCTGAAATTTTTTTACACGATTATTTTGGATGTGACAATATGATACTTTTAGGATAATTAATAAAAATTAATTACCCCTTAATGTTGTGACTCTGTCCTATGTATATACATATTTATATTAATTGTAAATATTTAATAAAAAGCAGCTAAAATAAAATTTTTCTTTGTTGATCCAAGTAGGAATTGAACTAAAAAAATTTTTTTATATTACTTGTTTTATATGTAAGATAACAGTTGTTAATGGGAAAACATGGGGTATGGGATAAAAATATGAATGACGAAAACATGGGATTCAAGATATTTTAATGTTAGACAAATGTATATCGAGATTTTTATTAAGAAGAATGTTACCTGACGCAAGTAATGAGAGAATTTCTCAAGAACTGAGGATAAGATTCGTTTCCTTCTTTCTCTGCTTTCAGTAATTCCGGAAGGATATTGCGGAGACCGCCCACTTCTGCAGTATCATCCAATTCCATCAAAGCAATCAGAGCTTCTTGTTTCCCATTGGAAGGATCTTTCTGGAATTCGATGTATATCCTGGAAAGGAGTAACAAACATTTTTTTCATAAATTTTAAAATCTTTAACTACTGCTACGCCCTCTATTCAAAAGCAAATTTATTCATTAAAATCATATGAACCTAGCTTTTTTCATTCGTAATTTCATGAAAAGTCTCCACAGTCGCTTACAAAAAAATCAATTCTGGAATGTTGCTTAAAGTTGATTGTTTTTAGTTTTGGGATATAGAATATTACGTCAAAAATTAAAATTGATTTTAACATCGGTATGTTTACAAATTGAACAATATATATATTTTTAAAAAATAAAATAATACATATGATTAAAAATAAATTAAAATATTTTTTTTGAAAAATCTTGGTATTGTTAAACAGTTAATAAAGATTTTGTATCTAAAATTAATTTTCCAAAATGATGATTACAATTCTCCTGCTTATTCAATATTTTAAAACTAAGATATTATTTATATCCAAATTAACAATTTTTATGCAAGAGAATTATCTTTTCTGGATTAAAGGAACAAAAAATTTAATATTTAAGTACAAAAGAAATTTTTTTGTACTGAAAACATCCATAGGGCATACTACATCAATAGAAATTTATTTCTTCACTAGCTGGTTCTTCGCACGGGTAAAATGAAAAATTAAACAATTCAAATTAAAGGATAAAGAAGTTTTTAAAGATAATTTTACATAAAGTGCATATTAAAAAAAGCCTTCTGTATATCTCAGCTGAACAAAAAATTATATTTGTTACATTGTAAGGCTGTAAGTCTAATAACTAACATATATAAAGGATTTTTTAAAAATTTATAACGCCCTTGTCGATTTTTGAAAACATCTTCCTGAGCTGATCTCTGCTCAGCAAACGTAACATATTGTTACACATTTTGTGTAATGACCACTTAAGATAGTGTAAATAATTTATATAAGGATGCGTAATACGTTAATATTACTTTCTGTTGTATTTATTTTATGTTATATTTGTAACATTCGCAAGAAACGCCGTTCTTTACATTATAATGACGATTCGATAGAAACCTAGCGACATGTAGGTGATAGAGCCAAGTTGGCATCATTTTTGAAGATCCTGTTGGCAACTCGGCAATTAATTGAACGGTGCAGAAGTTGTTATGTTGTAGCGCCACCTGGTGGGGAGCTACAACAAAAAGGATAGCACAAAATCCTTCTCCACAAAATTATTTACATAATTTTCATATTGATCGGTTGAACGGAGTCGGAGTGATGCTATTTCATAGATATAAACATTGTGTGAACCCCCCTGGGTTCCACCCTGGACACCAAGATTAATTTGAGGGAAAGAATCACTAAGAGTCATTTTGTATAGTAATAACTTGTATTTATTCTAACACTTCAAATATCAGAAACTCTAATAACATATAATATTTCTATGTTACGTCAAACAAAAGGGATTTACCTTTAATATTAAATTAAATTACGAATTATGAAATTAATCAATAATTATGCGCAAGATTAAATAAGGTCTACCCAAATAGGAGGTCCGAGAAATACACGTTTCTCGAATTATTAGCTTTCATTAACTTTAACTAATTTTATTAAACTAACGCTTATTTTAGGCGTAAATAAATTATAGTTACTGCTTGGTATATCAGCTTTCTAGTTCTTCCGTAGAATAACATCAATAAGGCTTCACTAACGTAATCCCATGGAATCCTCTAAATTTGAGGCTACTGCTGCTGGCTCAATAGCCTTCATCCTTGCTAGCTTACAACGCTCTACAAATACCCTATCTACTTTGCATATCCCGTTCACTTTTTGGAGTTGATTAGAAATATACGCGAATTTATAAT
Organism: Trichonephila clavipes; assembly: GCA_019973935.1. NCBI lineage: Eukaryota > Metazoa > Arthropoda > Arachnida > Araneae > Nephilidae > Trichonephila > Trichonephila clavipes. The sequence goes on along the minus strand of BMAU01002031.1, from coordinate 636,008 downwards.
CCCCAAAAAGATGCCTAAGAATATTAGTGGAAAGGTTCCGTACAGATTCGTCACAACACCCATTTATATATATATAGATTAAGATTAAATTATAATTGAAATCTATCACGTGTGTGTGTATCACGATTTTTTTTAAAAAAATAATCTAACCTAGTATTTCCGTCTTGAGATTCGGTAAATCCCAATATCCATGGACTACAGATTTCTGTTTCTTTCAAAGCATTGTCAGTCAGAGGGGCTTGTCGACCAGCACAATTGACATCGACCACAGCAACGGATCGTTGGCAGCTACAAAAATAAATAAACACATTAATAAATCAGGCTGGTAGTCGTTACGAATTTCAAAAAATACAGAAGCATAATGTTGGTTTTGAAACATAAAAATTAAACATATAATTCATCTGAATCTTTTTTTTTTTTTTTGTATTTAAAATTGCTTTTAAAAATAATTTCGGTACTTAATTTATTGTACCGTTGACCCATTTCATCAAATCAAAAGACGGCGCCAATTCAAAAAAAGTCCCCAAACGCTGCGCAAGAATGGAATTGTGGAATTTGGCGACGTCTTCTGATTTGATGAAACTGGTTGATAGTAAATACAAGGGTGGGTGGACTTTTCCAGGTATGAGCTACTTCTGTTTTTTTAAGGTGTTGTGGTCCTCCCAGTGGCGTAGGTGTGGTCATTCTGTTTTAAAACTGTATGTTTTCCTTTCTTAACACTTGTTTTCGACATTGTACTCCTGTTTCAAAACATGACAGATTTATTATTTTTACTACACAAACTCAACTAACACAAGATTGTAAAGTTGAATGCTTGAACAACTATGAGTGACTGCCAGATCGTGAACGTATTCAATGCAGCGAGCAGAGAACATATGTGAACCGATGAATCTGAACAACTATGAGTGACTGCCAGATCGTGAACGTATTCAATGCAGCGAGCAGAGAACATATGTGAACCGATGAATCTGAAACTAATAAATGTTTTTAATTTATTAACTACCGAGTCCTGGGCCATCTCAAAACATGAAATTAACATGAGAATTCAATTCCATAGAAGCGTGGGGTGTGGGAGGATGTCTCAATAGCCAATCCCCTGTAATCGCGGGAACAGTTGATCATCAACATTTATTCTACTTTTCAGTTAGCGTGTGGGAAAAATATCATTTTTCTACTGGCATCGTAGGAATCGCTTTTTTTCCTTACAGCGGCAGTGAACGTGTTAAGCGTCATCATGCACTTTCAATGAAGGTACACGTGTCATCAACACTTTATCAAATCATTTGCTTCAGTAAATACAATCGCATCGATAGCAAAAAGCTGATTTCCCAGTCTAGGTGGTGTCGGTGTTTCATAAATATGTTTGTTAAGGGTGCGCTTTTTAGGTCTTAATAATCGCGGTCATCCCAAAATGTCTTGGCGGACTACTGCTCGATCGCAGTCAACTTAATGCACATCCCTGGTACAATACATATGTATCAAAATTTCATGTACGCCATTAGATAAATACTTAAATAGAAAAGAAAAAAAATACGTTAATTCATTTTGTAAAAGTAACTCCGAAGCCTGTGAAGTTATTTCTTCGACGCTTGTGGAGTTTAACTCTGATAATTTCGTTCTTGAAAAATCTCCAATCGAATCCGACGCGATTCGATGCTTTGTAACAAATCACAAACACAAGAATAAACTAATCTTTATTTATCTCACTGATTAATCAAATAATTTATGGTGAGAAGAATTTTCCCACGATTAAACCATTTATATATGTACAATAATCGACAAGTACTTATGTACCACAAAACTAAGAAGAATGCTGGCTAACTGGATAGAACATTCACTATGCAGCAAACATTCAAAATCCTTAACTTAATAAGGCGCTACAATCCTTCTAAAACGTAGGTTCTCAAAGCGGCTCTTTCCTGATTCCTGGGGTCTTTGTGACTGCTGAGTAGGGATAGCGATTTGTGATGGTCTCCTAGGACCTCACTTTGAGAACGAGAATAAATAGGAGTCATGTAAGAACCAGTAGCCATTTTTATAAACAACTTTCTTTATTTGGTTATCTTATCCAAATAGAATCAAAGACTTATTAACAAATTTGTCTACTAATATTATGAGGTTTTAAAGGTAATATCCTTTAAATTAACTTAACTAATTAATGATCCAATTAATTAATTTATTAAATAACGATCACGCAGAAATTACCACGATAAGAGATCCCAGAATTATATTTAATAATGTTCTTATTGAACATTTAACTTTAATCTCACTCCTAAAACTTTAATGAGACTTTAAACACAAATCAATATTTACCACTCGGAATCTCAATTCTCGAGATTAAATATCTCTAACAAAAAATCTTCAATTTAAATCCACGATATCTTTATGCTTCAATCTCTATCTCCTACTGCTCTAACTTTACTATTTCGTTTGACTTAAATACTTAATCTAATCTGCATATAACAAGGAATCCTGTCCGCTTTTTGGAGTTGATTGGAAATAGGTAGGGAATTAAATTTCCCTAAAAAGGTCGGCTCAGAAGGTTAGTGATAAAGTTCCGTATAGATTTGTCACAAATTTAAGATCGACTTATCAAAGAATCGATTTCTCGAGCTAAAAAAATAATAATTTTTTTTCAATCGATATGTAGCACTGAATCGATATTTCATCCTAGAAAATTGACATTCGATTTTTTTTCTGTTTTTGTAAAAACCATAAAATTATTTACAATTGGTGGAATGTGTACTATCTTTAAAACTATTTATCTTTATCATTGGGAACTATAAGCTATATTATCTATTTTCTAAACATTTAATGTAACAAATACATTTAGAAAATAAACGTCTTCTTTTATACTTCCTACTTTGAAATGGTACTAAAAATAATTGTAACTGTCGAATTCACTGAACTAAAAAATTCCTTGATTTTACTGATAAGAGATTGTTTATTATGGAAACTTTCTTGTTTTTCATAAAATGGATTTATATTTACATTGTAAATACAGACTTGATAAAAAATCGATCTTTTAGACCTTGATTTTTTTGTGAATTGATTTAAAAATCGATCTTTTTCGGAAAGAATCGCCATCTCTACTGCTGAGGGGATCCATGAAAAAAATTTAAATTAAATTGGAGTTGCGTGGACAATGTTAGGGGCTCAGTGAAAGGTTTATTATAAAGTAAAATATTTGTAACCCATTTCCATTATTATGAAAGTTAAAGTAAATTGGTAATAAGATAATTAGTGTTAAAAAATTTAGAGTGAAAATTAAAAATGTTAGAATAAAATTTGTTAGATAGGTACATAAAGTACAAGTAATGACAAGTGTTGCACGGTGAAAGTCGGGTCAATTACGGGTGAGTCCTTTACACGCAATAACTTGTCTAAAATATGGTAGTATAAAGAATCTTGCACCTAAAAGAACAGTTTATTTATTTTTTTTTTTTTTTGCTTTGGGCTTAATTACGATGCATGAAGTGAATTCAACAAGTTGTTCTTAGTCTTGAAAAAAAAAGCAGTATTATTCGTTGTATTGCTATGAAGGTAGCCATCTCATTGGCTCATCTATCTCAATGGGGGATGAGTCTCTTTAGTTTAATGCAGTGATTCTCAAACTTTCCATATTTGCGACCCAATATATTCAATCATAATTTTCATCGCCCCCCCCGCCTCCATACAATAACAAAGTTTTGAATTCAATAATACTGCACTTTGACGCTAAAACTACAATACGACTTTAACCTCTTAAGGGCCACTGGTGTATATAAACGTCTCACTCAGCCAAAGCGTTACTTGCTCCGGGCGTAAATATACGTCTTTCCGAAGTACGATCTATTCTAAGCTTGGAATTCCTAGGTAGGGCCGTGGAATGCAATAAAAGGACATTGACAGATTTTGTGAAGGAATTTTACTTATTTCAGAAGGCTTTACTTTTGTTTATTCTTTTTTTTTACTCCCCCGCCCCAATACATCCCATACGCGCACCTGCGTGTTAAACGCTGACACTGGGGGGCGAATCGCGTAGCTTTTAATCGTGAGTGAAGGGATTAATTATAAACCATATAAATTATAAAGATAAGTATTAATTGTTGTACATAATATTATATGTGAACTGACCCATGAGGTTACTGGTAATTTAAACTGCTTTAACTTAGTATTGTTAAATTAATTATAAAAGACATTGTGCAGTGCTGATATATTTATAAGTGTATTATGTCAGTGTAAATGCGTATTTTTTTTTATGTCAGAGTGTGTTTTGTTTGTTTACTTTCAGTAAACTAATAATTTTTTAAAATAATCTTTTGTCTTTTACTTTTCAATATGCTCCCCCCTTGAAGAGTTATCAGGCTCCCCTAGATGGGCGCACCCACAGTTTGAAAAATGCTGGCTTAATGCCAAAATTATAACTTGAATAAATACTCTACTTCAGATATCACAATGTTTTTACTTATACTTTAATTTTGTGTCAACGTTTATATATACAATTCAGGACATCGACAAGGTCCGTTTTCCGCTTAGGCAGGATAGGCCCGTGCCTAGGGCGCAAAAGATTTGGCGGTGCAAAAAAAAATTGGAAAACGAAAAAAAAAAAAAAAAAAGAAAAAGAGAGGCATTTTTTCAACAAAAAAAATCCCCTCCAAACTAAAACTGGCAAGGTAAGAACTGAAGAAAGAGGGGAAGGGGCTTTGGAAATAAGGGGAGGGGGAGAGCGTAACGATTTGAAGTACCTAGGGCGCCGGGGAAGTCACAAAAGGCCCAAGACATGAAAGTTAAATTTATAATCTTTCTGTTATGTATTGAAATAGAGTTATTTCGCTTTGGGAAAAGTTCATGGCCAAGTTTTTTATGCAAAAAGGGGGCCATGGGGGCAGTAAGTTTAGGACCACTGGAACACTGGGTTTGGGAACATTGGAAATAGATTGAATCGAAATCAACTTTTAAAGGATTGGTTAATTGTCACTACCTTCCCATTATATTCGCTAATATCTATTCTCTTGATTTGAATTCCCTTTATATATTTACAACCTCATTTCCTTATCACATTTCTTCAGTACCAAAGTAGTAGTTGAAACATATAATAATATCAAAGAAAAATCCTGGTTAGTTTTAATACAGAAACCTGGCGAGATAATCCTTTACAATTTATGATGAAACAGGTTTTGTAATATTTATTTTCAAAAAGTTACTTCATTTTAACTAATTGCTTGCTTAAATTATTTTATATCTTAATTGTTATGAAGAATTACTTTTATTAAATTATAATCTGCGCAGACTATTGATAAATGGTAAATATTCGAAGCTCGTGGAGATAATAATAGTTTAGAAAACTATCCCTTTTTTTAATCTACACTCTCATCCTACATTAGAATATAAAAACTATATACGTATTAAAAAAAAAGCAACACAAAACAACTCTGAAAAACATTTAAAAAATTTTCTTTCTGAAATTGAAAAGGTGATCTACATAAAAATCAACGGTTTCAATTCTATTTTAGCTGGATTAATTTTAATTTAAATGAAATTGCTAACACTCAGTTTCATTAAAGTAATAATAAAAAATTTATGAAGAACTGCCAAAATATTCTGAAATTTTAAAATATCTCTGGGTAAAATAAAAGAAAGCTACAAGCGTAATTCATCTCCACGGGCCAAAAAATTTCTGCAATAAAATTTTTTTATCTGAGGATATTCCATTCTGTTTTAACTACCGTGACGAACACGAAAGAAAGTTTTGTCCTTATATCCATTCTATCATTACCAAGAATTTTAGCGATTAAGAATTTTTATTAAAAACAACGCTTTTCTCCAAGACAACACCTTCACTGAAAATTTAGATCAAATATTTGTCATTTCATTGTTCACGTTTTTTGCCCATCCCAGTCTTCTCTGTTCTGTATATAAGAACATTTCGTTGGTGCAAATGATCAAAGAAATCGTCTGTCCTCGAGATTCGACTGGAAGATTCGGAGATCTACTGTATATTAACTAGAGAATCCGTTTTTGAAGACGTTCTATCAAAGTATTGTCAAAACAAGTAGGTATTTCTTTGTTCTTTTGATGTCATTATATAAATTTTTAAAATCCTTTCTGTTACTTTCATCAAATATTAAAAAAATATGTGTGCTGTTTTAGTACGCATTTATATGGGTTTTGCTATTTCTCTTAAAAGCATATGTACTTAGGTGCACTGTGGATACACACAGGTTCTAATTTAACTATAATTAGTGGATTGTACGTTTTAAGCCGAGATAAAAAAAATTAATCTAATGAATTTAAGAAGAGGAATGAATAGTTTAGAATATAGATAATTTAGAATAGAACTTCGACCAAATAAGAATTTTAACATTAAGAATTTCACAAGAACAAAGTTTTAACATAACGTATGATATTTCATTCAACAATTTCAACATCTGTGTAAAAATTTCGACAATTCTCGACATTTAACGAAATTGTGCGTCATACCAATTGCAGCAAATTATGAATGCAAAGAACTACATTGATTGGAATGAATCAATGCTATTAATTGTTGTTTTCAATACTAATTGTTACATAATTTTCTTAACGGGAATTCTATTTTTCTTATTTTATGTTCTATTTTACAGTTTTTAGAATTGAACAATCTCTAGCAGTATCCTGTCCAATAAAAGAACTCGAAATATGTCCACCTTTGCTACAGTGTTTCTTGCTCTGTTTCTCACTACCACTGTGCTTGGTCGAGCCTCTCCCGTTGTCCTCTCTGCAGCCCCCGTGGTTCAACAGGTACCTCGTCCTTATGAGTTCGGTTTCGACTTTGGAGACGGCCTGGGGATGACACAGCATCGCGCCGAGATTGCAGACGGTACCGGAGCGGTTCGGGGAAAGTACGGATTCACAGATCCCCAAGGGTTGTTCAGAAACGTCGAGTACATTGCTGATGTGAATGGATACAGAGCGGTTATCCACAGCAACGAACCAGGGGCAACCAGCCAGTCTACTGGAGATGCTGTGTTCCTGGTGAGATCTCCACCCCCAGGAGTGATTGCTCAAGGACTGAGACGGCCTGTACCACTTGTTGCTGTTTAATGAAATGAATTGTAAGGAGTAAGACACAACTATATGTAAGTGGTGATAGGAATACCTTGTGCAGGTAATAGGGGACTATTTGGGGATATTTTTGTAAATAAATGGCTATGATAAAAAAAAATTCTGATATTGTTTTTATTGGTTATTTTTTTCCATCTAATTTGGTTGCTCTAATAACTTCTCAACTACTTTCTAAACTACTTCTCAAATTAATCAATTCAAACACAGTCCTCCGTGTTAAAACACTCCCATAAACGATATCTTCTTATTACAACAGATCACGCGCTGTGAGTCGATCTCTCACCGAAGGATTTCAATTTCCTTCACCCAAGAAAACACTACAGCGCTTCGCGCTTCCAAAAACAAGGGCCCGTCTCTTACCCTGATAGCCTCGCTTGAGGGTGAATCACCTTCTCCCCCTACAAAACACAGTAACCTCTCCCCGCAGGTGCGGGACGTCTCCAACTCTCAAAGAATCTACCGCCAAACAATAGTCAGACACTGCAGTCGTAATAAAACATTAACATTGTGCATCACGATGATTCCAGATATATTTTTCAGGATATATTTGAAAAATGAGTGTGTGTGTATACTATCGTCAGACTATTAAGCAACATCAGGGATGTTGGAGATGGATCCTGTAATTTTGAACTATGGTCACGTGGTGACGACACCTGAGCTAGTCACGAGTCCTTGACCATGACCACTAAGTTACTATGGCCCCACTATTGGCCTCGGATACCGTTAGTTTGAATCTCGGTCAAATGACGCGAATGATAATTGAACTGACATCTTCCACAATAAGCTAACGTCAAGGTTTCGGGGCTCGAAAAATTAATGTGCCTGGGTCTACAACATGGTACCAAGAATCTAACCCCTAAATCAACTTAAATAACGCCGACCACGAGTTCGTAATCGAATTAGTGATTATAATTTTTTTTTAATTTTTAGTAAGGAAATACAAATATATGTATTTTTTATCTGTTTCACATATTGTACACAAAACTCGCTTTTAATTTGTCTTTTTTTTGAAATTTTTATTAAATCTTTCCTTTGACAGACCAAAGCGCACTTTTGAGGAACTACATTATATCTAAAGGTATCCCGACTACCCTAAAATCATGATTTTTTTCAAAACTGATAAAAAATTTTGTGATTTTATTTTATAGGCCATCTTATTAGCTTAATAAAAATACCAAATTTTTTATTTTCCATTCACTAGAATAAAAACTACAGGTCTTTTAGTAAAAGCAGATGACATAACTTTACATATGATGCCAAACTTTAAAATACGTTTTACTCGAAATGTGTTTTTTTCCCCGAAAAACTCAAACGGGAACAGCGATTGCTCAAAAAGTTTTGAAAAAATTTTGCTGAAATTTTTTGTGTATGTTTTGTATAACAGTAGAAGAGTTTTGATCTTCAGATTTATCAACCACTTGTTTATTTCAAAATTTACAGTCCTTTATGTGAATATAATTACTGTTTTTTTAAGCAATTTCGTATAATGACTAAGATAAAGTGCTCTAGTTTTTGTAAAAATTAAAATATCTCTTATCCTGAAGGTCATTTCAAACATGAATAACAAAGAAACACATCAAAATTGAAAAAGTGAGAATTTGTTCATAAAATTTTTGTACAGAGCGGGCCCCGTTTATGTAATTTTTTGTACATTTTCACCAGTTTTTTTCCCATTTTAATAGCTATAATTTTTTTTTCTGTTTTCAATTTTAGAATTTTTTTCCTTAAAATATACTAAATAAATCTAAAAAATAACAAAAAAAATCCCTATATCTCCATTTTTTCAAAAAAAGTTGTCGCACGTAGTCGGATACCTTAACTTAATAAGTGTGTAATCTCCTTTTTACATACTCAACTCGAGCATTTCATGCGCAAAGGAAAAGTAAAAATTGTTAAGGCTATCTTCGGCTCTGTTAAAGAATAGGGGCCGAATTCGAAATATTTTTTTCAGATATAAAAGTACTCAAACAATAATATTATATATTCTGGCTACACTATCCTGTAGAGAATCACTTATTTTATCATACTACTCATTTTTATCCGAGCTGACACATTTTTTCTTTTATAAAATATGTTTTGCATTTTTTTCCCTATACCGTAATGCTAAATGCCCTTCACATGTTAAAAGGAAAAACTAATTATTTATGAAATATTTTGAAATTTTAAAAACACTATATTATAAGCAAATGCATGAGTTACAATATCACAAATTTTTATGAAAAGTAAGGCATTTTTTCTGTCCGAAAATGCGCTCCGCGTCAAGTTCACGCTCTCGTACATGTGGCGAAAACAGCCTTAAGAGAGAAATTTTTTCGAATATTTTAGTTATGGTGATATAACAATATTCCATTTTGCTTAAACCATCTAATACTCTAATAATATATACTTCAATAAATATCCGAAGAAACTGATATGGGAACTAAAATTAATGTAGTATAAGAGGCTTTATTACAGAGCATCGAACTCCAGACCGGAAGGCCTGGGTTCGATGCCCGATGCCACCAAATACCATTCGAGTAGACACGGAGTACGTGCTCGTTAAATCAGTGGGTCCGAAGTCTTGTGGGCTGAGTCACGAGCGCAGGAACTGGAGAATATTTCCCTCCCCTTCAGTTCATTGCAGAAATTGTGGAGGTGGAGATAGGTGGTGTCGCCATCTATCGTCCCTTCTTTGAATTTCGTCGAGCTATATCGTACTGTCACCTGTATGGTGCTCAAGGCTAACGACAGGCGTACTTCTAGCCCCTTGCCACGATGAATTTCGTGGGCCTCGATCTGACTACGTCAGACAGGTGGCATTAGAAACAACAACACAAGTATTCCAGTAACCAGTATTCGTTTATAAAGTATGTACTGATACTTTATAAACGAATTTTTCTAAATTAATATAGTTAATTCTTGCAATGCATGGATTTTAAAAAGAATTTGTTTTTATCTTACCAGAGGTGTTGAAAATCTGTAGGATCAATTTTGAGGTCACAATTAGCAGACAGGTCTAAATAAGTGAGGCCTTTGGGAACAATAGACGCCAACTCCAACTGATTTATTTTATTACAAGCTAAATCAAGAACCTGCAAAAATAATTACAATCTCCATTACAAACATTTATACGCCAATTTTATTTTCAATTCCAATTATTTAATTTTTGCTCTTCATAACAACATACAAAAATAACAATATTGACAGTAAAATATTTCAATAAAATTAGTTCTTTGCACGAAGAATTTTGGGTGCTTCTCAATTATACTATAGAATTAGGTTTCTAAAAATATGTTTTAAAATTTTATTCTAATCTCTGACGCAAATTAGAATTTTTGTATTGATAATCATCACTTTATATTATGTGTTTCCCGTATGAATGAAGATAAAATATATGGTTAAGTCATAACAGTGGATGTTTGCACTTTCTATTCTAATGCTTTCCTCATCTCAATGTGCATTGGAGCTCCTCCAACTGGACATTCCTCCTCCCCGCAAAAGAAAGTGCGTGTTCATTGACCAAAAGGTAATAAGGAGGGCTCGAAACGGGCCGAAACTTTTTTTTCAGTGCATAAAAAACAAACTAATCACGCCACTGAATACGAAAATACATCGAAATGTGCAGAATCATACAATACATCAAAATGTGCAGAATTAAAAGAGCTTTCGTTCGGTGCAAAGATTAAGATTGTGAGTATAAAAGGACGGAAGTTATTCTCAAATAACCGTTTAGAAAACTGTTTTTTTAAAAATTTTTCAACGCATAGATAAAAAACTTATCGCGCCACTGAATCATATAATACATCAAAGTGTGCAGAATCAAAGTACCTTTCATTAGGTGCAAAGATTAGGATCGTGAGTACGATAAGAAGGAAGTTATTGAAAAAAAACGGGCTCGAAACGGGCCAAAACTTTTTTTTTCAGCGCATAAAAAACAAACTCGTCACGCCACTGAATACGAAAATACATCAAAATGTGCAGAACCAGAATAAATGAGAGCGGTTTTTGGAACTGGAATTGAGTTGGATAGTAAACCTTAGTTCTTTCGAACCTTTATCTCCTTTCTCCAGATCTTAATGATTTTATAAATGCTTTCAAAGTGCCCTTTCTAGATATCAATACTTGTTTAGTAAAATATAATTATTGTGTTTTAAATAATATAAGAATTGCTTGAATAAGTGGGTGATTGGTAGTTAAAGGTTGGATCCATTGATATTGAATGGAACGTCTGTGGTTGGCTAACCAGAATGGCCAGCTATTTTTACATTTAAGTCTGGTTGAGAAGCTGACCAATCATTGAGAAGAGTGGTTTGGACGGGAGAAAGCCACTTGTGAGGAAGTATAATCTCTTAATATTGTATAAGGGATATTTTCCATTGTATTTATCGCTAATTGAAACGGGCTATGGAACTTGGAGTTAAGTAAACGAGGTTAAGGGAAACCAAACCACCGGTTAAAATTTCACTATTACTTTAACTATTACTTTAACTTCGGCTACTCAACAGGGACTTTATAATCTCATGAATGAAATAGTGACAGTGACGACGAACTTATGGTGAAACCCCGATTTTCTTCCTTTGACCAGTGGTCAGTCGAATAAGGCGGTTGTAGAGTTTATATATCTCATAAGGAAATTGTTCTGCTATAGTGTCTTGTGAACTTGTTCTACTAAATAACCACTTGTAATCCCCCATTAGAGAAAAAGACATACGAATAAAAAAATATTAGCACGTAAAATACACTTCTATATATTGTAATGAGAACGTATACATTGAACCTTATACAAAATTCGAGAAATTAGTTCTTGAATTTTTCTATTTTTCAAAATCATCAATTATAAACTACATGTTTCCTTCTTATGTGTTAAAAAATTTGATCCAAATTGATTGATTATCAATCATTTATATAGATGCAGACTAAAAACAAATAGATTTTCTTTCATGGAATGCTAAATAAATGCCGTTAGAAAGCTATATGGATTATATAATAATAATAAATGGAAAATAACAGAAGCAAATTATCACAAAAGAATACAATAAAGCAAAATCAGAAATATTTATGATTTTTAAAGAATGTCACATCATTGATATAAAAAGTTTAAAAAAGGAGATATAATAATAAAAGAGTGAATTGATTGTTTGTTAATATCTCTGTATGAAGTTTCATGATGGACCTCGTAATTTTGAACCACAATCATGTGATGAGAGTAAACTATTAAAGAGAGTAGAGATGTAGTAATGGGCTAAATTCACGACAGTCACGTGATAAATGCAATCACGTGTTCTCCATTGAATTCAAAGCTGACGTTAGACTTGTGCTTGTATAAATTAGATTAAATTAAAAATTTTGTAAGATTTATTTCTACTTTTTAATTTTATTTTGTTTCTAAGCTTTTTATATTAGCTTCTTGGTATTTCTTTAAGAATAGTAGCTGTAGGAGACATGACGAACGGAAGCATCAGATTAAAGCAATTACTTATAAAGTGTGATGACAGGTTGCTTTCTAATGCCCTGTTTCAAAAGGCTACACAATACAAAGTAGGCGAATTAAATTAAGAGGTAGTTCTATTTTCTATTAATAAACAAGTCATTACATTTAATCCAGGAATCGCTAATTGAATATCAACCTAATTAGAGGGTTCAGTGTACGATTAAAACGCAAGTTCAGACACACAGCAGCATTAAAATGCAAAACGACGCTGTTTAAAGTCGTTGATGTAATGACTGGACATCACTAGACAGTTTTTGCTTTAGAACAATAGATGTTCAGCATAAGAAATTTATTTACAGCTTGCTTATCTTGCATACTCTTTTTTTTAAAACTTGTTCTCATTCATCGAAAGAAAAGATGTTTCTTTTGACGAATTAATAAAATTGTTCAGAAGCAGTTTCTCGGTGAATAATAAGAATATTCTAATTCTTCTCGTACACATTTTTCGTATTCTGTCATCAGAGTTGCAACAAGATTTATTTCAATATTAATTTCATTTTTCGTAAGAACTTGTCTTTCGTGTTCGGAGTATTTGATCTCCTCGACGGCTTTCAAAATATCATTGGAATGTTACGGAATTATTTTGATATCGGTATGCTACGGATTTTACCGCCAAATAGTTGTAAAATTTCGCCCAAGTTGAGGCGATATATTACAATATGATATCGTTAGATTGGGCACCCAAGATCTATTTAGCATGATTCCAAAATCATATAAAAAACGAGTAGTGTACCAATATCTAATTAGTGCCAATGTTAAAATAAAGTATGTTGCCAAACATTTTTAAAGAATGTGAAAAAATCGAACACTTAGCTCTCGCAGGTGAAAATAAAGTTGATACTAATTTTAATGCCGTAAAAGAGCAACCATTTATTACAAAATTAAATTATTCGGAGTTGAATATTTACGAGTGAACAATAAATAAATATTCTTTATTTATTTTATTCTATTCAAACTCTAGTAAAATTTAAAAATAGCATACCATTTTGTAACTCTTTTTATGAATGTAGGTATGAACGAAATAATAAAACTCTTAAACTCCACTATATGCTGAGAAAATGTATTTGAATGGATCGTAGTCGTCTAAATTCATGGTCACGTGATAAATACTATCACGCGTGCTCGCCATTGAATTCAAAACTGACATAAGACTTCTAGTAGTTGTTCCACTAGTAAAATTTAGATAAAATTCCAAATTTGATATTGTTTGGCAAGGATGTTGAAATATTAACATTGTTCAAAAAGTTTTACAAAATTTAAAAAAATATTCTTATATTATATGCATGATTTTTTAGAACAGTAGCATTGTTTTTCACTTAGGTGCGTCATTATTGTTGGCAAATTGCCAAAGAAAGTTAGTGGAAAAAGCAAAAGTTTGCAAAAAAGAAGTGCATGAACAGATTGGCTGGAAGATTAGGATGTCCCACGAATTTATGAACTCATTGGCTCGAAACATATGTGATTATGACTTCATATGAATTTAACCCGTTAATTTATCTCGGTGGCGCAAAAGCCCATTAGGGTCAAGACCTACTGTGCCCAACTCAATATACGTGACCTTGGGCCCTAAGGTGCATGAGTAGATATTCCGGTCAGGTGGTCAGTTTGACGCGAAACTCCCTATATTAAGTTCCCAAGCAAGCTTGTTACTCATTTATCGACCCCCTGAAGGGATGAAATGCTGAGTCAACCTTGCCCAGCCCAGAGTTTGAACCTCGGACCTGTGGTGTAGAAGCGCGATGCACTAAACACTCCGCCACTGGGCTTCATTTAACCCATTTAAGAACTAAAAAAAATTATTCTATTAAAACGCTGATATTTTAAATGTCCGTTTTTTTCTACATTGAGGTTCACTTACTTGATTTCTAAAGTTAGAATAAAATTTGAAATTTTTAACCAGGGTAATAAATTAGTACTTTTTTTGTCACAATTGCCGAATGGCGCCACTAGACAGAATGCTTTTACGGTTTCCCTCAGGCGGAGGAACGGAAATTACAAAGGAGTGAATCGTTAGGCTGCTTGAGATCTGGTGTGCTTCATCACTCTAGAATCTCTCTCAATGTTTTTTATATATATATGTTTAGAACATAGAATTTTGTATATAATTTAGGAGCTAGAAGAGCGCCTTCGTACAGGAAATAATTTATATTAGCCCAGAGAAGGGTTAACAAACAAAAAGTTAGTTTTAAAGTAGAAATAGATAAAAAAAAATAATGTTTGTAACCAAATAATTCTTTACGTTACATTATTTTGACATGACATGTTAACTAAAGAGAATATTACCTGCAGATTGTTGAATTCACTGAATTTCGGAATGGAACTGAGTTGATTAGAATGCAGGTAGAGTTTTTCCAGGCTGTGAGCTTTAGAAATATGACTAGAAATGTTCTCTAATTCATTTCCCGAAAGTGAGAGAGTCCTCAGGAAATGAAGAGTCTGAAAGAAACTATAAAAGCACATTTTTAGCAAGACATGAAAGAGAAGCTGAGCTTCACAACACTTTTGAGTAATTTAAAAAATGTTATGTGCCAATATTACCTGGGTTCGATTAAAAAATGTTGGGTGGAAAACCTTTTTTAATTGTATTTTGTCTAGAGTTAGAAAATTGGAAAAATATCTGATGTTCGCACACTTAAAAAAAATTATTTATTTATTATAATTATAGCATATAATTATTATTTATTAAATTTATTTTTTAATAATTAATTATGTTTAATTAATATAATGATAATATAATGATTATTATTCAATAATAATTAATAATTTATTAATTATATTTTTGAAATAATAGTTTATTTAAAAAATAATTTATTTAGAAATAGATTTTAAGATATATATGGTCCAATTCGGTTAGAGAAAAACTAAAAAAAAAAAAAAAAAAAAAAAAACCTCAAAAAAATTCTTCTGTCAGATAATATAGAATGAGACCCCGGTTTCCCGAATTTATCGGGGCCGAACATTTTATTCATTCATTCGGGGTTATTCGTAATATCGGGTTCCAATAATACAAATTTTTTGCACTTACCTTTTAGAAGTTCTTTAATAAGCACCTACACAAAAAATATCCGTTTTTTGAAACAACACACTTTTTGTTTCACTGCTAAAAATACTGTTACCATTAAATGAGATAAGAAAGGAATTAAGTATTCTGTTCAAAACTCAGGCGATAGGCAGGAATGTCTTAAGACTCATTGAGGCCCTGGGCCCTACACAAATGTAGACCTATTTATGATTCATAAAAATAGACAGTACATAGCATACGTTGTCAAATACTCGTGCAAAGAATAACCCGAAACAAATAAATGTGAATGACTTACAATAGCACAAACCGGCTTCACCGACTGCCGCCATTTGACTTTATGGTAGTAATGATGGTTAATGGTGGTAGACCTAGGCTTATACATAGACAATGATCCTCACATATAACCAGTGGGCGTATCGTCCGAAATTCCCAGTTTTTTGGAGAATACAACCGAAAATAACATATTGACCGTCGAAATTATTCGAATCATTAAGACTGAGTCGAGAACGAGACGAGACCTTGAGTGACCCAGTTGGCTCACTCCTTGAGGCTTCTCTGGTGATAGGGTATACATATGATTCATCTGCACCTGTGAAGTCTAAAAGTTGGCCCCATTCTTTCCCTTGAAATTTGCTGCTTCCAAGAAAAGTCTTTTTCTATTCCAGATAAAAAAGATGCTGTTTTTATCCTGGGAGCATATGAAAGACGAGAGATGGAGAACAGAAACATACAATACAATCTCAGAAGAATATAGAGTCCATTACAAACGATGGTCCCAGCATAGAACGGCAGGGGTGCACTGCTTTCCATTCGAGACGGGAATCCATTGCAGGAGAAAGCCTGACTTTTTTTTCCCGTAGATACATCCGTGCCTTACTCGGGATTCAAACCCAAGCCCACTCGATTGCAAGCCGAGTGTCATGACCACCATATTAGCTGGGCAACGACAAAAAGGATGCGTCATTTGAAAGAAATTCAGTTTTTTCTAATCCAAATTAATGAAAAAGTATTTTTAGGTTCTTAAAATAATTCATTAATTCGGGGTTTATTATTCGTTAAATAGAAGTTTTTGACTTCATTTCAATCGAGGGAAGAGGAAACTTCGTTAAGGGGACTTGGCACCCTCTGAGCAAACTTCTTTATTTACGTATTTAAAAATTATATTTTAGCATTTTATACAATGTTTCTATTCAAGAAAATGTTACCAGATGAAAGTTTTCATATATTATTCACACAATTTTAAAAATTTAAATTTTTTGAAGAAAATTGGGAAAATTTTAAAATCCTACTCCTTTTGTAAAAATTAATTTTTTGATCTGAAATTTTTTTATAATACTCTTATGGATGATCTAAACAACTTTAGGGATCGATTTTAGAATAACTTCATTCGTTTTCGAGAAAAAAAAATAAAATGTTGATATACAGGCTAAAAATCAACGAAAAAGCCAACATGTCTTACATTTTTTTTTAAAGTATTCAGTTTATAGCAAAACGGATCCCTAATTTTATTACATGCTTTATTTTCAACACGCAAGAAAAAAATGGAAGTGATTGGTAAATAATTGTCGAAGGAGTAGCATTTTGAATGCACTAAGGTTTCGAAAAACACAAACTGAGAAAAACAGGTTTAAAGTTTATAATTCTGAAAAAATAATTATTATAAGCTTAATTAAACTTAAAATACCACTTTAAGATATTAGTTATACGTTTTTCTTTAAAATAATTGCATTTTCATATTTTTTCAACCCACACATTTTTATAAATGATCAACTTTTAGAGAGTACTAATTGCCCATGAAAATTCAAGAAAAATGTTAAAAAAATTTCTGTCACGACGGAAATTTTAGCTGTTTTTCTTCTTATAATATTAAAAAGTATTACATTTGCATGAAAAATATATCAGGAAGAAGAATTGAAATTATAAAAATGCCTTAATTTAAAAATTTTACATGCACACATTTCACAAGGAAGAAAAATTACATTATTGTATTGCCTCGGAAATATTCTGCTTTTAATACTACACATTCTTTTTTATAGTTATTATTTCTATTTCTAAAATAGATTTTTTATCATAAAGCATTTTTTAGCTTTTTTCTAAAAGGGGGTGTGGCTGAATTGCCTAATTTGTTTTCAAATGAAGTTTTAGTCAACTTCTAACTTTCCGACGTGCACAAGTGATATATCAATCGAAAGATAATAATGCAAAGAATAAGATTAAATGAAAATAAAAAAATCGATAGGTTTGTGATTTTTAGGGTACCAAGTTCCCTTAAGTAGGGGTTCGATAAATTGGAGTTCGATTGTATTATGTAGGAGAAAGGCGATTCTCACTCATTTGATCTCAACAATCAAGATATTTACGGAACTGTAAACTTGAAAATAGACTTTCAAGAAGGGTTGTGGGAGGTGCTAAAGACAACCAAAGATTACACCCACACACTTAAAATTTGACAGATTTGTTTTTTTATTCAGTAGAAATTTACTTAGAACGAGTTTGCGGAAATCGATACTCTAGGGGGCGTTATAAAAAAATCCCGCTTGGACTTATATGCTTTAAATTTGGTAAACATATTTCTTTTGTTGAGTAGAGATTCGCTAACGTTTTTGTGGAAATCGACTTCCAAAGGGGTGGGACATAAGGCTTTATAGATAAAAGAATTTCCTGTTTTTAAAATACTTGACTTAAAAAACTTGTTTTTTTTTCTGTTCAGAAGAGATTTAGGTTTCTGCGGAAATTGACTTCCAAAGGCCTTAAAATAAGAAGAAATTCCTTTTCGAACTAACAGACGTACAAACTTGAAATTCCACGTTATCATTTTGTTGAGTAGATATCCATTAAGAACGTATTTTGTGGGAGTCGACTCCCAAGAGGTGTTAGGGGGCGCTAGACAAATATTTCGTTTTTGAATCCTTAGACTTACAGACTTAAAATTTGGTAAACATGTTTCTTTTAATGATTAGAGACCCGCAAAAAATGATGTTTGAGAAAATCAACATCAAGGGGGGGGGAAGAGGTGCTGTTAAAAGGGCGTAAAGAATAAATAGGCACCACTAGGCTATCGCAGCTACAAATCAACTTTCAAGGGAAGGGGTTGCGGAGTTGTTATAGATAAACAAAATTCCGTTTTTTGAACTTTTAGATCAATAGACATGCCATTTGGTATGCTTCTTTTGTTGAATAGAGATCCTCTAAGAATGGGAGGGTTTTGCGGAAATCGACTCCCTAGGAAATCGAGCGTCAGGGGCGAGGAATAACGCGGGCGTAAATTCTTTTTTTTTTAAAAAATAATATTAACCTTATTGACTTTGAATTTGGAAACTATGTTTCTGTTGTTGAGTAGATATCTGATCAGAACGGGTTTTGCAGAAATCGACCCTCAAGGGGGATTACATGGGTGTTATAGATACAAATTTCCCCGTTTTTGGATTGTTAAACTTGCAAACCTGAAATTCGACAATCATGTTTCTTCTGTAGAGTAGAGATCCACTAAGAACAGGGGTGTTTTTTTTTTTTTTTTTGAAAATCGACTTTTGCAGTGTGGTTATGGGGCCATTACAGATTTTAAAAAATTCCCGATTTGAACAACACAAAAATAAAATCGCTTAAAAAAAGACCGCACAAAAAACAGGTTCTACTGTACTCTGTACAATAAAAAGAGTACAGTATAGTAATTCTAAAATAATTGTAAATAATTTCACAAAAGGGAATTGATTACTAATATCACATCTTAAAACTGTTGGTGTAATTTTCAGTCATGATTAAGAGACGAGGATGGCGTCATCATTCTCCAAATTTGCACTCTATGCCAAAGTGAAGACTTTGAACCTCGACATATACATTACATTTCAGCTCAATTGAGTGCTTTAAAATGTATTTTATTAACGATTGAAAATTCCACTAAGATAAATAGATAAATAAACAAACAAACAAATAAAATACGTATAGAGATCGTGTGCTAATAGTAGGAATTGAAAAAGACGTAAGTTGGCGTCGAAAACTGATTTTCAGCCAAATTGGCCAAACCCGGTCTTTATTGTTACGAAAATGCAGACGCGATTCACGCTTTTTAGCGTTTTTAATTAATCTTTTCAAATAATCTTTATATATGTAACTCTTCTGTGCGTGTGAATGTAACTGAACTCCTCCTAAACGGCTGGACCGATTTTGATGAAAGTTTTTGTCTGTTCCAGTGGACTCGAGAATGGTTTAGATTTATAATTCGGCTTAGAAATGTTTATTTAATTAATTTTTTATTTATAAATTGTTGATCTTGGAATATTTTACATTGGATCCGGCAGACTGCGCTACGATCGCAATATGGAATATTCAAAAATCTTTTATTATAATTCAAGTTGGTCCCGACAGTTGGTGCTGTGATCATTTCAGGAAAATATTTTGTCACTTCGAGTTATTATTTTGTTGAAATAAATCGTGTGTAAATTAAATTATTAAATTCAGATGTAATTAGTGTTTGAAGAGTTTTGAAGTGTGCATAAAAAACTATTCATTCTCAAAATTTAGTATGCAATTGAAGTGAGTATTTTACATGATTTTCTATTAAACTTACACGTGCGTTGACAACAATTAACCTAAACTACAAATCTATTTGTGTAGCTAATTGATTACACACATTATTAAACTTTTTTTTATTTAAAATTATTTCTTATCGGAAATAGTTTGTGTGAATGTTTCACTCCTAAGCAACCCAGAAGTATAAAATTTGGCACATAATTACATTGTAATAATTTTTTAATACAAATTTTACTCAAAACGGTCCAGATTGTTAAAGCTTATTCATAAAAATTTTGAATTTTTGAATTCAAGTTGTGTGTACAGGACAACGTCTGTCGGGTCTTCTAGTATATATATATATATATATATATATATATATATATATATATATATATATATATATATATATATATATATATATATATATATATATATATATAATTAACAGAATTATAATTTAAAATGAATTCCAACGGTTAAATTGATTTGATTAAATTATATGCATGTACACACAATACACAAACAGATATTTATCAAGTGTCAGCCTATATAGATAGGCTTGTGATTTAAATTTCTTAGGAGTTAACTTGAAAATGGCCTTGTAACTTGGATCTCAGCACGTGTTATTTATGGTTTGTATTGGACTATATATATATTGAAGTTTGATTCGTTGGATGAAAAATTACTATTGGTTGAAAATGAATTTTCTTTGATTTTGTATTAATTAATATTAAAATTTGGTTTCTTGGGTGTTGAAGCAATCATTAGTAAGGGATTAAAGAAACATTAGTGTTATTTGACGATATATAGGGTGATTGAATGTAAAAAAAATGTAGTAAGACGTGTGTGAAAATGAGTATCATTGCTATGCGTGAAATTTAATTGCAACTTCGTGAGTGGTTATTTTGATCAAAAGGATATTGAATTTACAAAAGAAGTAGGCTAAGTGCTTATTGGTTTGCGGAATTTTTAGTCATTTGATCCTAACAACCCGAAGCTATCATTGCAATATAGAAAAAGTAACAAATTCATTGAATCATTGAAAAACAAAAATTAACAGAATATGGTAGTCTGATAAGGACTTTGAAAGGGATGACGAAGTGAGAAAAATAGAAATGGAGTTAAAACTAGAGGCTTTTGCAAATTTAAAGACTGACATTCAAACTCTCCATCAGCAATATTGTGAATTTAGCTGATGATATTGATTTCAAAGACGAATTTATACAGTTTTGCATGAAACGGAAGAGCATTTGGAAAAAAAAAAGAGAAGTAAGCTTAAAAATTCTCGCATTTAAAATGAAAACATTGTTCCGAAATTAGAAAATTCACCTAATTTGGTATCATTAGATTACCTGAGATCCTAATCCCTCAATTTTAAGGTAAATATGAAAATTTTCAGAAGTTTGAAAGCAATTTATAAGTATCATTGGCGAAAATAAATACTTAAATGAAGGTCAGGAATTATTTTATTTAATAGCGTCTTGAAGGAGAAGTGAAATCTATCAAAATTAGTGAAGATATATTTGATTCATTGTTCTTCGTCATATTATACAGATACGAAATAAGAGAGAAGTTGTAGATGCTCAGATATATAATTTATCAAACTTGTAAAAAATTGATAAATTTGTATCTCAGTTAAGAAATTTGTTAGATAATATTATGCCATCAACAGAAAAATAACGAAATGATCCACAGAATTGAATTCTATGCAATATTTCATATTTAACCCTTTATCTACCGACGGTACTTATAAGTACCACTCACTTTAAAATAACATATAGAATAACCAATTTTACAAATATTCTGACAATACTTAGCAGGAATATTCCTTGAAATCTACTCTTCCAAGATATATGGCAGCATGGGTTCTATGACGAGTATTTTAGCGGGGAAGGCGAATAGATTTGTAGCAGAAATTGCGTTTTCAGCTGACGGCGTTTTCAGCGGATTGCAAAGATTAGCATTTTTGTCCCGAAAAATAGTTAATGTCAGAATTTAAGTGTCTTATTTTTTTGTTTGTTGATGAGGTCCTTAGAAAACGATTTGGCTCTTTATTTTAAGTGAACAGTGTATATAATGAATTGTACAGTGGAATATCTTTAATTAATTAATTGGCTCTAACGGATTAAATTTCCCAAAGTTGAGTATTTTGTTTATGTATGTCCCTTAATTTTCAATGTAGTGATCGAAAAAAAATATTGTACGAAAAAAACTGCTGTAAATCATAATGCGGTAGATAAAGGGTTAAATATTTTTATAATTTAAATTTTATAAAAAAAATTATCGAATGCAATATGGCATCGTTATTTTTAAAAAATTCCGTTATTCGTATTCGAAAACATTTTTTAAGGTACAACTTGCTCTACAGTTATAAAGGGCTTTTAAAAAAATCCGAGTCAAGTATTCCGTTGAGTGCCTCTCAAATTCCAATCTATTTTCTTCTTATCTTTCAAATGATAATTTTCTTAAATTAACAAATCATTCACAAGAATAAACATTTGTACATTCTAAATTCTTGTTATTATATGACATGTGACAAACTAAGTTCTTAAGCAGAAAGTTTTGCAGAAATCTTTATTACAATTTCGAGACGTTGAAAGGGAAAATTGCACAGTGAAGGATCTTTTTTCAATTTCTACTATTAGTTCACTCTCTCCCTATATATATTTTGTTCAAATTTTTAATCGTTAACATTCATTCACTCAAGTTCAAATACATTTTTTAAAACTTGTAGTGGGGGACACTTGATGTTAATACAGTTTTTTCAAATATCAATTCATTAATTTTATTTAATTAATGAATAAATAGCAACAAACAAAAAAAAAACATTCCAACAACATATGTAGAAAGGAAAATCGTCTGTTGTGCCCCTGTAGCGCAATGGATAGTGTGTGTGTGTGTGTGTGAGTCAAACTTCTAATACAAAGGTCGAGGGTTCAAATCCCACCTTGGATGGCCTAATTTCTGAGAATGTGATTTCTTTTTACAATTCTATTTTATTAGAATAAATAAATTTAATGAATGAATAAGTAATAACGAGAACAAAAATAATAGCCCAACACCCTATATAGAAAGGAAAATTGCATGGAAAAAATCGCCTTCTACTTTGCCACTTAATAGTGTGATTCTGTCATGTGTATATTCATATTTATATTAATTGTAATTAGTTAATAAAAACTAACTAAAATAAAAGTTTTTTTGATTGACCTAAGTAGGAATTATATAACTTAAAATTTTTTTTATATATATATTACTTGTTTAAATAGAAGAATAATGAGATTTTTTTTGTCTCGGAACATGAAGGATTTAACTCGGCAAGGAAAATATTCGAGCTATATATATAAATCAAGATATTTATATATTTATAAATAACTAAATCTTATTAAAGAACTTTTTTGTTTGTTTACTCTCTTTTTGCTCAAGAAACTTGCATTAACAAAGCTACAAGTGAAACAAAACGTTTTAACGCCTAAAATAACACACTTCGGGAAGGGGGATTAAGTACGAACGTGAGGTGATAAAATTTTTTTGATCTGTTGACAGAAAAAGAAAAGAGAGTAGTTAAGAAAAGCAGATTTACCTAGATTCGAGCTACTGAAAAAGATGAAGCGATTAGGAGAATTCTCATGCGGTTCTTTTTTCACGCCTATGAAATTAAAAAGTAAATTTAACTTTTGTTAAAAGAAAATAAATAAAAGAGATTTCACTTCGTTTCTTTTTACTAACGTTCAGTTATTGCTTTTCAATAGAATTTCGTCGTCAGTTGTGGCACGCGAAGATAAAAATAATTATTCGAGAAAGGAAGTTGTTCAAACAAAAGACGCTTGAGGAGTTTTGAGTTGGCTTTGTAAGTTTCGAATGGGTGTTTATTCTTTAATTAAAGTTGGCAGAATTTGTTACTTTGAAATTTAAATTGGGTCACATGATAGTACACAAAATTATTTTTTCCTAAATGTTTAATGATAACTATCTTTAACAAATATCTGGTTGTGATGAATCAAACAAATTCATCCTCACAGAGGCTATTTTTTCGATTCTAACATTCTTTGAGTGAAATGTTTGAAGGCATATGTAGTTATAGGGGAATCTTTTCAACAGATAATTGTAATGAAAAAAAAAAAATAAGATAAGGGGAACAATCTTTAGACATATTTTTTTGAATAATGCTAAAGAGCCGCGGTTTGCTGACCCCCTGAACCAGGACCAATCCTATGGCTTCGGCCACCCGCGTGAAAATAGCTAATGTGCCGCCCCTCTAGAGAATTTTATATATTTTGACTGATACTTAAGGTTGACCTGTATAAGAGTAAAAAGTTAAACTTTAATAAAAATACAAATAGACACAAAGAGCTTCTTTCTATTCTAGAGCTTCTATTTTGCCTTTCTAAATTGTAGGGTTATTATTAAAGTGAAAATGTTTAATTTCCCCAAATGTATATTAAATTTTAACACATTCCTATGTCTAGGTCAGGGATGGTGAACCAGTGGCATGCGTTCCATTGATGGCACGCGACACAATATTTTGGGCCCGCCAGCGATCAAAATAATTTGCATTTTATTTCAAAATAACAAAGTTCTCTATGAAGTATGACGAACAAACGCAAGTGATTGGTCGCGGGGAGCACTCTTGTTTGTTATTGTCTTGTTTTAGTTGCGTCGTAGAATACAATTGCTTATGATGCAAAATTCGTCTACGTCTTCATTGACACAAATGTATTTTAATATTTACAGTGTTATATGTACGACTTTTAAGTGTTATTTAACATGGCTAGTTCAGCCAAAGAACAAAAAATGCATTATAGTAAGTGTAACAGAGAATTTCGATTTTGGTGAATCTACAGAAATAAAGCACTATTAGTAAAGTCGACAAAGCGGTGTGTGTTTTATGTTCTGCAACATTGATGTGCAGTACATCGCCTGTAAAACAGCATTTTGAAACAAATCACAAATCCTCTTGTCGAAAAAGTGAACCACAGCAAAGTAAGTTAATAATATAAGTTACTTACCATCCAGTTTGCAACAACAGAAGTCACACTAATGTTTACTTTAATTTGAATTACATGAATAACTAAATCATTTGCAACTATGCAGTGCAAAAAGTACTTTTTTGTAGTAAATAAAGAATTTTGTGTTTTGTTAATATTTAGTTTTATTATTTTCCCAATAAAATCACTAGTCAAAATTATTTGACGGCATGGCTATACCTCATTAAATACTTTTTTTAGAAAAAATGGCACGTTGATTCATAAAGGTTCGCCACCCCTATTATAGAATAACGATTACTTGATCGTCAAAGTATGAAATATGGCACTCGAAAGCTCTTTGAACCGATTCTAGCTGCTTTTAGTCAGTTTTGAGTTTTTTATAGGGATACTGGAAAATAGTATATAGTTATAGGTATAGTTATAGGTAATAGAGTACCCATATTAGATATTTTGCTTTATAAAGCAGTTTCGCAAATATCATTTTTGAGACGCCTTTGTTAAGCATTGTTAGACGCCTAAGCATCGATCCACGGAGTGTCGCCAGTACCACTGATGAGCTTACCTCGCGGTATTGCCGGCTCTGCCACGAATTTTGCTACCATATGAAGGATATATATGAAAAGTAGACATTAATGGACTATGTGTGTGTGGACCAACACACTGCGCACTAACATTCTATTTTTCTTAAGCCATGATACGAGTATGTTATAGGGAAATTGGAACTCTTATTTTGATTTTTCAATAACCATTTAAAATTCAGCATATTTATTTGACTTATTACAAGTTTTATTTTGAGAAATTCATAGAAATTTTTTTGCTTAATTGTCAGAACTACATGCAGCCTGCGGCCATTCCTTGTTTTCGCCGCCCACGTGTGGAGCACGCCTGCTAGGATCGACCCTGCCTTGAACTACAGTTTGGGGCACAGGAACTTCCTTTCTGGAACTTGTTCCAGTGATGTTAATAGGGAGGGGAGAGGTGTAGTTAGGGGTTCGGTGAAAGAGGTGGTGTGGGATACTTGTGTTCCCGCCCATCTCAGACTCAAATATGTTGTGGCTGAGACAGCAGCGCGCCTTTGCCGTGGAGGCATATTTCTCTAACGGTCGGTCGGTGATAGCAGGACAATGTGCCTTTTTTCGCCACATCGGTATTCCTCCACAAAGTCATGTTCCTGATTGGAAATGTGTTTTAACGTGGAATGATGCCTTCAGAGCCACAGAGAATGTCTCTAAAGAAAGAAAACGACCTCCGAAAACAGTTAGAACACCCGAAAATATGGAAGGGGTTTATGTGTTGATTCAGACTGGTAAGTGTGACAATGGTCCAATATTTCTTCTTACTCACTGTCCAAGAAAGGGATATTGACAATGTGTGGTTACAAGAGGGGACCACACCTCCAGGGTTTCCAAGGATATTTTAAGAGCAGCTTTCTCCGAATGACTGATCTCCTTGTGAAGGGACGTAAACTGACCTGTGTGCTCACTTGATTTATCCCCTTCTGATTACTTCCCGTGGGCTTATTTCAAGTCCCTGGTTTACAAAAATCGCTCCAACACCCTGGAAGACCTAAGGGAATCACATCTGAACCGAAATTGACAATATCCCGGTCGATATGCTTGAAAAGGAAACTCAAAGATTTCGAAATCGACTGCATCAGTGTATTGATAATAGAGGGCCACATTTAACAGTCATTGTGTTTAAAACCGTGCAAATTCAAATTTCCAATGTTGTGTGGTAGACGAAAAATGACAGTAAAGTCATATGTGTGAAACATGTGTGTTTTGGTACATTTAAAAAAACGCTTCCACGCCCCTCCCTGTATTACGTTTCATTTTCCTACATTATACGTCAAATGAAGCATGAAAATTTTTTTAAAAAAATTTATAATTACAGTTTGCTCTTTATAGTAAACTGCTGTTTGTGAAAAACGCAATACCATGAAGGAATCATCAGAATTAAATGAAATTTAGTGCACAAACGACTTGTATTAGTGCCAATAAATGACGAAAGTTTCAAAGAAAAAAAACAACAATATTAAGTGTCCGAAATCAGTATCTTGTGTAGCCACCACGCGCTGCAATACGACGTGGCATTGAGTCAAACAAATTTTGAATGTCTGCTTGTGGAAGAGAATTGCATACCGCTTGTATCCGCGGCAAAATTTCGACTTTTGAAGCTCCAGGACGCGGTTCACGAGCGAGAAGCCGACAAACCAAATACTACACGTGCTCAAAAGGCGACATATCCGGCAAATAAGCAGGCCAAGGAAGAAGTTGCATGTGTTGAGCTGAACAGAAGTCTCGAATAGTCTTTGCAACATGTGGGCGTGCATTATCCTGCTGAAAGATGCCTTGAGGCCTCCATTGATACCTTGAAGGAAGGGAACGACTTCGGGCTGTAGAGCACTTTACGGACGTACCTGTTGCTATTGCAATTACCCTCAATTTGTAGCAAATTGGATCGTCCATGATGCGAAATCACACTCTAAACCATAACTCCGGGTGTTAGGCGACTATGTCGTTTGATAACGCACTCTGGAAAGCAGCGTTCACTGGTATAGCGTCTAACACGAATGCGGCCATCATGGTCCCACAAATTGAAGCGTGATTCATCTGAAACTACAACTTGGTGCCAATTAGCTTGCCAGGCTCTGTGCTCATGAACCCATTGCAGATGCAGCCGTCGATGGTTTGCCGTGAGGGGGATCCTGTATAAAGGAACCCTTGCACGCAATCCACGGTGCAGCAGACGTCGACGTATTAACGAAGCCGACATTAGTACACCTGTAGCATAGACCAACGGGCTGTCAACTGCCTGGAGGAAGCTGTACGGTCATTCACCGCCATGCAGAGCAGGTGTCGATCATCGTGCGCTGACGTCACCTTCCATCATCCAATGCCAGTTTTTCGAGTTTTTCGGTGCTCGTCGGTCCACTGCTTCCATACTCGCATCACTGTGGAACTGTTCCCGCTGCACACGAGTTCCTAATGCGCGATAAGAAAATCACCCTTCTCGAAGACTGATAATCTTTCCCCGTTCAAACTCCGTTTGTTGGAATTTCTCCTTATCTCATTCTTAAGTCTCACTAAACGTTCGCCACTAACAAATGATCATTAACTATTTTCAACGTCCCGTTACAGCCTTACGTAACATTGATATTTGCTACAAAGTTCCTTTAATTCTGATGATTCCTTCATGGTGTTGCATTTTTTATAAACAGCAGTGTATATAAATTCGAATGACCTTTTTCATTATAGCAGCAAAATAAGAATCTTAGAACAAGCAATCCACATAAACACTCCAGAATAATATGATATTAATGAAGTTACACATATATTTGTCAAATTAAATATTGTACTAGTTTGTATAACAGAACTCAGAACAGGCACTTCGGTCCTGCTTAGTGAGAACGGGTAATAAGATGGTTCAGTTAGACATCCTAACAGTGATTCGGGGGGATTTAAATTAAAAAACATGTACTCTTGGGTACTAAACATTTCACGATGAGATGATGACTGTTTCTACAAATATATCAAAAGTCCATAATGATCGTGTTTAAATAAGGCATTTTGAATATTTTTCTTTAATTTATCTCGTTTGAAAATGTAGCCAAAAATCTTTTAGCTATAGATGTAACAAATGGCACTAAAGTGTTTGACAAAAATAAGACCTTTGACTTATGATCTTACGTTCAACCTCGATTTTACCAATCAAATTACAGGTGTTTAAGGTATCCGACTACCCTAAAATTGTTAATTTTGCCAAAAATTTACGATTTTTTTATGATTTTATTTTACATGCCATCATATTAGTTTTATAAAAATTTCAAGTTTATTATTTTCCATTCACTAGAACAAAGACTACAAGTGTTTTAGGAGTAGCAGAGGCCCCTGCTTTAAGCAAGATGTCATACTTTAAAATGCGTTTTACACAAATTGCGTTTTTTAAGAGCTCAAACCCGGACCGCGATTGCTCAAAAAGTTTTGAAAATAATTAACTGAAGTTTTTTGTGTATGTTCTGAGTAATAGTAGAAGTATTTTAACCTTCAGATTTATCAGTATGTTTTATTACAAAATTTATAGTCTCTTATGTGAATATATTAACTGTTTTTTATGCAATTTCATATAAGATAAAATGCTCTAGTTTTTTGTAAAAATTTAAATATCTCTTATCCTGCTGGTCATTTAAAAAATGAATAGCAATGCAAAACATCAAAAATGAAAAATTGATAATTTGCTCGTAAACGTTTTTGTGCCGAAATATTGACCACGCGAAGGCGCTGGTGTGCGCACATCTGTATTAAAATTGTAAAGATCGTTTGAGTGTGTGTGTGTAACTTGTATCGTAGAATGTAAGCCGCATCGCGGCAATTCGTATCTAATTAAACATTACTATACCTAAATTATCTCATGGAATTATTGTGGACTGTTTTAACTAATTCGCCCGGATACACACTCCTTTCGTATTCGAAATAATTATGGACATTGCTTCGTTTATAATTCGCTACATGGTGCGTCGGCCGGGAAGGTCATTCGCTGCGTGATGGGGGCTGAGTACTTTCGTTTTGTCTAACTTTGAATTCGGTATTTGTCTAGTTAAGCTTATTTCTCATCATTTCTGATTTTGGTTTATTCGTAACTGTCGGTATTTGGAAGGTTGCTCTGGTATAGTTTTGTTTATTTGTATGCATATTGTTAAGCTGAATTTTGTTTGAAAGTTGTACTATAAGTTGCATTTAGAATTGGTGTTGTCATTTGTATATTTGTTTGCAATTATAGTGTTTTGGTTTAAAATGGATGCAGCAAATAAGGCTATATTAGAAAGAACGAAAAAGACTCGATCTGTTTCGAGATCCCTCGTGACAAAACAAATTAATAAATTAGAATCCGAAATAAGCAATACAGCTGATAAAACAACAGTACATGAGATATATATGCAATTAATTTCTAAATTTGAAGAGCTGAGTACACTCGATAAGGAAATTGAGAATTTAATAGATATTGAGAGTCTAGAAGAAGAAATCGTAACTCGCGAAGAATATCGAGATAAATTTATAATTTGGAAAATCCGTGCTGAACGTTATGTAGAATCAGTTTCGAACACTGCTATTCAAAATTCGGTGGAAAATCAACCACAAAACATAACACTTCCTTTAAATAGTACAGTTAGTTCTATTTTAACAAATCAACCGCGTTTACCTAAACTCACATTAGAATCTTTTCGGGCAAGGATATCAATAGTTTTCCCAGTTTTTGGGCTAGATTTAAATCCGCAGTACATGAAAATTCGAGTTTAAATGATGTGGACAAATTTTCCTATTTGAAATCGGTTGTCACATCTGATGCAGAATTGGCTATACGAGGCTTAACTCTAACATCGGAAAATTATGCAAAAGCAATTAAAATTTTAGAAAATCAGTTCGGACGTAAAGAACTTATTGTTGACTTTCATATGAATCGCTTGTTAAATCTGACCCCTGTCCGTAAATCGTTTGATGTTATTGCGTTAAGAAATTTATATGATCAGTTAGAAATTAATATAAGGGGACTTGAATCTCTTGAAATCTCTCCCGATTCCTATAGTTGTCTATTGTTTCCGATAATTATGAAAAAGCTATTCCCCCTGATTTAGCATTAGAATATAATTAAAAACATAATGAAAAATAATCACAAATCACTGATTTAATTGCATATTTGCGAAGCGAAGTAGAAAGTCGCGAACGCACAGAATTTTTAGTAAAACCGCATGACCTAGAATTGAAAAAATAAAAATTCCTATTCCAATACGAAGTATTTCGAAAGAACGTCTCATAGCTATCCACAGTCAAATCGAAGGGTTCAAGGTCATTCTCGATTCCACCCATCTCATAAATCGTTTTCCTCTGCAAACGAATTGTTGACGGCTGCTCTTCGAATTGCTTATTTTGTTTCGAGAATACTCATATGTCTGATTTGTGTGAGAATTTATGCGTTCAGAAAAAAAGGGCTAAATTAATTCAAGAAGGGAGATGTTTCATTTGTTGCAACACTGGTTGTTATGTTAAAAAGTGCAAGAAAGAGGTTTGTTCGTATTGTAAAGGTCGACATGCACGTGCTATTTGTTTTAAGTTAGAAAAATCTAAGCAAAATTCGCATTTGGATTTGGAGGAAAAGAATGTTGACGTTAAAACTACGTCTTCAAATTCTGTTTTTCATAACAGAGGTGGAGTCTTATTGCAATGTGTGAAGGCCGAAATTATAGATCGTTCTTCATCGGATAAGATATTTTGCCTTTTTGATAATGGAAGTGAGAAGTCGTTCATCAAAAAAAAAATGTGTCTCGGAGGTTGGAGTTGAAAATATTGGGTTCGGAAAGGCTAAATATTTTTTCGTTCGGTTGTAAAACTCCTAAAAACAAACTTGTAGTAAGGTCGAGGTTAGGCTAAGGAATGTATAAAGCAGAGAAGAGACTGTGATTGAGGCATTGGAAATTGAGGAAATTTCAAAGGCAACACTTAGCCTACCTAATCCAGATGCGTGGGCAGAAATGGAGTCGAAAGGGTTTAGGCAACATTCAGTTGTAATGAATCTTCTGAGAATTGTGAAATTTCATTGTTAATAGGTTCCGATTTTTATTGGTCTTTAACACATCGGATAAAAAGATTAGATTCATCATTGGTTGCAGTCGAGACTAGGCTAGGATGGTCTCTTCAGGGAAAGTGTGATGAGCGGAGTGATTGTACTTCGGTACATTTGGTTCATAGTGAAGAGGAATCGATTTCGACTGAGCTAAGGAGATTTTGGGAGATAGAAAGTTTAGGAATACTTGACAAGGGTTCGGTGACTTTAGATAATGGGGATGAAGAGATACTTAGTGAGTTTGATAAATCAGTTAATTTCGTAGATGGTCGATATCGTGTAAATTTGCCATGGAAACCAGGTATGAGAGAGGCTTTACAAAATAATAAAACTGTCGCACGTAAGCGTTTTGAGGGGTTGGTTCGTAGGTTTAAATGTGATCACGAGTTGTTCTGCGAGTATAAGGATGTAATTGATGACTATGTTAGGGAAGGTATTGTTGAGCGTACTTCTTGTGATTCTTTATTGGATAGTCAGGGATTTTACCTACCCCATCATGCAGTGATACGAAGCGACAAAACCACAAGTCATATTAGAATAGTATTTGATGGTTCAGCACATGAAGATGGACAGTCATCGTTAAACCAAAAGTTTATATACGGGACCAAATTTGCATCCCAACATTTTAGAACTGCTTTTATGTTTTCGAAAAAGTCCTGTAGCATTTACAGCTGATGTGAAATCGGCTTTTTTTCAAATTGAATTAGATTTCCGTGATCGAGATTTTACACGTTTCTTCTGAACTGATAATTTGAATAACGAGCCATACGTTTTGAATTTCACGAGAGTTCTTTTTGGACTTCGACCTAGCCCATACCTTCTCGCAGCAACTTTAAAACATCATTTTAAGAAGTACCGAGAGCAATATCCTCATACATTTGAGTTGCTAAATAGTTCCATTTATGTTGATGACCTCATTTGTGGTCAGAATGATGTTCCGGACGCTCTACGTACTACCTTGGAGTGCTTGCAAATATTCAGTGACGCAGGCATGTTATTGCGCAAATGGCGAAGTAATTCGAAACAACTTAATTTGTTACGGCAGCAAGAAGGTGTCAAAACTTAATCCTCTGAAACTAGTGCTATTGATATTAGACCTCCAACTAAGGTTTTAGGACTTGCTTGGGATCCAGAAAATGATTTAATTTATTTCGATCCAAAGGATCCATTACGTAAAATACTTGGCAGGGCACTTCTAACATTTGAAGAACTTTCAACGATACTTTCAGAAGTTGAAGTCATCGTTAATCATCGACCACTGACATACGTGGAGAATGATCCAGGAGAGCCGGAACCACTAACACCGTCACCATAACCTAACTTCCTCGAGTTAGGTTATGGTGACTCTAAATATCCTATACATTTCATCGAACTGATCGGCGCCACTACGGCAAAGGAGTCGTACAAGAAGAGAAAGACTTACCGAACTCTTCTTTTAAAACAACTTTGTAGACGCTGGAAAGAACAGTATTTGCTCCAGTTAAAAACAGCTAATCATTTTAAAACATCATCTGTTCATAAGAATTTAAAATTAAATGACGTAGTTCTTGTTGAAGGAAATGTAAAATCAAAATTGTTGTGGGAACTTGGAATAATCAAAGAAATATTTATTGGAAGAGACGATAACGTTAGATCTTGTCTTGTAAAAACTTTTAAAGGTCTCTTCAAAAAACCCATTCAATTGCTGTACCCTTTAGAAATTGTATAATATACTTGTACTAATTTGTTTATATTTTTTCAGATTAATGGTAGGAGATTACACATTATTAATTAATCTCTGTTAAATTTATTTTTGTGAAATCTTGAGGTATGTATCCTAGTATTTGTTCGTTTGTAAATTGAAGCTTTGTCATCTTTAAGTTTCATTATATTGTGTACTTTAATGTATATTTACTTTTTTCTTTCTAATATGTATAATTTAGATTTGATTAGTAGTATTGTATCAGTATTTTCTTTGTAAGAATTGTATTTGAATAATTGTTTGTATTAATTGTGGTTCGATATTTACTGGATGAACATTCTGTTCACCGGTGGGGTGTGTGCCGAAATATTGACCACGCGAGGGCGCTGGTGTGCGCACATCTGTATTAAAATTGTAAAGATCGTTTGAGTGTGTGTGTGTAACTTGTATCGTAGAATGTAAGCCGCATCGCGGCAATTCGTATCTAATTAAACATTACTATACCTAAATTATCTCATGGAATTATTGTGGACTGTTTTAACTAATTCGCCCGGATACACACTCCTTTCGTATTCGAAATAATTATGGACATTGCTTCGTTTATAATTCGCTACAGTTTTGTACAAAATGGCCCGTGTATGCAATTTTTTGTAAATTTTTACCCATTTTAGTAATAATAATTTCTTTTTTCTCTCCTTAATTTTAGCATACTTTTCTTAAAATGAATTAAATAAATCTAAAAACTACAAAAAAATCCTCATATCTTCATTTTTTTTAAAAAAAAAAAGTTGTCGCAAGTAGTCGGATGCCTTAAATAAATATGTGTATTACTATTAGATTAAATAACTTTATTTAATAGTTTTTACATCCTTCAAAATGCTTTTGAGCTACGTTCGTAATCTTTTTTTGTGCCGACCAATATATAAATTAGTTTTTAATTTATCCTACTCATCTGAAAAGGAATTTTTCAAATTCCCTTTTAAAATGGTTATTACTGAAGCTATGAGCTTTGCGTTGAGTATATTTGTAACAATGGAACATAAAACTTTAATTGTATTACTAACATTATTATTCAACACTTATTATAGATACCTTGTATCATCTAGAGAGCATTGTTGAAAAGGAAATATTGTTGAAAAGAATGCATTTTTGTAACAGAACTTGAACAATAAACGAATTTTCGTCACTTGTGTTTAAAACTTTGTGAGATATTGTGAATTTTTGATTTACTGCTATTGAATTCGTTTTTTACAAGCGTTGTTTTACGTTTTGTTAGTTTTCCTGATTAATATAATTTGGGAAAATGCCTTCCAAGCTGAAAGCCTGGTTAAAGGCGAAGTTGTGTGAGTATATTTTCCTCTTAAATAAGGTACACTTTTAGTATTAGATGCTAGTCGTACATTCAAATACAAAATTGAAAAACTGCACATTGACTATGCGTAAAGAAGTTGCAACCAATTAAAATTTAATTTCTTCATGTTCATATATCCGAGAGCTAGATGCTGATAACTGATTAAGAAATGGAGTTTTTCTTATACGCTTTTTTTAATCAATCGTTGGTATTTTTTTCATTCAGTTTCAAGGTATTCAAGTCAAAAATTATACAGTGAGTGAATGAATATTAACGTCGCATTATTCAGCTACTCGAGGGCTTTTGGTGACGGACCACATAATTTTGAACCAAAAACCACACAGAGATAGTTATTAAATAATTGTTTATGTATATTTGAATACTAAAATGGCAATTGCAAGTTATTGTGTATTCAAGATTGTAGTTACCATCGTCACGAAGCTGTGTTTCAAAAATAAAGAAATCGGGATTTGTAATTTGTAAATTACTGACGCGATGTTAATTTATATGAAAACTAAATAGAATGTTAAGAATATGGATGGAATGTTTATGATAATAACTCCTGATTCGCACGAGTTTGCATCATCAGCTATATATATATATACATAAGCGTATGATTCGGGGATAATGTTCCATTACCCATTTTTGCCACTTTTTAAAACTATCAACATAAATAAAAAAATAAAAGTGACTCATTCATTCACTCACTCCTCATCGTATCTCAAGAACTATTAGACCTACAGACTCGAAATTCGGCAGGCATGTTCCTTTTGTGGAGTAGAGATCCACTCAGTACGGTTTGTTGGAAATCGATTCCAATGGGGGGTTACTATGGCGAATGGATAAAAAAAAACCCGTTTTCGAGTTACTACTCCTACAGTAATGAAATTTGGTATATTCATGCTTCTTTTGTTGAATTGAGATTCGCCAAGAACGGGTCTTAAGGAAACCGACTCTTAAAGGTTTTAAAGAAGCATATTAATAAAAAAAAATCCGCTTTTGAACTATTAGACTTAGACTTGAAATTTAGCGAGCATATTTACCTTGTTGAGTAGAGATCCCCTGAAAATGAGTGATTTTGAACCATGGTCAAGTGACGAGGACGACACCTGAGCTGGCACTCCCTCTGCTAATTTCTACACCACATCAAGGGGGGGAGGGCGTTTGAGTTATCTACAGATTTAACATGAATCGATTCCTTACACGAGGGGTCTTCAGTGGTACTAGGTTCGAAATCATGACACGCCGGCCACGAGTCCGTTACCTTGACCACTAGCCTTCTTTTTGCTATTTTCACTTAATTTATATATAAACGCCCAACCAAATACATCTCAACCAAGCTTCTCGGATATCAAGTACTTCGACGAAAACTCTGCCAGTAACAGAAACCCTAGAATCATCCTTTTCTCAACCTACGTGCTCTCACTTCTGCTTAATCACCATGTAGAGAGGGCCGATGCACGTTAAATCTGTCGAAGGTCAATGTCTCCCCTTTGGTGAGGTGTGGTATTTACGAAAAGGAGTTGCCAGCTCAGATGTCGTCCTCGTCACTTGACCGAGATTCAAAATTACAAGGTCCGTCCCCTGGTGTTGCTTCATAGTGTGAAGTAAATATAACTCCCACTCAATTCTGCTCGACTTCCTGGTGATGCCTGCTGCAAAAGGTATGCGAGTTTTGGAGGAAGCTTTAATCAAGGCTTGAAGTACCTTTAAGTTTAGATGGACTTAACAAGAGCACGATAAATTATAAAGCTGCAATTAGTGCCTGCCTTTTTATTCGGGAACAACTTTCCACACAATCCACCAAGAAACCATTAGAGAAGCATTGTGTGTATTATGTGAAATTATTCCACCCGATGTGGAATTTACAAGTTGTGTAATACAAAGTGTGATACAAAAAAATGAGACTAAGGGTGTAGCTTGCAAAAAGAGTAGAGCTGGCAAAAACTGTTTTGATGACGTCATCCTACACCCCTCCTCTATCCATATGGCCAGTTTCGCCTTAATCGATCACTCCAGTTGGGAGCATTGCGTCATTGAAGGAACACGTGCAACGGAAAAATGTCAAATCAACATCAAGAACCTTGATGAATGAACCACGAAAACATTTCAAATACTAACCGAGGCTTATGGAGATGAAACTTAGTATCATGGATAAGTGTATGGTATGGTGGTTTTCAGAGGAAAGGGTCAATATGCACGATGATGAATCTGCTGGTCACCACAGGTCAGCGATTGCAGACCAATACATTGCAAAAATTCGTGATATGAGTGGCTTTCCATTCACTACAGTAGTCAGACTGTTAATCAACACTACTGCATTGAAGTACTAAAAAGACTTCGTGAAAATATTAGGAGTGATGGATGACTGAAACATCAAGTCAATACACCCACTCACACAGCCCTATTTGTTAAGCAGTTTCTGACCAGCAAAAACATTACTGTGATGGGGCATCCTGCTTATTCCCCTGATTTAGCCTCATGCGAATTTTTTTAATTTCCTACAGTTGAATCTTGCTATGGAATCCATTTTACCTCAATTGAAGAGGTTCAGGTAAAACCCCGAAAATCTCTTGGTCTTCTAAAGACCAAGTTCCAGAACTGTTACCAGCGATGTCAGCACCAAATGCAGAAGTGTATGAATTCTGAGGGGAACTACTTTGAAGGTGATAATGACACGGAGAACTCTCTGATTCTGTACGTTAAATGATTTATTGGATCAGTCTCGTTTTTTCGTGTGCGTGTCACCCTCGTATATATACGTACAAAGGAAACTGAAAACTTTGACACACACAGTAATTACATTTTACATTTTAAAATATCTATAAATGAAAAATTTTGTAACATTTGTGTAGAAGATAAGTCTCGTGGTTCACAAGATACATCTTAACTACGAAACAGCGCTATGCTAATATCAATAAAAAATTAGCTTTAACGTAAATATAATTCATTTTTAGGGGCTTATGTGGTCCTGTTCCGTACAAGACCCTCGTCGAGGAGGAAGTCCAGGTGGAGCCAGTGGTCACTGTAAGTAAAATAGTCATCTTTCTCTGATTTCAATCCGTTCATTTTCACACATTGTAGAGAATTATTTCTAAAAAAATTCACGATATTAGTAAACGTAAAACCTTTCCTCAGAAGAAAAATTTTATGATTATTCCTGATTTAATAGTCATAATAAGGCGAATCAAATTCTTATCTTTCAAGAGATATCTTAAATCCTGAACTAAGGGCACACAATACTTAATTAACAAAATTCTAAAAATCTGACTTAAATCTTCTTATTATTAATTATGTGGCAAGCAAAAGATCCCTAGAGTATCAATTTGGCTCTGGTACTCTTGACAAAATTTAATTACAGCAATATGCTTAGAATCCAATGATAACTTGAATTGTGAAAACTAATTCAAGCGTCCAAGTTTGGTAACGAGGCCATCATTAGATGGTGCCACAATGAAATGGCTCTTACGTTAGGCGACTTGCCGTGTCTTTAAAGGTTAAGTTGTTAAAATGAAACCCAATTGGAAAAAAGCAAAAGCTATATCAAGATCCTTACCAAATTTTGTTATTCATAGTGCGACGTACTTGTAAATCAGATTTTGTGTGGGTATGCCAATTCATGTAAGAGGGGTAGCATTTTAAAATCCCTTCAAGAATTTTTAAATCTTTTTTTAAGAAATTAAATGGTTAGCAATTTGATGTGCTTTGAGCACAAAAACTATTGTACAATATATATATATATATATATATATATATATATATATATATATATATAGGAGACAACTAAAAAATTTGAGGAAACCATTAAATCAATTCTTTTTATATAAATTGTACCAAACACACATACGTCCTCTTAGCTTTTCACTTTAAAGTAACTTTGTATTTTTCTTCTTTACAGTACAACTGTGACCACTGTGAGTACCGAAGCCCCACTCAAAAGGGGCTTCGATGCCACCGCATCACAGTACACCGAATAGGAGTGGGGGTAAAGCGCACCTTGGACACCCACGGGCGTCCCCTAGCCTATTTCGGTTAGACTGGCCTCCTGTTAAAAACGCCAAGCTAATACCATCAAAGATGTAAGTAAAGAAAATCATACATCTTTCAGAATTTTGCAGCTAGACTCTCAAACTATTAATATCGGATTATTATCAGTGGAGATATATTTTTACTCGACTTTTACAATGAAACAGTAAAAGTATTTTAAAAATGTAATTAAACAATTTAAAAAAATAAAAACAATTCTGTTATGAAATGATCAGAGATTAATTTTAAATAAGGAAGAATCTGTAAAAACAGAGTTGTAGTTATAAACAAGAAAAAGCAATACTATTTATGCATGGATAATGAATAACTTTCTTATTCAACTTTTTCTTATGAAATTCACGATTTCCTGCGTATATACAGATTGTTGCCGAATTCAACCGATAAATTCTGAAGGGTGATGGCAGGCTACAAATCCCATGGAACATAGAGTAGCAAATCATGTTTAATGGGGGTAATTCTCAGAAACAGTTATGAAAAGTGTGATGTCGAGATGAATGAAAAAGGGCTATAAGAAGTGAGAAATACATTTATTAGACGTAAAGCATGTTTACAATGCATCACAGCTCGACATCAGAAAAGAAATGATAAGTGATTGACACGGGAAATGTTCGAAATTGCGACCCTGTTGGTCATCTCACCGCCAACACCGCCGATTGTGGGACGCTTTCAAACAAATCCTGAGTTGGCGATGTCAGCTGAAGCGACAATGATTCGTGTCGTAAGATACTCCACTGTAGTCACAAGTCTCATGCTTAAGAGACTTCAGGTAACCCTAGAAGAAGGAATCCAAGGGATTGAGGTCCGAGGCTTATGGAGGCCAAGCAATAGATCCGTTGTGTCTAATTCACCTCCAGTGATATGTAGCGTGGAGGTGGTTAAGCAACGCAGTCGAAAAATAGGGCTGTTACACCATCGTGTACGAATCACACGTTTTGGTGCACAGTGACCAGTATACCCTACATCAACTGCGGGAGAAATGGGAAAATTGCTTTCGTGATGCAAATTTCCTATCTCGGAGATCCAATCTCCGCATTCGTTTGACCACTTTCTTCGTCTGGTACATCGTACTCCCTACCGCTACTTTTATAGCGATTTTCACCAACTAACAACCTCGGCTATGGCCCATGTTCTATGGTGATTTGTCGTCACCACATGCTGCCTACTATGACTCCTCTGAATTTGTCGGTCGAAATTGGCAACACCTTGTATAAATGACATTTAAGAAAAACAGTAGTAAACAGTGGAATTGTAAGATGTCAGAAGACATTTCTATCATCTAATCCAATATGATAAGTAGCGAATAAGGTTTGAGACGTCGCAGATGTTATTTTTGTGAACACGTGGAATAACAGGAAAATTTGGGAAAATTGAAGCAATATGAATTCAATTTTAAAAAATCCTGATTATCTATGTATAAAGATACAAGTAAATATTTTACGCTCTGTATATTTGAAAATAATTAGAAAGTTTGGTATTAATGTAGCTGGCAGTTTTAATTTAGCACATTCAATTTAAAAATTGACGAATAAAATTTTTAAAAAACAACATTATACTTGGAATTTCAATAAGAGTTCTGAAATTACTTTAAACATATGACTGCATTCTCTTAAAAAAATAGCAAAAATATTTTTTACGAAAAGACATTGCGTTCTTTCGGAAAAATACCTTTTTTAGACTTTCAAACTTTTTTTAGTTCT
Source organism: Trichonephila clavipes (assembly GCA_019973935.1). NCBI lineage: Eukaryota > Metazoa > Arthropoda > Arachnida > Araneae > Nephilidae > Trichonephila > Trichonephila clavipes. The sequence continues at coordinate 595,542 of BMAU01002031.1, read as the reverse complement.
TGGTGCTCCTTTTACATTTTTCTGGTTAAGTGAAATTTTGAAAGTAATTTTTTACACCCTGTATACTTTTAATTTAGAATAGCGCTACGTATTGTTTCAGTTTATTTTATTTTTGTATATTTCTGAAATCAAAAACTGCTTAATTAATAAAATGTTTTCTTTTAGATGGCAGGAGGACGAGAACTTTTTGTTCTTGTTCTGAAGATGCTGTTTGGACGGAATCTTGACCATCCTAAACTGCTTGTGCCCAAAAAAGTCATATCAGCATCTAATTGCCAAACATCAAATCTGGTCAGCGGCTGTTTGGACCACAAGTTTGGTCATATCAGTCGCTGCCTGAACACCATCAAGTGAGCTTAAAGCACTACTATTCAGTGGCTGTTTGGACCAAAAGTTTGGTCATATCAGTCCCTGTCTGAATTCCATCAAGTGTGCTTACAGTGCTACACTTCAGTGGCTGTTTGGACTACAAGTGTAATCAAATTAGTCGCTGCCAGGATTCCATCAAGTGTACTTACAGCGCTGCACCTCACTGGCTGTTTGGACTACAAGTTTAGCCACATAAGTCACTGCCTGAACACCATTAAGTGAGCTTAAAGCACTGCTCTTCAAAGGCTGTTTGAACTACAAGTTTAGTCACATCAGTCACTGCCTGAATTTCCACATGTGTGCTTAAAGTACTATACTTCAGCGGCTGTTTGGACCACAAGTTTGGTCATATCAGTCGCTAGCTGGATTCTATCAATTGTGCTTAAAGAACTGAACATTAGCGGCTTTTTGGATAACATGTCTGGTCATATCAGTCACTGCCTGGATTCCATCAAGTGTACATAAAGCAGAATGCTTTAGCGGACATTGGATTCAGAATACTTTATATATCATATCAACAGTTTTTTAAAACACATTTTTTAGTTTCATCAGCGTATGTTGGGATTGCTAATAAGACATTGTCATCTGTGACTTTTTCACAGATTAACTGACTTTTCGAGTTGTTACTTCTAAACGTTTCACTTTTATTGTTGGAAATGGTCTAAATGTAAAAAAGTAACTCCTTTGCGTGTATAGTCTACTACAGAATGAATAAGAAGGAAAAAGAAAGTTTTCGGAAAAAATCGAAATAGAACGTAAGAGAATTTTAAAGGTCGCCAATAATTCAGATATGGTAATAACATGAAAACACTACTTAATATAAATTTACAGGAAATAATGGCAAGAGAGGAGATATTGAAATTTAAAAAAATTTTTTATTCAAAATAATTTTAAGTGTTTTTTGCAAAATGAGTCACGAATATTTTACGTGTGACAACCATGTGTAATTGAGACAAATATTGACAAAGGAGGATTCTGAAATCCAGAAACACATTTGTAACACCTGGAGTAATCATAAGCTAAACAAGAACTTATTTCATGTACTGTACTCCTTAACAATTCTGTGTAAGAAATGAGTAAAAATAATTTCTGTATAAAAATACTACTCTTAAATACTAATGTAGATTTCAGATACTGAAATAAAGATTCAAAATTTGTCGAACTCTTTTATGAAAAAAATTATGTTTATTGAAAGAAAATCATAAATCATCAAGAACTATTTGAAGTTTTTTAAAAAAAAATTGTTATGAATAAATATTATAAAATTTATTATAAAAACTATTTTTAGGGGAAACATTTTTTTTAAAAAACTTTTTCACAAAATGCATTATATAAGAGACAAAATATTTAAAACAATATTATGTTTATCACATTGTTTTTCTAAATGAATTAAAAGCTGTAAAATATACATACAGTAATGAAAATAACACAAATCGGCTTCAGGATTAGGTAATTTGGTATTTTGTGATGGCATTGTGAATCATAAGCTCTATTTAAATATTTGAAAGAGCAATTCGAAATTATCCGCTCAAAATTTGGATATTAGAGATGACCTTTTTTAACAATATATATAATGACATCAAGCTCACTGCTCTCAATCTACACCACTGGTGTCTATAACTGTCCTCAAATTCTGAAAATACACCCTAAATCATCTGATTTAAGCCTAGTAGAACATATTTGGTGATAATTTGATTTTTAAAAAAGAAAACACATTACATATAAAAATAAAATGTGAAGTAAAAACAATAATCACAGCAGAATAGAGGAACATCGATTCAGAAGTTACAAAAAGCTGACTTATCTATGCCAAATCGTTTAAAATTTGTTGTGGATGCTAAGAAATATCTTACTAAGTACTAAATTAAGAAAGAAATAAATATATTTAAAGCTATGATGATATTTTTTGTAAATGTACGAAAACTTTTGTGGCGTAATTTTTTAGGTAGTTCTCTGATTATTATTTTTTCAAAGTAATAGTTATACCATGTTGTAAAAATTATTTATGTTCACCATTAAGCACAAGTTGCAGATATCAATTTTTATTAGTTGAAACATTAAATCTTACTGAAAATTGTAAGTGATATCGAACAGTTTTGTGGTTCACTGCATATTTCTGAATGAAGAGAAAAAATTAATTTCCCTTAATATATCATTCAAGGTTGGGTTTTTTTAAAGAGAGAGAACGAAAAATACTATAAACTTCTAAATCTCCAACAACATATCAATTTTATCATTTAATCGGTCTCAAGTTAACTCTTTTAAAGTATCCGACTACGTTCGAAACAGTGATTTTTAAAAAGCGCATAAATGGATAATTTTCATGATATTTAGTGTCACTCAGATTAGAATACACGCATAAAATTGTTTTAAGGACATTTTGACAAAAAAATTTATTTAAATACAATATTTTGGCAAAAAATTAACTTAGAATAATCTTTTTTCCAAATGTTCTCCTTTTGTGAAAAATGGTTCAATTATAATAATATTCTGCCTGTATATAGCTCAGACCTCTCTACAGAAGCCCAACTAGAATTTTTGAAAAATTCTCATTATTTTCAGAGTTACCACCCATTGAAATAATTATCGGCGTTTTTTTCTTAAAATTGCTCCCCTCTGTTGTCGTAAAATATGGATAAACCCACTTCTAAGTTATATATTTCAAAAATTCTAGTTCAGCCTCTGTAGAGAGGTCTGAGCTATATACAGGCCAAATATTATTATAATAGAAGCATTTTTCACAAAAGGAGAACATTTTGAAAAAAGGTTATTCTAAGTTAATTTTTTGCCAAAATATTATATTTAAATAAATTTTTTTTGTCAAAATGTCCTTAAAACAATTTTATACATGTATTCTAATCTAAGTGACACTAAATATCATGAAAATTATCCATTTATGCGTTTTTGCAAAATCACGGTTAAGAACGTAGTCGGATACCTTAAAGATACTTTACCAACTTGTTTTAATTTAAAATAGTGATTAAAGAACAGGCGTTAAAATACGTTTCACCAAATATGTGTTTTTGAGTAACTTACTCTTCAGGAAGTTCTTTGATTTGGTTGCAAGAGAGATGTAAGCATTCTATTCTCGACAGTTTGAGCAAATTGACAAGATTCCTAAGATCAGACAGCTCATTTCCTGACAACAGCAGTTCTTTTAGATTGATAATCGAATCACAGGATACTGGAAGAGACTTCAGGGAATTGTAGGATAGATTGAGCATTTCCAAACTGTAATTGACAGAAATAATCCACTATCAATTAAGAATTTTTCCTTAAAAAATATTAAGGAATGAGGGTATATAGTTTTATAAACATGGTATCACTTCCAAAATAGTTCCAAATAAATTAAGAATTTCTTAAGCCTAATTCCAGATGATTTAAGAATTTCTTAAGCCTAATTATTTTATTTAAATAAATTAACTTCCAAAAGAGTTCCAAATGAATTAAGAATTTCTTTAGCCTAATTCCAGACGATTTAAGAATTTCTTCATCCTAATAATTTTATTTAAATAAATTAACATTTCTTCTTTTCAGATTCTTTAATATTTATTTTATTTGTTGTTTTATATGTTTTTAATATGAAATAAAACTCTTAAACTTTTTAATTGACTATATTGCATCTTAAAAAGATTTATTTTATAAATAAATCCTTCTCAATAATTGAAAAACTCGTGAATATTAAAATAAAAAACTTATATGTAAATAAGAATGAATCAAAGCGCGGGAATTTATTTTGAATGAATCATATTTTTGGAGCGGAGAAGAATTATAAACTACACGCCAATCATCAATTTCTATTTCAAGATTTATAACACAAATAAACTAACTGTCCCAAAATATCAGAGATGCAAAATAGAATTGTGTAAAAATAATTTATTTAAAGATGAACATATTTCTAAAATTAATTTGGCTATTAGCTATTGGGGACGAACTTTTCGAAATTTTAGAGCCATGCTCATGTGAAAAGGATGACATATTCTCACTACATTAATCCGTCAAGCGAGAATTTAGAAAATTAATTTCCTTCATCAATAGATAGTTGTAATTATTCCTCAAAAGGTTTTTGGATGGAATCAGGGAACGCGAACTCGTGACCTGATTTTAACATCGAAGGCCACGAAAATACTATAATATCGTATTTTAAAAAATAGAATCGTCATGAAAGGATTCTAATAGTTTGTAAAAAGATTATTTTTCCGAACGAATTAAACGATTTTTTCTCAATAAATGCTAAACAAGAATTTATGCACGAATTTAAGCAAACACGAAACTCAGAATTTTGAACACAAAAATAAGCTTTTTCAAAAAAAAATCTTCATTAAAGTGGTAAAAAATTATAGCTTACCATGGCAGTGCCCAGAAGAAGTTATATGGTAATTTTTCGAATTTGTTGTATTGTAGAGAAAGCGACTTCATATGGCACTGGGTTAGAAAATCAGGAAGTTTGACTAAGAGGTTATGATTCAGCCTTAAGTCCATCAGATTACAACAGGAAAATATCCTACAGAAGAAAAACAACTTAATTAAAATTAATTAAAGAGAATGTTATCAATATAGTTATAATGCAGAAAGTTTTTCCCATCAAAATATGGGACAAAAATTTCTTACAAAAATTATATCTCTTTAAAAACGATTTTAAGTAAAATGATTTATAGATAAGAAAAAAAAATTAAGATTTCAAATTTTTAAATTAAATAAGTAAGTATTCAACTGAATCGAATTAAAAACTTTTTAATAATATTCATTTTATTTAATGTTTCCGTCATAACCTTTAACACAGCATTTATCCAAATGAACAAATAACTACGTATAATTCAGTTTTCGCTAATAAAAGAAATATAACATAAAACTCTTTTTGTCTGCTCTGGTGGCTTAAAGGTAGCGTGCTGGCTTCGTAAGCCTAAGGTTGTGGGTTCGACCCCGGTTGGAATCGATCGATTCCGTGGATGCGAAAATCGTAGGCCGGTATGTCATATGATTACGTGGCACATAAAAGCTCCTTTGAGTATAAATTTGGCTCTGGTGCTCTCAGAAAAATTAAATCACGGTAATATTTAGTATCTGAGGGGAGCATGAATTGTAGGAAAGCTAAAATCTTATTTTTTTGAGATTTTTACATTTTAAACTTGTATAGATTTAACCTTTCTAAAAACACCTTACTAAAGTAAGGTAGGGGGTAATTAGAAGCCCTTAAAGCCTATTTTTAAATAATCGTTGAAACTGGGCCCCGTCCCATTTGAATGGCGAAAAATGTAAACAAAGTACTTTGCTTTTGCTTAAAATCTGAACGTCTGATGTATACCAAAAAACATGTATCTTTTATTGTAAGTTGAACTTTTTATTTTTTATTTCCTAGCTGATTAAAAGTCTCGCTGTATATATTAAAATATATTTATCTCAAAATGTAACTTTTGATGTTCGATGTACCTTTTATGAGAAACTACTGTTCACAGGAATGAATGTTTCCTATGATATATTTATACTGAAATGAGCTTTTTGTAAAAAACACAAAAATTTATTTTTTACAAATTTTTTATGTGAAAAATAGGTCAAATTTTTCTATTCAATATAATATTTTATAAATTATGAAAAATTCAAAATTAGCTAAAAGCTCATTTCAGTATAATGAAAAAAGATGTACTTTAATTGCATGAAAAATTTCAAACATGTACATAGAAAAGGTTTTGAGAAAGAGTACATCTCTCTCGAAAACAGCCAATTTAACATTGTCGGTATAGAGGTTTCCTACTCCTCTTAATTCAAGCGTCCAAATATTAAGTAGCTACCACAGAAATGGCTCTCACATTTGGGTACTTGCCATGTTTGCAAAGGCTTAACTGCTAATAAGCAGCCCATTAAAAAAACATTTTTCTCATTTTCAGGCAAAAATAATCTACTCTTTATTTTAGGTTTACAGAATCTTCTGTCTCTTGCCATTTCGTTTTTACTTTGTCCTAAATTCATCTTATATATTGTGTGATTGATCTACATAACAATTCTTCCAAACATCATTTGATATAAAAAAAAACTACAAGTGAATATTTCTTCAGAAAAGCAAACATTCAATAAGAATAAAACTGACAAACACTCCTACTTCTTTTGAAAATGCAAATATTCACAAAAATGTTTATATATGTTGAAAGAGATTCTCTTATATATATATAAAAAGAAATCATATTTAAACATTAAGTCTAGAATAAACTTAAAATATCATCAATTAATCCATTTTTTACCATATTCTAGGAAATTTCAAACATAAGCAATAGCCTCAAACATTTTTTTTATATAATTTATGAATTGCCACCTAGAAAATAAAACAATTACTTTAAAAGTTTTAAATTATTTCTATTTCCCTTCTATTTTATCCACGGTTAAAAAAGCAATAAATGGAATGAACAATAACAAACAAAAACAAACAAAACAAAATATATAAAAAACCAGAAAATTCTTACTCAGTAGGAACGTGGGATAGGTGATTGTGGTCTGCTAAAATTGTGTGTAAAGATTTCGCTTCCGTAATCCATTCTGGTAAATACTCGAAGTTATTGCTGTAAAAAGAAAAAGGAAAAGATATATCATTCATCTCTGCAGAACCTTTCTAAAGATTCTAAAGATTTTCATAAATTCGTAAAGGAGTTTCATAAACAACCACGGACCAGTCCCCTTTGTACAAATTATGCAACTCTGTTCATACTCATTGCTCAAATTATAAATCTGTAATTTACATGTTTTATGTAGTTCTAAGTTAGCATCATTTTTGGCGAAGAAATTTGATGACTTGGCGACCATATGGATGCTTCTGTAAACTACAAGAGAAATCTATTTCATCACGATCTATGACGTAAGCGGATTTTTCGAGAAAGTGCAGAAAGGTTGCGGGTACCCCTAGGCAAATCATTCTTGGCACTCCTCTTCAGTTAAATTCAACTTTTTACGAACTATATCTGTCACGATCTGTGAAAGGATTCGAGTAAGAAACAGACATTTATCAATTTAAACACTTTTATTTAGCATTTAACACTTATTAGACTTTATGAGAATTACAGAGAATGCACTTTAATAAATAAATTCTTCTGTACGCTCTTGCTGCTAAACTTGCTTAGTCGTCAGCCGTAAGGTGGACGGCTTCTGTTTCTCTTAATCCTTCTTTCTGGAATTATTAGTACTAAGAACGACCATTGGTCACTCGCACTATGCTTTCCGCTTAGAATCAATTTTCAAACATCACCGCCTACTCCACGACTAGCACTTAAATAGAAGCTTGCATTCACATAAAATCATGTCCTCTCTACGAAAAGCGGTTTTCAACAAAGGAGTTTTAGCGGAAAGCGGTTTTCACAATTTAAAAGAGTATTTTATCCAAGAGGATTGGTGGAAGAGTCCGAATAGAATCCTTTATATATCTTATGCTTAAATAAATGTATTACAGCACCACACGTGAAAAACTTTTTTATATAGAGATAGAGATAGATATCAAATACCTATTCAAATGTAAATCAAATAGTGTTTTAAATATTGCATTAAATTTTTTTATTAAATATCAATTATTTACTAAACATTATAACTCATAATTTTAGTTCATTAAATTTATTTAGATTTCGCATATCTATTTATTTACTTTTTTAGTAGCTTGAATTTTAAAAAAAAAATTCTCATTAATTTTTCGTCATTATTAAATTGAAATTCACGAATGTAACATATAAACGTGTATAAGTGTAACAACTAAAAAATTTTCCATTTCTCTTCATACAAACAAAAATATGCTTCCTTTGTGTATGTTATTCATACGAATTTTAAAACACTTTAGCACAGTATAACGTGTTAACTTAACTTAAATTTTTAAAATATCTTCTTAAAATAGTTGGATTTAAAAAGTTTTATATGCGTATATGTGTTACCGTTAAAGTGCATGACTCAGCTATTTCATAGAATAACTAGGTATTTCATGAAATAACTAGACAAGTCAGTTAAAGTGCATATAATAGATGAAAAACTTCATACTTTACCTATTTATTCAATGGAGTAACTAATGATAGGCAGTTAAAGAGTGAAATATAAACAAATTCAAAGTTACTTTATAAATTGATTGATCATAAATAGCTAACACCTCTCCAAAAAGTATATTTTATGCTTGTCGCGGATAAATAATTAATAAATAATAAGGAAAAGCAGATGACATATATAACTTATTATTGCTCTTATTGCTATTAGTTAAACAGAAAGGGGGAAAAAGAGTATTTTCTGCATCTCTTACTGGCAGAATTAACTTTTGTACTCCTTAAACTTCAGTATCATAATGCTATAGTAACTAATAGTCACATGGAACTTTTTCTGTGCTATTTTAGCACTTTTTACTTTGCGACGGCTCTGTCCTCGTCCTTCCATTAATAAAGTCCTCTTGAGAAATCTTTAGTCTTTCAAATATTTTTTATTCACGACCAACCCTCTGAATAAGAAACCCTGATTATTCAAATTAGGTCTGCTATTTAGAGTCTAGGTTTTCATGCTAGAGGAGGAGAAAGGTAGGAGATAGGATAGATTGCTACTGATCAGGTATTATTCAATTTTATAGAGTATTTCATGTATTTGATAAGTGATGGAATTAAAGTGACGATTAGTCATTAGAGTTTGTAATGGTACCTGGGGTACCATCTCTTCATTTACGCGACCTAGATTTACACAAGGTAAGAATTGATATATCTCTCTCATCCAAACTCTATCCATAATAAAACCAATTTATTATTATCCAATTATATTGAACAAAGCAAGTCTTACTATAAGAAGGAAATCAGGAGTGATATAACGCATCCCTAAATTCTATGTAAATAAGCGCCTGGAATAATAACCACTTAACTTTCAGTAACCTGTGAATCTCAATTTTCTTAATTTTTTTGACTCGTTAAAGCCCGTTCTATAATTACGCTTCTAAGTTTAAATCCTTACCATCAGCTCACGGCGTTCAGCATCTCAACTTCCTTTCTTCTTCCTCTTCGCGATTACAAAACCTCCACTATATTTCTACTAACTAATCTGAATATCATGGTTTCTTTTTGAGAGGCTTGGCTGTGAAATAACTCAATGTTGGCCCCGAAGATTCCCCAAGAGGATTAGTAGGAAAAACACGGTAAAGCATTGACACAATTTTCATTTGTGCTCAGATAATAAGGAAAGAAGATTCGATCCTAAAATAAGAGGGTCGATATTTGAAGTCTTCTCATACTTTGCGTATATCGTTATTTGTCCACATATCGCTTAGATTGGCGCATCTCTTATCTAAAATTACTTGAATTGGTTTGCTAATTGTGTGATCAATAAATAGATTGTTTTTGGATATGACTAATCTTTCTTCCCTTCCTCCCAGATCCCTAGGGTAAGACCTAAGGTCCTCACAACTTCTGCTATCAAAGTAAATAATTTTTCACAAGGAAGTGCAGCACTGTTTTCTTTTGCCCCACGCTTATTTAAGGTATCCGACTACATTCGGAACCGTGATTCTAAAAAGCGCATAAATGGATAATTTTCATGATATTTAATGTCACATAGATTAGAATACATGTATAAGACTGTTTTAAGGACATTTTGACAAATTTTTTTTTTTTTTTTATTTAAATGCAATATTTCGGCAAAAAATTAACTTAGAATAACCTTTTTTCAAAACGTTCTCCTTTTATAAAAATGCTTCTATAATAATAATATTTTGCTTTTCTAAAGCAAAGACTTCCCAGAGAATCTGAACTAGGATTTTTGAAAAATTCACATTATTTTCAAAGTTACAACCAATTGAAATAATTATCGGCGTTTTTTTCTTAAATTTCTCCCCTCTGTTGTCGTAAAACATGGATAAACCCACTTCTAAGCTTACATATTTCAAAAATTCTAGTTGAGCCTCTGTACAGAGGTCTGAGCTATATACAGGCGAAGTATTATTATAATAAAAGCATTTTTCACAAAAGGAGAATATTTTGAAAATGGGTCATTGTATGTTCATTTTTTGTCAAAATAATGCACTTAAATAATTTTTTATTGTAATACTATTCTTAAAACAATTTTATATACATTTTCTAATCTAAGTGACACTAAATATCATAAATATTATCCATTTATACGCTTTTGCAAAATCACGGTTCCGAACGTAGTCGGATACCTTAATGAAGATTCGAATCTCTCTAACACTAAATCTTTCTTCTGTACAGTTAGTCTCACACTCTTTTATAAGTCACATTGCTTGAAACCACAAGTTGCAAAAATATATGTTAATAATCCAAAATGTAAAATGTTAGCATAAATGTACCGTCTAAATTCTACGTTTAAAAGCAATGGAATGAAGAGTACACACACTCACGCCATTGCAAAGCAGATACAGTAGAACAGTGCTTATCAAACTTTCAGTATTGGCAACCCAATTTTCAATCATAATTTTCATCGCACCCCCCTCATATAATGACAATGTATTGAATGCAATATTAATGTACTTTAACGCTAAGACTACAATATATATACGTGCTTATTTATAAACCAAACAAATTATCAATAAAAACATTAAATTAGGTATTTTACTTTTAAGTAATAAATATATTTTAAGTTACTTTTAAGAAATAAATATTTTAAGTAGTCTCCCATCTGGTATAGGGATTAGCGACGCTGACAGATAAGCCGTAGGACCTGGGTCCGAATCCCGGAGAAGGCAAGGGTGTTTAAAATATATAGTGCCTTTGCAACATGGAAGTACTCGAAATAGCCGTTGAGCCACAAGTCCTCTCGTAAGGTTGGTGGAAGGGAAAGAGAGGCGGGAGGACCCTGACCACCCGTAGGGTATTCTTCCTTAAAGTTTGGGTGGAACCGAGCCAAAACGTACTGTCACCTGAATGTTGCTCAAAGCTACGGCTAACGACAGGCGTACATCTAGCCATTTTCCACGGTGAATTTCGTAGGCCTCGTTCGGACATCGTCAGACAGGCGGCATTTGTAACAACAGCAAATATTTTGAGTTACATACTTTTCAATATGCTCGTGCCCCCCCCACGTAGAATTATCACGCCCCTCAAGAGGACGCGCCCCACAGTTTGAGAAACGCTGCAGTAGAACTTCGCTTATCCAAACGTTTATTATCCGGAGCGTCAAATATCCGGACCAGGTTTTTTTTGTTTTGTTGTTGTTGTTTTGTCGACTACATGTACTGAATATGAATGCGTTTTCGAACAGTGCAATGCTCAATAGTTGTTTCACGTGAGGCCAAAAGTGACGGGGAAACCCTAGGTCAGGGATATTTGGGGAATTTCAGTTGAGAGTAATTTGGTTAACATCTGTGCGGAATATTAGGTTAGTTTTTTGTTTCCAAGTGAGGGGGTGTATAGGTACTCTTTTGTTAAGTTGTGAACTGCTACGGGTTCAAATTCAGAACGGAAGAGCAACATTTTGAACATAGAGACAAAATTTGAAGTATTTAACCGTCTCGCTAAGGCAGAAAATGGAGCGTAACAACGAAACGAAAGTAGCAAGGATCCATCAAATGCTGACGCGTTTTCTGCTTTAAAGACAACTATGGAGTGGTACGAACACTAGAGTGCTGTCCTACTCAACTGCTACTGCTCAAGAGAATCAGAGACCTTGTAGCTAAAAAACGGTGTACAATGAAACAGCAAGCAATAAGGGATTATTTTCCATAATAAGGTAAAATTGCAACATTTTGCACCTATTTTGCTTTTTCTTCAATCACGTTTCCCGCATGGGATGATTTTCAATATTCGTACAGTGTCCGGTTTCATATACTGCATGAATCGCATTCGGTTTTCGTTTATCCGAACAATGTCCGCTCCCAATTGATTCGGATAAACGACGTTCTACTATATAGCTTTTCAAAACTAACTAAAAGCGTCTAGGACAAGTTCAAAAACTTTCGAAGGTCGTATTTCATACTTTAACGATCAAGTAATCGTTATTCTATAGAATACCTTGTTAAATCGTAGAATTCAATAATTTTATATACTTTAACTGATTTGACTAGTTATTTCATGAAATACCTAGTTATTTGATGAAATAACGAATTTCACACTTTAACGGTAACATACACATAATTTTAAAAGAATAACACAAATTTTAATTTTAAAGTATATTTTTAAAAGTAAAATAAAGTAATAAATAACTTCAAGTTTTTAGCATCTACAAAAAAAGCTAATTTTTGCAGTAGAAAATGTAAATCCAGGTTTTGGTCTGAGTTGGATATATGTATATCAGTACAATTTAGCATTTATAATTTATAAGCAACAGGAAAAAGGAGAAAAGAAGATAACGGTTTTTTTTTTACTTATAATACTTACTGTGAAATGTCTAGTTTTTCAAGGTATAGTGGAACTTGTTTGCAAGTAATTATCTCTAAACCTGAAATCAAAGAAATTATTCAAACGAGCTGATCGCGCAAAAATTCCAATGAAACAAATATATTTAATTCATCAACTGTCAACGTTACTAAGAATCAGAGAGACAGTATTTTTTAAAACATCAATTTCATCATAAAAATAAAAAAGTTAATATTTTAGAGCTGTTTAGTACTTTTTAAGAAAATGAAAAATCTGAATACCGTTTACGCGGGAAGGCACACAGAAATTTTGTGAATCTTTCAAGTTATCAAGATGTTCAAATTTGACTCCGATCTACACTATTTGTTCTAAACACACAAACTTGTCTATAAGCCAAATTCCATTTGCTGTCACCACAAATTTTAAATGTTGATTTATAATATTTTTCTTCTTTTTTTATATAATACAGTGATGGGTTTGGATTTATACGCTTCTTCTTTTTTCTTAAATCTACTTTTTATTCATTCAATGGGTGAAATGCATAACATTTCATAATCACATGATAAATGCAACCAAGTGTTTACAACCAATTAATTTATGCTCCTCACTGTTGCCAACTTACGCTATTTACAGAAACCTTATTTTAAAAACTATATGTAGTTGCTTATAATACACTATATATATATATACTGGCCACCGTAAATTCAACACCAAGAAAGACAAGAAATAGCACAACAAAATTTATTTTGTAGATAACATGTTGACTAAGTATCAAATGATCAAATTTATAGTCTTTTGTGAAGTGTGGTTCCTGCCAGAATCAGTAGCCAGAGTAGCCGCCATTGTTGGAGATCACCGCTGCCACACGCCTCGGCATTGATTCAAAGAGACTTTGGATGTGTTCTTGGGGTACATCAGACCAAGCAGCTTCCACACGTTGCCAAAGTTGATCTGGTGTGGTAGCTGGGGGTGTAATCTGGGTCAATCGTTGAGCAACCATGGACCACATGTTTTCTACCGGCGAAAGATCCGGAGAGCGAGCCGGCCAGGGAAGCAATTCAATATGGTGATTGACGAAGAACCTTTGGACAATGCGTGCCACGTGTGGCCGCGCATTATCCTGTTGAAATATGGCTGTGGCCAAGCCCTGAAGGTAAGGAAGGACAACTGGCTCCAACACCTCGGAGATGTAGCGCTGGCTGTTTAAAGTACCGGCAATGCGTACTAAAAGAGTGCGAGAGTGATATGCAATACCGCCCCATACCCTGATACCCGGTGCAGGACCAATGTGGTGGTGCATAACGCAGCTGTGCAGCAACCTCTTTCCACGGTGTCTCCAGACTCGAATCCGACCATCGAGGTGTTGCAGACAGATGCGTGACTCGTCAGTAAAGAAAACTTCATTCCATTCTGCCACCCACATCCTTCTTTCATCGCACCATTGGCGGCGGAGACGTCTGTGGTTCTGCGTCAATGGTAGACCAAGCAATGGACGTCTAGCGGACAGACCACTCTGCTGTAAACGGCGTCGTATGGTACGCTCAGACATTGAATGATGCGTTACAGACTCAATGTGTTGTGCTATGGTTCGTAATGTGACTGAGCGATCCGTCACTGCCATGTGCACAATTTGCCTGTCCTCACGTGAAGTGGTGCACGGAGGTGGATGCGATCGATCACGTAGGTTCGTCCTACCCTCCTACATCCAACGGTCACATATCCGCATTACAGTCGTTTGGTTTCATCCAACACGACTACCGATTTCCATAAAAGATAATCCACAATCTCGGCAGGCCACTATTCTTCCTCTGTCGAACTCGGATACTTGATCAAAAGCTGATCGCTGTTTTCTACGAGACATAACTGATCGTTTTTTGAAAAAACCACAAGAAAAACACAATTGTCGAACTTGAAATCTCCAAGCCTTAAATAGCGCTTTGAGGTGACGCCACAGGCGCGCGTGATGTGTGTCTGCGCTGAAATTCTAATCATTTGCATATCTCACCTCCGCTAATGCATGTTGTAAATTTCATGTTATTTGCATGCTTCCTTTAGGGTGTTACATTTACGGGGGCCAGCAGTGTAATAAAACACATGGGTAATTAAAATACATTTGATTTAAAAGTACACGTATATTATTAGAATTTTTTTTATTTTTAAATATACCAAACTCTCTTTTTTTACCCGGTATATGCGTTCCTCAGAAAACCGTGTAAAAATCATCTAAAATATATGGGATCTATAGTAAATTTTGGGTTATGTTCCACAATTTTAAGAAACCGGATAAGAGGAAAAATTTCTCAATGTTTTCACAAAAAAACCGTGCAAAAATGTAAGAATACATAACAAAAACTAAAAACAATTTATTTTTGTCACAAAAAAATTGAAAATGGTGTGCACTGAGAATTCATTCTATAAGTACATACAAAGTAAACATTCAAATCGAAATTAGTAATAAAACTACTAACTAACAACTATTCATCTCTACTAGATAACAAGTGTGCACGTTTATTAAGTGTAACATAAGAATACTATTATCATTAAATGTGTGTCAGATATTTCTAGTACAACTGTCAGTTTTGATTCAAACGAAGAATTTCGTTCGTTATTGATGGCCTACGTTATTTTTGAAAAGTCTGTTATTAGCAGGACGGGGGTTCTGAAGTTGCTTTTTCAATTCTTGATAACCTGCTACACAAAAGTTAAGAATTTAAGATTTTTTTTATGATTTTATTTTAGAGGCCATCTTATTAGCTTTATAAAAATACCAAGTATTTTATTTTCCATTCACTAGAACAAAAACTACATGTGTTTTAGTAAAATCAGATGCCATACCTTTATAAAAGATGTCAAACTTTAAAATGCGTTTTACTCGAAAAGCTCAAACGGGGACAGCGATTGCACAAATTTTTTTAAAAATAATTTGCTGAAATTTTGCGTGTATATTCTGTATAACAGTAGAAGTTTTTTTGTCCTTCAGATTTATCACAATCACTGGTTTATTACAAAATTTACGGTTCTTTAAGTGAATATAATCACTATTTCTTTAAGCAACTTCATATAATAGCTAAAATAAAGTGCTCTAGTTTATATAAAAATTAAAATATCTCTTATCCTGAAGATCATTTTAAAAAGACATAGCAAAGTAATACATGAAAATTGAAAAATTGAGAATTTGTGTTCATTTACTATTTGTACAGAGCGGCCCCCGTTTATGTAATTTTTTGTCAATTTTTATCCATTTTAGCAGTAATGATTTATATTCTCTTCTTAATTTTAGCCTTTTTTCAGTTCCTGCTATTAGCTCACACCCTCTAAATATTTATTTATTTATCTTGATGGAATTTTCAATCGTTAATAAAAATACATTTTAAAGCGCTCCATTGAGCTGAAATTTTATAGACATGATTATTTTGGACGACGCTATAGTGATTAAACTGTAATTAATAAAAATTAATTGATTAAAACTAGTTAGTTAAATAATTATATATACAGCCTCATTGGCGCCATTTTTGGCGACTTGTGTCTAAACTTGAAATTGTATTTTTTCTCACGTTTTAAAGCATTCAGTTGAACAGAAATTTTATATACACGATTGTTTTGGATTACAATACGATACTTTAATGATAATGAATAAAAATTAATGACCACTTAATGTTGTTATTCTGTCATATGTATATACATATTTATATTAATTGTAACTATATGATAAAAAATAGCTAAAATAAAATTTTTCTTTGTTGATCTAAGTAGGAATTGGCATAAAATTTTTTTATATTACTTGTTTGGTTTCTCAAGTTACTTATACTCAATTCTTGATATCCTTCAACACAAAAGCTTATTCTGAAATTTTAATACGCGCTCTGTCAGGATCATAAATTTGAAAATGCTGTTCCATACTAGTAACCAATTTCAAGTCTTCGCTTATTAAATCAGTTGTAGCTGTTGAACCTCACCTTGGATTATCATTATTGATTTCTTTATTATCATAAACTGTCATAAATTCTATCAAACCATCCTCATTCAAAAGATACGAATCCCCAATTTTTTTGGAATTCGTGCTAGAACAAAAAATTTGTGTGAAAAAATAATCGTTACATTCGTGTACCGTGTTATTTCAAAATCGTGTAAAAAATAGTCGAGTATACTTTTTGAAAAATTTTAATACTTCGACATCTTTATTCCATTGTCAAATATGAAATATTGTACCTGGATTTTTTTATAGGAACAAGTTTATACATTTAATGTCAGTTTGAAATTCAATGGGAAGCACTTGATTATTTTTATCATGGATAGTAATGAATTTAGATCACTGGATAATTTCATGAGAAAATCATATGATAAATGTAATCGCTTGTTCTCCATTGAGTTCAAAATTGACATTACGGTGGGAGTTATTTTTGTTTTTATAAAACCCAAACACCATTTCAAATTTGATAATTTGATAAAAATGTCCAAGAGTATTCTACAAAAAGTTTATTACAATAAAAAAAATGTTTTATATTATACAAATACTTTAACAGCAAGTTCATTATGTTTACCTATACGCGTTGTTATTGATAAACATTTCTAGAAGAATCTTAATACACTTATTCGTAATAATTGATATAATAGTTTTTAAAAGAAAGTTTCTGTAAAAAGCAAAAGTTGGCAATAGTGAGGCACCTGAACTAATTGACTGGAAATAGGTGATTGCATTTATCATGTGGCTATGGCATCGCATGAATTTAACCCAAAGATATTAATTGACAACAAAAGTGAACATGAGAATAAATTGAAAGTCGTGCTTACCACAATCATATGATTTGAGATTTTATCAATTTAATCCATCCTAATTGATTATATCGTCTAATAGGCTTAAATTCAATAACATGCATATATTTTTCCGATGCATATACTCTCCTTTTTTTGTCTTTATTAATCTTTAAGTAACCATGCTATTGCAACTCTGAGAAACTCTTAATCTTAATAAGATATACGAGCTCTAATTTTAAATTCCCAAAAGATTAATTTTTATTTCTCATTTCTATATCATACATTATCAATGAAAATTTTGCATCTATCAGAAATTAAACTGAATAGTATCATGATCTTTTTTTGAAATAAATTTCTAAGCATACTTCTTAGAGATAAGTTTTATTTCAATATTAATACAGGACGATTTTTTTTTAAATTGTCCCAATTCAGAGCAACATGTAGATCGATTTAACAAAAGAAATGGTACCAAACTTTGTATGAAGACAAAAAATGACATGGAAAGAGGGACTAAGTGAAAAAAATTTAGTTTCAAAAAATTGCTGATAGGGTATTTATGGCGCCATAAGATGCAAAAAGCGAAAAATAATAATTTTTCACTGTTATTTTGTATATGTCTACTTTTTTCACTACATTCATTTCCTCGGGGAGGAATTCGACCACATACAGTATGACCATCACGTGCATTCTTTGTTCAACATTTCGTATTGCCGTAAGCAACATTTTATAAGGGATATTCCACACTGCCTGTAATATTTGTATCAAAAATGGCTCCATGTGATTCATCGACGGTTACAGTTGCAACATTTGTTATTACCTCTTCTGATTCAGGGCTACATCCTCTACTTGGATGAATTACCAGCTAAGGCGTAGCTACCCCGTACCAATGGTACGGGACCCCCAAGCTTCAGCGGTCCCAAAATATGTAAGAAAAAATCTTAAAATATTGAGAGACCACCAAAAAGGGCCTCCAAGTAATTTAGATACGGGGCTCACTCAGGAGAGCTACGCCAATAACACAGTGACTGTTTCTTTGAACTTCTTATTTATTCATTTCAAACCCCTAAGCTATAAAGCCCCCCTTACGTAGCTTTTGTCGGCTTCGAATCTTACAAGGAGCTATTGATGATTAAGATAACATATGCAACTTACCAACAATGCGCGTTCTGTTAATGGGAGTCGCATATTCTGATTAGCTAGCTCGCTTCAACTGAGAGTATACGGAGCTGTCTACATATTTTTATAGCCCAATTGTCGCATATGAAAGCATTAGCTTGGATTTTGCTTTCATACCCATGTTTTATGCTGATTCTCGGTTTGGCAAGCTAAAACAGTGCCATAAATACCCCTATCGGTGAAATTTTGAATAAATTTTTTCCCCGGATATTACTTTTTATGTCATCATTTGTCTTCATACCAAATTTGGTATTGCGGTTTTTAGAACGAGCTACAGGTAGCTCTGAATAGTGTTAGTATATTAAAAAATTACTTGCACCTTAAAAATATTACGGTGTTTTTAGCACGGAGTTTCTAATGTAAACAATGTAGAATGTACAAGTAACTTAATTTATTAATACATCAAGTTCTCCCACATAAACTTAAGCCAAAAAAAAACTTCAGTTATTCTCAAAAACACAATACATAGTTGCTTCGTATTTCTCATGGTAGAAACTATCAACGTCACTGCTGCTGTGAAAGAGGAGACTGCTAAATCAGGACAGGCCTCATTTGATGCGTCTAACTCAAAACACATTAGTTACATTTCAAGACCCTGATACGGTTTTTCAGCCACGGACCATCATTTTGCGTCAATTTCATGCTCGACCAACTCTCCGACCGAAACACAAAACAACCAAGAGGAACTGAATCGTGATGAGAATCTTGGTGAATACGATACCGTTTCCATCTGCTTGCAGAGTCCGCAGTCGAGAGCCTTCCAAGTTCAAAGCCTTCAGAACGTTCTGGCTGACGTCGAGGGACTCGAGTTTGTAGAGCTTCGATATCTCCAGGTCTTCGAGATCGTTGTGGGATACGTCCAGATGGGAAATGTTCTGGAAAAGAGTAGAAACGATTACGTAATTAGAGATTTTGTTAAGTGTAGCAGGTCGATTTTATAACGTGTTAATTTTTTTAAATGAGGTAAATCATTATTTTGATCAGTGGCTGGGTTTTGCCGATTTTTTGCTTGTATTGATTGGTTAAAATCGCCCTTCAATTAATTTTTTAAACGTCAGTACTGATTGTGAATCGATTTGAATAATTAATTTTAAATTAATGTCACTTTGGATCGACATGAAGGATTTTGACGCCCCATAATTTTGAGTAGGGGTGGGCTCACTTTTCCAGGGTACGGGCTTCTTCTAATTTTTCAAGGTGTTGCGGTCCAATCAACATCAGCGGCGAACACAGAGAGGGGGGAGTGTCCATGGATCCACACCATCCCCCATAGCCCTTGAGTTTTTTCTCCGGTTGATTATTATCTCATGTATATAGTACGTAAAATTTAATTATTTGTTAGTAGTAATTTCTTATTAATTAATGCTAGTTATTTTTTCGCTATGTGTCCCTTGAACCGCCATTATAATGTAAGTAATGGCGTTGTTTGCGAATATTACAATTTTAACATAAAATAAAATGCAACAAAAAGTAGTATTAACATACGAGTATTACACATCCAGGTATAATTTATTTACTCTATTTTAAGCGTTCATTACACAAAATTTGTAACAATGTATTATTTTTGATGAGCAGAGATCAGCTAAGAAAGATGTTTTCAAAAGTTGACCCCCGAGAGAGTTCCGGGGCAATATAAATAATAAAAAAGGTCCTTTTTATCAGCTGTTAGATCTACAGATCTAGATTTAAAAACATGGTTTTTTTGTTAAGCTAAGATATGCAAAAAGCTTTTTTTATGTTTTGTTTAATTTGCAATTAATGTAAAATTAATTCATTAAAAACTTCTTTATCCGTCGATCTGTATTGTTTAATTTTTCAATTCACCTGTGCGAAGAATGGGTAAACCAGCTAGTTAAAATGTAAAGGAGGTGATCGGATACTTGTTTGTCTCGTTTTAGTCCAATTAACATAGCAGGGTTACTCTCACCAGGCTGCAGTGACGGATCTTCTCATTTTATACCAAGATCAAATAGTAAATATCGGTGGAGTTGCTATCCCAATTTTCTATGTCCCATCATATGAGGAATTTGAAGTCAACTTTAACGAACTGACATTTTTACTCTTCTGAAGGAACCTAGGCTCAAATCTGTGATATGTCAGGTCAGGTTTAGAACTGTAACATCCAAGTTACCATAACTTCTGGCTTCAAAGATAAAAATAGGGCTGCGGTAGCCCAGTGGTCAAGGTATCGGATCATGGCAGACATGTCATGAGTTCGAGCCCAGTACCACTAAAAACCCGCCGTGTAGGGCAGCAATGCACGTTAAATCTGTCGAGAGCTGAAACGTCATCCCGTTGGTGTGGTGTGGTAGTTAGGAGAGGGGGGTGCCAGCTCAGGTGTCATCCACGTCACTTGACCATGGTTCAAGTCCGTCACCAAAAGCCCTAGTGTAGCTGAACATTGCGACGTTAATATTCATTCACTCAAAAAAAATAAAAATAGCCTTAGTGCAAAGCATAGGATGGGGGGGGGAAAAAGGATTTTGACAAGTAATAACTATTTTACTTACTTAAAAGTTAGTTAAGGCAAAATGTGTAATTTTTTCACCCTCCCTCCGAAAAAAAAACTCTTTTCCTTCCTCGCGTTTAATAAGAATCCAAGTTTGAAAGTTTATAAAGTAAAATTAAAATTAGCCCTTTATCTACCGACGGTACTTGTCAGTACCACTCACTTTAAAATTGCATAGAATAATCCTTTTTACGAATACTCTGACGATACTAGCAGGAACATTCTTTTAAATCCATTCTTCCAAGATATAGGGCCGCTAGAGGGGAAGGCGAACAATATCAGAGCAGAAATTGATTATCATTTTTATTCCGAAGATTAATTATTTTTTCGGAACAAAAATGACAAAGTCAAAATATTAGTGTCTTATTTCTTTTGTATGTTAATGAAGACCTTAGAAAACGATTTGACTATTTATTTTAAGTGAACGGTGTGCATAATTAATTTTGCAGTGGAAATATCTTTAATTAATTTATTAGCTCTAACGGATTAAATTTCCCAAAGTTGAGTATTTTGTTTATGCATTTCCCTTAATTGTCAATGTAGTGATTCAAAAAAAAGTATTGCATGAAAAAAAACTGCAGTAAATCATCATGCGGTAGATAAAAGGTTAAGAAAAATTCTGATAAATGAAATTTTGAAAAAATTCTAAATGAAACGCTTTTTAAATGAAGTATAAAATTTTTACATGCATACCATTATTTTAATGTTTTATTTCAGTAGAATTAATGTTCATTATATAATAATAGGTGCATTACTATACACACGTACATATGTTTCTCTCAATTTTGGTTACTATCAAATCACGGAGATTTCATTAGGGATATTTAAGGCTAAAAATTTCTACATCACGTTTTATGGGGAGAGTATCTGATTTAGATAGGTTTATCGTGAAATCTCTATTATATATAAATCCTCACGAAGAAGCTGGAGATGTATAAGTTATAATCTTTTGAGAGAGAAATTCTCTAGTCTTTTCTTCAATGGCCCGATAGCCCTCGGTGGGCCCTGGTCTTGTCTAGAAGTCCTTTCCAGGCATCCCTACTTTTAGCATCCCCCCTCCCATTTTCGACCTTTAAAATTTTTAGGTCCTTCTCAATACAGCCAATCCATCTTAACGGGGGTCTGCCCGAAGTCTGTTTCCCATGGGCTTTGCTAGAATGATTTTCTTGCAGCAACGATCTTTCACTCGTTCTAGCCAGATGACCAGCCCCTTTAAGTCTCTGTAATTTGACAAACTTTACAACATCGGGTTGTTTGTAAATTTTTTAAAGTTAGATCTTCTTCTCCACGATCCCTTTCACTTGGATCCCATCAAGAATGCAGCGGAAGATCTTTCGCTCGAAAATTCACAAAGCTTCCTCATCACGTAAAATGAATGGCCAAGCCCCTGATGCGTAAGTCAGGACAGAACTTATGAGACTTTGTAAAGAAGCAATTTAGTTCTTAATTTGAAACAACTGGATCTTAAATAACTCTTCAAGGCATAAAGACATCTATTTGCAGCAATGATTCTTTTAATTCTCTAGCCACTAAATATAAAAAACTTACTCAAATACTGCTACGACCCCGAAAAATTTCAAGAGAAATCTAAAAAAATTTGCTGTATAATTATGCGGAAGCTGAAATGATCAACGAAAATGTCTACGAAGATAAGTAGAGCATTTTTAATTTTCGATGTGGTGAAAAGTGAAATGTGGAAAATGTGATTGTGTGTGATTTCGATTTACCTATTAAAGATCTTAAATTATAATGATCAATTAGATATTGTCTATTTTATTTTCAAAATATTACAATGCAACTTTAAAAAAATTTTAGTATATTATTTAGTAATTGTAAATGTTTCAGTTCAATTTTGCCTTTTTGACTACTTGTTTAGGTCATAGCCTAGGTTAGTTTTATGGGAAATCTAACCCTTGGTAGGTCCCTAGACACTTCGACTGACACTGAAGTATCATCTTCAGCGATGAGTTATCTGTGGCGCAGGTGTGCTTAGGGCTACACATCTGTCATCTCCAGAGTTATGACATCTGTGATTGCAAATCTTGGCATTAACCTTTAAAACTGATGTGTCACAAAATGCCGAACTTTTTGTAGGGTACTTCTTAATAACCCCAGCTGTGAGAATTTTTTTAAATGTATATCCTATGCCCGTCTCCGACCTTTCGGTCATAAGTCAAAGATCAGCCTAATGTAATGTTTTTTTTATTTCCAATGGCGGATTACAAGACAACTGCAAACAAAACAAGAAACACAAGTCCTCAGTATAGTCTATAAATCACATATTTTGTGTCTGGCCTCCCAATATCTGCTCCTCATGGATCCAGAGTTGAGTACACGGCAGCGTACCAAATGAATGGCGTCCCTTTCTTCTTTGACTTACACGGGGGACTGGGAAATGCCTATCGAGTTTAAATACTTGCATAGGCAGTCGCGACCAGTGACGATTCGTAAAGCGGCCACAGCTCTCTCGCAGCCATCTGGTATATCAAGATGTTTGCTGAACCACAATTCCCTACTATTAGTTCCTATTCAATTCCTACCATTAGTTCACACTCTCCCTATATATATTTATATATCTTGTTCAAATTCTCAATCTCGTTAATAAAATATTTTTTATTCACCTTATATCTCATATTAGAGAAACTTTTTTCTCCCATATAAAACTAAAATTAATTAATTAAATTGAAGTAATGAATTAATATTTGAAAACAACTGTATTAACACATCAAGTGTCATCCACTACAAGTTTAAAAAATGTATTTGTATATTGTCCTGAGGACCTCGAGAGGAATTGAGGCCATATTTGACTTGTGGTCATGGTCATGGACTCCTGACCGGTGTTGTCAACCCACGGGTTGGAGTCCTAATGACAAAAAGACCCAGTGTGTAGAGGGACTGATGCACGTTAAAGTTGTCATGGCTCAAATTCCTCACATTAGCGTAGTGTAAAAGTTTAGAAAATAAGGTCACAGCTTAGTTATAATTCTCGTCACTTTACAGTGCTTCAAAATTATGAGGTTCGTCGCGTGTCGCGATAGTCTAGTGGTCACGGTCACGAGCTCGTGATCGGCGTGTCCTGAGTTCTCGAGCCTTAGAGTCCCTGAAGACCACCGTGTAGAAGGGCTAGTGCATGTTAAATCTGTCGATGCTCAGAGTCCTCCCGTTGACACAATGTGGTCGTTTGGATAGGGAGGGTGTCATCCTTGTCATTTAGCCGTGGCTTCAAAATCACGAGTCGGTCACCAATATATTCGAATTGCTTAATTCTGCGAAATCAGCCCTTAAACGTACACCTTTTTTTAGAATACCAGCAACAAAAATTTTTTTTTAAATTTAAACACATTTTAGAACTTTGCATTAGCAAGAATTTTTAACAAATAAAGAGTGTTTTTTTTTCCAGGTATAGAAGTTTAAGTTGGCATTACTTTCCAAGATGGCGACCGATTTAACAGCTGTCAAGTGATTTATTCTCATTTTGATTTGGCAATTCATCAAAACGATCATCAAGCAAGGCGTAGATTCGTCGAATGGGCCCAAAACGAGATTGCCGTTGTTCCCGATTTTCATAAGCGAATTTTGTTTAGCGATGAAGCGCACTTCTGGTTGAATGACTACGTCAACAAACAAAACTTCCGCATTTGGAGTGAAGCTAATCCACAAGTGTATGTCGAAACACCGTTACATCCAGAAAAACTGATTGTTTGGTGCGCTTTATGGGCTGGTGGAATCCTTCTTCAAAAACGATGAAGGCCACAACGTTACAGTCAACGGTGATCGGTATAGAGCCATGATTACTAACTTTTTCATTCCTGAATTGAACAATCATGATGTCCAGGAGCTGTGGTTCCAACAAGACGGCGCAACATGTCACACAGCTCATGCCACAATCGATTTATTGAAAGACACGTTTGGTGACCGCCTAATTTCACGTTTTGGACCTGTGAATTGGCCTCCAAGATCTTGTGATTTAACACCGCTAGACTATTTTCTGTGGGGCTATGTAAAGTCATTGGTCTATGCGGATAAGCCACAAACGCTTGACCATTTGGAAGACAGCATTCGCCATGTTATTGCCGATATACGGCCACAAATGTTGGAAAAAGTCATCGAAAATTGGACGTCCAGATTGGACTACATCCGAGCCAGCCGTGGCAGTCCTATGCCAGAAATCATATTTAAAATGTAATGCCACAAGATTATCTTTCGAATAAAAAAAATTTATGTCAGTCGAATAATACATCGTTGTTTTATTGCAATTTAAAGTTCTATGCCTCTAAAAAAACACCCTTTACAGCATTAATTTTAATTTTAATGTTAATTTTGAACTTTGATCCACAATCTTGCAAGTACATTGGCTTTTATTACCTTTCTTTTCGATTTGCAGTTTCGAAAAAAAAACATATTTTTATCAGTAAAAATATTTATTTCTACTTTTTCAGTAGTATTAATAATAATAGTAATATATATTTTTTAAAAATATTATTCAATTGTTATTTATTTTGTCTGATACATTTGGAAGCCAGGTGCAGCACATAGCCCAGCATTACAAATATTACATATGCCCCACACAACTCTCCTTTCATTTTCTTTGCTCTTCCTTTTGCACAACACACACAGCCCAGCATCATGTAGGAACTTCTTTTTTTGGTGTGGGTGAAGTGACGTTCTCTTAGTTCAGTGCTTCTCAAACTTTCAATACTGGCGCCCCCCTTTTCAATCACAATTTTCATCGCCCCCCCTTATACATTAATAATGTACTGAATGCAATACCAATGCACTTTTTTTACGCTAAAGCAATAATCTTAATTATAAACCGTACAAATTCATGACATAAGTATTAAATTTTGTATATGTTGCTTTTAAGCAAAAAAATATAAAGTAATAGGATAATTATTATGTTATTTTTCTTTCTCTAATTTTTAAATTGGAACATATTGCAAAATGCGGTGGCTGCTTAGAAGACAAAATATAGATATCAGCTTTTTTTTAGAAAGAACTCAGAGGGTCAATTTCTATTCATAAGCATTCCTTTGAAAAATTTGCTCTGTAAGACAAGCCCATGGAAGTCGCTAATACTTATTAAACTTGTTCTTAATTTAGCATTAGTTAATTAGTTATAAAATATTCTGTGCAGCACTGATACATTAAAAGTATGCCAGCTGAATTACCCGCTATTTGCACGAGTTCATTTATAAGAAAATAAAACATTATTGATATAATCGCTGAATTTTAAGGAGAGTAAAGCCAAGTGTGCGACAATGTTTACAAAAATGTTAAATAATTTTTTTATATCATTGCTCAAATTATAATTAGTTTTAAGCAAACTGTAATTTTAAGCCTCACAGAATTAGCATTTAGAATTGATGTTGAATAATGAACAATAATATAAAATTCCGATGAAAAATAATTATATTATTTTTAATATTTAAAGTGAAAAAACTTCAACATGTTTTAACCCTGGAGCAGGCACGCACTCGATACTAATGGTCGAGTGGGGTTATTGAGTCACCCCAATCCTTTTTTTATAATTATTTTTATAGTACACAATAAAAATCGTAATTCCAGTGAATAATTTAATTAAGAGAAAATATACTCATCTACTTTCAAGGACACAGAAAGTATTTCGAAAAAAAAGTTATCACTCCGGGAACTCAGTCAAAACCAGTACCTTAAGATTGTAAAAAAACGTTTGTCACTCCCAAAAAAGAGGGAGATATGTGACAAATATATTTTAGTTCACACGTTAAGACTGTCAAACAGGAGGATAGTGTCAGGGCCATTGGTAACAATTAAACAGTTTTGCCAGAATTACCAATTTCGTGCACCCTGTACTCGGCGTGACCGCTCCGGATTAAAAGTGTATTTATTTTAATATGGATGTTCTAAAAAAATTATGTAAAATGTTTTTCATTATGCTTTATATGTTTGGAAATAACTCATAGAAATAAATCTTGGCCTAGTAATCCTTCATAGTGCTCTCTGTGCTTTTTCAAAAATCATAAAAATATTTTACAAGGAAAAAAGCGCAGCAGAAATAATTTATTTACAACTTCCCTAAATTAAAAAACAAATACATAAGAGCAGGGACGTAACTAACCGTACAAGTAAGTTCGGAGGTCAAACCGCAGCAAATACATTCTGCTGCCTAGAGCTGATGACAATAATATAACAGTGATGAATTTTTTTACCTTCCTAAACTTTTTTTTTTTTGATTATGGGTCTGGGTTTTGTTTCTCATTTTGGTTTGAAAATAAACCGTAATAAAAAAATCTCTCATCATGGGATTACAGCAAATCAAATAAAAGGTTTTTTATTTGGTTACAGTATCAAAGATAGCTAAAATGAGGTTTTGAAGTATAATCTTTTATTTTTTATGACGTAATATCGCAGATGATATGTATAAATTATATCAGTGTAAATGTGTATTTTTTATTATGTCAGAAAGTATTTTGTTTTACTTCATTCCAGTAAATAAATTTTTTAAAATCTTTTATTTTCGATATGCTCCCGCCCCCCAGGGGGGCGCGCCCCACAGTTTGAGAAACACTGCCTTAGTTGAAGAATTCCATAAGATATATTTTGGTATATCCGTTTTTTGCATTTGTATCGCTATGATAATTTTGTATGCACGAAGTAGAATTCAAAACTTCCTGGACTGAGCCCCTATAACGTGAAAACTCTACCTCTTTCTTAAAAGTAGTTTTTCCTAAATCATGCGGTCGGTGGTTCGCCATGGCATCGTATTTTGTAGGTGGATACATTTGATAATTGGCGATTAAAGAAAAATAGTGTTTGTTGAGCAGAGAATGAATAACAAATTTTGTGTTCGCTTGGGAAAGAGTGCTCGAAAGCTTACGAAAAGTCGACGTGTTTGTACCGCAGTGATACATTATCGGGAATGCAAACTTTTGAGAGTCATCGACGTTTCAGAGAATGCAAGAAAAGTGTCAAATATGACGAACGCTTTGGAGGTCCACTCCCCTGAAAGCATCGAAAAGGGTTTTGATGTGGTAGGTGAGGACAGGCTTCAAACACCAATGCAAATAGCTGAATCAGTTGTGATATCCGAGGTCACATAACAACAGATAATGGCTAAGAATCTTAACATGCATAGAGTGTATCAACACATCTTTCGCCGCATGTTAAACGAAGACCAAAAGATAATTTGAATGAAATTGGAGGGAGACTTAATCTCGGCTATTGGCAAAGATTCTTCCCTATTGGCAGAATTGTTACTATGAATGAGAAATGGCCGTTTTTATACAACCAGCGATCCAAAAGAGCATCAGCAACTTGGAAATCACCACAATCTCCATGAGGTCGAAAATTCCACCAAGATAGCTCAAAAAGGAAGGTCATATGAAAGGTGTTCTTCGATGTTCATTGTGCTTCAAAAAATTATTCCTGAAGGATGCATTGTGAGCACAAAAACTTTATGTAGGCAATTGCGTCGTTTGCGTGAGTCGATCCGAAAGAAGAGACCAAAATTGTGGGCTGAGCAGTCATTGGTACTTCTGCATGACAACGCTTCTACACATCGATCCCTCGTCGTTTTCGCGAGCATGTCAATGACGAGAACAACTGTACCTACATCGTATATGTCTTTCTGCTAATTTGCTTCTGAAATCTAAATTTTTTTCACCTCCTTTTCTTTATACAAAACATATGCGTTCCAAATTCTGATGTCTAGCACACACACACACACAACTGAAAGATTTTTTTATAATACTCATCTAAATTTATTATAAACTTTATCTAAATGTACGAAATCACGTCGACGAATAGTAGTCAGACTCACGAGTGTAGAAGGCGCTCGCTTATATTCGAGCATAAAAATTGCAAAAATACAAAATACGAACCCGCTCGAATTATCTCGAGTGTGTGCACAGTTGCCTGTTTAGCCTGCTCGAATTAACTCGAATGCACACTTTAAGGAATTAATAAACACTCACTCACTAGGCGGACGGATACAGATTTTTTCGACTGCAAGAAAAGATTATATATTTGAATAAGATATCTAAATCGTTGCGTGGCACAGAGAACGGAATTTTCCCTAATATTTTCCCTTTAGTCTCTCAGAAACATCGCGCGAATTCAAAACAAGATTTTTAAAGCCCAACGCACGCACACCCTCACCGATGCAAGTCAAAACCCATCCTAATCACTGCCTTCGAAACCTACTTCGGGGCAATTCAGTGTACTGGTCCGTGTAAAAAGCGAAAACGAGCTCAGCTGATTGCAGATACAACATAATATAAAATCATCGAGAAGTATATGTAGCAGCTGTATAATGTTCCGGTGTATTGGCTCAAACGCGCCTGACCGTGAAAACGTTTTATCATCCAATAGTTCGTGATTGGAAGGCATTTGCGGCGTGAGAATTCTTACGTACCATCCCTTTAACCTTGAAAATATTCAGCCCGAAAGGAAAACGTTGGCAAGACATTACGCACGCGGAAGTGGGTTGTAGGAAGTGTGATGTGACATACGAGAATTGGATGAGATTTCTTGATACCTTCAGGAAGATGCGTGGAATGCAGAAGAAATTATTTCAGCATGAGGGGGTTTGCTTTGAGTGAATAATTAACATCCTCGGGGTAGCAAATTATGTTTTTGTGATTGTAGCGTAAGCATAAATGAATGAGAAGATTAGTAAAAAAATGAACGATGGAAGATTTAAATGTTTTACTTGTGAGCGAGACTTCCACCGGAAGTTGCTCCTTCACCGTCTTGCCCACCTAAGGGTGTAGGAGAAATGAAAGCAGAACCAGAAAAACTTCCATTATTTACTCTAACATACTAACAATTTATTCTCTAAGTGAATGTCAAAGGAGTAGCACGGAGAAAGCAATGAATATTAAACAAATATGCGCAAGTAACTTAATTTAACTCAACCGAATCTATTGTTGATTAATAACCTCAAATCCACACTAATTCAACACAGTGGCCAAACACCACTTTTAATCTTTCCCTACGGAATTAAATGTTATTCAATCTCACCTGCGTAGCATATGTAACCGCTTCTTACCTCCTTCTGTTTTTATAACAAAACTCTGACTTTATATAGTCGAACTAATCTGAATATCAAGGTTTCTTCTTGAGAGGAATGGCTGTAAATTAAACGTGAATGCTAGCCCAAAGATTCCCCAAGAGGATTAGTAAGAGGACACGTACAGATTCACCGCATTCTGAAAATAGTCAACATGCAAATTGGTATTATTTTAATGTAATGTCTTGGAGTTATCTTCTGTAATTGCTCAGGTTTATTAAGGTAAAGATCAAGTTTGAAAGTCTCCTTACCGTCTTTATTCCAGTTTTGCGGTTAGCATTGAGACATTATCTTACGATTATTAGTTGAAATTGTGTCTTTTCGTTGTGTAATAAATAAATAGATTAGTTGGATCATGTCGAGTGTTTCTTCCCTACCTTCCACAGATCTAGGTGGCCGAGAGAAGTGAGCCTCTCACAACTTGATTAAACAATATGGATTTTGTGTGTGGGGGGGTGCACTCTATGTAGTAATAAAAACTCAAATAAAATATTAAACACAATGATATCAGTCACAAGTATTTTAGAAACATTCAAAACATTTTCCACTTGAACGGACGTTTGTAAAGATTTTTTCAATAGCAACAAAGAATTTTTTACCTAATCATGTGAATTAAGTATTTTTTTTTACCTGGAAATAACACTTACGAAACAAATCTTTTCACTGACAATTTTCTCTGCCGCTATTTTTCAGGGACATAAATTGTAACTTGGCTAACAAAGTCCCTGTTGATGAAGATATATGATTATAGGGACCACTACTCAATCATTTTTTTAGATATTTGCTACTGAAGAAGCAATTCACTCGTTCTCAATTCAGTGCAACAATACTGCACTATTTCTTTGCGAAGATGCTTTTCGAAATTATTTCATTTGTTTTTATGATATTTCACTTTTGTACGGACAAAGAGAGGCAAGAAGCTAATCATATTTTTTATACTAATTATGTTAATCTGATAAATGTTTTATTTATTGTTTCTTTTCAAAATTCATTGTTTCCAAGCATGATTAACTAGTAGTTATAGGGCTTCTTTTTCCTATTCTTCTTGCGAAATGCTTTTATTGTTTTGTAATAAATATTATTCTGCACTTATACGAATGATAATAACATAAAAATCTATAAATAAGGATTCTAGTCATTAACGACATTTCCTTTCCAATTTATTTAAACTCCAATATGTATCTTTATATGTGAAAATAGACATAAAATTTTTTAAAAAGTCATTCACCCTCCACGGACTCGAACCCGGTTCCTAACGACGAGGAACACCGATCCATTGCTGCTACGCTAAACCCATTACGTGTAATCGTTTGCTAATGAACTTAATTAAACGAGTGAATTGCATCTTCAGTTGCAAATATCTAAACAGTTATTGAGTAGTGGCCCTATCACCTTATATCTTCATCAACAGGGAAACTAAATCTACCCTCCTACAAGTGACCGCGGTAGCCGAGTGATATAGGTATCGGATCGTGGCTTACCAGTACCGCTAAAGACCCGCCGTTTAGGGCAGCGATGCACGTTAAATCTGTCGAGAGCTGAACCGTCCTCCCGTTGGTGTGGTGTGAGAGTTAGGACAGGGGGTGCCAGCTCAGGTGTCGTCCACGTCACTTGACCAGGGCTCAAAATTACGTGGTCCGTCGCCAAAAGCCCTCGTGTAGCTGAACAGTGCGACGTTAATATTCAATCAATCAATCCCCCTTATTCAAGCGTATACAGAACTTATTTTAATGTGATTTACTCATATTAATAAATACTTGTATATTTTTTATATTATTGCAAACTATTATTATTATTTTTTAAATAATACAAATTAAAATAAAATATATAAAACAAGTAAATCACAGATCCAAATTCAGTCGACCAATTCTTTTGAATTTTTATTTGTTATGTAGAGAAATCCACTAGCTATTTTAATTTTTAATCTTTCACTCGTCAAGCGGAACATTTGATCTCACCGAATTAAACTTACTCAAGCAGAGAAGAATATTTTCAGACGCTTGATTCACCATATCTATCGCATCAGTTGTCAAACGTGGGGCCTGAAGGTGGTAGCATAGGAAAGTACAGATTATATTCAAATTTTTTTATGCAATTTTTTTTCGATGGCATGAAATCTAGATTTAAGATTGTCATGAAGAGTAAATGACCTATGGTGAGAATCTTTTTTTCTCATAAAAACCTTCTCACAACGAAAGTTTTTCCCCTAAGAAACAAATAACTTGTTCCCAATAATTGGTTTAAAAATCAAGCCAAACCTGAGAAATGCAATAAAAAAATGTCTGCTCAGAAGAAGAAAAAATTACATAATAAATATTAATAAATGAAAGTACAAAAACAGATAGAACGATATTTCCTCGTTGGAAATTGTTCGAGTTACTTATGGTATCCGACTATGTTCGAAACCGCGTGATTTCCAAAAGCGCATAAATGGATAATTTTCATGATATTTAGTGTCACTTAGATTAGAATAGATGCATAAAATTCTTTTAAGGACATTTTGACAGAAAAAAATTTATTTAAATACAATATTTTGGCAAAAAATTAACTTAGAATAATCTTTGTTCCAAATGTTCTCCTTTTGTGAAAAATGCTTCTATTAGAATAATATTTTGCCTGTATATAGCTCAGACCTCTGTACAGAGGCTCAACTAGAATTTTTGAAATATATAACTTAGAAGTGGGTTTATTCATATTTTACGACAACAGAGGGGAGCAATTTTAAGAAAAAAACGCGAATAATTATTTCAATTGGTGGTAACTCTGAAAATAATGGGAATTTTTCAAAAATTCTAGTTGAGCCTCTGTAGAGAGGTCTGAGCTATATACAGGCAGAATATTATTATAATTGAACCAATTTTCACAAAAGGAGGACATTTGGAAACAAGATTATTCTAAGTTAATTTTTTGCCAAAATATTATATTTAAATTAATTTTTTTTGTCAAAATGTCCTTAAAACAATTTTATGCATGTACTCTAATCTAAGTGACACTAAATATCATGAAAATTATCCATTTAGGCACTTTTTTAAAATCCCGGTTCCGAACGTAGTCGGATACCTTAAGTCAAATGAAGATAAGGAAATCCAAAGTATTGAACAGTAGAGGTAAAAGCAGACAAACAATATTTTGATGATAGTAAAAATATCACACTGTTTTATAAGGGAGGTTCTTAAACTTTCGATCAACTCCTCCCCCTTTACGTAACACCCTGTCATCGTGGACCCCAAAGATTTTGAACACTCCTCCCCGACTCCCCAAACTAGGCTGAGTGATTTAAAGTGTCCTTAGTAATCCTGCCTTTTATACTTATACAAAATAATTTTTCCACTTGGTTTTTATTTTTCGTTCGAGAATACAGTAAACATCTAATAAAAATATTACAAAATACTTATTTCAAATAAAATGTACTTAACTGTATTAATTAAAGTATTTAATGAAAAGGATGGTGCTCCCCTTTTTTTGTTACAAGTACTGTTATATCAAGTGTAATTTTTTTCTAATCTGCAGTCTCAATTTCGGTTCTATGCTATCCAGACAGTTTTTACTAATTTTTGAAAGTACTAGCTGGTATACACGTTCTTCGCACGGGAGAATTATAAAATTAAACAATACAGAGATTGATGGATAAAGAAGTTTTGAATGAGTTAATTTTACGCAAATTGCAAATTAAACAACAAAAAAAACTTTTTGCACATCTCAGTTGAACAAAAAAAAGGGGGGATTTTTTTCTTATTTTTCCCGTAATTCTCTTGTGGATCGATTTTTGAAAACACCTTCCTAAGCTGATATCCGCTCGTCAAAAGTAACATATTGTTACACATTTTGTGTAATGAACGCTTAAAATAGTGTAAATAATTTATATATGGATGTGTAAATACATTAATGTTACTTTCTGTTGTATTTATTTTATGTTAAATTTGTAATATTCGCAAGCAACGCCGTTCATTACATTATAATGGTGATTCAACAGAAACATAGCGAAATGTTGGCGATAGAGCCAAGTTGACAACATTTTCGGTGACACTGTTGGCAATTTGGCGACGGATTAAACAGTGCAGAAGTTGATATACTGCAGTGCCATCTGGTGAGGAGCTGCAACAAAGAGGAAGCACAAAATCTTTCTCCACAAAAATACATATGCATGCCAATTTTCATAGTGATCGGTGGAACGATGTTGAAGTGATGCGATTTCCTATAATCAAACATCCATTTTTATATACAGTCGAACTTCTATATAACAAACCTCCATATTGCGAATTTTTCTATGTAACGAACTTTTTCCTGGAACCTTAAACATTTCACGATTTTCATCGAAAAATAATCTCTCTATAGTGACGTGCATTTTCTATATAACGAACTTTTTCTTTTAGGATTCATTTTTTGTTCTCCCTTTTTTTAAAAGTATTTCTGAGAAAATTTCAAGTTATTCTTTCTTTAACACTTTTTATGGTGGTCATAAATCTTGAACTGGTTTTATTAGGTCCTAACTCACCAAGAGTAATAGAGTTCTGGAAGTTTTATACAAGAAGTGCAACCTTTTATCCCCATTGCCCAATTCACTAGAAACATCTTCGATATCCTCTTTCACTCTCAGTGGAGTTGTCCCGTGACCCCGTGTTCTAATTATAAAACAATGTATGTTTAATATTACTTGTATGCTTTAAACTATAAAATTTCCTTAAAATTCATTAATCTTTGTGTAAAATTATTTTCTTAATATGGAAAATACAGTGAATTCTTCGACATTCTTTTTTCTTGTTTTCCTTTCAGTTTTCCTTTCTTTCTTTTTTGATGGGGAAGATATATAAAATAAACATATATATTAATTTTTAAAAAAAGTGTGAATAATTACTTTTTTAATATATAGTGTTTATGAATTTAAAATATTTGTTTTATGTGGTTTATAAAGTATAGTAAAAGATAAACCTCTATATAATGAATTTTCCATATAACGAACTTTTTTCCAGGATTTAGTGACTTCATTATTTTGAGGTCCGACTGTATATAGATTAAATTGTAGTAATAGCTATATGCAGTTGCAAACAATCTTGATCAAAATACTTGCTGTGGAAAAGTTTTTCAATTGGGGCAATTAGGTAGTCTAGTCTACGATGGTACATCTTTAAATTTTTCACGAGGCCTTTTAGAGTCCGTAAAAGAAACGTTCGCAGACCTCCTGGAAAAGCACAGGGGACTTTCAGGGGCTTACGGATTACAGTATAAGAACCCCTGTTCTACAATATTGCTTTCTGTGAGAGCTCTTCGTACAAAACTTTCTTCCCAGAACTATTTTTAAACTTCTTTGGGGTTTCTACTTTCGAAACACTGAACTTTTAATTTTTTTCACCCGATTTTTCATTTATTGCGATTTTAGATTAATGTCTAGTTTTCGAAGTTCCATGAAAATAGGCAAAAATGACAAAAAGTGACCATTTTGTCAGTAAATCAGAAAACTTCAAAGAAGAAAAAAAGTGAAAGCTACTTTCGCATTCCAATTCATATAAATTCCATTTCATTTTCAAAAACCAGTAATGCCCACACCAACCACATGGTCTCTCGAAACATAACACCGGAAAGTAGATATTTATCTAACAACACTTAATCCCAGGAAATACTTCCGGTTGACGAATGATGTGAAGCGAAGAAAAGTTTATCAACGGGGTAATGTTCTCAATTTGAAAATAATAAGAAGCTACTATGTAACCATGATTCTAGAATTACGGAAGGGATAAGTATACGAATTTGTAAGTTAAAAAACAAAACTATTTTAAAGATGAAAATTAACGGTAAAAACTAATTTCTTTAAAAATTTCCAGGTTTTTGATTTTGCAATACCTCTAAAACTTTCTGTGTTTTTAGAAATAAAAAAATGTATTGCGATTCTTTTGCAAGTATAAAAGCGGTATATATATTTTTTAATCCTTCTTCATATTTTACCAAAAATGGGCACAAGAACACTTTCAAAGTTTATCTCATACAATGTAAGAGAGAGAAAATTTCTATCTTTTGCTTTTATAAAATGAAGTTGAACCGTTCGGTGACAAACAAAACTCTCGTAAACGAGTGTTTTTAAGTATTAAAAGTGTATAATCCAATAATTTTTAAGGAATTCTCTCTCTCGCATATATATGTATTCAAACCGATTATAAATTTTTATCAAAACGATCTCAATTTTATTCTAGCAAACAATAATTCCAGTAATGCAAATTTTCTGGATATTAAACTACAGTTAAAAGATTATTTAATTTGCATTACTGTATATGTTAAAAGAAATGATGTTAGTTTTTGTGTAATTAAAATAACATATTGGAACAGTAACATACATATTTCTAGTTACAAAAACTTAATTATAAAATTTTATTCAGTGGAACAATTATTTAAGTGTAAGATAAATCATACAAAAATTGTAATAATTTCCTTAGGTTCTTTTTTAAACAAAAACACTTACTTGATTTTGTCAAATCATCTTTAAAATGAATATTTAAACTGTACGGTGCGGAATTATTACTTGCTGATTTGCTTTTTTTACAAACCTATTGGAACTAGAGCTAGGGGTAGGCCCACACTGATATGAGTTGATTGTGTGGAGGCCGATTTTAAAGTCTTAAGAGTAACTGGAGAAATTTTGCTAAGCGGAAATCGGAATGACTCTTGGGAAGCCCCTGACCCAGCCTGGGCTGTTGTGTCATTAGAAGAAGGAGGAGGAGGATTTGCTTTTCTAATACAAGGACTTATATTTTATGCTTGAG
Organism: Trichonephila clavipes; assembly: GCA_019973935.1. Lineage (NCBI taxonomy): Eukaryota > Metazoa > Arthropoda > Arachnida > Araneae > Nephilidae > Trichonephila > Trichonephila clavipes. The sequence continues at coordinate 558,633 of BMAU01002031.1, read as the reverse complement.
ACTGATATTCAAAATTGCGAGATCCGTCGCCAATAAGTCCAGTGTAGCTTCAAAGTACTGTGTTAATAATTATATCCTAATCTGGAAAAATAGCTTGATTTGCTCCTTTCTAATCTATATGAGGACGATATAGGGAGTTAGAGTTTATGAACATCATACTCTAAAGCAGGGGTACTCAACCTTTCTTTCTGCTGGGCCGCATACATATATCAGCTATTTTACAGGGCCGCATGCATATGTTAATTATTTCACGCGGACCACAACATGAGGATAAATGGGGGAGAAATGCTTTAAGACCAAGATAACATTAAAATTTTAAAATGTGAACAATTGATCAAAATATTATCACTCCTGTTTTGCTTTTTTATTTACTATTTTTTTGTATTTCTGTCTCTAATATTAAATTATAAGCATTTAAAAAATACTCCTTCACATTTTTTGCCTCGGGAAACGGTTTCATATGATTATCAATAATATAACAAACTTAAAAGTATGTCTTTGTTACCGCTGTGATATTACCACCGACAAAACACTTTGCTGATGTTGCAAAGATTATTCAAGAATGCCTAGGTATCACCTCTTGAAAGAGATCTTCGTGTAAAAGTGTCATTGAATGATTTCTGTTTATTGGTATTTTTTAAATACAGCACTTTCGTGACGAATCAAACAATTATTGATCCATGTTTATTTTTCACTCCAAAAAAGTCAACCTTCCAATAGTCTTGAGACGATCTATTTTTTCGAATATTTTTCACTTGCAAAATATGAAAGAAAGTTAACAATTGGTTCCACCCATAAAATTGTCGCTACTCCACTGCTATCACTAACCGTAAATGTAACCGTTCCAAATACAAAAAAGAATATCAATTAGTACCCGTACAACACCGACAGCAAAAGGCAAAACTTATATATTGGATTTCTTGACAAAGCATTTATATCAAATTGTTATTACAATGCTCAACATAAGTGAATTTCTCAGATAAATGGTCCATGACCGGACCACTTAAAAAGTCTAGGTGGGCAGCAGGTTGAGTACTGCTGCTCTAAAAGAATGCGAGGGCTATTGGCGATGACCTCGTAATTTTGAACCTCGATCAAGTGACCAGAACCCTTCTCCTAGATTTTCCAAAGGAGGTGGAGAGGTTAAAACTCTCAGGAGAACTTTGAGCATCGACAGACTTAACTTCTATCAGCATCTCTAGATGGTGGGTCTGCAGTCTCACCAGGACTCAATCCCGCGACTGGACATCACCGGCCACGACTAGGCGGCCATGAACACTCGGCTACCACGGACACACACTGGAAGAAGACATTTTCTCAATTTGTCAACAATATTTTAAGTTGATATATTTTTCAATTCATACACCTTTCCTTTTATATTGAATGTTTCCGTTACCAAAAATTGTTGAGAATCAGGGAAATTATTAGTCTTATTTCTAAAGCGGGAAAAGTCCCAAGTTATTGATAAAAGTTCTGTCGTGGGAAAGTAGTCACGGACACTTCTTAAAGTGGTTTCCTGCAATGTTTACTTCTTTGCATACAGGAGTTGAATATTACTTATAATTGGATAAAAATTTCACTTAAGTCCTCAACAGAAGTAACAAAAACACATTCCGTACATTATGACATGCTTAAGGGTCACTAAAAAGAGGATTCAAACAACCCTGAAGGAAACCATATTTTTTCGAAGAAACAAGTGACGTGCAATTTTAATCGGCAATTCCTTCTTTTACATTTCATTTTTATAAAACAGTTTAAAGGTAGTTATATTTTTATTCAATTCCTACTATTAGCTCACACTCTCTATGTATTTATTTATCTTGATGGAATTTTCAATCGTTAATAAAATACACTTTAAAGCGCTCGATTGAGCTGAAATTTTATATGCATGATTATTTTGGATGATAATACAGTAATTTTTAATTATAATTAATAAAAATTAATTGATGAAAACTAATTATTCAAATAATTACACGTACAGCTACGTTGGTACCCTTTTTGGCGACTGGGGTCAAAACTTGAAAAGATTTTTTTTTCGTGTTTTAAAGCATCTAGTTGCATTGAAATTATATATATATGATTGTTTTGGATGACAATAGATATTAATATTAATATTTATATTAATTATAACTATTGAATAAAAAGTAGCGAAAATAAAAATTTTCTTTGTTGATCTAAGTAAGAATTGACTTAATTTTTTTTTTTATATTACTTGTTTTAAAGTATAGTTGGACCTTCATTTTACGAACTTCTATTGTGCGAAATTCTCTATTTTGTGAACTTTTTCGCGGAACGAAGAATATTTTTCGATTTTCTTTGTAAAATAACCTCCAAATAGCAAAATACATTTTCTATTTAACGAAATTTTTCTCTTGTGATTTGTTTTTTTCTTCTTCTCTGCCTATTTTTAAAATATTTCCTGACATTTCAAATTGTTCTCTCTTTTAAAACATTTTACAGTATTCAATGACCTTTAACACAGGTCTTACTCGTTACCTAATTCATCAAGATCAATAAAAATGCCATAATTTGGGGTGTTCATCTAAACAAAAACTCAAACAAAATTAACAGAATTTATCAGTAATTAAATTTAAGAACGCATGTGTGATAGTGTATGCGATAAAGTTACTGATTATAAAATCATGTATTTTTAAAATTAGAAAATGTCATTATACAATTCATTAATTTTTTAATATAAAATAATTTTTTTAAGTTGAAAATATACAATATGTATTCCCTGCACCTTTTTCCCCCTCCTTCTTGTTTTCCTAGCAGATTTCTTTTTGATGAGTAAACTGAAAAAACAATAAATAACAATTCATAAAAAAAAGGTGTGAGCAGTTACCTTTTTCAATAATATATAGCGTTTATGAATTTAAAATTTGTTTGACTTGGTTTATAAAGTATATTGGAAGACGAATCTTTATTTAACGAATTTTCCACATAACGAACTTTTTCTCGTGATTTAGCGACTATGTTATATAAAGGTCCGACTGTAATTAAATTTTATATTCGTGAAGGTGGTCCAAACAATGCATACTCGTTGGGTTATTTTCATACTCTCCTTGCTGGTGAACGTCATTAAGAATTCAGAATACCAATATTCCCCAGTTTTCCCCCCTAACAACTTAATAGAGGATACACAGTTACTGACGCATAAAAAATATTCATTGTTTAAATAAATAACCCTATTAAAAGTCATCGAGGATAATAACGCACAATCAAATTATTATTTGCGAAACTTCATTCAGAATCTCTTCAATAAACAAGCGACCTGCATCGTGAACTTGGACCGCAAGCACAAAACTCTTGTTGCCAGATACGAAAGAACTTTATTCAAATGGCAGACGACACACATTTAAAAAGAGTTCGATATCCTCATGATGGAAAAACGCGCTTATTGTTCGAAATAGATATCCTTATTCGGGCCACACAAATTGATATTTTGGAGAGGAACTTTTAATTTTATTTTTTATCTGCGAAGATGAGACGTTCATTATTTTTGCTAAGTTAGAATCACGTTTGTGACTCTTCTGTCATAAGTTACGCGAGCGGAGTTGAGGGCACAAACAATGCTTCATCAAGCACCGGATGCATGACTCAGTGCGCGCGCACCTCCGAAAGATAGTTTTACAAGGGTGGATCGTTTTCAATTTCCTATATGCTTCTGTACACTTTGACTATGGAAAAAAAAGCAGGCAGTCAACTATGATTGTCATATTTTTTGCCTTCTGTCTTTTCAGGTGAAGAATCCGGTTCTTAATTTGTGAAAATAGCTTACCAAAATTCAATCATTGAACAAAGGAAGTGAAGCGATTCGTTTAAAATTGCTTTAAAAAAAAATGTGTATCTAACGCATTTTGCCATACAAATATTTTACGTTGTGTTAAAACTTTGATAATACTAGAATTCTAAAAATAGAACGTGTAATTTTTTTTATGTTGAATGTTAAATTGTAATGTTATTTAAAATAAAATTCGTTTATGTTTAAGTTTTCATGATTGTCGTTATAATCTCAAAAAGTGAATAAGAATATATATATAAAGGAGAAAAGCGAGACTCACTGACTAATCACGATATCTCCGGAACTATTAAACCTACAGACTTGAAATTTGGTAGGTAGGTTCCCTTCATGGAGTAGACGTCAGCTAAGAACGGATTTTGCGAAGTTCGAACCCCAAGAGGCGTTACGGGGGTTTAAGGGGCGTTATAGATAATTATTTCCATTACTAAACTATTAGATGTACAGTCGTGAAACTTGGTACACAGATTTCTTTCATAAAGTAGAGATTCCCTACATAATGGTTTTTACGAAAATTAACCTCCAAGGGGCGTTGAGGGCGCTTAAGGGGCGTTATACATAATTATTTCCATTTTTAACCTATTAGACGTACAGTCTTGAAATTTGGCAAGCGGATTCCTTTCATAGAGTACATATCCCCCACAGAATGGGTTTTGTGAAAATCGACTCCCAAGTGGCGTTGTAGAGAATTAAGTGGCGTTGTAGGCAATTAACTCCTTTTTTAAACTATTAGACGTAAAATCTTGAAATTAAGTAAGCAGATTACATTCACTGAGTAGAAATCTGTCATAAAATGGACTTTGTGAAAATCGTTTCCTAACTGGCGTTGCGGGGGCTTAAGGGGCGTTATAGATAATTATTTACATTTTTAAACTATTAGACGTAGTCTTGAAATTTAGTAATCGGATTCTTTTCATAGAGTACAGATCCGCTCGAGATGGGTTTTGTCAAAATCGACTTCCAAGTGGCGTTGTAGAGAATTAAGTGACGTTATAGGCAATTAACTCCATTTTAAAACTATTGGACAAAAATCTCGAAATTTAGTAAGCTGATTCCATTCATTAAGTAGAGATCCGCTATAAGATCGGTTTTGTGAAAATCGTTTCCTAAGTGGCGTTGCGGGAGCTTAAGGGGTGTTATACATAATTATTTCCACTTTTAAACTATTAGACGTACAGTCTTGAAATTTGATAAGCGGATTCCTTTCATAGAATACAGATCCCCTACAGAATGGGTTTTGTGGAAATCGACCCCAAGTGGCGTTGTGGAGAATTAAGGGGCGCTATAGGCAATTAACTCCTTTTTTAAACTATTAGACGTAAAATCTTGAAATTGAGTAAGCAGATTCCATTCACTGAGTAGATATATGCCGTAAGATCGGTTTTGTGAATATCGTTTCCTAAGTGGCGTTGCGGGGGCTTAAGGGGCGTTATAGATAATTATTTCCATTTTTAATCTATTAGACGTACGGTCTTAAAATTTGGTAAGAGAATTCCTTTCATGGTGCAGAGATCCGCTACAAAATAGTTTTGGGGAAAATTGATTCCCAAAGGTCACTGGGGGGATTTAATGGCGTAATAGATAAATATTTCCGCTTTTCAACTAATAGAACCACCTGCTTGAAAATTAGAAGGTATGTTCCGTTCATGGAATAGAGTTCCTATACCAAAGATTTTTGCGAAAACGGACCCCCAAAGGAGTGGGGTTGTGAGGGATTAAGGCGTGTTATAGAAAAATTCCTGGTTTTGAATTTAACTCATTTACTTGAAATTTGTTGAGCACTTTTCTTTAGTTGAATAGAGTTCCACTAAGAATGGATTTTACGGAAATCAACTCCAGGGAGAAGCGGGAAGAGTTATTGGGGCGTATTGATAGACAAAAATCCAGTTTTTGAACTGCTAAGACTATAATAATAAAATTTGGTTTGCATGCTTCTTTTGTTGAATTGGAATCCGCTAAGAATGCTGTCAACGAGGTATTGATGATAAAAATTCCGTTTTTGCTCTGTTAGATTTAGACTTGAAACTTACTACGCATGTTTATTTTATGGAGTAGAGATCCAATGAAAGTTGCTTTGGTGGAAATCCACTTGATTATTAGGTTAAGTGTGTGAGCGAAAAAAATCTTTCTCCTTTTCTATTTTAGATTTAAATAGAAATTAGATATTATAATTTATGTTCTTTTTATATCAAGGGGCGAGAGTGTAACAGCTATAAATATATTTTTCAATACAATCGAATTCTTAATGCTAGATATCAATAATTAATATATATGTAAACAGTATACATATATACAACATCGTGAAATACCCAGTGAAGCGGGTGGGTAACTGCTAGTATATATATATATATATATATATATATATATATATATATATATATATATATATATATATATATATATATATATATATATATATAAAGTAAAATTTTAGAGAGAATCGTATTTAGAGTGCATTGTTAAGATTGAAATTTTTATGTTAGACCGCATGACTAACTTCTCATGTCTTTGTACGATTGAGTGAAATTAATAATATATTTAATTGTTAAATAATTTAATAATAATGCCTTATTTATTAACGTTCATTAATTAGTTTATGTGGTGCTTATGTATTAACGCAACCCTATTGGCCACATTGAATAGAAGAGCACGAATTCTCTAAAAACGGGATAAGCTAACAGGAATATGAAACGTGTTGTTGAAGAATACTATGAGGAAAATAATTAGCAATTATAAATAAATAATAATCAATAAAGGAAAAAGAATAACTATGTTTTCTATTATTTAATTTAATTTTTATTTTATTATTACTATCAATTATATATATTATATTATTATTTTAATTTATTATTATATATATCATAAAATATAATTATCACATATAATCATGTTATTACTATATTTTTTTTTTACATTTTATTGTTTAAATATTCGGTAAATTCCAGATTGGTATTTTAGCTTGCCGTATCAAAGAGTAGGCTTCAACGACCGGTTAAGTTTAGTACGGCGGCAAACGGAGAAATATGAAAGAAAGTACAGGGTTGGCCAATTGGGGTTTCTGGTCTCCTGGTTTTTTCCATTCCCGAGAAATCCCAAAAATACATCAAAATTTTAAAAAAATTAAAAAAAAAGTTTTTGTTAAAAAATAATATCAATATAAATTATATATCTCCAGAAAGAAGTATTTCGAATAAATAAATAGTTATTCCGAAGAAAGAAATTATTATAAGTTCAAATACAAAAGAATTTACTTAGTTTTATAATAAATAAATATGTCACATTACATATATCTTTATTTTCCAGATGCTGTAACAGCCTCGATTTTTAATTTCTTGCTTTATCATATTCAGAGAAGAAAAATCATTCCCCAAATTGGAAGTTTTAATATTTTTTAATGAAATTTACCACTTTTAGCACTAAAAGCAAGAATTGTTAGAATGGAAAAGTGTTACAATTAAAGAATTTGTAAATAAAAATCTTGAAAAAAAAATTCCCATTTAAAAAATAATTGCCAAAATAAATATTCCTTTATTGACTCACATGCGCTTGAAAATTAATCAGTCGAAGTTGAATCAATTAATCCTCCAATGTTACAACTAGCAGATAAATATTAATAAATACTTGAAAATTTGCTTGAATTGCAAAATTATTGCAAAAATATTGCTGAAATATCTATAAATACGTACGGTAAAAATATTAATTATTGTATTTAAGATATTTTGTTTGTGTGTATAACCAATTTCTTGTTTATAGAATTGCTGTATTATTGTTACATAAATATAAAAAAAATATTTGTATAAAAGAATCTTACACGAAAGTTTGGTCAACAAAAATAATAAATAAGAAAAGTTGCGAGATTGATTAGAAAAATGTACCCAACTGTTTGGGGATTTATTCCCTTTATCACATTGCTGATTCAATTAAATAACTCATGATAAGACAAGTATCCGAAAAAAAAGTTAAAACAAACAAACAAGTGAAATAAATATTAGTTTTAAGAATTAGTACTTAACGTTGTCCACATAAACCAAGATAACGGATCTTTGACCAGATTGGCAGTGCTGATAGGCTAAGAAAAGTGATTGCCTTATAAACTAAATATTTTTAGTTGAAGTAGTTCGATAGACAAAAACAGAAAATGACCAGAACAAATAGTTTCCCACGGCTAGCTGGAAAAATTTCCCCCAATTCTACTCTGGGGGGAGTACTTATTCTCTTATTACACTTTTAAGAGGTCTCAGGGGTGTAAATTTCTGAAAATATAAACAATTTTCAAACAGGTATAATTCTTTTAAATTTAAATTAAATGATTCGAATCTTTTACATATTATTTATAAAAGAATGGGGATTCAAAAAAGTATAAAATGTTTAAAATATAATAACCTTTTTAAAATCATATAAGCATATGAAAATTCTATTATGAATATTAAGTATTTTTTGCGCTGCGCACGCTATTTTCTAAAATAGTAGCCTCTGATGAATAAAACTTTATAGATTTATAAAGTGCATTATATATCTTTTGTATTTCAAAAAATTTGTAAAATATTGCAATTTTTTAAATATTTTTTAAAAATTTATTTATTTGTAAGTTATTATTCTATTTATATAAAAATAGCTACCGTGTAATAAGAATACATTTAACTTCATAAATCAACTTACAGCTATTAATTAAAGCTATTATTTTAGAAAATAGCATGCGCGACGTAAAACTTAATAAATATTTCTTATAGAAAAGTTTCTTATTTTCATATGCTTATAGTTTTTAAAATTATGATTATATTTTAAACATTTTATACTTGTCTGAATCCCCATTCTTTTATAAATAATGTGTAAAAGATTTGTATTTAATTTAAATTTAAAATAATTATACCTGTTTGAAAATTGTTTATATCTTCAGACCTCTAGAGAAATTTAACACCCCTGAGACTCCATAACCCACTGCTGGGATAACGAACATTCCTCCGTCCAGGAAGTTCGGGGTGAACAATCGCAAATCGCTACAGTGTGGTCAGCTAAAATTTATCTCCAAAGGTGAAATTCTCAGTCAGTTCAAAAATAGATACCTCATAGATAATTTAAGCCCCATACCATTCCCGATAATTCCTGGGAACGAAATATAATTCCCGGGAATACAAAAAGTAAGGAATGCTTACCATTTCCCGAGAAAGAAAACCTATTACTAATTCAGCGCCTAACGACACGTGCGAAATCGGAGTTGCCAATTTGGTGAGTTGTCTTGAAAGCTGACATGGTTGCGATAGTACGTAAGTACCGTTTATGTAAATTAATTGCCTTTTTATACGGAATCTCACTATTATGATTATTATTACAGTTGATTAAAACACTTGAAATTCATATTCCTGTAATGACCAAATATGAAACACGCCAAAAAATGGCCGAGGTAGCCAAATGGTCATAGTCGAGAGCTCGTTCCTACCATTCTTTCTGTCGATTGATTAATTGATTGCGAAGTGCTCTCGAAAATTTCTTAAATATGTGTGTGTGTGGACATATCTTTTTTTTAAAAAAATCAGCTTACCCCAAGTGGAGACAAATCTAGCGTTCCCGATAGTCTGTTCCACGATAGTCTCAGCTCCTTCAGTCTAGAAGCGGCTCCTTCTGGCAGAGGGTCAATGACAGAGATCCTGTTCCTTTGCAGATTCAGAACTTCTAGACACTGCAGAGTCCATATCGTGGTCGGCAATTGGTCCAGACGGTTGTTGGACAGAGTGAGCGACGTCAGTGAGACCAGAGATGACCAATCGAGAGGTAAACTTCCAAGATGGTTGAAGTCACAGTGCAGTCGTTTCAACCTAAAAGTACAATAAAACTTATCTACTTTCATAAATTTAAAAAGAATGCTATGCAATTTTCAAGTTGTATGGTTGGAGGCGACTGAAATTAGTAATTAGTTAATATCTGTTAAGTCAGAATTCAGGGGCTGCTAAGAGCATAAGTCCCTAGAATGAGTAAAAGTAACATGTGTGGGTGGTGTCAGAGAAAAAAACAGTAGAGTCAACATAGGGTCAATGAACCTTATCTCTCTAGTAGTATTAAAAGTGCTTGTATATATGAATAAATAAATTAGTTTTTTAATGCTGGTTTTATTCCTTTGATTTCTGTCTAGAAAACCTTCATAAAAGATCCCAAAGAGAGGTATAGTGAATTTTACAATATCTCTATTGAAGGATTTATTTCCTCAAATGGTTTGGTAATGCGGCATGGTCATGTCTAAAAAACATTAAATAGCATTTTAAATTTAAAAACACTTGCGTAAGCACATATATAAACAATATTTTACATATATTGCCGCCCAGCCAGTATGATGGACATGACCCTCGGCTTGTAACCGAGTGTGTTCGAGTTCGAATCCCGAGTAAGGTATGGTTGTATCTTCTTCGGGAAAAGAAGTCGGACTTTCGCCTGTAATGGATTCCCGTCTCGAATGGAAAGCAGCGCACCCCTTCTGTTGTATTCTGGGATCGTCATTTGTAATAAATGTCTATATTTTCTTCTGTTTGTATTGTATGTTTCTGTTCTCTTCCACTTGTATTTCATATGTATCCCAGGATAAAAACACACGACAACACCACCTTTTAACATATATTTCTTTTCCTTTCTCCCGCTAATACTGCCAGTAATAAACAGAAAACATTTTACAATATAATCTGATTAATTTGTGACACTTAAATTTGCACCGTAACTCAACAAACGAAGTAAAAAGAAATCCAAATACTTTCAATGATATCGAAAGCTATTGAGAACCCGATAAGGAAACTCGTATTTCATTAAAAAAAAAACGATTGCAGCATCATCTGTGATAATCTCACCTAAGGGTTACAGTACCGCATCTCAATATTTACTTAGTATCAATTTCATAACTTCACAAACACACCTTCTAAATATCAACGGGTATCTTTAACCCCATTGTTTATAGGTTTAAAATTCCCTTTATTCCAGTGCGTGATGAACAGATTAAGGTTAGGATGATATACGCATAATGATGGAATTTTATAGACAGATTTGAGGAAGCGGTAAAATTTGATAGTGTCATTACAATTCTCGATTTAGTTGAGGTTCTTCCATGTCATTCTAAGGCATCATCTTTTAAGGAATATATCAGGTATTGGTATTATAAAAGAAAAACTGCATGATATTATAAACTCTTAAAATAGGTTGATGATATCTCGAAGGGTTTATATAAGTCTATATGATGTTGTTTGCATTGAGAAATAAATAAGAGTTGGTATTTATCTATTCCACACTGCAGAAATTGAAATACAGAGAAATAAATTTAACGCGAAAACACTTAAGACGAAATATCGGCTAACACGAAATAATACAACTATCCTCACCAAACTACGGTATTTCCGTGCATTTTTTTTTTTCTTAACAAGAAACAAAAATAGCTTAACACGAAAAGATTTTCCTTATGGAAATGAATAAAATACGGAAAACACTAGTCGAATTAGACTATCCTACTGTATCATCGAAATAATTCGTTGCAGTAGAGGATAATAATGTGTATGCAGCAACAATTATGGAAGACAAAGACATTTTGGAGTTTGTTCAAAGCTAAAAAAACATCATTGATGCAGATTCCGATGACGAAATGAATAATGCAGCTCTTGTTCCTACGCCATTTGAAATGAGAAACATGATGAAAAGTATCCGCAGTTATTTAGACGGTGAAATTAATAACAAAATGGACGACCATCGAACAATTAGTTGACAATGTGATGCTAAAAAAGACAATTCTAGGGAAAATATATCAGTATATTTTTCAAAAAGTCAAACAATGTTTTTTTAAAGAAAACAAACTTGAAAATTTTGTATGAAATTTCATGAAGGTCTTTTGAATGTTTTTGTTTCATTTATTTTTATTAGATATATGCATAGATACATATCTCTGCAAATAAAATACATCTAATAAACTTAATTTTATTGAAATACGGTTGCTTTTTTTTGCAATATTGTTTAACACGAAATTCTTTTAACACGAAAATATTTCAGCCCCTTCAGTTTCGTGTTAAGCTACTTTCACACTGTAGTCGAGAATATTTCAAATCAACTTTTAAATCTTTTTTTGTCCTTTTGGACCTTACATCCTTTCTTTAAATCAGGGCAACAGCTCAGGAGTTTATCAGGCAAATAGTGGTCCGCAAAGAGTTTTTTTTTTTTTTTTTTTGCTGCTCGCCAAGACTGTCGGAAAACCAGAGACACAAAATCCTCTCTTTTACATATATTTATGAGCGAAATTCTTCTTGCATGTAGAGCAACAATAATACATATAGATTCAAGTTGGCTGACATTAATTTGCTGACTGGGATGAGAATTTCAACAATCAATCTTACTCCATCTGTCCCATTAAACTGATTATAAAATTAAACGTGCTTTCAGGTATAGATAATATGCATTTGGTACAATGAACAAATTGACTAAGACTGTGTGTGTGTCACAATTTTATTTAACTTACATTGATTACTTTTTTTGGCACAATTTATACCTTTTTCGAGATGCTAAGTTAACTTAAGAATGCAATCACCTTAAAAAGGGGGGATTTCTGGTATCCACCACTTCCACAATGGGGACCTCGAGCCAAAATAATTGCGCATCCTTACTTTAAATGATATTTCAATTGTTGTTGTGTCCTTCCCGAAGGGAAGGAATGAAATTTGCCATAGCCTGAGACAGATTGGACTTCTACACGATAGATGGAGACACCATCTATCTCCATCGCCACAATTTAGGCTTGGAACTGGAGGGAAATATTCTCCAGCCCCCTGCTCTCAGCTGTGACCGCCCACAAGACTTTCAGACCCACTGTTTAACGAGCACGAACTCCGTGTGTACTCGGAGGGTATTTGGTGACATCGGGCGTCGAACCCAGGCCTTCCGGTCTGGAGTCCGATGCTCTACCCACTATTCTACCTACAATTTTAGTTCAAACCCGATATATAGAGAGAAGTCATAGATTTTAACAGGCAAACTATTATTATAATAACATTTTTCGTAAAAGGAGAATGTTTTGAAAATGTAACTTTTTTTTTGTCTACAATTTTTTGCCAAAAAATTGCATTTAAACAATTTTTTCCCGCAGTAGTATTTTTAAAACAATTTTATATGTACATTTTAATTCAACTGACACTAAATATCAACAACTTACTCATTTATACGCTTTTTTCAAAGCCACAGTTTTAAACATAATGACCTTAGGAAAAAAACTCCCCCTACGACCTTGAAACGCCCCCCCCCCCTCTTTTCAGAAAATCATCTTTGCTACTCTTAACGAGAAAAAAAATGAGTTCCCAAGGATGTCAACAAAAGCCGAAATAAGCGCATAGAGCTGAATTTTAATCTAGATAGCGGGGCATAAGAATGCATGTTAACACGTCACATACTTCTTTCGAGAAGACTGATGATTCAAAGCTTTTGAAAGGAACAAACGATCTTTCACAAGCAGCTGTAATGAAGTTGCGGACGTGTCCTCGATTTCATTTGGATAGAGCGTAGTAGAATATTACTAAAATAGAATGTCTTTTAACATATTTTCGTGACTTACTTCCAACTTGCGCCACATTTCTACTCATACACTATTATTTCATATTCTCGGGGTTAAGTTAGATGCAAACAGAAAATTCTGGGTAGAATTAACTATGTAGTGGATTTTAGTGGAAAGTGTGCTGTTGTTGTGTTGATGTTACTAATGCCGCCTGATCAGTAAAGGCCAGATCAGGGCCCATGAAATTCATCATAGCAAAGGGCTAAGTGACGCCTGTCGTTGGCCGTAGCCTTGAACACCATTCAGGTGACAGAACGATTTTGCTCGGCTTCATCCCAATTTTGAGGGAGAACACCCTGTGGCGAATGTTCCGAGGAAGTGGGGGAGAAGGGTTTACTAGAATCCCGTTCCCCTACGTTCCGGATAGACTCGTTTAAAAAGGACATGCGGAGGACCGGTTTTGAGGGTCCCGAAGAGACGGAGACGAGATAAACGTGCTCTGGATGTAAGATTGTTTGTGAGAATGTTCTGTAAATAAATTGTAAATATTTATATATCTAGCCTGGCTGTGAATTTCGTAACCAATACGTCACAACCCTAAGAGTGGTCAGTGGCCTCCCACCTCTCTTTCCCTTCTACCAGCCTCACGAGAGGACTTGCGGCTCGACGGCTATTTAAAGTACCCCGATACTGTGAAGTCACTATACATTTACAAACATCCATGTCTTCTCCGGGATTCGAAATCAGGCCGAACGACACAGCAGCCAGCGTCGCTAACCACTATACGGGATGGTCCACTGGAAAGTTAATGTATGATTGCTTATTAACTATCACACTAGAGATATTGAAAACGGACCTAGTAACTTTGACCTCGGTCAAGTAATGAGGACGACACCTGAGGTGGCATCAACCTCTCCTAACTACCACACCATCCTGATGGAAGAACATTGAGCTTCGACAGATCTAATGTGCACCATTCCCTCTGTGCGACCTTCAGTGACACTAGAGTCGAACTCATGACATGCCGGCAACATGCCGTGATCATAACTGAAAAAAGGAATGGTAGAATATTCTTTTTAAACTCTCCTCGGCCGTCCTGTGGAGACCATGAAAAACTCATGCATTAGTGAGCGAGATAGTCTTACTTTTTACTGAGTGGCTTATTTTTCCTGATTTCGGAATGTGCTGCAAACTGTAGATTTTTTTCTTGTTTATATATTTATTTCCCATGCGTCAAAAGTTTTTTTTATTATTATTTTTGCACTATACACAATACCTTTATTATAGGCATACTAAAATTATTTTCTTTGATCAAAGTCAGTTTCTGAATACTCTAAATATTTTATTTGTTTTTTCCTTAGCGTAAGTGAGCGAATGAATATTAACGTCGCACTATCCAGCTACACGAGGGCTTTTGGCGACGAACCTCGTCATTTTGAACCTTGATCATGTGAGAAGGACGGCACCTGAGCTGGCACCCCCTCCCCCCTCTCCCAACTTCTTTACCATACCAACGGGAGGACATTTGAAGCTCAACATACTTAACGTATATCGACCCCCTCTGCACGGCGGATCTTCAACGGTACAAGGCTCGAACGCACGACATGCCGACCGCAAGTTCATTACCTTGACCTTTAAGTTAGTACTTCCCAAACTTTTTACCGCCGCAGTCCGGTCAACGTTTGATAATTTTACTGCGGCCCACTGAGGGTGGAACGTTGATTGCTTACATTTTAAATTGTTTTAATTTAATTGTATTTAAATATGCCTTCAGAATAAAAGACAGTTACATGCAAAAATAAATATATATATTTATATTTATCTAATGCCCGTGCTTAGCTTCTTGGCCATTTGACGCCGAGCCTCCCAGTACAGACCGAGGATGTCCTCGGCCGCGTATTCAACGAGTCCAGTGCATTGGAGCCGGTGGTCGCCATCCTTTCTGGCATGGCCGCAGAGTGGGCAGACCGCGTTAGCAGCCACGCCAAGCCAGTGGAGGTACACTCCCAAAAAGTCATGTCCGGTAGCTAGGCGAAAACGGGCAACAGCCTCGGCTCTCTCCAGGTGCCATGGGATTGGGCCTACAGTGGCCAGAGTTTCCCATGGCTTTCCATACAAAGTTCCGCCTCGGTTCGAAAAATAAATATAATGATTTAACATGGAATATACAGTGATTTCCATGAAAAGTCACACAAACCTAAAAGAAATACAGTGGATGATCGGTTAACGAACAAATCGGTTAACGAACACTTTCATGAAAGATTTTTGTGTTTGGATATATAGCGAACACTTTCAAGAAAGATTTTTTGTGTTTAGACAACGAACACACATGTTCGGAGGTGATCAGGGATACACCCCTGAAATTTTGGATGAAATTTTGACAACTGCTAGAAATCTGGAATTGGAGGTGAACGAGGATGACATAGAAGAGCTCATAATGGGATATGAAGATGAACTGACGATAGAAGAACTCCAAGAAATTTTGAATGAAGAACACCAAGAAACACAGCGAAATGTGTCTACTTCCGAACAAGAGGAAGACGAAAGAGCCGACATCTGTCATTAAAGATCTTTTGAAAAAGTGGGAGGATGTCAGAGCAATGGTCTTAGAATGGCACCCGAACCAAGCTGATGTCAGTAGGGTTGGGGATCTTTACAACAACGCTATTAATTACTTCTGGAAAATCCTGAAAAAGAGAGAAAAGCAATCGACATTGGACATGTTCTTCAACGCCCCATGAGCAAAAAAATGAAAAGGACGGATTAATATGCAAAAATATATGCATGTATTATTTTTTTAAAAAACTTACTAAGAAATTACACATTTTTTAAAACTTAATTTTTAGGGGGTCTCCAGAACGAATTAATCGATTTCACATAGAAGTCTGGTGAATCGATGATCGGTTAACGAATAATTCGGATAGCGAATATAGTCTTGGAACGGATTATGTTCATTAACCGATCACCCACCGTATACAATAATAAATAAAACGAAAATAATATAATGTTCCTTGGGTGGCTAGGTACCATTTGATCCGCGGACCGACCGCGGCCCCGGGGATTGGGGACCACTGATCAAGGCTACCACAACCGTGGTTTTTCCTAAGCAAATGGTAAGCAGTGTACATGTAATACTCTATGGTTTAAACGTCAATTCTATGCTTTAGATCACAGACTTATATATAAAGTACTGGATAAATTATCAGCACTGAAATGAAAATAACTCCTTCAAAAAGAAAGCAGGGAAAAGAGTGGTTATAATAATAGATTCATTTACATCTGCTCGTCATGACTTCTGAAACACGCAGATTCCAGCATCTGAAGTCCTCTATAAATATCGATTGAAGTCATGATCGACGATTACAAAACAGGAAATCGTAAAAAAAACCGATTGTGAAAACAAATCTTCCATTCGGACGCTTTGTAGTCTTTATCTGCAGCGGTTGAAAATAGCTTTGGGGAGATCTTATGAGGAACTTTCTGTCCTAAAATGTAAACTTAAACGAGCTCTGAATATGAGAAAGCGAAAGCATCGGCTAAATAGTTCCGTCACGCTTTTATTATTTTCTTTCTAAACGGAAGTAAACAAGAGCGAGATAACTGTCCAGTTTAGAGTTATGTCCGTTATTCTAAGAAAAGGAAGTATTACAGTGGAGTCCCGCTTAAAAGCAGTCTTCTCAAAGTTTCAATACTTGTGACCCAATATTCAATCATAATTTCCATCGCCTACTCCCTTCCTTACAATAGCAATGTATTGAATTTAATAATAATGTACTTTTTGACGCTAAAGCTACAATACGTCATTTACCTCTTAAATTCCAGTGGCGTATATAAACGTCTCACTCAGCCAAAACGTTAACCGTCTCGGACGTGTATACACGTCTTTCTGAAGTACGATCTTTTCTGTGGGCACTGCTATCCGTAGAATTATTCCAAACACTTTGGAATGCAGTAAAAGGGACCTTGACAGTGTTTACGAAGGGTTTATTTATTTCAAAGGATTTGCTTTTATTTATTCCTCTTCTCTCTCCCCCTCTCAATACATCACAGGCGTGCATCACATACGAAAGCGATGACATTTTTTTTTGAGAACATTTATAACCCCGTGCACCACGAAGTATTTCAAGGGGGCTTACATAGAAGTAACCGTGAAGCACACATCACAAAGAGAAGGATTACAACACAAACATCCATGCCTTGCCCGGGATTCGAACCCAGCGCCTTCGGCACCGCAGTCAGCGTCACTAACCACTAAACCAGATAGGCGGCAAAGCGATGACATGGGGGAGGGAATCGCATAACTTTTAAACTGCAATTAAGGGATTAATTATAAACCGTAGAAATTATGAAGAATAGCATTAATTTTTGTAGATAATTTTACATATGACATCGCAGCTCGTGGAGTCATTTGTAATTATTAATGTTGTCCTTAACTTAGTATTGTTAAATTAATTTTAAAATTCATTGTGCACCACTGATATATTTATAAGTTGTAATATGGTGTATTTTTTTTATTATGTCCAAATGCATTTTGTTTGTTTTTACTTTCAGAAAATTAATAATTTTTTTAAATAATCTTTTGTTTTCGACTTTTCAATATGCTCGCGTCCCCCTCGTAGAGTTATCCCGCCCCCGTAGAGGGGCACCCCACAATTTGAGAAACTCTGCCCTAAGTGATCCGAGGAATGGCCGAGTTTGCAAAAATGCCCGGTTAGCAAGAATGATATTAAAAAAAAAAAAGAATTTACGAGTGTTTTCTCAGAAAATACTGTACAGCACTTGTATTATTATTTGCTTGAGAATACGACAGAAAAAATAAACTGTCCAAGTACTGTTTTCGGTACATGTAGGAGAGCGTGAACCTAACGTGGAGCGCATTTTTAGACAGAAAAAATGCCTCAATTTTTATAAAAATGTTGTGATATTGTAACTCATGTGTTTGTTTATAGTATAGAGTTTTTAAATTTTCAAAATATTTCATAAATAATCAATTTTTCCTCTTAAAATGTACAAGGATACAACAATAAGGTACAGGATAAAAAATACGAAACACATTTTATAAAAGAAAAAAATGTGTCAACTCTGATAAAAATGAGTAATATGATAAAATAAGAGTGATAATATAAAAGACAGTGAAGCCAGAATATAATATTAATGCTCGAATACTTTTATACATGAAAAAATATTCCGAATTCGGGTCCTATATTCATTAACATTAGCCGAAGACAGCCTTAAACCGGGAGCGGTTGGGTGGGGCGCAGAGTCCCCCCAGGCTCACGAAATCTTTAATTCTGTGGGAAAACTATTTATTTGTTACCAATGACCTAATTAGTATCCTCCTGTATGACAGTTTTATGGAAACTAAAATGTATTTGTCTATATCCTCTTTTTTTTTGAGAGAGAATGCAAACATTTTTTAAAATCCTAAAGTATGTGACCGAGCTCTCCGCGTGACGAATTTTGTTTCAAAATACTTTTTATGAACATGCTACATTTCCCCCCTATGAACGATTTAGTAGTTTTAATTGATGTGTTATACGTCTCATGATGGTTTATAAATGTAAATAAATAAACAAAATAAAAATAAATTATAGTTTGAAAATGTTCAAAAAGACCCTTTTATAGTTAATCGAATAAAGTTGTAGCTTAAACTTTTAGTCACCAAATCTGGAAATGGGATCTGAAATTAGCTCCAGATGCAGGGTGGGGGGCATCTGAAAATGGGAAATCTTTATTCCTGATGATCCTGATCAGGACAATGGAACAAAATTATTAAACTATTGTATTGTCATCGGTCCTGGATAAGTGAGCAAAATTTCGAATTGATCTGACCTTTTAAAGTCGGTAAAAATTGAGTTCAAATATTCTGTTACATACAAGTGAAACTTATAAAAGGGTGTTAAAAAAAAGTAAGAAATGGATGTTTGCGATCTCTACTGGATGTAGTTGAAACTGATCAAGCATTGGAAGATCCTGATGAAATAATGAATATTAATCATGATAACGAAAGTAAATTTGAGAAAAGCGATGAAAACACATGAAACGCTAGAGTCGAAAGGAAGATTTTGTAAATGCTTCCACAAGTGTAACACAAGACACATTGCGCCCGACCAGAAAAACACAAGCACAAGAAAAAGTTCAACATGCTATTTGTCGATCATCAAAAGCTAAAAAAACTACAATAATTTGAGCAAAATATGACAGTTTTGGATGCAAATATCATTCCTGTAATGTAAGCGAAAAGTGCATGCGTGATTTATGCCCTTTATTAAAGTCACGCATATTTAAAACATTTTAGTTCAGTTTGATTGGATTTTTTCTCAAAACTATCTCAAAAATTGAAAAGTCTTTTAAGGTAGATAAGTATACTTTCTCTTAATTAAATTACTCACTTGAATTATGGTGTACATTAAAAATAATGAGAGAAAAAGTATTGGGAGGACTCAGTCACTCCCCCCGCTAACGTTAGTATCGAGTGCGTGCATCTTCCCGGGTTAAGCGAAGAAAAAGTATGTTCTTTATGAAAGCATAGAGCATTTTCTACATGAGCATGAAAATAAATGAACACATAACTTTCGGTAATTTACCTGATCAGACACACCTCAGAAAAATACTAATGAAAGCATAAAGCTGTCTATAATGAAAATGAAGAGCTGACTGCAAAAACTGACCATTTTATGTCCGATTGTCCTCCGTACTGCACGTTGCGTTTTGCTGCCTCACCATGAAGACGACAAAGAAACAGTAAGTCCATTACCGACACACCTTGTTCAAAATACTGAGGGGCGGTTTTGGCAGCATTTAGTCTATCACTAATTGACATTTTAAAGTTTGCACGATGTACACAGCTTCATCATTTTCCAGCATGTTTACATTCACTGTGCATTTGGGGTTTAATCGACCCGCAAGGGTGTGACCGAGTTTTCGAGACTCTACTGTATTAAAAAAATTCATACGAAATTTCTGTAAGTTATGTAATAAGTGATCTTGACAATTTCGAAATATTTTCACCAAGTATTCTAAATATAGAGTGAACCCACAAAGTCTGGTCATGATTATAAAGAGACTTATTACAAAATAGACGTTTAATACAATAATGTAAACTTTTATATTATTAGATAGGTTAGTTTTAGTAGTTTTATTGTGCAGTAGATGTCGCGAATACTCCTATAAGAGTGACTCGGGTGAACACTTGTAAGAAAGATTTCATTTGTTGCCAAAATGGCGTCGATTCAAGAGAAAGCTCAATCTGTGTTTTGGTTTCACGAAATGAAATCGCCGATTAATGTTCAGTATACATTTCGGCATTAATATGGAAGCAAACCTCTTCCTGTAAAATCAATAAAACGATATTATGAAATGTTTAAAGAAACAGGCAGCGTCAAGGAAGTGAAGGGAATTGAAGTTTAAGTGAAGCATCTGTTGAAAACACTTGGCAGGAATAGGAATACCGCCTAGACATCAACCGAGCTACCTGGGGGAGGGCAAACGTTCAAATTTACTGTGGAAAATGGTCTGATAAAAAATTCATAATAATACTTAGAGATTATATAAAAAAACATGTCTAATTATAATTGCTTATAATCAGGACAAAACTTTTGATTCACCCCATATTTTCTTCACTGAACATGAACTAAAATTAAATCAAAATAATTTCCAAGCTTTATTTTTGTTATACGTTTCTCAGAAATTTTCTCTTAGCTTGGCGTCTTTCTTGGCATGATTCGGGAAGAATACGCGCCAAACAATTTCAATATTGCCATTATATAAATATAATTCAATTTTTTTTATATTATTCTTTCATTTCCACAAAGAAATCTTTTAGTAAGATTAAATATACAGAAAGATCTAGTATGCTGAACCTTTCCGTTACAGTCTGCAATCTTTTTGTCTTTCTTTAAAATGTTTTAGCCAACCGGAAATCATTAGCATAAAAACAATTAGTTAACATTTTACCAAAAAAGTTTTTTTTTTCCTTTGACAACTTTTACACATCATGATTTCTTTGTTACACAGTTTCAGCATTTATCATTTTCATTCTTTTTTTTTTATTTAATTTGTGTCTTTTTAGGGAAAAAAGATGTCTTGAAAGATTTACAAGTATATGAATGCGTCCAACATTTCCTGTAACCTTGATAAACTTGAAGGTCAAAGAATTTTTCTCAATATGTCGAGTTGAAAGGGTTCTTGCTGACCCATTATTAAAAATGCGATAAATGAAAAAAAAATGCCAAAATTAGGTTTTTCGGTTAAAAAGAAAATGGAAATATAGTTAACATCATTGAAGAGTTGGAATCGATTGGAATTCGTCGAAATTAATGCATCAAATCACTTAACATGGAAAGATTTCCCTTCTGGGAAAACAAAATACGGAAAACACCAGCCGCGCAGGCTAGATTTAAGAGAGGTGGTTTCACCTGTTTCGTAGAAAGGAGCATAACTTGGCTTTGAAATACCCTCGAAATAGCTTGTGACATGAGCCAATGTTATTTACTTAGGCTACTTTCACTTTCCATCCCTACAAGTGCCTCACAAAAACATCTCATCTCTTATCGGTTGGCTTTAAAATTTGGTGACCAGTACATCGTAGTGTGAGTAAAAATCAGTAAATTTGATTCGCTTTATTGTTTCTATTTTAGAAGAATTTTTTTGCGAGCACAATGCCAAACAGCTCAATGGGAAAGAAAACTTCTATTTCGCTTAAAATGAAGATGGAACTTCTTCAGTCTGTTGATCAAAAGCAAAAGACGAAAATCTGTAAAGAGTTTGGTATAGCTAACTCCACTTTATCAACATTAATTAAGAAAAGAGAGCAAATGACGAAAATGCGTGAATGGATTTTATCAAGTAAATGCATATAAACATAGCTATATAAATAAAATGTACTCTAATAAACTTAATTTTGTTGAATATAAAGGGTGTTTTTTAGAGGTATAGAACTTTAAATTGCAATAAAACAACGATGTATTATTCGATTGACATTAATTTTTTTATTCGAAAGATAATCTTGTGGCATTACATTTTAAATATGATTTCTGGCATAGAACTGCCACGGCTGTCTCGGATGTAGTCCAATCTGGACGTCCAATTTTCGATGATTTTTCAACATTTGTGGCCGTATATCGGCAATAACACGGCGAATGTTGTCTTCCAAATGGTCAAGCGTTTGTGGCTTATCCGCATAGACCAATGACTTTACATAGCCCCACAGAAAATAGCCTAGTAGTGTTAAATCACAAGATCTTGGAGGCCAATTCACAGGTCCAAAACGTTAAATTAGGCGTTCACCAAACGTGTCTTTCAATAAATCGATTGTGGCACGAGCTGTGTGACTTGTTGCGCCGTCTTGTTGGAACCACAGCTCCTGGACATCATGATTGTTCAATTCAGGAATGAAAAAGTTAGTAATCATGGCTCTATACCGATCACCATTGACTGTAACGTTGTGGCCTTCATCGTTTTTGAAGAAGTACGGACCAATGATTCCACCAGCCCATAAAGCGCACCAAACAGTCAGTTTTTCTGGAGGTAACGGTGTTTCGACATACACTTGTGGATTAGCTTCACTCCAAATGCGGCAGTTTTGTTTGTTGACGTAGCCATTCAACCAGAAGTGCACTTCATCGTTAAACAAAATTCGCTTATGAAAATCGGGAACAACGGCCATCTCGTTTTGGGCCCATTCTACGAATCTACGCCTTGCTTGATGATCGTTTTGATGAATTGCCAAACCAAACTGAGAATAAATCACTTGACAGCTGTTAAATCGGTCGCCATCTTGGAAAGTAATGCCAACTTAAACTTCTATACCTGGAAAAAAACACTCTTTATGTTTGTTTTTTGTAATATCCTTTAACATGTGTAAGATTCGTCTGGCGTTAAAAACCTTTATAGGTGGCGCTGCCATCGGAATCGAGAGAAGAGAACAGTACAACATGGAGAGAGGAGTCAAATGGCGGTTACTTTCGCGAGTATTGAAACAAAATGGTCTCAACTAAATTTAATGTATCGTAGTAGATTTTTTTTGTATGTTGTGCTTGTTGTGTGTGTGTGTGGCTGAAAATGGAACAATAAATCTTTAGCCACTAAAGATGGCCTGACTTTATTTGTGCCTGGTAAATAATGGAACTTCAGTTAAAACAAAGAACCTACAATCACAAAGAGAATATTTTTACATGAAATTCTTTTAACACGGAAAAATATTTCAGTCCCCTTCGTGTTAAACGATTTTCACTGTATTGGACAGCGCGGTAGGGTTCTAAATGTGAGCATCTGTGTCCGCTTCAGTTCCGACACAAATGGTTCTTGGAATCCGACACTCGAAGACACCAAGATTTCTTTCATTATTTACTGTTTCATTAAATTTGATCTTAAATACCTCCTCAAACCGCAAGAGCATCTATTGGCAGCACTGATTACCATCTGCATTTCAGATGTGATATTGTTATTAATGTTAACATCAGAGCCCAGATACACAAAGCTATCTGTTTTTGCAAATTCATAAGTTCCAGTTTGCAGGTAAGTAGCAGTCTACCTTAGAGCAGTGATTCTCCAACAGTGGGGGCGGGTAGCCCAGTGGTCAGGGTATCGGATCATGACACGCATGTCATGAGTTCGATCCCAGTACCACTAAAGACCCACCGTGTAGGGGAGCGATGCATGTTAAATCTGTCGAGAGCTCAAACATCCTTCTCTTGGTGTGGTAGTTAGGAGAGGGGGCTGCCAGCTCAGGTGTCGTCCTCGACACTTGACCATGGTTCAAAATGACGAGGTCCGTCATTAAAAGCTCTCGTGTAGTTGAAAAGTGTGACGTTAATATTCACTCACTCACTCAAACAGTGGTGCATGCCCTCCTGGGGGAAGATGAGTGATCACCCTACGTGGGGGGGCGAGCATATTAAAAAGTTGAAAATAAAAGAATTATTTTGTAAAATTGTTAATTTACTGAAGGGAAGAAAGGCAAAATACATTATGACAAATAAAAACACACGTTCTATGTTTATTTCAATCTGTTCGAATTTAAAGAGTTAGAAAGGAAAAATAACATAATATACTTATCCTATTACTTAAAATATCTATTACTAATAAGTAACATGTACAAAATTTAATACATTGTTAATGTATGGGGGGGGACGATGATGGTTGGAAATTGGGTCTCAAATGTTGAAAGTTTGAGAAAGATTGTCTTAATGTACAATTTATGTGTTCAGTTTTCTCCTGATTAATAGGAAGATTCAATTTCACCTGCCTCCTTATCGGAGCTAGGAGTGCACGTTTCAGATATACATGCGTATTAATGTCCATATATTGTTGCAAATAGATAAAACAAGTAATATAAAGAAAAGTGTTATGTCAATTCCTACTTTGAATGGATGAATAGAAAATATTTTATTAACGATTGAAAATTTGAATGAGATATATATATATAGGGAAGAGATTGAACTAAAATAGTAGGAATTGAAAAAAGAGCATGCATTGTAGCAATGCACACCGGGTTTGGCTAGTTAGGCTGAAAAATCGGTTTTCAGCGCCAACTTTTGTCATCGTTACATCAATGTTTCTCAAACTGCGGGGCGCGCCCCCTTTGGGGCGTGATAGCTCTGCGAGGGGGCGCGAGCATTTTGAAAATTCGAAAACAGAAGATTATTTTTAAAAATTATCAATTCATTGAATGTAATCAAACAAAGTACATTCTGATATAAGAAAAAAAAAAAAATATACATTTACACTGATATATTACATTTATAAATGTATCAGTGCTACACAATGTATTTTATAATTAATTTAGCAATACTAAGGTAAGAACAATTTTAATAATAACCATTGACCCCATGGGATTGTCACATATAAAATAACATACAAAAGTTAACACTTATTTTGATAATTTTTACGGTTTATAATTAATTCCTTGACTGCCGATTAAAAGTTAAGTGATTCGCTTCCCAATCCGAACCGTTTTCCACGTATGCGCGCGTATGGGATGCATTGGGGTTGGGGGAAGGAATAAGAAAAGAAGCAAATCACCTGAAATAAGTAAATCCTTCGCAAACATTGTCGAGGTCCTTTTATTGCATTCCAAAACCTTCGGAATAATTGTATGGATAGCAGTATACAGAAAAGATCGCACTTCGGAAAAACGTATATATACGTCCAGGGAAATAAACGCTTTGGCTGAGCTAGACGTTTATATACGCCGGTGGTCCTTAAAGAGGTTAAAGTCGTATCGCAGTTTTAGCGTCAAAGTATTTTTTTATTGAATTCAATGCATTGTTATTGCGTGAAGGGGGGCTCGATGAAAATTATGATTGAATATTGGGTCGCGAATATTGAAACTTTGAGAAGCACTGAGTTACATAATTGCAACAATGGAGACGAATCTAAGTTGGCGACGAAAGTTAGTTTATTTAATTTAATTAATGAATTAATATTTGAAAAAAACTGTATCAACATCAAGTGTCATCCACTACAAGTTTAAAAAAATGTATTTGAACTTGATTGGCTGAACAGAAAGTATTTTATTAACGATTGAAAATTTGAACAAGATTATACACTGCTGGACAATTGCTAAGGACGGATAACACTATCATCCATAGCAACCACAAAATGAAAGGAAGCAAAATGTGGAAAATTAGAATAACTGCGGGATATTAGTAAGAAGAAGTATGAGTATGCAAATTTTTTTTCCACGTCTGTTCATCACGTGATAGCGTTCATAAGAGCTTTAAAGATTTTGACGCGTGTGGACAGTTGTTGTTTCAAGTCAAAGTTTTACAGGAAAGATTTAATAGACGAACTTAAAATTTTTGGCATGTCTTCCCGACATCACATAGATGATTTTATGCGTGGCCGAATTATAGGAAAGATCGAAGAAGGGCGAAAAATAACAGATGTTGCCAGGGAGTTCGACATCGCTCACAGCGTTGTTTCACGGCTGTGGAAGTCATTTAAAACTACTGGAATGTGTAGTAGACGGCACGGGGAGGTCGTGTTAGAAGTACGACGCCTGCAGAAGACAGATATATCGTCCTATCAGCAAAAAGGAACAGGCGCACCGCAGCTCAGCAGGTGGCAAATCAGTTTCTTGCTGCCTCGGGAAAGCAGATCTCCCGAAAAACTGTTGCCAGACGTTTGAGGGGAGGAGGACTATACGCACGCAGACCTGTTGTGTGTGTCCCATTGACCAGACAGCACCGTACTGCCCGTTTGCAATGGTGTCGTGAGAGCATCACAATTGGACTGAACAGGACTGGGCATGCGAACTATTCTCAGATGAGAGTATGGTTCAGTCTGTCATCGGATTGTAGACGCCAACTGATCTGGCGCGAGAGTGGTACTGCTTATCGTCCAGAAAATATCCAGGAAAAGGACCGATATCTGACATGCAGTATCATGGTGTGAGCCGGCATCATGATCAATGGCCGCACGCGCCTACATGTGGTTGCGAATGGGACTATACGGGCCAACGATACATTGATGAAGTTCTACTTCCTCATGTTCGTCTTTTCCGTGGTGCTGTCGGTGATAAATTTGTTTTTATGGACGACAACGCAACATGTCATCGAACACTCGCTGTTCAGGATTGTCTAGACAGCGAGGGTATTCAACGTCTCGTATGGCCAGCGCGTTCTCTAAATCTAAACCCCTTTGAAAATGTGTGGGATGCTTTGGGAGGCAAGTTTCTGGTCGAAACTATCCTCCGACAAACAAGAACACCCTCATCCGTGCACTCACAGAGGAATGGGATAAATTGCTTCAACAGCTGCTGGATAATGTTGTGCAAAGTATGGTACGTCGTGTGGAATGTTGCATCACACTCCACGGTGGACATATCCCGTACTGATACCTTTCTTTAAGGTGCCTGCTTACTTTTAGATGCATTGTTTCATTTCTCCGTACGCTGATCAAATGCACATTTTTTTTCTTTCAGATGTTTCACAGCTTTTGTACTTTCCAGAACAATAAAAATTCTTTATTCTAATGTCTGAACAGTGTGGCAACTATATTTTATCCTCCTAGGCCTCATGTCTCGCTTAATGTCATGCTACATAGCAATTTGTGATCCGTCCTTAGCAATTGTCCAGCAGTGTATATGTATATATATATAGAGAGAGAGAGAGAGAGAGAGAGAGAGCTAATAGTAGAAATTGAAAAATACAAGTGACCGAAGATAAAAAAATTTTTTTAACTTCATATTAAACTTTCGGATTAGTATGAACACAAATGCCACACATCACAATTACATTCTTTAAAGATGCTATCGCTATACTACACAAGTCATTCAATGTTATTAATCTTATCTTGAGTTAATTCATCATTCACAATAATTCTATTGAACTCTACAACACATTCCATGTAATTAAAAATATTTACAGCTTAGGGGTGAGTTTTTCCCCTGCCACTCAAAACAGCCATTGGCTACGAATAAAACAAATATTAATAAAATGCTATTGGTATCTCCTCATAATCTTCATGAAAGCTTGCTTTATTTCATGATAAATTTGTCTAATAACTGCGTCAGAGGGTAGCATGAATGAAAATAAAATAGATTTTATCGAATTCATTGTCTCGGAACTGCCGAGCCGTAACTCTGATGTTAAGAAAGTCTAATTAAGAAAAGTTGACCTTATCTAGTTTTTAACAAAGGCCACGAGGTTGTCCGTGTCAAAAATCAGTAAACATTCTGTCAAAATTGCTAGATATCAAAAAATAAATGGCTTTTGGTGAAGGTTTCCCATTAAAAAAATTTGAAATATATAATGTAGTTTTTAAAAAAATATTCCTCATAAACACAAACCAAGTTTGATAATTCAAATCTAAATACCATTATCCTTTAAATGCACTGAAATTGCTCCATGATTAAAATTATGACATACACAATAAAAAAGGCCGATATTATCAGATTCCAAAAACAGTTAATGGAATAAATGATTATTTGTTATTTATATTTCAGTACAATATCTGCATTTAAAAAATATCCACTTCTTAGATGAAATTTTCCGTAACTTATATATAATATAATATACATGTGATAGAGAAAAAAGTAGATTTTGATAGAATATTTTGAGAACATTATCTTTACAATATGGATATCGCAGAAGTATGAATATCTTGTTTTGATAAAAAAATAACCGAATTACTCGGAATTTTTAAAAAAGTTTACGAAGATATCAAAAATTGACGCTTTACTATGAACAATAACGTCCTAACTTTGATAATTATTTGCCATCAGCGAGCTTCAAATTTTTATAAACAAAAGTTTTATTTATTTCGACATGAAATTATCGATAATTTTTCGAAAAGAAAAGAAAACTGTGATGTTGTTATATATGTATATTTTTTACATTCGTATACCAATATCTTACAATGCCAGTAAAATTTATTTCTAACTGAATTACTTGATAGTAGTGATTATAGTATAATGTAATTATATTTACGTAGAATCTCTAGCAATATAAAAAACTTTATCCACAAAATGTTAAGTTTTATAATAGTCCTTAGAAAAGTTAATGTTTTTTGTTATTTATTACTATGACCGCAAAATATGTTGATTTTTAATTTCCTATGCACGAAAATCTAGTTCATTGTTATTTTGGTCAAACTTTTCTTGAGCTCACCTATAACCAGTATACATTTATAATTTAGAGCCGTTTGCTAACTAATTGGCAGACCAATTTTATTTACACGGATATTTTTACTATGCAAAAAAATTGCAGCAAAATTTTATAAGTTTATATTTGCAGTAGCACAAACATTGTGAAAGCTTCCAAAAGAAAATCTTAACTAATTAAATTAATTTTCTTAGCTTTCCAAAATAATAATTGTATGAACGCCAAATTATTTTTTCCCCACTTCTAAGAATAGAATTAGTATTAAATAAAACTCGCATAATAATGGTGGATAGTAATTTCATTTAAGTAATCTTTTCAAGATTTTACTGAAACTTTATTTAAACATCTTTTTTTTCCATAACAATCGATAGCTGTACAGTGCGACGTTAATATTCACTCATTCACTTCATAACAATCGAACACACTTCGAAAAAAGAAGCAGAGTGTTGCCATTCACAAATAAAGATATAGTTATATTCCATGTTGCCTCTCTTAGAAAAAAGAAAGAATTATACAATTTAATAACTAGTGTTGCTATTCTAAAAACAAATAAATAAAAATAATAATACATTTTTAACAATATTTTTTTTAAATTTCTGAATGAAATAAAATTATATTTGTTATAAAGAAAAAATCTTTTGAAAATTAAATTTTTAATTTCTTTTTAATCAATAATGTGCACCTAGTTACTTTTATGCATTTACTTGTCATCCACTAGTAAACCAAATTAAAATTATGTAATTTTACCGATAAAAATCTAGCCCAATGACCCTGATACACACAAAACCAAATTCCACCGAAAAAAACATAGGTTATCTCATTGTTTCTGTAATTGCCGCAACACATCGCACACA
Source organism: Trichonephila clavipes (assembly GCA_019973935.1). Classification (NCBI taxonomy): domain Eukaryota; kingdom Metazoa; phylum Arthropoda; class Arachnida; order Araneae; family Nephilidae; genus Trichonephila; species Trichonephila clavipes. Next base: position 528,867 of record BMAU01002031.1, on the reverse strand, counting down.
TTTACGAACGTCTGAGCTGGAACAATGGAAGAAGATACTATCCAGCTTTGAACAAACATCACCAGATGACCGATAGTCAATGTTTAACTCAAGGCTGCCAACCACCCACAAATTTTCGAATTCTGGCAAAGTTTTTCACCACTTCGGCCGAAAATTACCCCGTTTACTAAGAAACGCCACTAACAGACAATGACAGCCGGTCCGATTTGCCTGGCCGTATCATTACTTCCTTTTTTTTTTTCATAAATGAGAATTAATTCCATGGTAGGAAGAATGGCTCGCGTGACGATGCATTGTTCTGTTATCGGTAATGTCCTGCAGACGCATCTTCTTCCAACCAGCTGAGGATATTAAGGTCAATAGCATGTAATGTAACACTGTAACCGTGTTCTGCCTAGCTGGGCCCTTTCCAGGGGAAGAGATCGTGAATAAGATCTTGGCGAGTCCAAATCTTCTTCGCACAAAGAGGTCTTAAGCTGGGATCGCAGAGGAGGAACAAAGAAATGGCGAGGCTTAGATTATGGAAAGTGATTGGTGGGGATTTGGAATCTCGACAAAGGTAGCTTCGGAAGAAAACTGGCGTTTTGGGACAGGTTGTTTTCCATTGAGCAGCCGCAAGTCGACAATCACGAAAATGGCTGGGCGCTGGTCGGCTTCGATATTCCACTGTTTTCGCGCAGTGTATGTTTGTAACTTGGTTCCGTTCTTTTCTTTTGTTTTATTTTGAATCTTAGTTGTAATGCTCTAGTGCATAGTTTGATTAGACCGATTATCTCACCATAGACTTTTTTCAACGGAAAAAAGTACATTTAACTTTAAAGTGTGAAATGTTCTATGATGCTTTAAGGCAGTGGTCTCCAACCCTCGATCCGTGGATCGGTCCGTGGATCAAATACTACCGGTCCGCACAAGAAATATTAAATTATTTTGCTTTTATTTACTGTAGTATATTTTTCTTGGGTTTGGACTACTTTTTATGAAAATCACTTTATATTCCTTGCTAAATCAATTTATATATATATTTTTTGGTGTAGCTTTATTTTATTCTGAGAGAGAGAAGTCGGGATTAAATACAATTAAATTAAAAACATTAAATCAAAGCAGTCTAAAATATAAACAACCAACGTTCTCCCCCTCAGCGGGCCGCGGTAAAATTAACAAACGTTGACCGGTCCGTGGCGATAAAAAGATTGGGAGGCACTGCTTTAAGGTATCTGACTAGGTTCGGAAGTGTATAATTTTGCTAAAACGTGTAAATATTTTTTTTCATACTTAGCGTCACTTGAATTTGAATCTATGTATATAAAAATGGATGTTTGTATATATGAAATCACCTCTCTCCAACACCGTTCAACGGATCACTATGAAAATTGGCATGTATATGCATTATTTTTTTTTGTTGTGGAGAACGTTTTTGTATAATCCTCTTTGTTCCAGCACCCAACCAGGTGGCGCTACAGCATATCAACTTCTGCACCATTCAATCAATCGAAGTTGCCAACAGGGTCGCCAAAAATGATGTCAACTTGGCTCTATCGCCAACATTTTGTTATGTTTCTATTGAATCGTCATTATAATGCAAGAAACTGCTTTGCTTACGAATATTACATATTTAACATGAAATAAATACAACAGAAAATAATATTAACGGATTACACATCCAGATATAAATTATTTACACTATTAAGACGTTCATTACACAAAATTTGTAACAATATGTTACTTTTGGTGAGCATACATCAGCTCAGAAAGGTGTTTCCAAAAATCGGAGTTTGAACTAGGATTTTTGAGATATATAATTCAGGAGTGGATTTATTTACATTTTAATAAATCAGAGTAGAGAAGTTTTAACAAAAAACACCGGTTATTATTTGAAATGATTATAAATATGAAATTATAAGGTCAATCTTTCAAAATTTTTACTTTAGTTTCTGTAGAGAGGTCTCAGCTATTTATAGGCAAAATATTATTAATATCGAAGCATTTTTCATAACAGAAGAATGTTTTGAATATGTCATTAATTCTTCCTTTTTTGCCAAAAAAAATTCATTTTAATATTTTTTGGTGTAATAATATTCATTAAATAATAATTTCAAATTTCTTGAAACAATTATTCTTATTCAACTAACACTAAACACAAACTACAAATAATTCATTTATATGTTTTTTTAAATCATGGTTCCGAACCTAGTCAGTAATAAGAAATTTTTTTTAAAAAAACTAATGACCACACACACAGTATTTGGGGGGATGCAACATGTCAATTTTGAAAACTCAATTGAAAGTTATAATAAACAATAAAAAAAAGAGAAAAATTAAACCAATGGTGAAAAAATTAAAAGAAATATTTTTGAAAAATCAACAACAATTAAAAGTTATCGTTCTTTTTTTCACTACAAATTTACTTTATACATATAAAGTAGTAGTATCTATAGAACAGTCGTTTGTCGAAATGATAGACGCTAATTCATTGCTTGACAGTTTATTACAAACTCCAGGATCTTTTTAAGGGCTTGTATAAAAATACAAACTATACTCTTGATATCGGATGTTATTTTGAATTTCAAACAAAGTTCTATATTTTTCTGTATATGGATTTTTATTCATAATTCGCTGTAAAATTTGCAATACATCGTCACGTTTAACTATTTTTGCACCTTCATGCAAAACCTTACTCTATTATCATAAATATAATTATTACTAGCTGGTATACCCGTTCTTTTCACGGGTGAACTGAAAAATTAAACAATACAGATTGAATGATAAAGAAGTTTTTAACGAGTTAATTTTACGTGAATTGAAAATTAAGCACAAAAAAAAAAAAAAAAAAGCTTTTTGCATATCTCAGCAGAACAAAAAAAGAAAGAAAGAAACCACCTTTGTTAAATTTTTTGAGTCTGTAGATCTAATAGCTGATAAAAAGGATTTTTTTTATTTATAACTCCCCGTAACTCTCTTGAGGATCGATTTTTGAAAATACCTTCCTAAGCTGAACTCTGTTCAGCAAAAGTAACACATTGTTAAACGTTTTGTGTAATGAACGCTTAAAATAGTGTAAATAATTTATATCTGAAATTGTAATACATTAATATTACTTTCTGTTGTTTTTATTTCCTGTTAAAATTGCAATATTCGCGAGCAACGCCGTTTCTTAAATTATAATGGCGACTCAATGAAAAACATAGCGAAATGTTGACGATAGAGTCAAGTTGGCAAATGTCTAGCTACTTTCATAGCTCGAGATTTTTTAGAGCTTTGAAATACCCGCCGTATAGGGGAGCGATGCACGTTAACCCTTTATCTACCGCATTATGATTTACTGCAGTTTTTTTCATGCAGTTTTTTTTTTATCACTACATTGAAAATTTAGGGATATACATAAACAAAATACTCACCTTTGGGAAATTTAATCGGTTAGAGCTAATTAATTAATTAAACATATTCCACTGTAAAATTAATTATATACACCGTTCACTTAAAATAAATAGTCAAATCGTTTTCTAAGGTCTTCATTAACATACAAAAAACATAAGACATTTAAATTTTGACATTAACTATTTTTTCGGGACAAAAAGGATAATCTTTGCAATCCGCTGAAAACACAGTCAGCTGAAAACGCAATTTCTGCTGCAAAACTATTCGCCTTCCCCGCTAAAATACTCGTCATAGAACCCGTGCTGCCATATATCTTGGAAGAGTGGATTTCAAAGAATATTCCTGCTAAGTATTGTCAGAATATTCGTAAAATTGGTTATTCTATATTATTTTAAAGTGAGTGGTACTTATAAGTACCGTCGGTAGATAAAGGATTAAATCTGTCGAGAGCTCAAACGTCCTCCCGTTGGTGTGGTATGGTAGTTAGGAGAGGTGGGATGCGAATTCAGGTGTCGTCCAAGTCACAAAACCATGGTTCAAAATTACGTGGTCCGTCGCTACAAGTTCTCGTGTAGTTGAACAGTGTGACGTTAATATTCACTCACTCCAAAAAATACAATACAGTAGTTATTATTATTTTTATACTTAAAAAATGCAATATCTGCCTATTCAATTAAAATTATGGCATTATAATTAACTACACTAACCACAAACAAATTATGCAAATGTTTCCAAATGATGTAGTCTGAAGAGAAAGTTTATTTACTTTAAGTATCAGAAGCGATAAAAGTATTTATTTTGATATAAGGATCAATTTCTTATAGTTCACACATGAAAAAAAATCAATAGTAGCTATCTAAAGAGAGATTTAAAACAACCTGTCGCTTCAAAACTTAGTTTTATTCTGAAATAAAAAAAATAGGGATTGCACTGATCACAGGAATAAATTAGAAGCCAGCGCCTTGCGTAGACAAAACAAAAAGTGTTTCTTCACAAATAAAAGATAGACATATGCTATCGCGGGCTTTTTTCAGCGCACGCCTGAATTGCTTGCAGATGGCATAATTTTCCCTACTTACTTGACAAATATCGTTATATTTTGGACATTTCACACAATATCTTTATAAATTATAGCCTATGCTATGAATTATAGCCTATGTATTATTCTGATATATAAGCTATATTACTGTAAAGTTTCATTAAAATCCATTCAGTTGTTTTTGCATGAAAGACGACCACAAACATCCAAACCAACTTTCACATTTATAATTTTTTTCTTGATTCTCGTGTGTGAGATAAATACATAAATTGATTACATCATCACAAAAAAACTTTTATATGTATACCAGGTGTTTCTAAAAGAATATTGGAGTCTTAACACTTTATATATTATTCATTACATATAACATATTAGTATGACTCATACATCAAATGAAATTAGCAACCCAAACAGTTTTGTTTGCTGGCATGTGTGCTCGTGTACGCGAAACTTATGCTAATCCCCCCCTTTCTTGCCGATCAACGCGCTGGTAGATAAATGGCTACTAGCAAATATAAAGCGTTTTGTGTTCTCCAGTTTGCAAAAAAAGACAGAATCTTCTATTACTGTGCAACGAGCATCCGTATTAAGAAGTTCGGTTGTCAACCTCCAAATGATAATAACATTCTTAGGTAATATCATCAGTTTGATACAACTGGGTGTGTTTGTAAAGGCAAAAGTACGGGATGACCAAGGTTGTAACTGGTTCTATCTATCTTGATGCTCTACAACCATGGCTATTTCCTCAATTGGAAGAAAGTGAACCAAATACGTTTATTTGGCAGCAAGATTGAGCACCCCCTCACCAGCATCTCTCAGTTCGCGATTGGCGTACAGACACAGGATGGAAGCAGCTGTTGCAAGAATTTCCTGAGACACACTGAAAAAAGTTTAGGATGGACTCGCCTATCGACTTAATGTGTGCTGTGTGACGAATGGAGGTTCACATTGAACATTTGTAAACTTGAAGGTAAAACTGTTTCCGTTACACTTTCATTCGATGTATGAATTATATTTGTAACATATGTGTGTGATGAGTACTATAAAGCGTTTAACTCCGATATCTACAGAGTGTTTTTTTCCAGGTATAGAAGTTTAAGTTGGCATTACTTTCCAAGATGTCGACCGATTTAACAGCTGCCAGGTGATTTATTCTCAGTTTGGTTTGGCAATTCATCAAAACGATCATCAAGCAAGGCGTAGATTCGTCGAATGGGCCCAAAACGAGATGGCCGTTGTTCCCGATTTTCATAAGCGAATTTTGTTTAGCGATGAAGCGCACTTCTGGTTGAATGGCTACGTCAACAAACAAAACTGCCGCATTTGGAGTAAAGCTAATCCACAAGTGTATGTCGCGCGAAACACCGTTACATCCAGAAAAACTGACTATTTGGTGCACTTTATGGGCTGGTGGAATCCTTCTTCAAAAACGATGAAGGCCACAACGTTACAGTCAACGGTGATCGGTATAGAGCCATGATTACTAACTTTTTCATTCCTGAATTGAACAATCATGATGTCCAGGAGCTGTGGTTCCAACAAGACGGCGCAACATGTCACACAGCTCGTGCCACAATCGATTTATTGAAAGTCACGTTTGGTGACCGCCTAACTTCACGTTTTGGACCTGTGAATTGGCCTCCAAGATCTTGTGATTTAACACCACTAGACTATTTTCTGTGGGGCTATGTAAAGTCATTGGTCTATGCGGATAAGCCACGAACACTTGACCATTTGGAAGACAACATTCGCCGTGTTATTGCCGATATACGGCCACAAATGTTGGAAAAAGTCATCGAAAATTGGACGTCCAGATTGGACTACATCCAAGCCAGCCGTGGCAGTCCTATGCCAGAAATCATATTTAAAATGTAATGCCACAATATTATCTTTCGAATAAAAAAAATTCATGTCAATCGAATAATACATCGTTGTTTTATTGCAATTTAAAGTTCTATACCTCTAAAAAAACACCCTTTATATATATATACATACATATTTTTTTAGAAACACCCGGTATGCATACAGAGAGAGTAGCAAAAAGAAAAGCGAAACAATTAACAGATACTGCAAAATTGTGTATGTGTGTGTGAGTGAACTTTTTTCTATTTTTTTCAACACACTTTAGGTTTCAATGGCTTATTCAATTCCTCATTTTTCAAACGAAAGAACAGCAAGGAGATCTTCAAAGATTAAAAAAACAATTCCATAAATGTTTTTTGTGTAATGTTTTTTATTACTTAACTACGTAAATACATTTTGCGCTTGCATTTATTAATTTATTTAGACAAAGTAACCACAAACAATTCTTTGTGGGATTTAGTATGATGAGTGAATGCATTAATGGCTTAAATAATGCATGTGACCTGAAAAAAAGACAATTTCAAACAAACAAATTAAAGCAGTTCTCAATCAAACTTACATCCTATTTAGTTTGAATAACAGAAGCATTGTACTGTTCTTTTATTTAAGTGCCAAATTACAACCCTTCCCAACGATTTATTTCTCCTGGAATGAAAAAGAATATATCGGTGTCGCGACACTCCTTTTTCTTTAATAAAATGAGAGCACAGTAGCTGAACCTGAGTCTTCGTATATTGCGTAGGCGGGGTCTTTCTAGGCTGACTTGGCCACAAAGCACTCTAGATTCCATTACTCGAAGAGAACGTTATCTTCCACAGGAACAATTATGTTAAAGGTCGCGAAAATGTTAAAGTTCGGAAATCGTTTGCGTTTCTCACTGTTGCCATAACGGTGACCTAGAATTCTGGACTTCCGTACGAAGGCGAGAGAAAAAAAATTAATTGGATTTTTTATCTAAAATCGTTTGCATATCGAACTTTTTCTATTTGTTTCTTAAGTGATATTGAGTGGAATTTGTTTTGGTAACAAAAAGTAAACAGAAACGGCAGGAAGGGGGGGGATTATTTAAAATGCCCGAGCAATTAATGGTTATTTGTCGATTCACGTTTCATTTTTACAAATATTTATTGAATCAGATTCCATTGTTTGAAAAAAAGAGAGCATTATTTTGTAATATACAGAACACGTGAAAAAATGTCCCTCCCTATCCGATTTCCGAAAAAATAAATCCCAAAAAACCATTCTTTAGTGGCGTAACGGAGAATATTAACCCATCCCTCCCTCCCCCTGCAAATTCAGCTCTTGGACCCCACTCCATATCTTACTTGGCTTCAGTCAGTCTTTGGGCCCCCTAGAATCCAGGGCCTCCCGCCCAGGGATTGCGGGGGTGTACGTTACGCCACTGCCATTCTTATATCTACTCAACAAAAGAAACATACGTGCCAAACTTAAACTCTGTCGGTCTTGCTTTTCAAAATTGGGAGAGTTTTTATCTATTGCGCTCCCGCAACCCCTCTTGGAGAGAAGCCTATTTCTACGAAACCCGCTCTCAGCGGATCTCTACTCAACAAAAGAAACATGCCTGACAATTTTCAAGTTTGCAGATCTCCGGAGATCATGTGATGAGCGAGTGAATGAGTAATTTTTCTCCTCCGCATGTAGATCATTTCAAAATGATGTACCAAAAAGAGAGATGATAAAAAAAATTATAATCTCTGGAACTTTGTTCCATTTATACGTAAGCAAAACTGTATTCCAGGTCAGAGCAAATTATTTATTTTCTATAGCTACCGAACCCAACAACAAGATGAGTCTTTTTGAATATATGAGATGCATCAAATGAACGATAACATTGTACTTCCAAGCCCTATTTTGTGCTCTCTCTCAAACAATCCCTCGCAATTAAAACAAGATAATGAGCGAATCAGGCATCCGATCGGGTTGTTGTCTGCTGAATCTTAATTGAAAGCAAACTTATTAAAGACTATGGATGTTCAAAAGGCGAGCCTCACGTATGAAAGCAAACTAAATAGTGCAAAACGAAAGATGGCTCATTTGCAATCCAATTAGCCATGGCTTGGTAGAACACATCGATTAAAAAGTGGGGCATCTATTCAGCTTTCTTTAAGAGATCGCCGCACTTTTGTTTGTTTCTTTTAGTTCTGAATCACTTCTGTTAAGATCACGGTGGTGTGTGCTAACTTTTCAAAGTACACTGCGTGTCTAAAGATTAGCTATTATACGAATACCGCCATTGTACTTTAAGGTGTTTATATGTATATAAAATGTTCTAAAAATTAAAGAATAGCTTCTATTAGGTTGAGTTAATTAGAGATTCTTTTCAAATTTCATTCGAATAGCTAGATTTGAAAAAAAGTTCAATTATATAAAACATCCGACAATGGAATGGTTCATAAATATACAAGAAGAGGCATTTGCTTTGGTGCTTTTCATGGGCCTTTTCAAAGAAAGAATCTTTATAACTCGGCTGATAGCCGGGTTGTGGCAATAGGTGCAAAAAATAGAAAGAATTCTTTTTACGATTGCCTTGTAGGTAACTCATTCTCGAAAGGAATTGTTTGATACAGGATGTTTTAAATTTGTTTTACGTAATGTGACTAGTTAAATGCATGATATAAACTCACACAATAATGAAAACGAAGACATTCATAAGTTATGAAATAAATCCAAGCATAAACCGAAGGAAATCTAATTTGGAAAAAAAAAATAAGCTTAATATATGGATATCGTAATTTCAATCTTCATCAAATATACAAGGAGTCCGGAAATTCTGTCTGCACTTTCAAAAAAAAAATACCGTAAAATGCGGCGTATACCGCGCACCTATCCTTTCAAGCTGCAATTTTTACTTTTGATGTATACTCGCCGTATAACGCGTGCACCCCCTACTTGACGAAAAAAACAGGAAATATGCTCTGATATTTTTAAGTAAATCATTCGAAGCATTATTCCAAGCTCTAGGAAAAAAATAACATACTTCTAGAACTACAATCCTTTCAGTTCTTAAGGAATGTCATTTCTTTTAAAGAAACAGTATTTCGAAATATGCAGAAGTCTTATTTTTTTCTATATGCTCATCTTTTTTTATTTATTTATTTAAAGCTCTCATTTTCATACCCGACGTAGAACGCGCATCCGAAAATTTCACTCATGTTTCTTGAGCTAAAAGCGCGCGTTACACGCCGGATTTTACGGTAAATATTTTCACTTACAGTTTTTTACCTGCCATAAAGAACATATCAAAGTTTCTATATGATGAAATGCAAAGTAGATGGCGCAACGTCCCATTTTTCAACATTCTCGTTTCAAAATGGCTTCACCGCCAGAACAAGCCCAAGTTGTAGAAGGGTTTATGGAATTTGAATCCGAGACACATGTACATTGGGAAAGGGCCCCCATCACACTGGAGTTCGGAAGTGAGAAAAAGTTCTATGGTTGGGAAGAGGAGGTCCAATACTCTGGCTACCTCGATCTCTTGTCATGACACAATTGGACTTCTTGCGTGGGGTATATGAAAAACACTGTATACCAATCTCCAATTCGCAACACTGATGAATTGAGAAGTCTAATTACAACGACCATTCAAAATATTGTCCCTGCAGCGCTTCGTAGAATGTGACCAAAAATTTTGTATGTTCTGCTCGCAACAATTAGTGAGCACATTGAAACTGTGCAATAAAGCACATAAAAAAACTTAAGTATAGAATTATGAAACAATTTCAACTAATAATAGTTAGAGAATGTCTCAATGCTAACCACGAAAGTGGAACAATCCAATCTTAGTGAACAATCGTCACTTTAAAGTTTCCTCCTAATAAATCTCAAATCACAATAATTCTAAAATTATACCTTCAGTAGCAATCTTACCTGACTCGAGTATATCTTCTCTCCTACTCTCTCCTCAAGCTAGAAAACATCGCCTATATATAGTAAGTTAATTTAAATATCACGATTCTCTTCTTCCGAAGGGTTGGTTGTGAACAACGCGAATGGATAGCCCAACGATTTTCCAAGAGGATTAATTGAAGAAACGCGTATAGATCCGTCACATCTTTGTTTGTTTATTTGTAATTAATATTTGAAAGAGTAATCTATTTTTCGGACACCCGGTATATTCCACTGAAAAGGCAGATCACAATTCTAGGAATAATTCATCGTTGTTTAAGCATTATTTACGGAGTGTTATTATACCCTTAATATTTAAATGGCTTTATTTTATGTGGTTTACGTATGCTAAGAAAATGATTTGAGATGGAAATGCATGATAGGGCAAACTAGAATTTTTAAAAAGGAATGTGTGTGCTAATGACCACACGATAGAAGTGATAACTTGAAATTTTGTAATGTTATTTCATGGGATTAGTTAGGTGAAAAAAACAGGGGGATATTAATATTGTCACATAAAATCATTTATTCATATGTCTGTACTCATAAAGTAATACTTTTTACTGTTTGTGAATTAATTGTATTCTAAGAAGGCAATATGGTAGCTGAGAAATAGGTTATAAATACTTTAGATTCAAAATTATTTATAAATATCTAAAAATAAACTCCGTCAAGTGTTGTTCCGTACTTTGTCGTACTTTCATTTGGATAATTTGGCATAATTAAATTGAATTTTGATTTTACAAAATCTACAAAAGGTTCTGATTTGTCTTTTGAAAAATCTACATTAAAATCCCCACTTAAAATAATAGGCAATTTGTTCAGAAGAGTTGATCCGGCTTCACAATGCATGCAACTAAATTTTTGGGAATGAATTCGATAATTTTTTCTACACTTTGATTGGGTGAAATATAAGTAGTAACCATTAGAATCATTTGTCCATTTTCTGCTCTACATTTCGCCGCACAAATTTCTCCGGTACATGACTCATTAAACCCAAATGATTCAGTAGTATTTGATGCTACATCCATTTCTGAAGTGACATAAGTTGCCGTATCTCCCTTATTTTTTCATGTAGCAACTCCACCAGCTCTGTGTGAGAAATAATTGAGTTATGTGTAACATTTTATTATGGCCTACAACGTATACTTCGGAGTCTAGGTCCTCGTATCGTTATCCGAATATCCGGTGGCTGGGTGGAATTAATTGTCAATCTTTGGATGTATTCAGTACTTTCTAATAACCTAAATAAGCAGCAATAGCAACAGATTATAATAATTCACACTTTCCACTTGTCTCTCGCCTTCTTCATATTTTGAAAGGTACTCTTGCGCTAAATATTATTAAATCCTGAAACCCACCATTTTTTCTCAAAGTGAAGAGAATTGATCATTAATAGGTTATCAATGTATTTTTGTTATTGAATCGAACAACTTCTTATTGCGGGTTCGACCCCGGCCCAAGTCGGTGGATTTTCATAATGCTGAAAATCGACAGCGGCCATGTCGTATGATCATACGGCATGTAAAAGATCCCTTGAGTGTCTATTTGGCTTGGATGCTCTCGGCAAAATTAAATCCTAGTACAGGTTCGTATCGTCAAGAGCTCAGGTGCCTCCCTCTGGGGAGAAAACTGGGCATCAAAATTACCTGCGGTGATTGGTATCCGCCTATATGGTGCCGAACTAAAAAGAGATACCAGCTTCTCGTGAATGTATTAAGTCTGCAATGGTAAAACACCAATCGGCAGCCCATTAGAAATAAAAAAAATTTTTAAAAAAGCTTCTTTATCGTGTAATAGAGTTGTTTAAATTTTATACGTTTCAATGAAATATGCTTTTTATTTTTAGTGTGTGTTTTTAACTATTGCAGTAATGGTAATAAATTAAACTAAGAGGGAATTTTTGGACTTATTTTTCAATTCGATTTTTAGAAAACATCAATTCACTGAATATACTGTAATTTTCTAACTTCTGTAATTTAAAACTATAAAAGAATTTTGCATAACATGGGTACACCCAGTTGCATGCCAATAAAATTTAAAAAAGAATATTTTTTTTTAAAAAAAAAAGTGGAATTTGTAGAGAGATTTTTAGAAGTTTTCTTCACCTATTTTAGTATCCCGGCGATTAAGTGGTTACGGTCTCAATTTTTCTCGCATTACAAGGCTTAACTGGCGAGTGAAGATTCTCTGGATATAATAAATTAAATCTCAAAATTTTAACAAAGTGTGATGTGAAAGATAGAATAAAATAACTCAAACTCAGTGGCGCAACAACCCATGAAGGCCAAGGCCTACTGTGCCCATCCCAGTAAGCGTGGCCATTGGGCGCTGAGGTGCATGAGCAGATGTCTCAAACAGGTGGTCAGTCTGAAGCGAAACCCCCAGTGTTTTAGTCCCCAAGCAAGCTTGGTACTCATTTATCGACCCACTGAAGGAATGAAAGGTTGAGTCGGCCTTACCCAGCCCGAGGATAGAACCTCGAACCAGAATAAAAAATTTTAGATTATATATCATCTACGTCATCTGACAAAAGCTCTAAATTTTTCGACCCATTGCTAATAGTTCCTTCTGTAGTTATTAAGAATTTTTTGATTACACTCTTAAATTCGTTCTAGCTATAAAAAAATCTATAATTACAGAGGGAAAAAACTTGCAAGCTTCTTGATTAATGGAACAGATTTTAGAATAATTACCCATGGAAACCATTCCAAACAATCCACATTAAAACAAAAGTGTGACAATTACCCAATGCATTTTTATGACTCATCAAACTTTTTTCACTCTGTGAGTGAGTGAATATTATTACTGCGGGGTATATTTTTCTTGGGTTTGGACTACTTTTTATGAAAATCACTTTATATTCCTTGCTAAATCATTTTATATTTATTTTTTGGTGTAGCTATATTTTATTCTGAGAGAGAGAAGTCCGGATTAAATACAATTAAATTAAAAACATTAAATCAAAGCAGTCTAAAATATAAACAACCAACGTTCTCCCCCTCAGCGGGCCGCGGTAAAATTAACAAACGTTGACCGGTCCGTGGCGATAAAAAGATTGGGAGGCACTGCTTTAAGGTATCTGACTAGGTTCGGAAGTGTATAATTTTGCTAAAACGTGTAAATATTTTTTTTTTTCATACTTAGCGTCACTTGAATTTGAATCTATGTATATAAAAATGGATGTTTGTATATATGAAATCACCTCTCTGCAACACCGTTCAACGGATCACTATGAAAATTGGCATGTATATGCATTTTTTTTTGTTGTTGTAGTGGAGAACGTTTTTGTATAATCCTCTTTGTTCCAGCACCCAACCAGGTGGCGCTACAGCTATCAACTTCTGCACCATTCAATCAATCGCTAAGTTGCCAACAGGGTCGCCAAAAAGGATGTCAACTTGGCTCTATCGCCAACATTTTGTTATGTTTCTATTGAATCGTCATTATAATGCAAGAAACTGCTTTGCTTACGAATATTACAAATTTAACATAAAATAAATACAACAGAAAGTAATATTGACTACACATACAGATATAAATTATTTACACTATTTTAAGCGTTCAACACACAAAACACGTAACAATGTATTACTTTCGCTGAGCAGAGATCAGATTAGGAAGGTGTTTTTAAAAATCGACCCACAAGAGAGTTACGGGGTGTAATAAAGAAAAAAAAATCTTTTTGTCAGCTTAGACCTACAGATTTAAAATTTAACAAAAATAAGGGTTTTTTGTTGTACTCAGATATGCAAAAAGCTTCTTTTTTCTCTGTTTAATTTGCAATTCACGCAAAATTAACTCATTAAAAACTTCTTTATCCTTCAATCTATATTGCTCAATTTTTTAATTCACCCGTGCGAAGAACGGGTATACCAACTAGTTGTTCAGAAATTCATTACTTGTTTCAACCTCTAATTTAAAAATAAATAAATAAATATTTCCGAAACTTATCGCGTCATCGACCCTTATTTTTGGAAAACATCAACAACAAGCAAAAGGTGCGCAGATCTCTCAAAAACCCACCACCCCGTGACATATAAACATCACTCCTCTAAACGGCACCATCCATAACCATAAACGTCAAGACATCGATTAAAAACTGCCTCCTGAGCATCCAGCAAGCCGGAACCTGGGCACATCAAAATGGCAAATCGAACGTCCTCCGTACACGAAGACACGCACTAAAAAACTCCGCGCACGCTGCCACATCTGGTCGGCCACCACGGCCCAGGGAGCAAGGTCGTCGCAGAGCATCCGAGAAGACGTCGCCTCCATTCGAAATCAACAAGAAAACAACGCGAGGGGGGAATTAGCGCTTAGGTTTTTGCATATATAGGAATCACGCGGATATGGTTATTGATCGGCACTTAATGGGACTCCGACAATGGGTAATTTTATGGATGAATGGAATGATGGAATGTTTCCGGTGGGAAATTAGTCGCTGAGTTGTTGGAATGCTTAAAGAAATAAATATTTGTTGTCGTTTATCTCTGGGGCTGGTTCGGGGTTTTGTTTGGAGAATGAAAAACATGGGAAATTTTTTCTGGGGGCAAATGGTTTTGGAGGATGGTAAATTTCGTTAAGAATATTACCAACAGAGTGAGCTCGCATTTATTTTTTTTATTTTCTAATGGCAGATTGTGAACAGTTATTAACAGAGTTCATCACCGAAAGCAGTTATCTCTTTTTTTAGTGCGCCGCCAGATAGCAGATACCAATCGCTGCAAGTAATTTTGACGCCCAGTTTCCTCCCTAGAGGGAGGCACCTCAGCTCTGATAATGCGAACCTGCACTAGGGTTTAATTTTGCCTAGAGCATCCCCCTAGGGATCTTTTACATGCCGTATAATCATACGACATGACCGTTGTCGATTTTCTACATCATGAAAATCCATCGACTTGGGCCAGGATCGTACCCGCAAACTTGGGTACAGAAGGCCAGCGACAAACCAACCACACCACCCAGCCGACAGTTCGTATTTATTAACGTCGCACAAAAAGCTACACGAAGGCTATTGCCGACGGACCTCGAAATTTTAAACCCCGGTTAAGTGGCGAGGACAACACTTGAGCTGACACATCTCTCCTAGCTTCCACACCGACAGAAAGACGTTTAAGCCTCGAAGTGTATCGCCCTCTTCTACACGGCGAGTCTTCAACGGCACTAGGCTCGCACTCATGACACGCCAGCCACGGATCCGTGACCTTGACCACTAAGCGACCATGACCACAAGGAAAATTATCAACAGAGTGAATGGGTGTGTGTCCATTAACGTCGCCCTTCAAAGAAACACGGTGGCCATGGTAGCCGGGTAATTATAGCCACGAGCTAGTAGCCGGCGCGTCAGGAGTTCGAGCTTTGAGCCACTGAAGACCCACCCTGTAGGGCGGGTCGATGCTCGTGAAATCTGTCGTGGATCAATGTCTGTCTTTTAGTGGGGTGTGGTAGTTGGGAGAGGGAGGTGCTAACTCGAGTCCGTCGCCAACAGCCATCGGGTTGCTTTGTAGCGCGGTATTAATATATAATTTTCACTCTCGACGTAACACCAGAGTAATTGGTAATCGATCTCGTAATTTTAAACTAACTTCCACACGGGAAGACTTTGAGCACGACAGATTTAACGTACATCAGCCGCCTCCTCTACAGGGGAAGGGGGTCTTCAATGGCACCAGGCTCGAACTCATTATATGCCAGCCACGAGTCTATGACCAAGATCACTAGGCTACTGCAGGTATTACCAACAGAAGAAAAAAATGTTGCATAAAATCTAGCAAATTTTGTAGAGTTTTTGATATTGATACTAAGTAAGTAAAAATACATCTTACGTGCCTTCTTCACGACTAACGGCCACAAAAGATGTATTAACACTGTAAACTGTTTTAAAAATGGTTTTGACGATAGTAATATTAAAAGAGTAATTAAAAAAAAATTTCAGACTAATATTAAATGGATTCTGGGGAAAAAATCAGTTAAAAAAACCATTATTTAAAAGGTTTTTAAAAATTGAAATTCTTCAGCTTTTTCGAAAACACTTTCATAAATTCTCAATTTTGAATATTTTTTTAGTTATTTCGGGGGAGTTACATTTCTTGGAGTTTAGGAAATCAAATTAGAATTGAACTGAAAATCTGATTCTGTTGAATTTTGGTTATCACTTCTGTAGCTGAACCAGGAAACATACACACACACACTTTCATCACGCACACACATTTCGGCATTTTTTTTTTTAAAAAATTCTAGAACTTAAATTCACGCTAACTTTTTTGGTACACATATGTAAAATTATTCTTAAGAAATTTCAAGACTATCTTGAAAAGAAACAGCCTTAGGTAACAAAAAACACTTGCATCGAAAAATCTTAGAAAATACATTTAAATGTCATTAGTTTTGAGAGAAAGTTATATTAACGTCGCACTCTAAGGCAACGCAAGGGCTATGAGTGACGGACCTCTTTATTTTGAACTTTGGTCACGTGACATAGATGACCCCTGAACTGGCATCCCACTCTTCTAACTTCCCCAGCATGCCAACGGGAAGTCTTTGAATCTCTACAGAGTTAACATGCATTAGCTCCTCTGCACGGTGGGTCTTCAATGGCTTTAGGGATCGTACTCATGACCGGTCGACTACAAGTTCGTGACCATAACCATTGGGATGCCACTTCCGGATGAAATATTGGTAAATGTAGAAGAAGCACCAGAGGCGTAACGTACACCCCCGCAACCTCCACATTGAGGGGGGCAGGCACTCTAAGGGGCCCAAAGCTTAACTAAGTACGTATTTGGTTTGTGGGGGGCCCTAAACCTGAATTTGCAGGGAGGGGGCCTAATATTCTCCGTTACACCATTGGAAAGCACATACTATATTAGTCATTAACTAAGAGCTACAAGCTAATAAAAAAACAGATCATCTCTTACCTGTGCAAACTAGTAATCCCTTCCGGCAAGCATTCCAATTCATTCCCGGCCAAACACAAAACTTCTAGAAACGGAAAAGACGTAAAATCCAAAGGAATGCTCTTCAGTTCGTTGACGGATAAATTAAGTCTCGTCAAGTTTTTCAGGTCACACAGTTCCGAAACGATGTCTTCGGTACGACCCAGACTATTATTGGACAAGTCCAAGATTCTGAGATGCACATTTCGTCGCACATACTCGGGTATCGTGGCCAAATCTCGACCGGATAGTTTGACTTCGTCTTGGATGTTTCTGACGCGGTTGATGTCCACCGACAGGATCCGAGTGTCGTTCGGCGAACGGTTGTTGCCTCCGCTGAACACGATGGTCATCCTAGAGCTGGGAATGGTTGTCACCATACACTTTTTGAGATCTTTTAACTATAGTTCAAGCAACGTAGGCGCTTTTTGAGATCTGGAAAAGAGAAATAAAAATAAACTATGATGATCAAAAGTTTTTTTTTTTTTTGTTAAAAATCAAAATGAATGATAACTAAATAGGTTATCAATAAGTCATTTAAATATAAATATAATGTACCGTAAAATCTGCACACTTTTAACGCAAAAAATGGGATCAAAATTTACGGGGTCGCGTTATACGCCGGGTACAAAATTGAGTGTTTAAAATAAAAAAAAGAGAGATGAGCATTAAAAAATTGACTTCTACATAGATCGGAATACCGTTTATTTAAAAGAATGAGTGAGTGAATATCAGCGTCGCACTGTTCAGCGACACGAGGGCTTTTGGCGACGGACCACGTAATTTTGAACCATGGTCAAGTGACGGGGACTACACCTGAGCTGTTACCCCCTCTCCTAACTATCACATTACACTAACGGGATAACGTTTTAGCTCTCAACAGATTTAACGTGCATCGCTGCCCTACACAGCGGATCTTTAAAGGTACTGGGCTCGAACTCATGACATGCCTGACATGATCCGATACCTTGACCACTGGGCTACCGCGGCCACTTATTTGAAAGAAATGACATACCTTATGAAGTTAATGAATTGTAGTTCTAGAAGTATGCTTTTATTTAAAAAAAACCTGGGATATATAGATATATATATATATATAATACCCTCGACTAAATGACTTCAAAACATAACTCGATGTGGTGTGGTAGTTAGAAGATGGGGGGAGTACCAGCTCAGGTGTCATCCTCGCCACTTGACCACGGTTCAAAATTACGAGGTCCGTCGCCAGAAGCCCTTATGTAGCTGAACAGTGCGACGCTAATATTCACTCACTCAAAACATAACGTACAATTCAACTTTCATCACAAAAAGTGGTGTACGTTATAAGGCGAATATATTGCAAAATTAAAAAATGCAGCTTGAAAGTATAGCTGCACGTTATACGCCGTATTTTACGGTACATTCAATGTCAGCAAGAAGATAAAGGCCTGTCGCAGGAGCTACACCGACAGATGCTGTCATTCAGCATTACCCAGGGGACACTCGAGGACGCGAGTTAATCTACCCTCCATCCCTGCTCCATAATCCTGTTCCGATGAATTTTCCCAGATCAATTTTCTGGGTAAATTTTAGGAACAGTTACACCGAATTGGTAGGAAAAACACTCCTGACTGCTCTCTGTGTCTTAAAAGAGAGACAACGAATTTTACTCGTCTGACAGTTTGTGCTTCCCTGGCCAACACGAATTTTAATTTTGACCTGTTATCTTCTGACAATATTCTGCAAAGGCTAGTATGTATTGAGCTGCTCGCCGGGAAATGGCCTGTACGGCCTCTTCCTCGACGTGATGTAAAAAAAAAATTCATGTCAGCAACATTAAGCAATAGCAATATTTATTATTATTTTTTATTGACTGACATAATTTTTCATATTTTGTATTTTTTGCGTAGAGAGAGAAAGAGAGAGTTTTATAATTTTTTTTAAAAAATAAAACAGCTTAGGCGATCACACCTATAACTCTACACACATACTAAAAAGAATAATACATTAATAAAATTTTTTAAATGCGAGGGATATTTATTGTATAAGTATGGACTATTTTTGAAGACATTGTTTATAATCTCAGTTCATCATCAAATTTGTTTTTATGGCAACAATTATTTAATGCTGTTTTTGCTAAGGATTCTCAAGGTTGTTAATTTTGTCTCGAAGGCTGAAAATATAAGCAATCTTCTAATGGATATAATTCTTTGAAATTTAAATGAAACAATTCGAACCTTTTACACATTATGTATAGAAGAATAAGGTTTCAAAAAACTACAAAATGTTTAAAATATAATCATAATTTTAAACATTATGATCATATGAATTATAAGAACCATTTCTGTAATAAACATTGAGTAATTTTGACGTTGCGCATGCTGATTTCTAAGACAGTAGCTTTGATGTATAAAACTTTATACAAATGGTATCATACTCTTGAAACCCTACCTAATTTTAGTATTCTATATATCTTTTGTGTATCAAAATATTTGTAAAATATTGAAATTTTTTAAAATATTATAAAAATGTAATATTTTTATTTTTTAAAAAATGTAATTTATATTATTCTATTTATATAAAAATAGCTACAGCGTATAATATGGGTACATTTAACTTTATAAATCAACGTATTGCTAGTAATTAGAGCTACTATTTTAGAAAATAGCATGCGCAAAGTAAACCTTAATATTTCTTACAGAAATGTTTCTTATTTTCATACGCTTATAATGTTTTTAAGATTATTATTATACTTAAAACATTTTTCACTTTTTTGAAGCCTCATCTCTTTATAAATAATATGTAAAAAATTTTAATTATATAATTTTAATTTCAAAGAATTATATCTATTTAAAAATTGTTTATATTTTCAACCCTCGAGACAAAGTTAACACCCCTGAGACCCCTTTGTTGAAGAATAGGACATAAATTTGGAATACTTTTTCAGATATAAATGTATTTTAACAATAAACATATATTGGTTTCTCTATCCTGCTGCATATTTTATCAAACTACTCATTCTTATTAGTGCAGACCCATTTTTTCTATGAAACATTTGCATTTTTTCTCCTATATTGTACTGCTAACTGAGCTATCACTTTAACGTGCTAAAATAAAAAAATAAGTATTTATGGAACATTTTGAAATTTTAAAAACGCTATATTATAAACACACATTTATGAATAACAATGTTGTGCATTTTCATTACAGTTAAGACATTATTCTGCCTGAAAATATGTAACGCGTTTAGTAGAGACTCGTACATTTGACGAAAGCAACCTTGTTTTTTTTAAAAAAAAAAAGGCGGTAGTAACATCTCAAAAACGAATTTTAGAATCCTAACTGCATAGGAAACGAAAATATACCAATAAAAACAATTGTTTCATTCCTTCTACTTTAGGAAGTATATTGAGTTGAGTAATAATAATGTAAAATTTTTAAATAATTCACACACATCTTCCTTGAAGATTAAAAATGTAAAAAAAGTATGTAGTATAACTATTATTAAAAGTGTGTACATTCTTATCGTAAAAAAATTCTGTTTGGATACATGGTCAATCTAAAAAATTTTTTGACCAGTTAACTGTGGAGCCCCCGTTTGAGAGCGCACAACTATGTGTGCTGAGACGAGTGCGATGACGAGTAGACTCGTCAATCACAGATTAAGTGTTGCTGTTAAAATTTTGGATCAAAAAGGTGAATTTTTCTAATAAAATTGTTAGTTTTGTTACTACTTATTGTACGGGGGGTTCTATAAACGGAGCTAGAAAGTAATTTAACTTGGTCGCGGGTTCACGAAGCTGTCAGTCCTTCTGACTATGTTTTTATGAATATTAGTGAATTTTAGAGACCATCAAAACTCCCGAACTGAGAAACCTAAGCACACTCCGATTTACTTACTTCTTGACTGAGAAAACATTTTCTACCTCTCTTGACACTAAAAAAGTTCTGGAGGGGGCTGTAGGATTGATCACAGTCCTTTTACCAGAAAGCATCCTTGCCTTTCCTACCCGCAATAAAATAACTGTTCTTTAGGGTAGCACTGTTTGGGGCCATTATTCTAATGTCAGCACATGGTTCTAACATAATAATTTTATCACTCGATAGCTGGGTGACTTCAGACTAGCAACTATCAATGAACTCAGTGTCTCGCCGACGTCACGCATTTGTCCCATGGCTGACCATACCTAAAGAAATCCTAATATGAAACAACATTTCGACTTTTGCCTTTGCCCCCTTTAGGCTACCATCTAAACAAGTAATATCAAAAAAAATTAAGTCAATTCTCCTACTTAGGTCAACAAAGAAAATGTTGCTTTTTGTTACTTTTTATTAAATAGTTACAATTAATATAAATATGTATATACATGTGACAGCATCACACTATTAAGTAAAAAATAGAAAGCAATTTTCCATTTTTCTTTCTATAAAGGGTGTTGGATTTTTTTGTTACTATTTATTTATTCATTAGATTTAATAATTCTAATAAACTGGTTTTGTAAAAGAGAAATCATATTCTCAGAAATTAGGCCATTCCAAATTGGATTCGAACCCACAACCTTTGGATTAGAAGTCCAACGTGCTATCCATTGCGCTACAGGGACAAAGCGAAAGATTTTCCTTTCTATATATACTGTTAGACCATTATTTTTGTTTGTTACTATTTATTCATTTTTTAATTTAATTAATGAACTAATATTTAAAAAAACTGCTTTAACATCAAGGGTCATCCACTACAAGTTTAAAAAATTGTATTTGAACTTGAGTGGATGAATAGAAAGTATATTTTATTAACGATTGAAAATTTGAACAAGATATATATAAATAACTATACGGTGAGAGTTAAATAGTAATAGGAATTGAAAAGCACTATCATTGTCCTTCAGTAAATTCGTTATGCAAACTTATACGCTGTTTCAGCCGGTGTATTACGGGGAAGCAAACATACAGAACGCAACATATTCTAAAAATTCAAGATATTCTAAACATCTTAAAATTTTAGAGTATGTTTTGTTTTCTTGAAAATTACAATTAAAATAGCCAATGGTCACTTCTTTTTACGCATGACGTATACTTGTCATGACAGAAAATCCCGCAATTACTCCGTGGCGAGTCTACTCGTCAATTATAGTTAACTGGTGAAGAGATACATCATGATAGATAATTTATCAAAATGTGAAACAGCTCAAAGGGCAGTGATTTTTTGTTATTCGCCAAATATGAGGGAGAGAAGAGATAATAAAATAGGATGTTTTTCCTTTTTCATTTAATGTAAAACATTACGCGCAAAATAAGAGTCGAGACTCTTATAAAACCATTGGAAACAGGAATAAAATGATTCGATTGATTGATTGAATATTAATGTCGCACTGTTCAGCTACACGAAGGCTTTTGGCGACGGACCACGTAATTTTGAACCATGGTCAAGTGACGTGGACGACACCAGAGCTGGAACCCCCTCTCCCAACTACCACACCAACAGGAGGACGTTTCAGCTCTCGACATATTTAATGTGCATCGCTGCCGTACACGGCGGATCTTTAGTGGTACTGGGCTCGAACTCGTGACAAGGCAAGCCATGATCCGATACCTATACCACTCGGCTACCGTGGCCACAATAGAATGATTCACCCCTAATGCTAAAAGTTTGAAAATACGTTCATTAAAATGTTCTTGACTGATACCAAATATAGATTATTCTACGTTTATTAAGAGTGCAACACGTTAAAAATCCTGATAAAATTTCCAAAAGCCAATTTGAATATTTTGGACGGATCACATAACACACGCACAAACATTATGGCTAAAATTTCCAGACAACTTTCTAGTGCGATGTACTAAAGATAAGAAAAATCTCTTATTTTTACTTAAGTAGCGTGGGAACTGATTTAGGTAAAGACGTTCAGGAAATGCTTTCGCCGTTCTCTCGAGACCTGAAATCAGCGAGGATTAAAGTCATTTGATTTTGCAACAGATTAAAAAGTGATTGGGGAAAACCTCATAATTTGAATGAGACATTTGTTCATGCTTCGGAACGAAAATGTGCAGATAAACATCAAAACTTTTAAGTGAACTGTAACTTTTAGTGATAGCGGGATCCTGAGAATGCTAAGAGATTTTAGAACGTTTGAGGGAGGGGGCATAACAATAAAATTACCCTAGTATGTGACACAAACCACAGTGTTCGAATAATGTATGAACAAATAATGTAAGGATATTAAAGTGAGTGTAAGTTCATTAACGTCGCGCTATATATATAAGTCAACAAGAGGGCTATTGGTGACGAACCTCTTAATTTTGAACCACGATCAAATGACGAGAATGACACCTGAAATGGAACCTACCACTCAAAACTACACACCCCGCTAATGGGAGAACTTTAGGCTTCAACGGATTTTTAGCGTGTATCAGCCTCTCTATACGGTGGGTCTTCAGAGGTATCAGGACTCAAATCCGCGACACGACACATTCCCGAGTTCGTGACTATAACCATTAGGCTACCGCATCCACAAAGATAGGTAATAATTATAACATCGCATATTGAAGCTACGAGAGCTATTGACGTCAGACCTTGTAATTCTCAACCATAGTCAAGGAATAAGGACGTCTAAACTGTTCTCTATCTCAACTTCCACATTGCTGCGGCAGCCTAGTGCTCAAGGTAACGGACTTGTGGCCAGCGGGTCATGAGTTCGAGCCGAGAACAGCTGAAGACCCGCCTAGTACTGCAGAGGTGGTCGATGCCCATCAAATATGTCAAGGCTCAAATGTCCTCCCATTAGTGTGGTGTGGTAGTTAGGAGAGGGTGTGTCAGCTCAGGTGTCGTCCTCGTCACTTGACCATGGTTCAAAATTACGTGGTCCGTCACCAAAAGCCCTCGTGCAGCTGAGCAGTGTGACGTTAATATTCACTCACTCACTCAGGTGGTCACTCCAAAAGGTCTTGATAGTCCACTGGTCGATCACTATCAACTTAATGCCCACCCCTGCTTTAAAGCATCATAGGAACATTTCACACTTTAAAGTTAATGTACTTTTTTCCGCTGAAAAAGGCCTATGGTGAGATAATCGGTCTAATCAAAGTATTCACCAGAGCATTAATTACACGACTAAGATTCAAAATAAAACAAAAGAAAAGAATGGAACCAAGTCACAAACATACACCGCGCAAAAACAGTGGAACATCGAAGCCGACCAGCACCCAGCCATTTTCGTGATTGTCGACTTGCGGCTACTCAATGAAAAACAACCGGTACCAAAACGCCATCTCTGTCCTCTTCCAAAACTACCTTTGTCGAGATTTTGAATCCCCAGCAAACTCTTTCCATAATCTAAGCCTCGAGCAGCTGAATAATGTGACGTTTATATTTACTCACTCACTCATCCCAACTTCAAGACTTTGAGCCTCAGAGATTGAATGTGTATGAACCCTTCTGTATGACGAATCTTTAGTGACATCAGGACTCAAAAACCCACAACTCCTCAGAAATAATTAAGTGCGCGATCATGATAACTCAACTACCACGCGCGCGCGCGACTACATTGAAATTGTATTAACAGCAACAAGTATCGGAATTTACATTAAAAAAAAACATTTGTAAGCTTATAAAATCCTAGAACATTTTTCTTTTTCTATTTTTTTAAATATTAAGTTTGATTATAAGGATACATAAAAAAAACTTATCCTGAGAATATGTGGTGGTGGGACTAATCCCCTCCATCACCATTTATGGACTCATGGATTTATGGATCCATGAGTCCAAAAATCTGTACAAAATCTAAGAACAGCAGGTTGCTTAAAAATAACGGCTAAAGATTAAAATTAGAGTGTGTAAATTCTATTACCTTCTATAATACACTTTCAAAGAGTTTTTAAACTACCAAAGGCAATAGAAATTTCAATTTAATCAATGAAAATTATTATCTTCGTATAACAGTTGAGTGCGATAATTTTGTTTTTTATCAGTATTCATATATGAACACACATATATTTATTATTTTAACAACTTCTTAGCTCATTCATTACCAGGTAAATTTAGAGTGTGTTGCCCTGAGTGCCAAGATTTTATTTTAAAGAAAACGTGACATTTTATAAAATATAATAATATGATGTTACTGATATAATATTGTAATTTTTATTCAAAAACGCATTTTATTGGCATTTACGATAACTTTTATTGAAAAAAACCCATTACGAGAGATGTCTCGTAACTGACCCTCTCACTGAATAACATTCCTATTGTAATGTCGTGAGAAGGTAGCGTAAAAATAAAACATCACAGCAAGGTTGTGGGAGTAAAAAAATACTTTTAATTTTTTTCTCCAAAGGAATAATTAAATTAAATTAGATTATGCAGTTGATAGTCTCTGCGCCTAGCCAGTATGGTAGCCCCTTTTTGAAGTCGCTCTCTCCACAGCTTGTCTCGGTACAGTCCGCAAGACGTTTTTTCTTATTCGCGTTCAAGATTCCTGGTCAGCATCTCGGTCCAAAACTCCGGGATCCTCCCTTTTCCGCTTTTTGAAAAAAAAGCGACCCTCGTCTTTTTCGATCTTTTTCCTTCGTTTTTCTTCTGTTTTTCCAGCCTTTTAAAACGTCAGGGGCAGTCCATTCCTCCCCCCTGACGCTTTCTCATTGGTGGGCCCATGTGAGTCGATCAGCTGCCTCGGAAGCGATCTCGTACACAGTGGTATGGCCAGACTATTGTTTGTCTAGTCTCACTGGCACCAAAGTCCAGACGCTGAATAAACGGTAATGAGCCCCCAGCTGCAGGTGCACCAAAACTCAGTCTAGTATTGTCCTGAAAGAGTGAAACTCATTTCGAGAGGAGGACGCCACACTATACTGAGTGCCTCTTACGAATCATTTCGTAGAGTTTTTTTTTTTTTTTTTGTTATTCTATAAAAATCTTCATATGCAAAGATTTTCATTTTGTTTGATTTTACAAGCTCGTCACCTTACTTCATCTGAGGAGAGTCAGGTGTGTAATGTTATGTCAGATTTTCATAAAAATGTGTAATGACCCTCACTGGGATAAACCTAGAAGCTGATGGTAGTTATAAAGAGTTGTAAAGTATTTAAAATGTACTATAATATAAGTAATAGTTATAGCAGACCTCAGGAAAACCATCCGTTGGCACAAGAAAATCGCTCTGCCCTACTTCGAAATCTTCCTGCAGAATGCATACATATTCTATAACAAAAGAAATCGAGGGAATGAAAAAATGAGGATGTGTTAATTTCTCAAGAAGCAGTTATATATTTATTTGATGGTGACGACCGCAATGAAGGAGAAAGCAGCAACTATAATACAAATGCAACTGATTTTCATTACTTAGAATATCTTCCTCCCACAGAAAAAGATGCCTACAAAGCCATGTCGAATGTGCACTAAAAAAAAAACTTAAGGAGACTAAATACTTTTGCCCAGTGTATCCCAACAACCAAGCACTTTGCGTTGATCCTTGCTTTAACCCTTTATCTACCGACGGTACTTTTTATATATGTATATATATATCTCTCTTTATATATAAAAATCTTCTGTGCGTGTGTTTGTCACTAAACTCCTCCTAAACGGTTGGACCGATTTCGATGAAATTTTGTGTGTGTGTTCAAGTAAATTCGAGAATGGTTTAGATTCACAATTTGGTCCGATATCGCAATTAGTTAAAAAGATATTAATTAAAAACATTCAAAAAATACAACTCAACATTCACCTGCATTGTTGTAACAGCGCTATTGTTATAAACACACACGTAATATAAAAAATAATTTTAAATCAATTCCTACTTAGATCAACCAAAAAAAATTTATTTTAGCTACTTTTTATTAAATAGTTGCAATTAATATAAATATGTACATACATATGACAGAATCACAACATTAAGTGGTCATTAATTTTTATTAATTATCATTAAAGTATCGTATTGTCATCCAAAACAATCGTGTATATAAAATTTCCTTCAACTGAATGCTTTAACACGTGAGAAAAAAAACTTTTCAAATTTTGATATATATTTTCAAAAGGGTCGCTAAGACGCCAACGGGGCTGTATTTGTAATTTTTTAAATAATTAGTTTTAATCAATTAATTTTTATTAATTATAATTATATTATGTATTGTCTTCCAAAATAATTGTGTACATTACATTTCAGCTCAATTGAGCGCTTTAAAATGTATTTTATTAACGATTGAAAAGTCCATCAAGATAAATAAATAAATAAACAAACAAACAAATAAAATATGTATAGATATTGTGAGCTAATAGTAGGAATTGAAAAAGACGTAAGTTGGCGTCGAAAATTGATTTCCAGCCAAACTGGCCAAACCCGATCTGTATTGTTACGAAAATGCAGACGCGATTCACGCTTTTTAGCGTTTTTAATTAATATCTTTTCAAATAATCTTTATATATGTAATTCTTCTGTGCGCGTGTATGTAACCGAACCCCTCCTAAGCGGCTGGACCGATTTTGATGAAAGTTTTTGTCTGTTCCAGTGGACTCGAGAATGGTTTAGATTTATAATTAGGTTTAGAAATGTTTATTTAATTAATTTTTTATTTATAAATTGTGTTGATCTTGGAATGTTTTACATTGGATCCGGCAGACTGCGCTACGATCGCAGTATCGAATATTCAAAAATCTTTTATTTTGAATTTAAGATGTGTTTACAGGACAACGTCTGTCGGGTCCTCTAGTATACATATATATATATATATATATATATATATATATATATATATATACATACACTGGTGTGCAAAAATTAAGGACGAAGTCGAAAAATTAGCATATCAGCTGAACGAAGAGGCAGAGCGGACAGAAAGACCAATCAGGAGATTAAGTAAGGTGATGTACAGTAGCACATGCGCAGATATGCAGGTAGACGTAATGGGGGAGTGTGAGTAGTATAAAGCATGTTGTCGGTGTAAGATCAGTATTTCTGGCAAAGAGATTGCACGCCGTATAGCAGTTAAAATCACACCGAGTTGCAGCCTCAGCGAGAAATGGCGAATAATCAATCTGTTAGACGACATCTGGATGCTTTTACCCAAGGTCGAATCATTGGGAAGTTGGAGGAAGGCCGCAGTGTGACAAGTGTGGCTGCAGAGTTCGGAATTGCTCACAGCATCGTTTCACGACTTTGGAGACAATTTCAAACTACAGGAACAGCTATCCGGGGGTTCAGTAGTGGTCGTCCACGAGGAACCACACACGCAGATGACCGGTACATTGTCTTACAGGCCAGAACAAACAGGCGGCAGACAGCGGGAGAAATCGCTAGACACACGACACAGGCGACTGGACGACCTATATCGCGTTTTACCGTGGCCAGAAGACTGCACGGTGGTGGTCTGTTTGCACGACGCCCTGTACGGTGTGTACCTTTAACGCCTGTCCATCGGAGAAGGCGTTCTCTGTGGTGCCGGGAACACCGGAATTGGAGAGACAATGAATGGGGACGAGTACTCTTTACAGATGAGAGCAGATTCAGTTTGAATAGCGATTCTCATCGCATACTCATCTGGAGAGAGCGGGGAAGCCGCAATCATTCCTTGAACATCCTTGAAAGGGACAGGTATGGAGGTCGCGGTGTTCTCGTTTGGGGAGGCATCATGCTTGGTAGTCGTACAGACCTTCACACCTTCGACGCAGGTTCAGTCAACGGGACCCGTTATCGTAACGAGATTCTTCTTCCATATGTGCGTCTTTTTAGAGACGCTATGGGTCTGCAGTTCCTTTTCATGGACGACAATGCACCATGTCATCGCACAGTAGCTACCGAACAGCTCTTAGAGAGTGAGGATATTGAACGTATGGATTGACCGGCATGATCTCCGGATCTCAATCCCATCGAGCATGTATGGGTTTTCTAGGCAGACGCTTGGCAGCTCGTACCTTACCACCAGTAACGATTCGGGAGCTTCGATTGGTGCTGCAAGACGAATGGGCAGCAATGCCTCAACAACTCATTGACACCCTCATTCTCAGCACCCTCATTCTCAGCATGGACAGACGCTGTGAAACCTGCCTAGCAGTCAGGAGAGATTATATCACCTACTAAAGACCGGATGTTTCTTGCTGGACACCCATCACAGGGATGTTTCGGCCTTCAGTCGCATTGCGCTCCATGCTACTTTTCAATCAAGCTTCTTTTTTATCCCTCTGATTTCTCTTTTAGTAAGTGTTGCTTACATTACACATGTCCTTACGTATTGGGGATCTTACGGTATTAAATGTGTTGATTTGGAAAGCTTTTTGTACAAAGTCATATTGAAAAACCGTCTCGTCCTTAATTTTTGCACACCAGTGTATATATATATATATATATATATATATATATATATATATATATATATATATATATATATATTATATATAATATATATATAATATATAATATATATATATATAACATAATATATATATATATATATAATATATATATAATATATATATAAATATATAAATATATATAATATATATATATATACATATATATATATATAAGCACCACTCACTTTAAAATAACATAGAATAACCAATTTTACGAATATTCTGACGATACTTAGCAGGAATATTCTTTAAAGTCCACACTTCCGAGATATATGGCAGCACACGGGTTCTATGATGAGTATTTTAGCGGGGAAGGCGAATAATCTTGCAGCAGAAATTGCGTTTTCAGCTGACGGTGTTTTCAACGGATTGCAAAGATCATCATTTTTGTCCCGAAAAAATAGTTTATGTCAAAATTTAAGTGTCTTATTTCTTTTGTATCTTAATGAGGACCTTAGAAAACGATTTAACTCCTTATTTTAAGTGAAAAGTGTATATTATTAATTTCACAGGGGAATATCTTTAATTAATTAAATAGCTCTAACGGATTTTAAATTTCCTAAAGTTGAGTATTTTGTTTATGTATATCCTTTAATTTTCAATGTAGTGATCCAAAAAAAATATTGCATGAAAAAAAACTACAGTAAATCATAATGTGGTTGATAAAGGGTTAAAGCTCATTATACAAAGCAAAAACAAAAGAAATGTCTCTTTTAATTTTTGGAATACATTCACACATAAATATATAATTACTATTTTATAATCTAATCGTCTAAGTTATAATTTTAGTAATAAAAATTGATAATGAATACGTATTTTTGGCACTATGTAAATGTGTTTCACTCATCCTTTCTAATAATTCCTAATTCAGATGGAGATAGGTAATCAATGTAAAATTTCAGCACACGAGATAACTCGTAGATGGCAATTTTAGTACACACGCTTATTACGAGATATCTTGTTGTTGGCAGTCAATGGGTTAATAATACTTTTTAACTCCTTGACATGTAACATCTCGGAGCAATTGTAGAATTTGACGTTTCCGAGATGTCAAGAACTGCCTCCGGTGGGCGCCGAGGATCGTGCATCGATTCTTTTGTTTCGAATGCTCCAGGTACTTTATCCTTCTCAACACTGCCGGAAATCAGCGATCCCAGGGAAAGTGTTTATCAGTTTTATTTCTATGTCAAAGGGTTAAGGTAGGTGATGAAAATTCTATTCATTTTTAATCCTTTTAATGGAACATTACGTCATTAAAAATAATTAAAGAAAAAAAACTTGAATTGAACCATGACAGCCTGGTTGATACATTAAGGTAACTATTGTATTGTTTTTTACACAGAAGTAGTATAACATAGTATACAACGATTTTATTTAATTCATTAAAAAATGTCATTGTATTATTAAGCTACTCAAAAAAATCTAATGAACAACTTACATAATTGTAATCTTGATATAATTACGTAATCATCTAGATAATTTAAAACAATTCAAAAAAGTAGAAAGTGCTTTAAATTAGAATTCATGGGGGCACTCTAAATAGCCGCTGATTCGCAAGTTCTTTCGTGAGGCTAGTGGAAGGGAAAGAGGGGCTTTACTTACTCCAGAGAATCGAGCTCACCCAAAGGGTTTAGAGCTGCATCGGGGCCTGACCACCCTCAAACTTGTGGTGAAACCTCAACCAAATTGTACAGTCACCTATGAGGTGCTCAAAGCTACGGCTATCCACAAGCATACAACTAGCTCCTTGCCGCTATGAATTTCGTGGATTTTGAATCGATGTGACTGTCCGTCATGAGAGATAAGTAACAACAACAATAAATAATAATTGATAGAACATTATGATTGATGATAATTGATGTAAATCAGTGCTTCTCAAACTTTCAATATTCGCGACCCAATATTCAATCATTATTTTCATCGCCCCCATACAATACCGATGCATTGAAGTCAATAATACTATATTTTGAAGCTAAACCTACAGTATGCCTTTTACCTCTTTATTCCCACCTGCGTATATAAACGTTTCACTCAGCCAATGTGTTAATTGCCTCGGACGTATATATACTTCTTTCCGAAGTACGATATTTTCTGTTCACTGTTATCCATAGAATTATTCCGAAGGCTTTGGAATGCAATAGAAGCACCTTGATTGTCTTTGAGAAGGATTTACTTGTTTCAGATTATTTGTTTCTTTTTTTATTCCTTTAACCTCCACCTCCCTAATACACTAGATGCGCTCTTTTACGTGTTAAACAGTGGCATTGGGGAGCAAATCACGGAATTTTTAATCGGCATTTAAGGGATTAATTATAAGCCGTTCAAATTGTCAAGATAAGTGTTAACTTTTGTTTTTAATTTTATGTATAACAAGCCTATGGAGAAACTGATATAATTATTTAAACTTGTTCTTAACGTAGTATCTTTAAAATAATTATGAAATTCCTTGTGCAGTACTCTGGTATATTTATAAGTGTAAATGTGTATTTCATTTTTTTTATTTGTTGGCTTTTAGTACATTAATAAATTTTTTAAACAATATTTTGTTTTCTACTTTTCAATATGCTCGCCCCCCCTTGTGGGGCTATCAAGCCCTCCTAGGGGGTGCACCCCACAGTTTGAGAAACACTGATTTAAATAGTTTTGAATTTAAGACTTCATCTAATCGATCGACGGATGTTGCAAGAAATCTTATTTTAATTTATTTACAGTTTTCAGAATTCTGTTTTACTTTTTGGATCGTTTAAGAATATATCTTCGCGTATAATTTAATTATGTTGTTGTTGTTACCAATGCCACCTGATCGGCAAAGGCCAGATCGAGGCCCACAGAATTCATCATGGCAAAGGGCTAAGTGACGCCTGTCGTTAGCCGTAGCTTCGAGCACCATACAGGTGACAGTACGATTTGGCTTGGTTCCACCCCAATTTAGAGGGAGAACACTCTGGGGATGGTCAGAGGCCTCCCACCTCTCTTCCCCTTCCACCAACCTCACGAGAGAACTTGCGGGTCGACGGATATTTAGAGTACCCCCATGCTGCGCAGGCACTATACATTTACAAACATCTATGTTTTCTCCGGGATTCAAACCCGGTCCCTACGGCACAGCAGTCAGCGTCGCTAACCACTATACCGGATGGGTGACTGTTTCATAATAAATGCATCATTTGATATAACTATATTTGAAGCTATTATTATTAAGTTTGTATCTTGCGTTTTGCTTTTGTAAGAGCTGTTTTTTTTTATTTTAATTCTGTAGGTGAGTACATATTCCGTACTTATTGTGAAGTTATAATAATAACCTTTTCCTTACCTCACCCTACCTACGACATTGTGCAGTGGCGCACACAAAAAATTTTAAGGCGGGGGGCGGTCGAGGGATGAAGGTCTACCATTCTCGTATCATGCACCAATACGCAGCCAAACATATA
Source organism: Trichonephila clavipes (assembly GCA_019973935.1). Lineage (NCBI taxonomy): Eukaryota > Metazoa > Arthropoda > Arachnida > Araneae > Nephilidae > Trichonephila > Trichonephila clavipes. The sequence goes on along the minus strand of BMAU01002031.1, from coordinate 496,002 downwards.
TATATATATATTTGATTTTGTCGATTGTTGAGAACAAAAAACAGCAAAAAATAAATTACTAAATAAATAATCAACATTAATAAATAAAAAAAATACTAATATCAAATACTTAATTAAATTTTACACATACTAAATACATGCGACTATAATGAATTGGAAACAAATGAAGGGTTATGTGGGAGGGTCCGGACCCATGAACTCATCTCCCCCCTTGTGTGCGCCAACGTTACTGGGTTGACCGCAACTCCAAGAAAAAATTAGAAGTAGTCCGTACCCTGGAAAAGTCTGCCCACCCCTGGTCTATACAATACGAAACCAAATCTCTTACATAAGATTGGATTGCTATTCTTATGTGGTCACAGGAAGTTATTCTGCGGTGAAATGGTTTCACAGTACTCTGGAGTACGACTACTTCTCAGTCTTTAAACTATGTTGTTGCTTTAGCTTTTTTTTATACATTTTTCGATTGTTATTATTACTTAAACTTTCGGATATGTTTCATTCTAGAGTACTTTTTTCGAACTGTGTGTAATTCTGGTCACAACATGCTACTATTTTTCTGTTGATTTGAATTATATTTTTGAACTGCTGAAGATAATTGTATTTTTATACAAAATTGGTTTTGTGTGCTTCCCATGTAAAAAAAAAATGTAAGAGATAATGTTTGTTTCAGAATGGAGGCAGGGTGGTGTCTTCCCAAGGGATTGTAGTTCTAATTCGTTTCAGGTGTGATCGATACCTTTGGGTATTCCACCAATAGTCATTTTGTCGCTTTATCGTGCGACGGTAATAAAACACTCATTCACTCTTTAAAATTCCTATGTGATTAAGTTAAATTTAAAAAATATTTAACTGAAGAAAAATAACCACCCTTTAATTTCTACACTCTCCTATAGTTTCTCTCTTTGCCAGAGGGCCCTCAGAAAGGTTAATAGTCGATACCATTTCGATACCGTTTCCCTTCATGAGAAAACAATGATAAAAGACAAAGATTTTTCATTTCACATACACTTCGATTTCTTCTCTTGACCTCTGAGGTCAAGATCAGAGGTGAAACCGTTGAACGGAACCTAAAGACAACACGAAGTCCTGGCAAACAAATACACGAAGAGCCGAGATTACGATGCACAACAGCTCTTTCAACAATGGAGAGACATCTCAGAAAGAACATTAGTCACACTGTTTAACGTTCTAAATGGGTCCAATGTTGCAAAAGTCATGGCGAGCTTGTGCGAAGCATTTTTAGTACTGTTCGTGTTCACAGACGTTTGTGAGGATCGGAGTTATAAAGATCTCGGTTACATTTTATTGTCACATATATGATGTAAAAGACAAAAGTGCTGAGTGCTTTGTGACCAAACGTAAATGGTTACAGAAAAAATGTTCCAAGTTACAAAATTGGAAGGATTTGTTGTTTTGAACATTTTCAGAAGTATGGTATCGTTCTTAAATATTTTAGAAAACAAAAAGTTATTTATGTATAGAAAATGAATGATGCTCTGAAAAATACATTCCTAAGTCCATTTATGAAAGCTATCTATTGTTATAAAAAACACAACTGATATTTTTTAAATGAAAAAATAATTTAAAATATATATTAATAACGAAAAGGAATATAGTACTAGTATAAAGTAAAATAATAAATGTGTAATACTCTTTAAAACGATCTAGAACAAAACAAATTGGCAAAATATAGCGTTTAAAATTTAATTCCAACTTTACAAAAAGAAATAAGAGTGGAGCATATCCCCAATACCTTCAATCTTCAAAACCGTACTTTAATACTTAAAAAGAAATTCATGCTTAAATTAAAAAACTTGAAAAATTAAGAATACAAATTCATAAAAATAAATTTTAAAGTCATTCTTTTTTCCCCTTTTAAAAATATAAATCTTGAGTTATATCTTGCTGAAAAATTCTTTATTTTACTTACAAAGTAACAGTTATTTATAACTTAAGTTTTTACTACATTCTTTTAATGTTTTCTTTTCAGGAATGCCTAGTAATAGTAAATAATTTAAAAGAAGAATAGTTATTCTGAATCACAATTTCAAAACATCTACTGGTTTGTTTTTTGACGTTTATGCGCATAAAACCTTTTTTTTTCAATCTGGAAGAGAGAAAACTATGTGTGTGATTATTTAAGAGATAATGCATCCTAAATAAATAAAAATTCGAAGAAGGAAATTTCTTACTTCTCAAGAAAGAATTAAAATTCTCAAAACCAATTGTTCTAAATGATATTTTCATATCGCGTTCTCCCTTTTCCTCCTTGATCAAGAGAGAGAGAGAGAGAAGTTTAGTAATTGTTCCATCTTTTAAAAAACAATTATTCCTACTGCCAATCAGCATACTTAAAATAACGCAGTTTAAGAAGTACATCTTTTGGGATTTATTCGAAGTATATATATAATTCTTATATTATTCTCCAGATTTTTTCGGAAAATTTATTTTTACTTCTACATAATGGCAACACAGAATCATCAAGAACAACAACGATCACAGCGGTTGGCTTGTAAAATGTCTACGAATTTATCTAGTGTGACATAATTAACTAGTTTGTGTGTGTTCAACTTCAAAATACTTTCTATACTAAAATTATTTCAAAAAAGTTTTCAAGCGCACATTTTGTTGCTTGATCAAATGAACTTCCGCTCGAATGGAATTTGTTTCTAAGCATAAAATCTGTTTTTTGACGTTTCTCAAAATTCGAGCAGGTGTTCGAAAGCCAATCGGACATAGAAGAAGGGGGTGGGAAAGGCCGTTCGCCACCACCTGCTGTTTTCTTCTGCCCTTCTGTTTTCAAGCATGTTCCAGTAGCTAATTTTTCAGCGGTTTCGCTTCCGGCATCCTTTGTTTTGTTGATAAGTTCCTAATGAAAAGTGAAGTGAAGAAGAAAAATTGAATTTCTAGTTAGTGTGAGCGTTTGATTTTCTATTTATCTTGTGCTTTTGGCTTTGCTTAAATTAACAGGTGGTTTAAAATCGTTTTCTTTTTTCCCGTCACAATGTTCAGGTGTTGTTGATTCATATAATACTCAGTCATTTATAATACTCAATTATTTCACTATTGAATGAGAAATTTAACAAATGATCTCTCTTTCTTGAAAATTTGGCACTTAAACTAGAAATAATGAGTACGATGTCATCGTTAACGATAACTGTAGAGGAAAATTCCCAAAAGCCTAACGTTTTCATTTAATATAAAGCTTGCAGTTTCAGGATTTGGTTTATCACATTTCGAATAAAATAATTCCTTATTTAGAATGTGTTTGCAAAAGTATACAACTCTTTTAAAATAGTAATATATTAATCAATTTTGAAATCATATGATATCAATTCAAATTTTATAAATCACATTTTATTTGAATTAAAGAATTACAAAGTTAAGCCACAAAACTTTGGGGCTTAACCTTAACAACCAGTTGATCCCTGAATGCGAAAAAAAAGATTGATAAAAAATTTCTCTTCCATTTCTTAAGCACCTTAGACAGTATTATTAATTTCTATTTAACGTATATATATATTTTTTAATAATTATATAATATTTTTCCCTTTTTACAGAAATTTCCTACTTTTTTAGTTATACTTTGTTTAGAAATCTTGAAATATCTGTACGTAAAAAATGACATTGACTCAATAGTGAAGTAATAACTATAAATAGCAATAAGTAATTTATATGGCAGTGTAGTTTAGTTAATAATCCATAAAATTTTGGGCTTCTTCTGTGTAATTTTTTTTTCTTGTTCAAACAAATTTCATTTACATTTATTATCTTACCACAGGTAATTAATGTAAAATTGAATTCATTCATTAACTTTATCAAACAAAATAATAATACAAGTGGGATAATTTATTGATTAAATTAGAGATAATATAAATAGATTAACTAAATATCAATATGTGACGTGTTCTATTCGCGGAACTTTAACTAATCCTCTTGGGAAAACTATTCTTTTACTGTGATTTTGGTTTAAAAACCGCTTCCCGTAGAGTTGACTTGATTTTATGCTAATGTAAATGCTATTTAAATATTCATTTTGGAATCCACCCGGAGTTGTAGAAGGAAATAGCAGTGGATCTGTAGAAAGCTATCGTTGTTCGAGAAGGACTTGTATAAGGGACATCACACACAATCAAAGATATGTCTTTTGGAATCATCTCATAAGTTAGATCAAAAATTTGGATTTAAGATTACTCCCAAGGTTAAGAAATAAGTTGTAAATCGTTCATAAAGTGTTAGATCTAAAATAAAAGTAGCTATTTTTTTAAAATCATGTCTGTTTCTTCTCCGCTCCCTCTAACACCTGCGACTTTCGGGATGCGACAAATAAGCAAGTAGAGGTTTGAATAATAATATGATAATTTAATATTGATCAAAATAAAATCAGACTTTTAAAAAAGTTTATGTAAAATTTTTGCAAAGTTTTCTTTGAAAACATTAACAAGAACTTTCTTTCTATAAAATGTCATGAGTAATATTACTGCCTTAGTGGTTTTTTTTCTCAAAATCATATAATTTTTTTAATGCAAGAAATTTTTTACTAGGTATCTTGTTAATTCTAAAAAATAATAAAATACATATTGAACAGTAAACTGAAAATGAATGTTTTCATTTATGTTTAAAATAACAGCAAACATTTTCAATATGTAAGCGCAAAATTTCTATGTTATGTTTATTGTTATTTTGTAAAAGTAATACAATTATGGAAATTTAAAATTTTAGTGCTTAAGCAATAAAAACCACAAATTAATACGTAATACACGAAAAACTATTATGCATACTTAAGCGAATCTGTATATCAGCAGTGCGACATATAGTAACTTCTTACTATCTTGATTGATGTTTTATAGTATTTTTTAGTTGATAAAAAATAATAATGTTAATTTCAGATATCACGGTTTTTTTACATTTATCTTTCCTATTCAAATTTCAGTTTATTTAAGCACACTTATTTCATTTTGATATTACAAAATAAATCATTAAAAGTTAACGTTCAAAATAGTAAAACATAAATTATAATATCCAGAAAAACAAAAAACAAATGTCATTTTTACAAATCTGAAACATCTAAACATTAATTTACGTTATTCGTTATTGAAAATTTCCTCAGATTCTATTTTATTTTGACAAGAAACATTGAAAATTAAGAAGTTAAATTGATCAAAGTATAACCTCAGCCGTCGAAAATTTATTGTTTTATATCGACAAAAAGAATGATATAAAGAAATTCATTTTCACATAAGTGTTTTAAACTTACATATCCATCTTTTTTTTCTCTCTCACCCTTTTTTCATTTTTGAAAAGGGAGTATAATATTTGAAAATAAATTTATTATATTTTTTTGACTTAAAAAAAATTCATTCTCATTATAAATATCTATTAAATTATGAAAAATGCCTCTGAAAAGAACAATACATTTTTAAATCATCGGAAAAACAAAGAAAAATCCATCACGCATTTCTAACTTAACTTATAATAATTTAGTGTTATTATAAGCAATTTAAAAAGATCAACTATGTATTCCATACCACCAAGAGACTCAACGCGAAAAAAGAAAAACTTAGAATTCTCGAACATTTTTTTAAATCAACTTTTATAATTTGAAGAAATAATTTTAAATTGTTCGTAGAGATATTTTCCATAATTTGTTTGGATGGCAATCCTACTCTAACTTTATTTAAATCATTGTTTCATACTTATAAATCTAAAGCTGTTTTTAAAGCAAGGAAAATTACTGTAAACAAATAAAAAGATAAACATAAGCTTTACTCTAATATATAAGAGCAGTAAAAATTCTCCACTTACCCACATGTTGCATCCAAACACAAATTATAATAAACAAAATTCCTGATTCCAAAATCACATATTCGAACAAATATGGCCCAAGTAAAATCCAATGAACTCCCTGGGCGTTGAATGGAAAGGTAAATAATTATCCACAATAAAGGATCACATGCGTGGAAACACTTGAAGACAATCCAATTTGTTAACAACAAAGAGAGCCGATTCAACCACCTGACTTGGGCGAGCACCCTGCCTCATCTACGCGAAGATGATTCCGAGCAGACGATTTCTTCCAGGTTTCGGTTGAGCTACCACCAGAATCGTCTGTGAAGGGAAATCGTAACAAAAGACCCAGATTAAAAGGGGCCAGCTCGCCAGTAAAAGAAGCATTCGCACAGAGTCTTGTTGTAATGATTCGAATTTACTCAGTTTGAATCGTAAAAATGAAAGCCTAAGAAATATTAGTTGTTGATTAGCTTTATTTTTTCTGATTCTTTCCCCTCCCCCTACCAAATGGTATGCAGATTTTCGTGTTAAATGCTGCATAACAAGAATTAGGTTTTCTTTTAAAAGTGTTTAGATGTAATTGACCTGTTAGAATCTTCTAAAAAAGATCGTTGTCAGCTCATTAATTTTTTAAAATAGTGTTCGTCAGAACTAGAACATCAGTTAATTGTTATTCTTTTTAAAAAATATCACTTCTAGAATCTCCGTTTTCGTTCTATTTTCGCTCCAGTTTGGTAAATAAAAGAAAAGAAAAAAACACACACACAACATTCTTGATCATACATTCCATCGAGTGTTTGAATCAATATAAAAATAAAAATACCTAGAAAGTAAAAAATACATGTCTGGTAAGGAAAGTTTTAATTTAAGTTGCATTTAAATTTTTTTTTATTAACAGTTGTGAATTTGTTGGTTACGTGAATCATAGATAGAATAATATGAAAAAGGCTGATATATACTCTGGAATCCTTTTAATTCGGGTTCTCCTATTATCTTAGAGACAAAACTCAATGTGAACTTGAAACGACATTAATAAAAAAATAATTGAAATAATTCTCAAACATGGTACATAAGTGTCTTAAGTTTAAATGTGATTTAGTAATTATTGCGTGTAATGTTTATTTCATAGCATAATTATAAAGAATATTAAAGATTAGTTTTTTCGAGTACAAAATCAAGGCGTATAGTGCATAATAAAGAATTTTAAACCTACCTATTATTTAAAACTCAAGATATACTTTTTTCCTGAATTATTTCTGAAATTGTAGTAATTGAAATAATTATTTTACTTTAAAACAAATGAGGTTTTGGAGAAAAAATATTGCATATCAATTTATGTTTTTACAGAAACAATAGCTAAATGCGTTCTAAAGAAAAAACATTTTCATTCATTACGATTTTTATGTTGAAAATTATAATTCTATTCGTATAAAAGGAATCAATATTTTTTATTATGAAATTTAAGAAACAATCCATTTTATCTACATCTTGAAATTTTTTCAAGTGGCAGTTGCTGATGCCAAGTGAGTGAGTGTGTTTTTTAACATCACAAAGCAACGCGAAAGAGCTATTGACACACACCTCATAATATTGAACAATGTTCATGTGACTAGGATGGCACCTGGACTGGAACCCCTTTCCTAACCTCCACACCAATGGGAGCACTTGGAGCAACCACAGATTTTACGTGCATCAACCCCTCTTCACGACGGGTCTTTTGTTAAAGTCGAAGTGTTATTAATAATGAGAACAATCTAAACAAAGATTAATAAACCACGAAAATTTAAAGGATGGAAACATTTTTTATTATAAAAATTGTAATCTGTATTTTTTTACTTTCAGACACTTGAACTGTGATGAATTTTTAACTGTACTTCAATTTCAGTTTAAACAAGAGTATTATAAAAAAAAAATTTTAAGTCAATTCCTACTTAGATCAACAAAGAAAAATTTTATTTTAGCTACTTTTTATTAAATAGTTACAATTAATATAAATATGTATATACATAGGACATAATCACAACATTAAGTGGTAATTAATTTTTATTAATTATCATTAAAGTATCGTATTGTCATCCAAAACAATCATGTATATAAAATTTCAATTCAACTGAAATGCTTTAAAACGTGAGAAAAAAAACCTTTTCAAGTTTTCACACAAGTGACCAAAATGGCCACTAAGTCGCCAAAAATAATGCCAACGTGGCTGTATTTGTAATTCTTTGAATAATTAGTTTTAATCAATTTTTATTAATTATAATTAAATGACTGTATTGTTATCCAAAATAATCATGTAAATAAAATTTCAGCTCAATGGAGTGCTTTAAAATGTATTTTATTAACGATTGAAAATTTTACGAAGATAAATAAATATATAGTAGGAATTGAAAAATAATTTCTTGAATAGTCTTATTATTTTTTTCAAATTTTCTAAAATGAATGAATTTTATTTTAATACTAAAATCGTCTGCAGTTATTTTTTGATAGACTACAAACGATTTTTTAATTAATTATTGTGGATGACACGTTACGGATATTTTTTTTTTTTATCATTTGCACCTTACTTTTAAAACGAAATTTTATATAAGAGCTCAAACTTTGAAAATATTTTAAATGCTTTATTTATATTTTGAATAATAAATCATTCAACGAAGAGAAAGCGAAATTTACTTGCACCTCGTAAATCGTAAAAGTAAGAAAACTAAATTTGGATTTAGTACCTTGGGGAAAGTTTTTCCCTTTTTTCCCCTCCCCGAATCTGAAAGTTGACCCCTTAAAATGTAGCACCTGTTGAGGTGGAGCTGATAAATAACAAATGAGGGACCAACCTTCCCAGAAAACCCACAAGGGGCCTCTTTCTGAATGCGAGAGCAAGGTGCTTTCTTTTTTTGAGACTCGAAAGGTAGCCGTGGACTAAAGATAAAATGAAACGTTCCAGAGGTAACGTTCGAATGATGGGATAATAGCCTTTGTCGCTCCATATCCCACCCAAAAATATTAACTGTAACTGTAACGTTCGAATGAAGTTTAGGCTTAGAAAGATTTAATTTTTCTGAAGAAGTCACGGTTAAAATATGACCGTGGTTATGAGGTATATATTTCGATTATAATAATGAATCAAGCTAATAGAAATGGTGTATTACGTTTACTGGTTAATATGAGTAATTGTATTTTTAGATATAGGAAAAATCTATCTGGAAACGTTGAAGATATCCCATTGCCCAATTTTAGTGAAAATAGATGAAATGCAAAACTTATAAACAATGTTATAACTTTTTAATTATTTATTTACAAGACTATTACCCTTGATATGCTGTATAAGGCATTAATATCTCATTACATCTATCTTCCAGGGGCGTAGCTACCGCAGCATCACTGATACGGGTCCCCCAAGCTTCAGGGGCCCCAGAATTTGTAGGCGAAAAATCGTAAAACGTTAAGGCAGTGTTTCTCAAACTGTGGGGCGCGCCCCCCTGGGGGACGCGATGACCTTACGAGGGGGGCGCGAGCATATCGAAAATAAAATATTTAAAAAATAATTAGTTTACTGGAATGAATTAAAACAAAATACTTTCAGACATATTAAAAAATGCACATTTACTCTGATATAATTCATAGGCGTGCGCGATATTAAGTCATCAAAAATAAAAACTTCTTCAATACCTAATTAGCTATCTTTGATCCTATAACCAAACAAAAAAAACTTTTATTTGATTTGCTGTTATCCCATGATGAGAGATTTTTTTATTACGCTCTTTTTTGAGAACCTAACATACTACTCTTTCAGAGAAAAAACAGATCCCAGACCCAGAATCGAAAAAAATTAGAAACATAAAAAATTCATCACTGTCATTATTATTGAAATACTGCACATTATAGCTGTAATCTGTTTGACCTTCTAAGTTATTGGTTCAGTTAGTTATGACCCCTCTCTTATATGTTCTCTATTGCGCTTTTTTCCATGCAAAAGAGTTTTATATTTGGAAAACCACGGAGAGCACACACACAAGCACATGAAGGATTACTTGGCCATGACATATTTTTATAAATATTCTCAACATATAAAGCATAACGAAAAACGTTTCACACAATTTTTTTAGCAGTAACATACATATTGTCATAATTAATATACTTTTTACCCGGAAGTGGTCGCGCGGGACACACAGATTACGAAATCGTTAATTCTGGCAAAACTGTTTATTTATTACCAAAGAAAAATTGAAAAGTCCTTGAAAGTAGGTAAGTAAGTCGAGCACTTGTCTTTGCTTCCCTTACAATTCAGCTATTATATCAATAATGTTTTATTTTCTTATAAATGAACTTGTGCAAAGAGCGGGCACTTCAGCCGGTATACTTTTAATTTATCAGTGCTGCACAGAATATTTTATAACTAATTAATTAATACTAAATTAAGAACAAGTTTAATAAGCATTAATGACGTCCATGAGCTTGTCTTGGAAAGCAAAGTTTTTATAAGGAATGCTTATGATTAGAAATTGACCCTCTGAGTTCTTTTTCTATATTTAGCAGATATCTATATTTTGTCTTCTAAGCAGCTATCGCATTTTGCAATATGTTCAATTTAAAAATTAGAGAAAGGAAAATTAACAAAAAATTATCCTATTATTTTATTTATTTATTTATTTTGCTTAAAAGTAGTATACAAAATTTAATACTTATGTTACTAATTTGTATGGTTTATAATTAAGATCGCCTATTGTAGCTTTAGCGTCAAAGGGCATTATTATTGCATTCAGTACATTATTAATGTATAAGGGGGGCGCGAAAAAATTGTGATCTAAAAGGGGGCGCCAGTATTGAAAGTTTGAGAAGCAATGCGTTAAGGGACTCCGCAAGAAAGGCCTTTCAAGGAATTTTGATACAGGGCCCACTTAAATCTAGCTACGCCAGTGGTTTCATCATACTTCTTCATCGCTTTAATCGGCAATTAGTAGTACCGGGCGTCTCAATCTTAAAGAAATCCCTACTAGAAATGGCGGTCTCGCCACAAATACAGCCAGGAACGTCGAAAGACTTTTTGCGGCCCTGGACCTCTATACAAAAGTAGGCCCCACTTAGAACTAGATAGTATATAGCATACATTGTCAAATCTCGTACAAAAGGTAATGTGATGACCATCGGCGTAGCTAGTTCTGTGTGAGCCCTGCATCAAAATTCCTTCAAGGCCCTTTTTTAGACATGAAAACCCTGTTAATGGGACTGTAGTTGCACATGTTGGGACCCCTGTAACTTGGGGTCTCCGTATCATTGATACGGTGGTAGTTGCGCCCCTGTGCATGACTTACAATCGGACAAACCTAGGCGCAAACCGGCTCTCGACCAACTGTCACTTTTCGAGTAAAATGAGTGATGATGGTGTATGGGGTTAGGCCTAGGCTGAGATATTGACAATGGTCGTTACATAAAAAAGTAATCTTGCCACTGTTATTAGTTGGCATATAGTTCAAAATATCCAGTTTTTTTATTATTATTATTGGACAATATGCCCAGGAATAACTTTTGACGATTAGAATTGTTCGGAACATAATCTTATTGAGGGCAAGTCGAAAACGAGACGAAGCCTCCACCGAGGTCGAAATCCTGGGTTCTGGCAAAGTTGGCCAACAGAGTGGCTGATTTTCCTTTGTTCGTTGCTGTAGATCCTTACCGTTTATCCATTCACATCGGCAACATATTCGACGTTTCTGAATAACCCTTGGAGATATGTAAGTATGTTCCTCAAATCACTCCAGTACGATTTGCATCCTCGGGGTTCCATTCTGCCCCATTCTCTGGCAATCTCTAAAACCGAAATCATAAGGTCGTAGCACCAGTTGGATTATGGGTACTTATGAAAGGACAAGAGTAAATTTTCAGATATATTTTTAAAAAATATTTTTAAAGAATTAGATCTTTTAGAATCACGCGGTTAACTTTCTCGTACTAAAATACAAATTTTTTAAAAAGAGTGGCAACACACACACACACGGAACTATATAATATTCAAAATAAAAAAAAGAAATTCTTCATACTTAGCATTAACAGCGAAAAGAGATCTATAAGGCTTTGAACTATGTTAACACATAATAAAAAAATTGCACGAATTTTACAAATTAATAATTTCTATTTCACAAAATAAGTTATCTATTCGAAACTCTTCTTTCTTTTCTCTCGCAGAATTAATGTTTAATGTGACCATTTTGTATTCTTTTTTCTACTCAGAATGAGTTTTTATTTTCATTTATAGATCGAAAGGCATTCAAACGGCACTAATTTTCTTCCTGCTTTTTAAAAATGCGGTCACTAAGAAAGAAAACTTTCCTGATTTGAGTTCTAAATAAAAAATAATTCCATATTTGTGGGAAAAAATTCCTCATCATTGAAATATTATCGCAAAGGAAAGTATCAGGTCACAATTAATAACGGCGAAAAATGGCAAATTTTATCTTTGCATTTTTCTAGTGCGTCGTATATTAGTTAATAAAATATTTTTTTCACGCGCAACGTAAAAATTCAGTTAATATTTCTTACATAAATGTTTCTTATTTTCATGTGCTTAAAATTTTCAAAACTATGATTATATAATTATTCAAACATTTTACGCTTTTTTTGAAACCTCATTCCTTTATAAAAAAAAACTAGCTGACCCGGCCACGCGTTGCTGTGACTTTGTTTTAATGCGTTGATTTAATATTGATTGATTGATTGATTGAATATTAACGTCGCACTGTTCAGCTACACGAGGGCTTTTGGCGACGGACCACGTAATTTTGAACCATGGTCAAGTGACGTGGACGACACCTGAGCTGGCACCCCCCTCTCCTAACTACCACACCAACGGGAGGACGTTTCAGCTCTCGACAGATTTAACGTGCATCGCTGCCCTACACGGCGGGTCTTTAGTGGTACTGGGCTCGAACCCGTGACAAAGCAAGCCACATCCAATACCTATACCACTCGGCTACCGCGGCCACGTTGATTTAATATTATCCTAAGCTATTCAATGCAGACAAATGAATTTTTGCTTTAAATTTTGGAGAGTTGAAATTAAGCATAAAACAACATATTTTTTTTTAATTTTGCATTTTATTCATCTCTTATTTCAGTGCAGTATAACGCATGAATTATTCGAAGCTGTTAGTGACAGCATATGAAGATTTAATATTATAAATGAGGTTAATAATGTTGATTTTTAGCAATTTTTAATGTCTAATGACAGCTGAAATGCTTAATGTGCAGATTGTCCACCATTTAACAAAGTGGCCGCAGTGTCTGAAGATGCAATTGCCAATGCAATTTTCTGTTGATCGTATTTTCGCAAGGCTGCGCCTGAAAGTTTAGTAGCTATAAGGAATAAAAATACGAACACGAGACTTGAACGCAAAGTCATTTGACCTCATTCCGGCAATATCCAGAAAAATTAAGAGAAAATCTGAAATCCGAATCCAGATTCTCTTTCCCCATCCTGAGACGCACCTGGTGCCCACTTTTTAGCGCCTCTGCTCCTGTAAGTACCTGCTCTGAAGGGGGAGGCAGTTCTATCGTCCGGCAAAGTTACTGGAGTCCGATTTCAGGTTCTTGTTCCCCACCCAGAAAAACACCGAGAGTGCCCTTTGCACACTCCAAGAATTTTAAGGTAAGACCCTGCCGTGGTTCGCTTAAAATACGGTCGTCTGTGCATTTAACATAGATAGTAACGGGAATTTCTCGAATTGGATTGAATATTCGGGACGGCCTTCTCAAATTCCCCGCTCCGAAACACACACGTAACTGAATTTCGGTGCCCTAGCTCGTACAAATTCAGCTGTTAGAGGGAATGAAAATTCGTAAGCGGGACTAAGAACGCAAGGCCATTCCACCTAATTTCGGCAATATCCTGCAAATTAATGGGAGTCTCTAAAATATTGGTTCGGATTCCCGTTTCCCATCCCTAGATACAACCTTGGACTACTTTCGGCTCTCCTGAGCTAGCAAGTTCAGTCCTGGAAAGTCGCATTAGGGTCGTTCGGCATTATCCGCAAAGTTCCGACAATTTCTCATATTGGATATCCTATTCAGATTGCCCGTCTCAAAATACGCCGGAGATTACGTTTCCGCGCACCGGGGCTTTTAAGGTAAGGCCCTGCCAGGCTGTGTCTAAAATACGGCCGACCGGTATTATCCGGCAAAGTTACGGATTCCACACCCCGAAATACGCCAGGCATTCACTTTTCGTGCACCTTTGTCAAGAAAATCCGCTTCCAGCAATATGAGCGCATTGCGACATTTTGCGAATTTTCTCGTTTTCCGGATTCTTGATATTGCCGGAAATAAAAAAGTAATGACGTCATTAATTGAAATAAAAACTATCCTATATTTTAAGTTGAACGAAATGACACACAATATGCCAAACTATGTCAGGATCGATTGAGTAGTTTCGGAGTTCATCGCGGAAAAACACTGTGACACGTAATTTTTATATAAAGGGTGTTTTTTTTTAGAGGTATAGAACTTTAAATTGCAATAAAACAACGATGTATTATTCGATTGACATGAATTTTTTTTATTCGAAAGATAATCTTGTGGCATTACATTTTAAATATGATTTCTGGCATAGGACTGCCACGGCTGGCTCGGATGTAGTCCAATCTGGACGTCCAATTTTCGATGACTTTTTCCAACATTTGTGGCCGTATATCGGCAATAACACGGCAAATATTGTCTTCCAAATGGTCAAGCGTTTGTGGCTTATCCGCATAGACCAATGACTTTACATAGCCTCACAAAAAATAGTCTAGCGGTGTTAAATCACAAGATCTTGGAGGCCAATTTACAGGTCCAAAACGTGAAATTAGGCGGTCACCCAACGTGTCTTCCAATAAATCGATTGTGGCACGAGCTGTGTGACATGTTGCGCCGTCTTGTTGGAACCACAGCTCCTGGACATCATGATTGTTCAATTCAGGAATGAAAAAGTTAGTAATCATGGCTCTATACCGATCACCATTGACTGTAACGTTGGGGCCTTCATCGTTTTTGAAGAAGGATTCCACCAGCCCATAAAGCGCACCAAACAGTCAGTTTTTCTGGATGTAACGGTGTTTCGACATACACTTGTGGATTAGCTTCACTCCAAATGTGGCAGTTTTGTTTGTTGACGTAGCCATTCAACCAGAAGTGCGCTCCATCGCTAAGCAAAATTCGCTTATGAAAATCGCGACCATTATTTTCGAAATAAAATTGCACAATTTGAAAGCGTTGTTCAGGCGTGAGTCTATTCATGATGAATTGCCAAACCAAACTGTGAATAAATCACTTGACAGCTGTTAAATCGGTCGCCATCTTGGAAAGTAATGCCAACTTAAACTTCTATACCTGGAGAAAAAAACACTCTGTATAAAGATGTATAAAAAATTCGATATTATTTAATTTTAACCTCAAAAGAACTATATCTAATCGAAAATTGTTTATATTTTCAGCTCTCGAGACAGAATTAACACCACAAAGATCCCTTTGCCTTTTCAATTTGTTTCTAACATTCAACCCCATTATAGCAATATTAAATTTTTAAATTATTTTTTTCTTAATTTCCATTCCTTAGAACACCTTTTCCTCATAGGTAGGTTTCGATTAACAACAATGTTTTTTTCTCCTCATAACAGCGATCCACCCTATTCCACCTAATAACTAAATGAAAAATATTTCATTTTTTTTAAATCCTTCCGGTAAAAGTTCTTGTTCACTTTTTCTTCGGAAGGGACGACCACACAAAAATTACAAGGTTCACACCTTATCTCGACAAGAGATCTGACCGCGAATAAAAATACATCCAAGCAGAACTTCGTTTTGACGTCACGCATTTAAAACCAGCAGACGATATTACTACAAGTTGCCAATTAATTGCGAGAAAGAAGAAAAGAATCCAGAATTTTGTTCGTATTCGAAAGTAGCGTACCATCCAGCACCACCTTCTCGTGACAGAAGAAAGAGGTCAGGCGTGTAAGGAAATAAAAAAAAAATGGTATAAAAAATAGAGGAAGAAAATAAAAATAAGAATGAGATGTTCAGGAAAATTAAAGAAATGGAACCTCGCATAATGCATATGATGACCTCTCAGGGACGAATCGTAACCGTGACCGCTAAAATCGTGGTTATTTAAATTGTTTGTTTTGTGATCGAATTTCGAACATGTCTGTGTTTCACTAATGTGTGTATGTGGCTTTGGATTAGCAATATGTGACATAACAAATCCATATTTTTCATTTTTATATATTTTATGAATTTAATTTACTCATTTCCCGCTAATTAGCTCTTTAAAATTCGAACACTCATTAGTGTAAAATCTTTTTCCGAGATTATTTCTTGAGCAGCTGATTCATTAAGAGAAAAATAAATAAATAAATTCTCAAAAAAAAATGTAAAGTAACAATATACGTCAAAAAAAATACATACCTTGGATATTCGAGGTAATATGTTCTCTTAGATATATTACAAGAAATACACACACATTCCCCCTTCTTTTCTTTATTATGTTGCCTGTGAGAAAGAACTTTTTATTTTTATTTTATCGTATCTTTAACTAAATTGAGATCCATTCGAAAGAGCATATTTACAGAAATAAATTCAATTTTTAAACTTTATTTAAATTTTGAATAGAATAAAATAAATAAAGAATTATGCATTGTGTTCACCCATTAATACTAAATTTCGAAAAATTTAATTTTACAATAAACAATAGCCATTTAATGGCGTTAAAATTAGTATCTACGGCTTAGTTTACACATGCGAGAGCTATGTGTTCAATTATTTCCCAATTTTCAAAAAATTTTGGCAACCTACTTTATTTTAACATTGGTAATAATTTGATAAAGATACTCTACTTGTATTTGGCGTACGAAATAGATCTTTAGGGCCTAATTTAATGTTATTGTGTTGTAATATATCGTCCCAACATGGCAAAATTTTGCAACTGTTTGACGGAAAAATTCGTAGCATACCAATATAAAATTAGTTCTTTGTCATTCCAATGACATTTTGAAAGGCGTTGAGGAGATCAAATGCTCAGAACACGAAAGACACGTTCAGAACTTACGAAAAATTAAAATAATATTGAAATCATTCTTATTGTAACTGTGATGACAGAACAGGAACAATGTGTACGAAAAGAATTAGAATATTATTCTTATTGTTTAGAAAACTGCTTCTGAACCAGTTTTTTAAATCATCAAAAGAAACATCTTTCCTTTCAGCTAGTAAGAACAAGTTTAAGAAAAAAGAGAGAGTAGAGTGTATGCGAGTGTTGTATTATGCGAGATAAACAACCTTTCAATAAATTTCTTATGCTAAATATCTATTGTTCTAAAGCAAAAAACTGTCTTGTGATGACATCAACAGCTTTTAAGAGCATCGTTTTGCATTTTAATGATGTTGTGTGTGTGAACTTGTGTTTTAATCGTACACTGAACCCTCTAATTAGGTTGATGCTCAATTAGCCATTCTAGGATTAAACGTAATGGCTTGTTTATTAATAGAAAACGGAGCTGCCTCTTCATTTAATTCGCCTATTTTATATTTGCATACTTTTGAAATATGGCATTAAACAGCAGCTTGTCATCCCACTTTATGTGTAATTAATTTATTCTGATGCTTCTGCTTGTCATGTCCTACAGCTACTATTCTTAAAGAAGTCCCTAGAAGCTAATATAGACTGTGAGATAAAAATGTCAACGCCGTATCAATATTTAAGGTTGCAGTATGTAATGTTCTTTATTCGTCCTCCGGAAGGTGTCAGTCGCCTTGTCGTAGTAGCTTGTAACACGGAAACTTATAAAATACAATAAATACATAAAATGCAATATGACAATATTTTGCACACAATGCCTATGATTTTTATCAATCTTCTAAAATATTTTGCGCATAATGTGTCTACGAGGTACATTCGAGTGTAAGGATTGTCTTACTTTTCAAATTATTAAACAGATTGTTGTAAAAATTTCAGATACGCATAACTAAAACCACAGAAGAATATTTTTTAAAAAATACTATTGATAAACAAAAAAACTACACTTAAACTATTAAAAATACATCTTATATCACGCAGAAAAAAGTAATTCATTGAATCACTCGAAACACTATTGAGCATTAAAACATTGTTTTATAACCGATTGTGTGTGATGGCTTCCCACCGACGGACAGAAAACATGAAGTGAAAAAAAGACTAAATGTCCACATGTAGGTCATTTAAAAATTATGACGATGAATTAGTGTTCGGTCAGTGTCCATCAAAGAATGGAGAAAAGTGTTGAACCGATACAGGGCGGGGTTTGAAAATTCAGAACAGGGTGGACATTTTCCAAGTTTTGTTCTACAAGTTATTTATCATCCATCTTATTTATTTTGTGAGTTGTGCTATTTTTGTATAAGTATGGAAAATCTATAAGGGGTCGATTTAGTAATTGATCATGGTGCCAAGGTGACCTTGTGAATTGAATGCAAACATAATAAGCAGCCAACGATATTTGATCTCATTTGAGGTTGCCTTTATTTTGAACTAAAGTAAAAAAAAAAATGTTATTCGTGATGGAACTACCAGATATAGGACCTCATTTTAGTGGACGTGGTAGCCTAGAGGTTATGGCCACGAACTCGTTACCAGAGTGTCATGAGTTCGAGTCTAGTACCACTGAAGATGCACCATGTAGAGGAGCCAATACCACGTTAAATCTGTCGAGGCTGAATGTCCTCCCGTTGATGTGATAGTAGTGCCAGCTCAGGTATTGTCCTCGTCACTTGACCCTGGTTCGAAATTACTAAGTCCATCGCCGACAGCCCTCCAACACCAACAGTAAGACATTGAGCCACGGCAGATTTAATGTGACCTCTACACATCGGGTCTTCAGTAGCACCAGGACACGAATCCGCAGCATGGTGGCCACGAGTACGTTACTATAAGTCTTAGTCTGCCATGACCTCCCTACTGGAACAAAACAGCCATCATATTTGGTTAGTGCAAGCAGCAAAATGTTATCTAAGATTATGGAAAGATTTTTAGAAGTCAGATTTCGGTTATCTTTTCCACGAGATTCAGGTTTAAATTCATTCGCTAAGCTGAATTCTTCCCTTACATGCTTCAGATCAGGGGTGTCCAACCCAAATGACTTTGCAGGCCACTTCGGAAAAACATTATAATCTCGCGGGCCACACATAAAAATATGTACATTTATATCAGATTTGGAAACAAAAAAGCATTTATTGGAGTGAAAATTTAATACAGAATGAATTATTATTTTTTTCATCATTTTTCATCTATACAGTTATAGATAATATAATAATGTTTACGTAATATAATAATGCAATGATCAAATAATGTTTAAAATATTACTGTGTGTTTTGCCATTTTCTTGAAAATTAGGGTGTTCCTATTGAATTGATCTTTCATTACTCATTGTTGAAATTTGATAGTACTGTTATTCGCAAACGTTTAAGTATACATTGTCCTTTATCGCAACCGTCCTGAATATTTTTTTAAAACTTTAAAAGACATCGCTGACTGCCTCTTGCATTTTGGGCATTCTAAACAAAAAAGGAGGAGGAGAAACGAAAGTCGCACACTCACACATAGAGAATCATGTACCATCCATAGTAAAGGATATGCATAATGCAATTCGAAATTTATTAAAAAAGTAATTCACTATAGTAAAATCAAATGTAACTGTTTGATAAAATATAAATATATTTTAAACTATAAAGGACATTTCTATTATCAAAAAAAGGATTTATTTTAATACAAGAACAGGTAACAGGCAAATACATTGTAGATATATATATATATAAATTTTCCCTCAAAAATATAAATTTCAAAATGGAAAAACTTTAAAAATCTGATATTTATAAAAAAAATTTTAAAAAGAGTCGGTGGGCCGCAATTTACGTACTGGCGGCGTGTTGGACACCACTGCTTTAGATTATTGTATTTGCTTTCACACTCTTATACCCTCAGTATTTATTATTTTTATTTGCTAATCAGTTAATTGTGGAGCCCCAGTTTGAGAATGTGCAATTGTGTGCGTCACGAAAATCAAGCGATGACGAGTATACTCGTCAATCACGGAGTGAGTTGCGCTTTTAAAATATTGGATAAAAAAATGGGTTTATGTTGCATAAAATTGCCAATTATGTTACTAATACTTTTAGTTCGAAAGGGGGGGATCTGTGTACGAGACTATAAATTAAGCTTGGTCGCGGGTTCCTAAGACCAACGATGTTTCCGACCTTAAGTTTTTACGGATATCTATGAATTTAAGCTGCCAGCAAAATTCTCGGACTGAAACCTAAACACACACTTATTTACTTCCTCCTTCACTAACAAAGTATTTTCTACTTGTCTTGACACTAAGGAAGTTCTGTAGAGGTACTGTAGGATTGATCACACTCATCTTACCAAAAACCATCCTTGCTTTTCCCACCTCAATAAAATAACTACTCTTTAGTTTGCATGGCATTGAGCTCTAATGTCAGCACATGGTTCTAACATCAAACAATTGGCATTTACACCTCTCGATAGACAGGTAATATTTTGCCTACTGCTATCAATGGGCTCAGCGCTTGGTCGGCATCACGCATTTGTCTCATGGCTGACCATACCTGAAGGAACCCTATTTCAATCAACTTTTCGACTTTTGCCCTTTTAGGCTAACATCTAAAAAAACGTTATTATCGCACATAAATAAATTCGTTATGCATCCGGTGCATTACGGGGACGCATTTTAGTTCATCTTAAGGTATCCGACTACGTTCGGAACCATGATTTTTCAAAAGCATACAAATGGATAATATTTATGATATTTAGTGTCACTTAGATTAGAAAATGTATATAAAGTTGTTTTAAGAATATTATTACAATAAAAAAATTTTAAGTACAATATTTTGACAAAAAATGAGCCTAGAATGACCCCTTTTCAAAATATTCTCCTTTTGTGAAAAATGCTTCTATTATAATAATATTGTGGCTGTATATAGCTCAGACTTCTCTACAGAGGCTCAACTAGGATTTTTGAAATATGTAACTTAGAAGTGGATTTATCCATATTTTACGACAACAGAGGAGAGCAATTTTAAGAAAAAAAAACGCCGATAATTATTTCAATTGGTGGTAACTCTGAAAATAATGTGAATTTTTCAAAACTCCTAGTTCAAACTCTCTGGAGAAGACTATTATTATTTTTAGAAATATTATTTTAGAAGCATCCTTTATAAAAGGAGAACATTTTGAAGAAAGATTATTCTAAGTTAATTTTTTGCCAAAATATTGTATTTAATTAAATTTTTTTTGTCAAAATGTTCTTAAAACAATTTTATACATGTATTCTAATCTAAGTGACACTAAATATTATGAAGATTATTCATTTATGCGCTTGTTTAAACTCACGGTTCCGAGCGTAGTCGGATACCTTAAATTTTTCAGATATTTTATTTGTTTTATTCCAGACTTACCTGAAAATATTCTAAACATCTTGAAATTTGAAAATATATTTTGTTTTTCTCAAACATTACAATTTAAATAGCTGACGGTGAATATTTTTTACTCATGACGAATATACTCGTCATTTAGAGTTAACTGGTTAACACCTTGAGATATGATTGAAATCTTAAAACTGAAGCTTAGTCAGAGTAGTAAATGTAGAGAAACTTTGAAAATGCTATGTGACCAATATGGAAGTAACCTCAAACAGGAGTATAATTTTGATTTAATATTTCAGTTTCTATAGAACTCATTTGTTGTCTAAGTTTCAAGTGACTTACATTTTTAAAAAAGAAATAACTAAAAATGCGTTTTTCGTGTATCTTTGAGCTTCTTGCGGTATCATCTGACCTTGGGTCATATTTTGTAGCATTTTGTCACGCGTGCCTCTATTGAGAACACAACAGGGATGCCACATATGTAGAAGATACTATAAACCCCTGATGCCCCCTCACAGCTATGTTACATTATAAAGCTAAAATAGAAAGATGTCTGTCACGAAGGAACCTTAAAATTGACCCTAAGTTTAAGTTTAAAAAACATATAGACTTTGATCAATTACGGAATGTGTAGGATGAATAAATTTGATGTAGAGATTTAAAGAGAAAATAAATAGCCTTTGAGAACAAAAATACAAGAATTTCCAACAAAAAATAAATATATGGTGTAATTTTGCATGGAATTGAAATTATAAAAATTAGAAGCTTCAGAAAAAAAAGATTCACGTGATAAAGGAAAATTTTTATAATACTGAAAAATGTACCGATAAAAAATCAAGGGAAACGAAATAATCTTCCATTTTCGATTATTTGAGGATTAATTATTTTTTTAATTTTTTACCCATGTGGGGATTTGTCTTTATATTTTTAATGAAAATTTTCCTTATAATGCTTGACTAATGAAGGAAAATATACAGAAAGAGCACTGAGATAAGTGGCAACTGAAATACATGTAATTTTCATGCATTAAATCTTTTGGATACATTATTTTTATTACAAAAACTCATAATTATTTCCCTTCATATCATTAAAAATTTCATTTCACACAAAAAAAATATATAAAAATTTATCTTTAATAAATAGCTCTCTATGGAATCAAGCTTTACTTTTTATATAAACGAGTTACAGATGAAAATGAACAAGGATGAAAAACAGAATTCAAATTGTATAAATTTGATTTTACATTTTCTAGTGGTAAATTTTAAATATTCCTTGTTAAATAAAAAAAATCACATACACAAACACTTTGTAATTAATTAATTGTAAATTACTTAAAGCAAGTGATCATAATATAAACTATCAATCAATTAAGTTAAATAATGGAGTTAATTTTATCCAAACCTAGATATCTTCCTAATGGTTAGTGCATCACACTTCCACACCACAGGTCCTAGGTTCAACCCCGGGCTGGAGAAGGTTGATTCAGCCTTTCATCCCTTCAGTGGGTCGATAAATGATTATCAAGCTTGCTAGGGAACTTAACACTTGAGGTTTCGCGTCAGACTGACCACCTGGCCGGAACCATCTGCTCATGCACCTCAGGGCCCAAGGTCACGTATACTGGGTTGGGCACAGTAGGCCTTGGCCCTCATGGGCTGTTGCGCCACTGAGTTAAGTTAACCCTCTGACCGAAACATCTGTCTATCATACGGGGATGATTGGCTTTGATGCTTGTAGATAACACTGTGGTGGGATTTTGGGGGTGGGCTGCCTTGATATCTTTAGTTCGATTCTACCCAGTGAGAGGATAACGTGGTGGTACTTGGCGATTTTTTTTCAACTCACGATATGTGCGATATTTCTTATCTATCACCGTCTATCAGACGGACATTCCTATAGTTTTTTCGTTTTTGGTATAATTATTTTTACAGAATATAAATAATTTCTAATTAGTTTTAATAAAAATACTAGTCACAATTCTTGTGATAAAAATATATTAATATAGTGTGCTTCGTAAAGACTGAAATATTAAAAATTCTACTCAACTTCATGAGCGATAAGGACATTTAAAACAGTCCTTAAGGTAATAAAATTCAAAAAAAATTTTCTTACCCGTCTGTCAGACGGATGTTTCTAAGAGTGGCAAAAAAAAATTGATGTTCCAGCCAGAGGGTTAAGATACCTTCCTTCACATAAGTAAGGATGTTTTAACCAACGTTTTATACTTGAGGAGAGAGTTTGCTACAAAAAAATATTTATCTCTGGTATATTGCTATATTCGTATTTCAGTATAATTAAACGCGTATAAATATAACCTTGGTCTATAATTTGTAACGTCATGATCCCAAATTTTCTTAATTTCTGGATAGCGAGAGGGGGATCACACAACTTCTTTTATGTAAAATCACCTTTTTATTTACAAATGACGTCTTTGTTATAGCATCTACCAGCGCAATAATTTACACCTCTAGCTATCAGCTACTTGGATCATCGACCATTGGGTTCTTTCTCGCGGGTCTTCTACTGGATGTCGTAATGACCACACTTTTCTCCTCCTCCTGACCGCTGGGCCTCCTGGGGCCCAGCGGTCAAGGTATCTGATCATGGCAGGCTTGTCATGAGTTCGAGCCCAGTACCACTAAAGATCCTCCGTGTAGAGCAGCGGTGTACGTTAAATCTGTCGAGAGCTGAAACGTCCTCCCGTTGGTGTGGTGTGGTAGATAGGAGAGGGGGTGCCAGCTCAGGTGTCGTCCTCGTCACTTGACCATGGTTCAAAATGACGAGGTCCGTCGCCAAAATCCCTCACTCACTCACTTTCGCCTCATCCTGCCACCTTGTGAGCCCTTTCTCTCGCTGATCATCTTGCAAATCATCTACATCATACTTGTATGAAGTGCGCCTCAAAACCCTTTAAAATGCGGCCCAAACGCGACTTACGAAAATATTTAAATTTAAGGCAATTTTATTTTTTTTAAAATGTTTGCAATATTTTTCACGTACAATCAATTCGTTGACATTCATTTTTGAAATAAAAATTTAAATGATTTGAATTTGAGATTTCACGGAAAAAATCAATTTGTTAATAATATATTCCAAACAATAACTGCGTTTGAACTAAACTTGAAATTTTGGCACAGTCAATTAAAAGTAAAAAATTTGACACATTTCAGAACTTTGGATGCACATAAACCTGTGAGTTGCACAAAATATGCTGCATTAATTTTTGATTTAATTCAAGAGTTCGAAAGTAGGTATGAAGATTTTCTAAAAAATGAAGAGTTTGTCAACATATCTTTTACCCCATTTTCTCTAGAATTAAATAAATTACCTTCAAATGGAATGCATTGAACTGCTAAGTGACATTCAACAGAAATAAAAATTTGGAAATGTTTCTTTACTGAAGTTTTATGAAGATTATCAAAACCGCGTGATAAATATCCTAATTTTCACAAGCATGCTTTTTTGATGTCTTCACCTATATTTGAGAGCAATTATTTTCAAGAATGAATCACACACAAAAAACAAAAATAGGACAAAGATCTCTGACAAACATCTTGAAAATGCATTCAGAATTGCAACTCGTCCATTGAACCCGATATCGATTTGCTTGTTCTTCAAAAGCCAATTCATCTCTTTCAATAATTTGAAGTTTTTCCAACTTTATGAAATCCGAACTATATATATATATATATATATATATATATATATGTGTGTGTGTGTGTGCGTGTGTGCGTGTGTGTGTGTGTGTGCGTGTGTGTAAGGGGATAATTAAATTAGATTAAAAATTAAATTCCCTATCTAGCACTTAACTCAACTTTTTCATTTCATCTTCAAGTATCAAACTAATCACCCATTTATTTCTTCCAAACATATGGCCTAGCCAATAAACATGTCTAATTCCAGATCGTTAGATATAATAGCTTTATATGTCAGCATTAATAGCCCTATATGTCAGCATTAACTGTCAAGTACACTCATAAAATCCGAGATACTTATCACATCTGTGTTTTAAGTGCTAACTCACTTAAAACACACCGTTACGTGTTTTTCCTCCCTGCTCTCAGCGTCAGAACTTGTATAGATTTCATCAAATAAAGATCCTTTTTAAAACTAAGAATGATTCTGGCTCAAAAAACATGTCATATGTCAAAAAACACACACACACACACATATATATATATATATATATATGTGTGTGTGTGTGTGTGTGTGTGTGTGTGTGTGTGTGTGTGTGTGTGTGTGTGTGTGTGTGTGTGTGTGTGTGTGTGTGTGTGTGTGTGTGTGTGTGTGTGTGTGTGTGTGTGTGTGTGTGTGTGTGACGGGTGTCTAGGGGCAATGATAAAATTCTTAACGAAAGAAAGCATGAACCAAATTTAAAGAACAAATCAATTTATTAAAGTAAGAAAACAGATTATATTTATAGATTTAAATTGCTTACAAGAAAATAGATTAAAAGTTAATTCGGAAAGAGAACAGGATTCACCTGTAGAGATGGGGGCGTCAAACATTTCTAAATTTAAAGAAATGCCGTTTCTGAAGACCAAGAGGCATCGAGCTCACTCCGTCGTGTCCGGTGTGCGAGTGAAGGTAAGCAAGCAAAAAAAAAAAAAAAAACGATCCCGCGCTTAGGGATTATAAGCGCTCGACGTCATCGCTCGAATCCCTGATTGGGTATTGAGATGCCTCATGCGTCTGACGTCAGACGCTCCGAGTTCCTCGATTGGCCTCTAAATTCAATTCAGTTCGTTTGAGGCCACCATCTCCTACATATCTCTCTCTCGAAGTACACTGGAAATTAAAAATATTCTAATTATTCGAAATCGTAAAGAATACAGATTTCCTACAAGTTCGGCCATCCTGGAATCACTGACCCCAGTGATTTGACATAACGTCGAATAATTTGCTCTAGAACATTAAAAATCTAAGAAAATACAACACAACTCACGCAAACAAAAAACACCAATGACAATAGATAAAAATAAAAGAGAAGCACAGTACACAATGAATTAAAAACGTTCAATCTCTCATCCCGGTGAATAAAATTTCATTAAATCGGCGGAAGAAGAGGTTAATTTAGGACCTTCATGGTTACCTACTCTTTCTAAATTATACCTATCTCTAGGTTTAACTTCGATTACTTTGTATGGTCCTAAAAATTTAGGCCTTAATTTTAAACCTAATCCGAATTGTGTTCTCTGGATGGCCACTAAGTCTCCCTTCTGATACCTGGGTGCCCTCTTGCGTTTCCTATCGTAGGTTCTTTTATTTTCTGCTTGGATCTTCTGAATATTTCTTTTCGCATCTTGTCGTAGTTGGTTTCTCTGTTCCTGCAATTCTTCTACCATCTCTTCCATTAATAGGTTTCTCAGGTAAAGGTCTTCCTTATTTCTCATGGTAACACCAGTCAATAGTTCAAATGGAGACCATTTGGTACTTCGGTTGGAGGTGCTATTTAGAATTCTTTGAAGTCGGTCTACGAATTTGTACCATTTTGTAGGATCGTCGATTGACAACTTGGTCAAAACGGGGATTAGAGTTCGGTGGATTCTCTCCACTTGACCGTTCCCTCGGGGTACGCCGGTGGTGATCTGCAGATTTTGGATTTTCTCTTCGGTACAATAATCATCAAATCCTTTGGAGTTAAAAGGAGAACCCCTGTCTGTTATTATTCTTTTGGGATTGCCGAAAGTCTTTTGTTGTAGCTTTAATTTATCTAGTGCATCTTCTAGGGTGGTGGATTTTACGGGATAAAGCCAGGTAAACTTAGTAAAGGCATCAATTATTGTGAGGATATGTTGATATCTTTTGTTGGTAGACGGCAAAGGTCCAATAAAATCTACATGATAAGTGCTTAATGGCACGTCCTCTTTTGGAATAGGATTTAGAAATCCCTCCTTTTTCCCACACTTTTTGTTAGCTAGAATACAAGATACACAGTTAATGATCACGTTTTGTACTTGTTTGCTTAAATTAGGTATAAAAATTCTCGTTTTACAATTTCTTCTGTTTTAGCGGATGAGAAGTGCCCTTTCTCATGAGCTAACTTGATTAGCTCGGTTTGCATATCCCTTGGTGCAGCTATTAATTCGCGGCCATCTACGTATTTGTATAATATTTCATTTTTAATAAAAAAGTCCGTAGCATTATTTGTTCCTATTAGTGACTTTAAATTTTGAATATTTTCGTCTTCTTGTTGGGCTCTTTGTAGTCTTGCGGTGAGAGTATCGCTTGTAATTATGGTGACTGGGTACCTGCTCAGAGCGTCTACATGTTGCATTCTCTGGCCGGAACGATGTACAATCTCGTAGTCATACTCTTCTAACAGTAATGTCCATCTTGCTACACGAGTAACTAAATCTTTTTTGTCCATAGTCTTTTGAAAAGCTGAACAGTCCGTTATGATTTTAAAATGATTTCCCAGAAGGTAGGTGCGAAATTTCTTTAAAGCGTTGACAACAGCAAGAACTTCCAGTTCATAGCTACTATATTTTTCTTCTGCTGGAGTAGTTTTCTGCGACATATATTGACAGGATGTAATTTTTCCGTCTTCTGCTTCTTGGAGTAAAACGGCGCCATATCCTTGTTGACTCGCATCGGTATGTAATTCGGTAGTTCTTCCTTGCTGAAAAATGCTTAATACTGGACTTTCAGTCAACAATTTCTTAAGCTTTTCGAATGCTTCCATTTGGGGTTGCTCGAACATAAATGGGTTGTCTTTCCTTGTTAGGTCACTCAATGGTTTCGCTATTTGAGAGTACGCTGGAATAAATTTGCGAAAGTAACCGGTGAGTCCTAAAAAGCTCTGCACTTGTTTGACTGTTGTTGGTACCGGAAACTTCTTGACGGCTATTGTTTTTGCAATTGAAGGACGTATTGTCCCATTTTCGACGACGTGGCCCAAAAAATTCTACTTTTCTTCTTAGGAATTGACATTTTTTAAACTTCATTTCTAAGCCATACTTCGAGGCAACCTCTAATACTTCCCTTAGTTTTTCTAAACCTTCTTTCTCATCTTTAGCAGGAATCACCAAATCATCCATGTAAATTATTACAATGCCTTTCCGCGTGAGCTCTCTGAAGATACTATACACATATCTTTGAAATACGCTGGGGCTGGTGCTTAGACCGAAAGGTACTTTATTAAATTCAAATTGTCCATCTGGAACAACGAAGGAAGTGAGGTGCTTGCAATCTTCATTAACGTCAACATGGAAAAATCCATTTTTTAAATCTAACGTTGTGTACACTTTGGCTCCCTGTAGTCTATCTAATACATCCTCTATCAACGGCAATGGAAAACGATCCTTGACTAATTTCCGGTTCAGTCTTCTGTAATCTACACACAACCGGGTGGCACCATCTTTCTTCTTAACCAATACAATTGG
The DNA here is from genome assembly GCA_019973935.1 of Trichonephila clavipes. Taxonomy (NCBI): domain Eukaryota; kingdom Metazoa; phylum Arthropoda; class Arachnida; order Araneae; family Nephilidae; genus Trichonephila; species Trichonephila clavipes. The sequence continues at coordinate 467,386 of BMAU01002031.1, read as the reverse complement.
ACTCGCATATTCGGATGTGAGCTTGGTCTTACAATCCCTTGTTCTAACCATTCGTCGATTTGCTTGTTGACATCCCGATTCTCAGAAAATGATAAGCGGCGTGCGGGTTGGTAAACCGGTATGTCGTCTTTCAGGATAATTCTCATGGACACACACATTTGTCGTTTCGGTCTTCTTTGGCTCATAATTGGAGATTAATTCAAACAGTTCTCTTCGTATTTGTGGATTGGTAACATGTTGAACTACAATTTCGTCTTCCACTTCTGCTTCGTAAACTTGCATTTGCAGGAAACAATTTTTATCCTCATGTTTTCGGAACTGAACACTTTCTTTATAGAAGCAGACAGAGGCTTGCTCCAGTATATCTGAACCTATTACTGCTTGAAATTCCAAACTCGGCGTAGGTACGACATGCCACGTCAGAGAATATTCTTCTCCATCTAGTTCAATCTTTCTCTGGAACGACCCTTTTGTTTTGACTTCGTACTTCCCCAGTCCAATCAATACTGAAATGTCTTTCGAGAGTTTCGAAGGTTCGATGATTCCTTTGCTTACATCTTCTCGAATGAGTGAAACTGAACTGCCGCTGTCAATGAGAGCTTCAATAATCTTGTTCCCATGGTTATTTTTCTGGTCTTAATTCTTTCTCGAGAGATTCGTGAGTAGATTTGGATTGAGGAGTCTGTAGAGTTATTAATTTTCGAACATTTGGGGCGCTTCGTACAATCCACGGCATAATGACCTGGTCCTTTACAGTAGCTACAGGTTAGTCGTTTACTTTTCCCGGAGTAGGAGGTACCGTTCAATTGAAAATGTTTTCTCTCACGCCTATTACTTCCACCCTGGGGATATTCAGTTCTTTGAAAGTAAGTATCGCTTGATCCACTGGCTTCGTATCCTCCCTTGGCAAATGAATTGTAAAATTTCGGTCTTAATGTTCTTCGGACACTTTCATACTCTTCAAATTTTTCTGCTATCTCGGCCGGTGAGTTAATAGTAGACCATTCATCTAAAAAGTGCTCCCGAAGCTCGTACGGTGCACTCTTCTTTATTTGGTCGGCTATAATTAGTTCTCGCAGCTGGTCGAAAGTTTCTACATTTGAACCGGAAATCCATCCATCGAAGTATGTTTGTATTTCGTAGAAAAAATCTTGCCAAGTTCGTTCATTAGATTTTCGGTGAGAAATAAAGAGTTGACGAAGTTTCTCCGGGGATAACTTAAATCTTTTTAACAGTAACCCCTTAACGTGGTTGTAATCGTTGCATTTATCCGCTGGCTTTCTGGCAATCAAATGAGCAATGTCGATAGGAATCAGTCCTATAAGCTTCTGTACCCAATCCTTCTTCGGCAAGAATGTCAGTTCCGCATGTCGTTCAAATAATGTCAGGTTCACGCTAATATCGTCCTTCATATTAAACTTATGAAAAGTTTCGTGGATCACTTTCGGTGCTTGTACATTTTCAGGGTTATTCATAGTATTAGCATTCTTTTCAGCCTGTATTCGCAACTTCTCTAATTCATATTCTCGCTCTTCTCGTCGCAATTTCTCTTCATATTCTCGCTGTTCTCGTCGCAATTTCTCTTCTTCTGTACGTATGCGATCCTTCACAATGCTATCGATCATTACCTTGACATCATCTTCGATGTAATCTGTGCTTTTCACGATGAGATCCTTTAGCTTGGGTTTAGTCAAGCTCGCTTCGACGATCAACCCTAACTCTTCGGCGAGTTCTATTAGATGCTCCTTTTTCTTTGAGAGAAGAAATGCCATTTTTGCAACCAAAGATCAAGAGTGACGGCTCAGAGAACAAATTTAAAATTTTATATATAAACCAAGCCCAATTTTCCCCTAAATACTTAATCCGGATGCGAAACGTTTATACAATAACGCAGGAAAAAGCTCCCTTACTCAACCAAGAGGAGAGACAAAACGCAGATAAAATACAATTATAACAGGTATATGAATAAAATTCACAAATACTAAAAAATTCTAAAATCGACACTAAAAATATTAATACAACGAAATCGAAAAATTATGATAGTAATATCTCAATTTCTCGAAATGTAATCAATAAAAACACACTGGAAGAATCTATAGCAAAGCAGTATTCCCTAAAATTAATAATAACATATCATAAATTAAAAGTAAACCACAAAATATTCGTAAAAAGTATTTTAAAAAAATAGACAAAATATCTATTTCCCAGTTGCTAAAAATATTATCTAAAACAATGCACAATTTTCACAAATCATTCCTATTCGCAATCAAATCATTTAGTTAGCCACAACTACCGCTAATTAGACAACATACTCTTATTACAAAACACTTTTACGAAACGAAATTATGCGAGGAGAAAATAAAATATTCACGATTCCTAGTTATTAATCACATGAAAAAAGAATTTTAAAATGACATGAACAGACGATAGTTTCGTAAATTTCTGCAATCGTTATTTGATAAGAAAGTACCACACTGACCTGGCGATTCGTTGATTTTCGGTGATGACGCCCGAAAAGACAGAATGGATCACGACGAAATTCTTGAACGATGCAAGTTGATCTTCACTGTAATGGATGACGACGCACTTAGGATCATTGGCGGGAATTAACTGGCGATTCGCTGACCCTCGATGACGACGCTCGAAAAGACAAAATGGATCACGACGAAAATCTTGAACGATGCAAACTGATCCTCACTGGAATGGATGACGACGCACTTAGGATCGCTGGCAGGCCTTTTTCTAAAATAAACTGGCGATTCGCTGATTCTCGGCGACGACGCCCGGAAAAATAGAATGTATCACGACGAAATTCCTGAACGATGCAAATTGAATTTCACTGGAATTGTTGACGACGCACTCAGGATCGCTGGCGAACTCTTTCCGGTTGAATCCTAGGAGGACCCACTTTTGGTCGCCAAATTTTTTTGTCGCCAAATTTTGAGCGATAAAGGTTACAATATGGTAACCCTTCCATTTCGTCCAAAAATTTGGATTTTCAAATCACCTAAAAAATGGCAACCTAAAAAAAGTACAACGTTTTCGCCTTTTCCGAAAAAACGTCATTTTGACATTTGACTTCGTTTGAGAAAGTCTGCTCTCCACCGATTGTTGTTAAGAATGGCATGTGAAAGGAAATTAATTGAAAGTGAGGCTACGACAGGTTTCTTTGTGCTCCTGGGCACAAAGGGGAAGAAAGAGACATTAGAATGGTGTATGAAAGCTAATTTAATTGCTTCTCGTTATGAATGTCCGAGGTTTAAAAAAAATATGCGTTTGTAAGAACGAAAGGGAACGGTTGACGGCTACGAATGGCGTTGCCGCAACCAGTCGAAAGATAATCGCCACGACGTTGTTCGGAGTGTGAGAAAGGGCACTTGGTTTAGCGAAAGCAAACTTGCTATAATAATTATCTTGCGTTTGACCAGATATTGGTTTGGCAAGAGCATGAATGCGTTCGTGGTGAATGACTTGAAAGTTAATAAGAACATGTCACAAGTTGGTGGATGACAATTTTCATGAATTCCTCACATCCATCGCAAGGGTGTATCCACCAACGGAACATGACGAAATGCAAGCGTAAGGTAAGTGCCTTTTAAAATTTTTAAAATGATTGATTTCATGTATTTCTTCAATTTTATATTTGCGAAACGCCCCTTTCGTCCTTTTTTAAAAATGTAAATCATGTTGTACACACTGGTTTTAGAATGCTTTTTTAAAATGAATTTCATTGCTTTCTCCGTTTTTTTCTTTATATAATGATTAATTTAATGTATTTATTCATTTTCATCTTTGCGAAACGCCCATTTCATCCCCCGCTGACGCATGCGCTTCCCAAGAGTTTTTCGTCATTGACGCCTTTTTGAAAACCTTCAATTTGGCGCTTTTTGGCGAAAAATTTTTGGCGCCAAAAACAGCAGTGGGTCCTCCTAGGATTTTACCCTCTTTCCAAAGCAAACTTTAAAAAAATACATTAGAAAGGAAGTTGAAATTGACACCGACGGACGGGTGAGATCTCGACGTTTTGAAAAAAAAGAAAAGTCGCTGAAAGGTGAGCACGAGGAAAAAATAATGAATAAGGCTATTGCTATATATATATATAGGCAAATGCCTAATACGAAGAAACGAGTTTAACATCGCGGTCGAGCTCCCAATTTGTGGGACGGGTGTCTAGGGGCAATGATAAAATTCTTAACGAAAGAAAGCATGAACCAAATTTAAAGAACAAATCAATTTATTAAAGTAAGAAAACAGATTATATTTATAGATTTAAATTGCTTACAAGAAAATAGATTAAAAGTTAATTCGGAAAGAGAACAGGATTCACCTGTAGAGATGGGGGCGTCAAACATTTCTAGATTTAAAGAAATGCCGTTTCTGAAGGCCTAGAGGCATCGAGCTCACTCCGTCGTGTCCGGTGTGCGAGTGAAGGTAAGCAAAAAAAAAAAAAAAAAAAAAAAAAAAACGATCCCGCGCTTAGGGATTATAAGCGCTCGACATCATCGCTCGAATCCCTGATTGGGTATTGAGATGCCTCATGCGTCTGACGTCAGACGCTCCGAGTTCCTCGATTGGCCTCTAAATTCAATTCAGTTCGTTTGAGGCCACCATCTCCTACATATCTCTCTCTCGAAGTACACTGGAAATTAAAAATATTCTAATTATTCGAAATCGTAAATAATACAGATTTCCTACATATATATATATATATATAAATTAAACGAAACTTTTTCAAATTTAAAATAAATATGTACCTGTACAAAAATCTACCTAAATTTTAAAAAATATAATAAAATAGGTTAATTTATTTTAATAAAACTGCATAGAGTCGATTTTTATTTCAATTTATTGCATGTGTGACCAAGAAATTTTTTTTTTTTTTCAATGTTACCCTCAAACGGTCATAGTTTAGACACATGCATCAGTCTCTACACGGTGGGTTTCAACGGTACTAGGCTCGAACTCATGACACGCTGGCCACGAATCCGGGATCCCACCCACTAGACCAGGGGGGTGGCGAACCTTAATGGTTGAATGCGTCATTTTTTCTTTAAAAAATGTTTAATGAAGTATAGAATCAATTAATTTGACTTGGGATTTTTGGGAAAAATAATAAAATTAATTACTAACAACTTGCTACGAAAAAATACATTTTGCACACTGGCGTACCTAGCTTTGAAGGGGCCCAGTATCAAGATTCCTTCAAGGCCCTTTTTTTAGATATGGGAGCCCTGTTTGTGGACTTGTTACACATGTTGGGACCCTGTAGCTTGGGGCCCCCGTATCATTGATACGGCGGTAGCTACGCCCCTGATTTTGCACTGTATATTTGTAAATGTTTTAATTTTACGTGTAATTCAAATTAAAGTAACATTAGTGCGACTTTTGTTGTTGCAAGTTATATATAGATGACAAATAACTTGTAATAGGATTGTGTAAGATATTGTACTTTTAGTGGAACGCATACTGAATTGGAGTCATCTATAAAACGATTTCTAAGCGAGTCTTTAATGTTATTCATAACTGAAAATAATGATTCGCAGGTATAGGTAAATGAAAATGTGATTATAATACCATGAGTCCGCTTCTTCAAACCGTTAAATGTATCTGGAATCGAATATCATGTTTCTAAATTTTCATTACTGACATTTTTACTATTTGTCACACACACACTTCCAACTTTTTCCTTGTTTCAGAATAAATTTTTAAATCCATATTGTACTGCACAGGAAATCAATCAACTGCATTTCAAGTTCTTCAATTTCCAACCAGTCGAAATGGGACAAGTTAAGTTCATCAAATGAAGTCACATCAAGGGACATAATTAACTGAGCGTTTCCGATCATTATTTGAACAGAGAACATATCGCTGAAAATTCTTAATTAACCCTTTATCTACCGCATTATGATTTATTGCAGTTTTTTTCACGCAATACATTTTTTTGAATAACTACTTTAAAAATTAAGGGATATACATAAACAAAATACTCAACTTTGGGAAATTTAATTAGTTAGAGCTAATTAATTAATTAAAGATATTCAACTGTGAAATCAATTATAAACACTGTCCACTTAAAATAAATAGTCAGATCGTTTTCTAAGGTCTTTATTAAGATACAAAAAAAAAAGACACTTTTTGACATCAACTATTTTTGGGGAACAAAAATGACAATCATCATCAGCTGAAAACGCAATTTCTGCTATAAAACTATTCGTCTTCCCCGCTAAAATACTCATCATAGAACCCACATGCTGCCATATATCTCGGAAGAGTGGATTTAAAAGAATATTCCTGCTAAGTATCGTCAAAGTATTCGTAAAAATGGTTATTCTATGTAATTTTAAAGTGAGGTGTTGTGGCGGTTTGCTTTCTCAGTAATCCCTAAAGGGAAATATATGTGAACCTTCCCTAACCGATGGAAGGGGGGGATTCAGTCAGTCTGTAACCAACTTTGGCCGATAACAGAACCCCCGAAATCGATGGGTGTGCCTACCCACAAAATAGTAGTTTTCAATTTATATTTAATTGTTTGTGTGTCGTCATAATAAATATTTAAAATACCTGAAAACAAGGACTCGTATCTTGAATATGCAAAGAAAGACGCGACAGTGGAGCTGTTAAGTACCGTCGGTAGATAAAGGGTTAAAGAATCAATTAGGGAAATAGTTTTTTTGTATAACTCTTTTTCTCACGCATATCTAAATCTTTGCTATTTTTTTTTTTTTCATGTTGGGGAAGTACTTATAGCTTCTTGTAATAATATCGGTTATGAAAACATGCTGTTTAGCGTCCAAAGAGCGAATGAGATGCCTCCTGAGGTCTCTCATAGTAAACTAACTGTCTTATGTTGGACTAAAGTGCAAACCCCATATTTTGATTGGTGGTGTGCCCAAAATATTGTGTCGCGCGCCACTTTTTCGCCTTCCCTGCACTAGACTACCGTGGCCACCAGAGTTTTGCGTAGTATGTGTTAACCGGTTAAGTTAAATATCATTAAAATTTACAATAAATCTCCCAGTTTCTGAAATATATATTTTTTAAAATTTTCTAACATTCTCTGTTTTTATAATTGACACCATATTATAAAAAGTTAAATTCCAGCTTTTTAAAAATTTCTTCGAGCGTAGTGGATCATTTTTATACATCCATATTAATAAAGTGAACTTGAAATGTTGCAGTATCGCTCGAATTACATTTCCATTAATTCATCAAAACTTGTCACGCAGTTACTGAAAAAACAATGTTACTCGAATCCACCCAGGCATGACACAACACAACTCTTCAATAACTTATCACCACATTACCACAGATTTGTTAAATACCCTCCGGCCCCAAACGGTCCTTCCGCCAAAAAAGGCAGACGACCACGTTCCGTTGTTTCACCTGGGACCTCTTTATACTTTTTTTTTATTCCCCTATCTTGCTTTTTTCGTTTTATGTTCGCCTCCACCCTTGCGTCCCTCCCTCCCCACCCGCTACTTTGTGAATCGTCTGACGCTGCCATTCCCATCCCTTCTGCAAACGATAATCTGATGATCTCGGAGGTCATGGTCGCCGTTCTTTCTTTCCCTTTCTTTGTCCTCTATCCCTTCCCCCGAAGTTCAAGCAAAAGGGTGGAGAAAATTTCGCTCTTTGTGATGTTTGTTCTTTTTAGAAGAATAAACTTCTACGGAAAGGATTTTGGTCAGTCGGAAATTCTTATGAATGGACATTTTTTAATAGCTTTATAATGTAAATTTTTCGATATTGTAGAGCAGTGGTCTTCAAACTATGTTCCACCGAATGTTGGGGTTCCATAAGGTGTTACCCAGGGGCTCCACGAGTCACAATAAAAAGTCGAAACAATTATACATTTGAATGCAAAGTAGATTTTTATTCACTATGAAATTTGTATAACCACAAGTATATACCTAAAGCTGATCCCAGTCATTAAAAAACTGAAATTTTTTCTACACATAATAATTTAACTTTATAATGCATTTTTTTACTTTTATGTTAAGGCTGTTTTAGCCATATGAACAAGAGCGGGAACTTAACGCGGAACACATTTTCGGACAGAAAAAATGCCTCGATTTTTATAAAAAATTGTGGCATTGCAACTCATGCATTTGTTTATAATATAGTGTTTTTTACAATTTCAAAATATTTCAGGGGCTCAAAGTGTGACCGCCGCCAAGTGCCCACCCTTTGTAAAATCCAACTTGGAGCCTCAAAACCAGACTTCGCAGGGGGCCCAAATGTTCTCCGTTACACCACTGATTATCTAATAGATTATGAATATTCTATTGTTTACTATCCAGGATTCCACGAAATAACTTTATGCTCGTTAGTGCAATGTTTTGCAAAACTAATGAAAAATTAGTCTTGTTTCATTTTTTTTAAAACACTTTTAATGAAAGGGAACAACTATTATCGACAGACAAACAGATTCGACAGTTTCTAAATTTTAGGTTGCAAATTCTCTCTTGTAAAAAAAAACCGCACGATTTTTTTTTTCATTGCTATAAACATTCTAATGCCATTTAGAACATTATTTAAGGTATCCGACTACCCTAAAATCATTGTTTTTTTAAAAAATTGACAATTTTTTTTTCATGATTTTATTTTATAGGCCATCATATTAGCTTTATAAAAACACCAAGTTTTTTTATTTTCCATTCACTAGAACAAAAACTACAAGTGTTTTAGTAAAAGCAGATGCCATAACTTTAAAATGCACTTTACTCGAAATGTGTTTTTTTTTTTTTTTTTTTTTTTTTTTTTTTTGTCTCTTTCAAAAAGCTCAAACGGGGACAGAGATTGCTCAAAAAAATTTTTTAAATAATTTCCTGAAATTTTGTGTGTATGTTCTGAATAATAGTTGAAGTGTTTTAACCTTCGGATTTATCAATCACTATTTTATTACAAAATGTACAGCTCTTTATGTGAATATAGTCACTGTTTTTAACTAACAAAGGGAGGACACGACTAAGGAAATTCATTTCGGATCGAGACTTGGTGTAATAGTAGTAGAACACTCCCTTAGGGCAGTGCTTCTCAAACTTTCAATACTGGCGCCCCCCTTTTCAATCACAATTTTTATCGCGCCCCCTTATACATTAATAATGTACTGAATGTAATAATAATGCACTTTAACGCTAAAGCTACTATACGCGATCTTAATTATAAACCATACAAATTAATAGCATAAGTATTACAGTTTGTATACTACTTTTTTGCAAAATAAATAAATTAAGTAAGTAAGACAGTGCTTCTCAAACTTTCACTACTGGCGACCCAATTTTCAATCATAATTTTCATCGCCCCCGCCCTCAATAATAATATATTGAATGCAATAATAATGCACTTTGAGTATTAAATTTTGTATACGTTACTTTTATATAATATATATTTTAAGCAAATTACTTTTAAGTAATAATTATAATGTTATGTTATTTTTCCTTTCTCATTTTTTAAATTGGGACAGATTGCAAAAGGACATTTAATTAAAAATTTATTTCGTCCATCATGCATTTCTAAAAGTACAAATGTCATTAGAACAAGTAATATAAAAATAAATTTTAAGTCAATTTTCCTACTTATATATAGAGAGAGGCCAACAAAGAAAAACTTATTTTAGTTACACTTTCTATTAAATAGTTTCAATTAATACAAATATGTAATACATATGACAGAATCACAATGTTAAGCAACAAAAGAGAAAGCGATTTTCCTTGCAATTTTTCCTTTTCTTTTCTATGTATGGGGTATTGGAATATTCTTTTTTCGTTACTATTTATTCATTAATTAAATTTAATTAGTGTAAGAAAATAGTAAAGTAAAGAAGAAATCACACACATTCTTAGAAATTAGGCCATCTCGGATGGAATTCGAACTACCGTCCTTCAGATTAGAATCCCAGCGCGCTATCCATTGCGTTACAGGGGACAGCACGAAAAGTTTTCCTTTCTATAAATGCTTTTGGACTATAATTTTTGTTTGTTACTATTTATTCATTTTTTTAATTTAATTAATGAATTAAAATTTGAAAGAACTGTATTAACATGAAGTGTCACCCACTACAAGTTTTAAAAAATGTATTTAAACTTGAATGAATGAATAGAAAGTATTTTATCAACGATTGAAAATTTGAACAAGATATATATGAGAGAGTGAACTTATAGTAGAAATTGAAAAATAGTCTACTTTATGTTGCGCTCTCTCATATCCATCACAATCTGGCATTCTCGCGAGCGTCTGTGTGAGTCTGGCCAAACTATCGGACGTCTGCGCAAAACATGTAATAAATGCTGTACCTCGTACAATTCCAATCAGTCTTGGTCCATTCGATGCTTCTATAGCTACCAAATCTATCTTGAATGTACATTTTATAATTTGCGCGTTAGTTGTAATTCACACTATTAAGTATTACTGTAGAAAATTGGAACAAAAAAAATCATGGATAAATTTTTAAGTCGTAAGCGAACATTCGACGATAATAAAGCATCAACAAGTGCACAGACGAGCATAGTTCCGAAAATTAAATCAAGGAAATATTCTCAAGAATACTTGAATTTTGGATTTACCATTACTGAAGCAAATGGAGAAGAAAAGCCCCTGTGTGTTATTTGCTCAAAAATATTGGCAGCAGACAGTATGAAACCTAATAAACTTAAAAGACATTTCGAAACGCTTCATGGTGAGTACATTAACAAACCTCGAGAGTTCTTTGAATCAAAATTAAAATCATATGGAAAACAAAAAACATTTTTAAAAAAAAACTGTCAGTGAATGAAAAAGCTTTACTTACTTCTTACAAAGTATCATATAAAATAGCCAGATGTAAAAAACATCACACTATTGCCGAAGAGCTTATTTTGCCTGCAGCAATTGAGATTGTAGAAACTATGTTTGGAGACAATTTTGCCAAAGAGTTGCAGTCCATACCCCTATCAAATTATACTGTTTCCCGTCGAATTGATGATATCGCTGAAGATGTAGAGCAACAGCTTTTCGGTAAGTTGCGTAATAAATTGTTTTCAATTCAGCTTGACGAGGCAACAGATAGCAATAAAGATGCTCATTTCATTGCGTATGTTCGATTTTGGGATGGTATGTCAGCGGTAGAAGAACTACTTTTTTGTAAACCAATAAAACTTAAAGCAACAGCAATAGCATTATTTGATATTTTAAATAATTTTATAAACGAGGCAAATATAGAATGGAAAAATTGTGTCGGAATATGCACCGATGGAATATTTTAAAAGTATACAAGCACTTGTGAAACAAAAATCTCCACTGTGCATCTGGACACATTGTATGATCCACAGAGAAGCTCTGGCTTCAAAGAAATTAGTCCTGGCCTGAATATTGTGCTAATGACAGTTGTGACTGTAGTAAATTACATAAAAATGAGACCCCTAAAATCAAGAATCTTTTCTGGACTTTGCAAAGACATGGGCGCAGTGCATTCATCGTTGCTATTTTATTGTGAAGCAAGATGGTTATCACGCGGGAAATTTTTACAACGTGTTTATGAATTAAGAAATGAAATTACCATTTTTCTAGAAGAGGAAAACCTACCGGAAGCTGTGAGAAATTTCGAGATGGTTTATTTCTGATGAAGTTGAGCTACTTAGTCGATATATTTGAGAAATTAAATATATTGAATCTTCAACTTCAAGGATCAAATGTACATATGTTTGACAAGAGTGATAAAATTAATGCTTTTTGTAGAAAATTAGAATTATGCAGCCGAAATTTAAAGCAAAAAAACCTAGAAATGTTTGAAAATGCGGATAAATGTGTAAAAACTTACAAAACTGAAGAACAACATGTGGAAGTTGTTTATAAAACTATTGAATATCATTTAGCTATGTTAGCAAAAAATTAAAAAAAATATTTTTTTGCTGAGGACAACTTGATAGCAAGTTACGAATGGGTGAAAGATCCATTTCAAAATACCCCAGAAGGGCTCTCCACTACCGAGGAAGAAAGTTTCATAGATTTCACATCTAGTGGCGAAATTAAAAGACAATTTTGTAATAAAACTCTCTTTCAATTTTGGGGAGAAGTAGATGATGAATTTTCTGAACTGAAAACAAAAGCATTTCGTATACTTTTACCGTTTTCAACATCGTACCTTTGTGAAACCGGATTTTCTGCGGTGGCTGCTTTGAAGACAAAATATAGATCTCAGCTAAATATAGAAAAAGAACTCAGAGTGTCAATTTCTAATATTAAGCCTTCATTTGAAAACCTTTGCTCTGCAAGACAAGCCCATGGAAGTCACTAATAATAATTAAACTTGCTCTTAAATTAGTATTAATAAATTAGTTATAAAATGCATTGTGCAGTACTGATACATTTATAAGTACACTGGCTGAAGTACCCGTTCTGCGATTATTTTTTTAAAAAATAATACATTATTCTTGATATAATAGCTTAATTGTAAGAAGAGTAAAACCAAGTGCACAGCAATGCATACAAAAATATAAATCGATTTTTTAAATGAATGCTCCTATTATAAATAGTTTAAAACGAACTGTAATTTTAAGCCTCACAGAGTTAGCATTTAGAATTAATATTAAATAAGGAAAACGAATGAAAAATTCCAATGAAGAATAATTGTGTTATTTTTAATATTTAAAGCGAGAAACCTTCAAAATGTTTTAACCCGGAAGCAGGCGCCCACTCCACACTATCGTTAATGGTCGCGCGATCACTTCACCAAGTCACCCCAATCCTTTTTTTTTTTTTATAATTATTTTTTTCTGTGCTCGATAAAAATCACAATTGCAGTGAATAATTTAACTAAGAGAAAATATACTTACCTACTTTAAAGGACTTTTTAATTTTTCTTTGATGATTTGAGAAAAAAATCCAATAAAACTAAAGAAACCGTTCCAAATGTGCGTGACCTTAATAAAGAACATAAATCACAGACACTTTTCACTAACAATACAAGAACGTTATTTGCAATCAAAACTGTCATATTTTGCTCACGTTATTGTAATTTTTCTATTCTTTGATGATCTACAAATAGCATGTGTAACCTTTTCTTACTTGTGTCTTTTTGACAAGGCGAAGTGTTACATTTTTATGGCTTCTTAGTTTTCTTGATATCTTAATTTTCTTGATAGAGTTCTTTAGGCAGCATTTGAAAATTTCAATTCAACTCAAACGTTTCATGTCTATCGCTTTTCTCATATTTACTTTCGCTATCACGATTAATATGCATTATTTCATCAGGTTCTTCAATTGCTTGATCAGTTTCATCTTCCTTCAATAGAGAGATCACAGATGCCCATTTTTTTTATATTCTGCTCATTTACATTTATAAACCATAATAAGTTGTACAACACAGCAATTAAAACCACAAAGTTAATCGTATGGGAAAGTATAGCATATTCATAGAAAATATTTCTGAACAAAAGTGGTCGTGAAGGGAACTCGATCAAAACAAGTACCTTGATTGTAAAAAACCGTTTGCCACTCTCAAAAAAGAGGCATAAATGTGAGAAATTCATTTTAGTTTCCATTAAGACTGTCATATCGGAGGATACTGTCAAGAAACTGTTAACGAATAAACAGTGTTACCAGAATTTGGAGTGATTCAGCGCCTCATGCGACCGCTCCCATGAAAAAAATGTATTCGATACAAAAACATCGATGTCAGTTATAAAAAAATAATTGTGTAAAACGTTTTTTATAATGCAATTTCAGATTACTCATAAAATACATCTTGGCCAACTAATCCTTCAAAGTGCTCAATATGCTTATCCATACACCATAAAACTCATTTACATGGGGGGGAAAAGCAACAGAAAAATATTATTTACAACTTTCCCAAAAGAAAAGTAGACAGAGTTAAGCATACCAGTAAGTTTGAAGGTCAAAGAGATGATAATCAAAAGTACTATTCTAGAGGTTACAAGAAACGTAATAAAAAAATCTCTCATCGCGGGATTACAGCAAAGCAAACAAAATATCTTTTTTTATTTGGTTTTGGGATCAAAGATAGCTAATGAGCGTTTGAAGTGGAATCTTTTGAAAGTGGAAAACTAGATGATATATATAATTTATATATCAGTGTAAATGTGTATTTTTTATTTTGTCAGAAAGCATTTTGTTTTGCTTCATTCCAAAAAATAATTTTTTAAGCCTTTTATATTTTCAAGATGCTCGCGCCCCCCTCGAAGGGTTATCGCGCCCCCCGGGGCGCCCCACAGTTTGAGAAGCACTGCCTTAGGGTGTTCACCCCTCAATGTAATTGCGCCGAATGGCCAGTCAATTCGGAGAAATTAGCCTTCGAAATTTATGCTCAGCTTTTATACAATTAAATTTTAATTTCCCGCAACGAATTCGTAGGCTGATCGGTAAATCGTCTGCTTACTATGCACGAGGTCAGGGTTTGAATCCACGCGATCAACTTTTTTTCTTCAGTTCATTTAATTATTTTTTCAATTAGATAAATTTATTTATGAAAGGTTTTTTAAATATTAAATATTTTATGTGATTATTTTGCATTTTATAAAGTAAAAAAAATTTAAAAAATTTATAACTTAAATCATTTATTAGTAAAATTATTTAAAATTATTATTAATTAAAAATATTTAAAATTATTATTAATAAAAATTATTACTACTTAAAATTAGTAAACTAATTATTACTTATTAAAATTAATTAATTAGTTACTATTTATTAAAATTAATTATCATTTAGCATTAGTGTTAATAAGAGTAGTAGTATTATTTGTATTATTAATTTATTATTAAAATTATTATTAATTTATTGTTTAAGTTATTATTAATTTATTATTAAGCTTATTAATTTATTATTAAAATTATTGTTTATTATTAAAACTATGGTTTATTATTAAAATTATTATTAATTTATTATCAAAATTATTTAAATAAATTTATTACAATCATTTAAATAAACTTTTTGAAATCAAATAAATTTATTTGAAACGAACTTATTAAATATTTTATAAAATTATATAAAATAATTAAATTAATAATATATAAAAAGAAGACATATTTTTTATTATATTTATTATAAAATAATTAATTTAATAATAATAATATATTTTATAAATTATTTCATATAATATTTTATTTATAGTATACTAGCTGGTATACCCGTTCTTCGCACGGGTGAACTGAAAAATTAAGCAACACTACGCTACCAACATTGTTACCATCACGTTACAACCATTTAAAGTGCAGCAGATTTCATATTACTCCCCACACAGAGTCTTTGGAGTAATGAGAACTTTAGAGCAGCGTTTCTGAAACTGTGGGGCGCCCCCTAAGAGGACGTGATAACGCAACCAGGGAACCGAGCATATTGTGAAATCGAAAACAAGACTATTTGAACAAATTATTAATTTATTGAAAGCAAGCAAATAAAACATATTTTGACATAATAATAAAAAAGACACATTTTTTTACGCTGATATAATACACTTATAAATTTCTCAGCACTGCGCAATATATTTTATAACTAATTTAACAATGCTAAGTTAAGCACCACTTCAATAATTACCAGTTACCATGGGCTTGTCATATATAAAATTATATGCAAAAATTAACACTTCTCTTGATAACTTGTATGGTTTGTAATTAATCCCTTAAATTAAAAATTACGCGATTCGCTTCTCAATGCCACCGTTTAACACGTAGGAGAGCGTATGGGGTGTATTAGGGGGAGAGAGAAAGAATAAATAAGCAAATCCTCTAAAATAAGTAAATCCGTCGCAAACAGTGTAAAGGTCCTTTTTTTTGCATTCCAAACCTTCGGAATAATTTTATGGATAGCAGTGCACATAAAAGGTCGTACTTCAGAAAGACTTATATATGCGTCCATGGCAGTTAACGCACTGACTGAGCGAGTCTTTTATGTACGCCGATGGCATGCGCACAAGTCGTATTGCAGGTTTAGTGTCAAAGTACATTATTATTGAACTCAGTTACAGTTATAATTTTTTTGTGGGATAAGAAGCGACAAAGGCTGTAATCTCACTATTCAACTCAATACATTGTTATTATAAGGAGGGGGGGGCGATGAAAATTATGATCGAATATTGGGGGAGGCGGAAAATACTGAAGGTTTGACAAGCACTGACTTAGAGCAGCGTTTCTCAAACTGTGGGGCATCCCCTAGGGGGGGGCGTGATAACCCTACAAGGGGGCGCGAACATATTGGAAAGTAGAAAACAAAAGATTGTTCAAAAAATTATTAATGTACTAAAAGCAAACAAATAAAAAATGAAACACACATTTACACTTATAAATATATCAGTACCACGCAATGAATTTTATGATCATTTTAAAGATACCACGTTAAGAACAAGTTTAATAATTATCAGTTTCTCCATAGGCTTGTTATACATAAAATTAAAGACAAAAATTAACACTTATCTTGATAATTTATAGGGTTTATAATTACTCATTTGAATTCCGGTTAAAAATTCCGTGATTCGCTCCCCAATCCAACCGTTTAACACGTGACCGAGCGCATCTGGTGTATTGGGAAGGGGGAGGTTAAAGGAATAAAGAAACAAACAATCTGAAACAAGTAAATCCTTCGCAAAGACCATCAAACTCCTTTTATTGCATTCCAAAGCCTTCGGAATAATTTTATAGACAACAGTGCGCAGAAAATATCGTACTTCGGAAAGACGTATATATACGTCCGGGGCAATTAAGACACTGGCTGAGTGAGACGTTTATATACGCCGGTGGCACTAAAGATGTAAAAGTCGAACTGTAGGCTTAGCTTCAAAATGTAGTATTCTTGAATTAAGTGTATCCTTATTCTACGGGGGCGATGAAAATAATGATTGAATATTGGGTCGCGAGTATGGAAAGTTTGAGAAGCTCTGCCCTTGAGAGAGAATGCAACTTCACCAACGTAGAGGCTTTCAAGAGGGACCGAGACCAAATAACTTGTACCGAATCCTTTCATTTATCAGCAGCAATGGATGAAGACGCTATCAGAGCTAGCGTCTAACTCTCTACAGTGACGTTTTGCGAAGTGAGATGTTCCATAATTGCTATTATTTCGAAGATGGTTTTGGGTTTGATTGATTTAAGGTTTGAAATTTAATTACGTAAATTTTAAACGTGAGTGGCTAGGGAGGGAGTGAATATTAACGTCGCACTATTCAGCTGCTCCAGGGTTTTTTTTTAAGACGGACCTCGTTATTTTTAACCATGATCAAGTGACGAGGACAACACCTGAGCTGGCACCACCCTCTTCTAACTTCCACAGCATGCCAACGGAAGGACGTTTGAGTTTCGACAGATTTAACGTGCATCGCCTTAGACGCGGCGGGTCTTCAGCGGTACTAGACTCGAACTCATGACAGGCCGGCCACGAGTCCATTACCTTGACCAATAAGCAATCGGTGCCCCGAGTAGCTGTGGAAGCCAAGTAGTCATGGTCATGAACTCGCAGTCGAGTCGTGAGTTCGTGTCATGTGCTACTGAAACTCTGTCGTGTAAAAGGGATGTTAAATTTGTCGCAGCTCACACACACACACACACAAATTCTTCACGTTAGCGTGGTGTAGAAATTTGGAGACTACGGTGTCGTCCTCGTCTGGTGATTTAAAATTATGAGGCCTGGCGCCAATAACGTTAACATTATTTTATTGCGCAGCGTTAATAGAAATCACCTTACGCAACTTGAAGTGACCGCGGTAGCCGAGCGGTATAGGTATCGGATCGTAGCTTGCCTTGTCACGAGTTCGAGCCCAGTACCACTTAAGACCCGCCGCGTAAAGAACCGATGCACGTTAAATCTGTCGAGAGCTGAAACGTCCTCCCGTTGGTGTGGTGTGGTAGTTAGGAGAGGAGGGGTGCCAGCTCATGTGTCGTCCACGTCACTTGACCATGGTTCAAAATGACGTGATCCGTCGCCAAAAGCCCCCATGTAGCTGAACAGTGCGACGTTAATATTCAATCAATCAATCAATCAACCAATACGCAACTTGAATGTCCACGGTATAGGAATAGCCTTGATCGCAAACTCGCGTGTCCGCTGTTTGCCAAATCATGGATTCAAATCCTGGTGCTACTGAAGACCCCCCGTGTCTAGTTGCTTAGGGGTGTTTAATCTGTCGAGGCTCAAAGCCCTTGGATAGGGCATGATCTGGAAATTTGAAGAGTGGGGTGGGGCAGCTCAGTTCAGAAATACAAAGTTCTTTCCCTATTGCCTTCATGTTATACTGGTACGATTTTGGTTTTTTTTAGTTATATGGTTCATAGTTGGTATCTGATCCTTCTAATTTCCGCAGTCTGTTTGGGGGGGGGGGAGGGAGAGAGAATTGTTGTGAAGTCATCTTCACAAACTACCTGGAGAAGGTTCAAACCATCCCTTGTGTGTGTTGCTGCACAATGCTGAACAACTTTCTTTATGCTCTGATCATATGGCGCGGTGCGGTATGACTACTAAAGATGTGTGTCGATCTTCCTGACAACAATGCATCTGCTCTCTCTCACCTGGAGGTGCGGCCGAGAATTCAAAGCGATGTGATTTTTCCACAACCATCCTATTCTCATGATCTTGCACCAAACGACTTTTCCTTATTCATAGAACTTGGAGAAAATCATTCCAAGGTCGGAGATTTGACAGTACAAATGAAGTCAATGAAGAGGTTGTATATAGGTTTTCGACACATCTGCTCAATTCTACAAAAACGGCATCCGAAATCTCAAGAAATACTGGAAGAAATGTATAACTCTGAGAAATCTTAAGACAACAGCAAAAATTACGTTTATATTTTGATTTTTTTAAATAATTAAAACTGCGATATCCCATCCCCTCATGTATATAGATGTTATTTTTCAGTAATCATACTGTAAATTGCAATTTATTTATAAATATACTGAAGATCCATCGTGTAGAGAGGCTGATGCATGTTAAATCTGCCAAGGCTCGAAGTCCTCCCATTGGTGTAGGAGTTAGGAGTGGCGACTAAAATGTCCTTGTCACTTCACCACGGTTCAAAATTATGAGCCCCATCGCCAATAACCCAAGTGTTAGTTTATATATAAGTGCGACGTTATATACACTCAGGAACATTGAAAATAGCGACCCAAGTAGCCAGGTAGCGAAAATAGCCAGGTAAACGTGCTGGAACACATTTCTCACAGTTAAGCGAGTTTGAGAGAGGCCTGATCATCGGGATGAAAACTGCAGACTGGTCGACGCGCCGTGTTGCTGGCCAGGTGGATCGTTCGGAGTGTGCCGTTAGAAATTGTTGGGAGCAGTGGACACGAGAAGGTACCCACGCGCGGAAAACCGGGTCTGGAGCGACCAGGAAGACCACGAGGAGAGAGGATCGAAGGATCGTGCTGCAAGCACTTGTGGACCCCACAGTGACTCGTTCAACAATAGGAGCAGGCGTAGGTGTAGCAATTGTTCCACAAACAATTTCCAGACACCTTGCAGAAACAAATCTTAAATCCAAGCGCCCTTTCCGTGCACTCCCTTTAACACCGGAACATCGGCAACTGCGTCTACAGTGGTGCCAAGCCAGATCAATGTGGAATGTCACAGATTGGCAAAAGGTTGTGTTTAGTGACGAATTCCGGTTTGTTTGGGGGACAGAAGATAACCGTGTACGAGTGTGGAGGCGCCCCTGGTGAACGGTACAATTCCCCCCCACTGTTCTACGTCACACTGCCCGCACAGCTGGTGTAATGGTCTGGGGGGATCACAGCCTATGATAGCCGGTCCACTTTAATTGTGATGCGTGGAACCTTAACGGGCCAACGTACGTTGATGATATTCTTCGACCCCATGTAGGACCTTTCCTAAATGGTCTCCCAGGGGCAATTTTCCAGCAAGATAATGCTCGTCCGCATACAGCAAGAGTAGCTCTAGACTTCCTACGTCATTTTTAGACTTTTCCATGGTCGGCCCTCTCCCCCGATTTGTCCCTTGTAGAGCACGTGTAGGATCACCTAAAACGGCAGATGCCATCGTGTCACTCTGTACATGATTTAGAGTTGGCTGTTCAAGATTTGTGGGCCCATCTGCCTCAGGACAACATAAGGTGTCTAATCAACTCAATGCCGGACCGTGTGGTGGCATGTGTTGCAGCTGGAAGTGGTCCAACGCGCTATTGAAGTTGCCCAGTAATTGTGTCGTTGCACACCCGTTTAATTGTCTTGTTTTTGAGACCAAGTGAATCTCTCATCTGGATCATTAAGTGTATTAAATTTCATTTCAATCCGATGCTTTCTTCTTGGGTCGCTATTTTCAATGTTCCTGAGTGTACAATAAACATTCGTTTTCTCTTTCCTCGTCTGCCATAAATTTAATTTAAAGCTAAACAATGAATAGAAGTATAACAAGACAACATAGATCAAAGATAAATACCCATGGTAGTATAACAGCAAAAACTTGGTCATATATATATATATATATATATATATATATATATATATATATATACATGTGGAAGCAAATTTTACATAATACATACCTAATGTATAAGTAGAGCAGCGTTTCTGAAAGTGTGAGGCGCGCTCCCCTGGGGGGGGCGCGTCGATCCTACAAGGAGGGCGCGGACATATCGAAAATTTCAAGATTTTTTTTTAAAAAATAACCGGAAAGAGAAGTAAAACAAAATACTTTCTTCCATAATAAAAAAAAATACACAACAATACTGATATAATTTATGTTTACCATCTGGCGTTTTTCCGTCATCAAATAGCTATCTTTGATCCCAAAACCAAATTAAAGAAGAAAAAAAACATTTTGTTTGATTTGCTGTATTTCCTCAATGAGAGATTTTTGTTATTATGTTTTAACATAAAATATTACTCGTTAAAAGTAAAACGAAACCCAGACCCTGAGAAAAATTCTAAGATAAATAATTCATCACTGTAAATATTATTGAAATACTACTGTACATTAGTTGTAGAAAAAGAAAAGGAAGGCATGATTCACTTTTCAGCCAGGCTGCATAATACATTTGTTAATCATTTGACTGACCTTCAAACTTACTGGTATGGTTATTTAGATCATACGTATTTTTTTCTTAATACACTTTTAAACCGAGAGCGGTGGCGCGGGACATCTGTGATCTCTATTGAAGGAAGTTGAAACTGATCAAGCAAAAGAAAAACCTGCTGAAAGAATACATATTATTCACGATTGAGAAGTGCCATGAACATGAAACGAAAGGAAAATTTTCAAATGCTTCCTAAAGAACTCCATCAACCTAAAATATGAAGCCATAAGTGTACCAGAAGGTTCAGTTCGTCTTGTCAAAAAGACACAAGAAAGAAAAAGTTCAACTTGCTATTGATTACCAAAGGTGTCGCGAGTTCGAGCCCAGTACCACTAAAGACCCGCCGTGAAGGGGTGATATGCACGTTAAATCTGTCAAGAGCTCAAACGTCCTCTTGTTGGAGTGGTGTGGTAGTTAAAAGAGGCCAGCTCAAGTATCGTCCTCGTCACTTAACCATGGTTCAAAATTATACGAGATCCGTCTCCAAAAGCCCTCGTGTACCTGAACACAGTGCGACGTTAATATTCACTCACTCGATTATGAAAGCTCATTAAAACTACAACTTGGAACAAAATATGACAGCTTTGTCAGCAAATAACATTTCTGTAATATTAATGAAAAGTGTCTCGGATTTGCGTTCTTTATTAAGGCCTTGCACTTTTGAATCATTTTAGTTCAGTGTTTTATTCGATTTTTTCTCAAATCATGAAAGAAAAATTGAACAGTCATTGAAAGCCGGTAAGTATACTTTCTCTTAATTAAATTATTCACTGGAATTCCGATTTTTATCTCGTGTACGGTAAAAATAATTATAAACAAATGATTGGGTGACTGAGTCCCCCCCTCACTACTATTAACGTTAGTATCGAGTGCGCGCCTGCTCCCGGTTCAAATCATTTTGAAGTCTTCTTGCTTTAAATATTAAAAAGTAGCACAATTATTCTTTATCGTAATTTTATATTCTTTTTCATTATTTAACATTAATTCTAAATGCTAATTCTGTGAGGTTTAAAATTACAGTTCTTTTAAACAGTTATTCACAATTATAGCATTTATCTAAAAAAAATCATTTTACATTTTTGTATACAATGTCGTGAACGCAGTTTTACTCTCCTTACAGTTCAGCTATTATATAAATAATAATGTTTTATTTTTTTAAAAAATGAAGTGCTAAGAGAGAGAGAGAGAGAGCTGGTGTTTCAGCCAGTATGCGTTTAATGTATCAGTACTGAAGAAGGTATTTTATAAATAATTTATTAATGCTAAATTAAGAACAAGTTTGATAATTATTAGGGACTTTCATGGGCTTGTCTTGTAGAGCAAAGTTTTTCAAAGGAAGGTTTAATATCAGAAATTGACACTCTGAGTTATTTTTCTATATTTAGCTGAGATCTATATTTTGTCTTCAAAGCAGCCATCGCAGAAAATCCGGTTTAACAAAGGTAGGATGTTGAAAATGGTAATAGTATACGAAGTACTTTTGTTCTCAGTACAGAGAATTCATCATCCACCTCTACCCAAAATTCAAATAGCGATTTATTACAAAATTGCCTTTTAAGTTTTCACTGGATGTGAAATGTATGAAGATTTCTTCGGAAGTTGAGAGCCCTTCTGGAGTATCTTGAAATAGATCCCTAATCCACTCGTAACTTGCTACCAAGTTGTCCTCATCCAGAAAATACTTTTTAAAATTCTTTGCCAACATAGCTAAATGATTTTACATGGTTTTAGAAACAACTTTCACATGTTGTTCTTCAGATTTGTATGTTTTGACACATAACGGGCTGTGGCTTTTTTCTCCATCATTTACTTCAGTAGCTGTAAATCCAAAATTTAAGTATTTTTGAGAATATTTATTGCCCTGATTTAATTTTCTGAACCATGCTCGTCTGTGTACTTGTTGATCATTTATTATCGTCGAATGTTTGCTTACGATTTAAAAATGTATGTATGATTTTGTTTTATAATCTACTGCCGTAAATACTTAATTACCGTGAATTACAATTAACGTGTAAATTTAAAAAATGTACATTTACACACAAGCTAGATTCTGTAGCTATAGAACTATCGAGTCGACCAAAACTGACTGGAATTGTACGAGGTTTTACATGTTTTGCGCAGACGTCCAATAGATTGCCCCGACTCACGCAAACGTACCAGATAATGCCAAATGTGATGGATATGATAGAGAGCAACATAGACTAGACTATTTTTCTAATGACATCTATACTTTGAGAAACGAATGCTGAAGGAGAAATAAATCTTTAATTAAAAATATCGTTTTGCGATCTGTTCCAATTTAAAAATTAGAGAAAGAAAAATAACATAATAATAAGTAAGTAATATACACTGGTGTGCAAAAATTAAGGACGAGACGGTTTTTTCAATATAACTTTGTTCAAAAGCTTTCCAAATCATCACATTTAATACCGTAAGATCCCCAATACGTAAGGACATGTGTAATGTAAGCAACACTTACTAAAAGAGAAATCAGAGGGATAAAAAGAAGCTTGATTGAAAAAGTAGCATGGAGCGCAATGCGACTGAAGACCGAAACATCCCTGTGATGGGTGACCAGCAAGAAACATCCGGTCTTTAGTAGGGGATATGATCTCCCCTGACTGCTAGGCAGGTTTCACAGCGTATGCCCATGCTGAGAATGAGGGTGTCAATGAGTTGTTGAGGCATTGCTGCCCATTCGTCTTGCAGCGCCAATCGAAGCTCCCGAATCGTTACTGGTGATAAGGTACGAGCTGCCAAGCGTCTGCCTAGAAAATCCCATACATGCTCGATGGGATTGAGATCCGGAGATCGTGCCGGCCAATCCATACGTTCAATATCCTCACTCTCTAAGAGCTGTTCGGCAGCTACTGTGTGATGACATGGTGCATTGTCGTCCATGAAAAGGAACTGCAGACCCATAGCGCCTCTAAAAAGACGCACATATGGAAAAAAGAATCTCGGTACAATAACGGGTCCCGTTGACTGAACCTGCGTCGAAGATGTGAAGGTCTGTACGACTATCAAGCATGATGCCTCCCCAAACGAGAACACCGCGACCTCCATACCTGTCCCTTTCAAGGATGTTCGAGGGATGATTGCGGCTTCCCCGCTCTCTCCAGATGAGTATGCGATGAGAATCGCTACTCAAACTGAATCTGCTCTCATCTCTAAAGAGTACTCGTCCCCATTCATTGTCTCTCCAATTCCGGTGTTCCCGGCACCACAGAGAACGCCTTCTCCGATGGGCAGGCGTTAAAGGTACACACCGTACAGGGCGTCGTACAAACAGACCACCACCGTGCAGTCTTCTGGCCACGGTAAAACGCGATATCGGTCGTCCAGTCGCCTGTGTTGTGTGTCTAGCGATTTCTCCCACCTGTTTCTTCTGGCCTGTAAGACAATGTACCGGTCATCTGCGGGTGTGGTTCCTCGTGGACGACCACTACTGAACCCCCGGATAGCTGTTCCTGTAGTTTGAAATTGTCTCCAAAGTCATGAAACGATGCTGTGAGCAATTCCGAACTCTGCAGCCACACTTGTCACACTGTGGCCTTCCTCCAACTTCCCAATGATTCGACCTCGGGTAAAAGCATCCAGATGTCGTCTAACAGATTGATTATTCGCCATTTCTCGCTGAGGCAGCAACTCGGTGTGATTTTAACTGCTATACGGCGTGCAATTTCTTTGCCAGAAATACTGATCTTACACCGACAACATGCTTTATACTCCTCAGACACTCCCCCATTACGTCTACCTGCATATCTGCTACCGTACATCACCTTACTTAATCTCCTGATTGGTCTTTCTGTCCGCTCTGCCTCTTCGTTCAGCTGATATGCTAATTTTTCGACTTCGTCCTAAATTTTTGCACACCAGTGTATATTTTAAGTTATTTTCTTAAAATATATATTACTTAAAAGTTACATATACAAAATGCAATATACTTAACGTATTAATTGTACGGTTTATAATTAAGATCGTGTATTGTAACTTTAGCGTCTCTCTCAAAGTGCATTTTTATTGCAGTAAATACATTATTGTTGTACAGGGGGCGACAAAAATTATGATTGAAAATTGTGGGTCGCCAGTATTGAAAGGTTGAGAAACACTGAAGTAGAGCAATATATTTATTAAAAAATAAATTTGTGTGTGTGTGTGTGACTACATATTTTGAATTTTACAGCTGACAATTTAAAAGGAAAAAGATTAG
The DNA here is from genome assembly GCA_019973935.1 of Trichonephila clavipes. Lineage (NCBI taxonomy): Eukaryota > Metazoa > Arthropoda > Arachnida > Araneae > Nephilidae > Trichonephila > Trichonephila clavipes. Next base: position 442,163 of record BMAU01002031.1, on the reverse strand, counting down.
TTTTCCCCCCACTCTATAATTCTTATAAAATTCAAGGGAAAAATTCGAACTGTTTAAATTTGTTTTATTTAAATATATAGAGGTCAATTGCGAAAATCTTGAAATGGATTTAGAAATACAATTTTAAAAAGAATAAATTTAGCCAACTTATAACTTAAGACCCACTAGATGGCGCCACGTTTCCTTTAAACATGATTTCGTGAAGAGCCAGCGTAACTGTCCATCTGAACGGAAGAAGGCGGATTTTGTGTAAGCCAGATGATAAATATCAACAGCTGAAAAACGCTCTTTGATTTTTTTTTTTGCACCTTCACTGCAATTTAATTTTACAGTCGAACCACCATATATATAACCTCTATTTTAAGAGTTTTTTTCCAGGAACCAAGAACATTTTACTATTTTCTTTGTAAAATAACCTCCAAATAGCTTGGTACATTTTCTTTTTAACGAACTTTTTTTTCCTTTTGAATTTGATTTATTTTTCTCCCAATTTTAAAAATATTTCTGGAAATCTGTCAAATTATTCTCTTTTAGCACATTTTAAGTGGTTATAAAATAATGCACGTTTAAAATTACTCATAGTCTTACAATTAGAAAATGTTAAAAAATTACTTATTTTTATTTAAAAATTTTTTAATGTTTAAAATACAATGCACTTCTGGATGGGTTTTTTTTTCTTACAGATTTCATTTTTGATGAGCAAGATATATAAAATCAATAGATATTAATTTTTGAAAAAAAGTGTGAATAATTACTTTTTTTAAATAATATATGGTGTTTATGAATTTAAAAGTTGTTTTATGTGGTATTAAAAGATTAATCTCTCTATTTAATGAATTTTCCACAAAAAACTTTTTGGGGGGATTTAGCAGCTTCATTAGAGGTATGACTGTATATTTTTGTAATATATATTATAAAGTAGGGGAATTTTCTTCAGCACTTTTTTTCCTGATACGATTTATTAAAATAATAAGGACATACATCTATACCAATTAGTTAAAAAAACTATACTTTTAATATATGATGATTCAAATCTCCACCATTTCACAATGCACTGCAGTTGTCAAAATAATAAACATTTATTATAATTGTCCGTATTTAAGTCATTGAAATGTAGAGCACCCTGCAAGATTTTTCGTGCTTCTCATCACTTAACTGATATCAGTGCTATAAGGCCAAAGAGACAAACTTTTCATTATTTTGCAATGATTTCTCTCATTATTACACCTAATTTGAAAATTTGCTCGGATGTTTCCGAATTAGGGGTGAAACATGTAGAAAGTAATATTAAAATATCAAAAAGAAATTGGATAGGTATATTTTTCTATACATCAGTTAATAGCATAACTGAAATTAATCTCAAAATGGAGTAGTCAAGTATTTATTCTTCTGAATACTTATGCAGGTTTGAAAGGGAAAATAATTACCAATTATTTATTTTTAAACTAGCAATATAAACTATGAAGAAAAGTTTATTTCAATTTTAGAATATTAATATTTGAACTAGCCATTTTACATACAGTTGAATTTTTTTTACCAATTATATTCAATTTTAATACCGCTGTGGTAAAAATAAAAAATTAGCACCCCCCCTTACCCCTTTTTTTAAACAATACAAATCAAGGAATATTACAAGCTTAGTATTTTAGTTGTTTTGTAAAATAATCCACATAGTTAGAAGTTGCAAGGCATAAGTAGAGAAAAAATTTATGTAATATGTAAAAAAACATTTGGTTTAATCATCAACAACTAATGATAGTAAATTCTTTTTGATAAAAAGCATGTTTACCATCCAGCCTGCAAATGTTTCATTCATTGTGTATTTATAGGTTCACAAAAATCTATGTTAGCAACTTTGAGGATGGATGTAAACATAAAACTTTGAATGCCTTTTAAACAACATTTCTTATACTTTGCTTTTTTAACCATATGTGTGTGTCTCCAAAACAGAAAATTTATTAACTTGAAACATTTTTCTGTATATAAATGCACTTTTCTTTTCTATTAAGATTCCTGTAAGTTCTTTATATGTGAATGTACATACATAAAATTGGTGTATTCTGAAATGCAATAAAAAAAAGAACAGAAAGCAAATATAAAATACTAGTACAGTCACTTTAATGAACTTAAAATTCCATTGACATGAAGAATGCACGGCTCAAAAGAGTGCACAAAGAAATGCATGACAAAACGTGAAATTTTACTCCCATTTCCACAGATTTTCTTTAATATATCAAAAGATCACAATCAAGCCAGTAAATACATGAGTATTAAACAACAAACAAGCTCTACCCCGTAATGCTCCAAAATCTAAACAAGTTTTAAGATTATATTACACTATTTTCAATAATTATTTAAACAGATGAAAACTTCAAGCTATTTCTTTAATTGAGGGGGGTAAAAAAAAATCATATATACAAGGCACTTTCCCTGCCACTTTTATAAAGTTTAGAATAAATCGGATAAAATTATTAAAAAAAAAAACTAGCCAATCTTATTTAATTAAAAAATATATTACAAAAAAAATTTAACAAGATAAAGAAAAATTTCAAGGTATAAATTAATTTTACAAAAGCTTTTTCAAAAAAATGCTTCAAAAATGAGTTAATATTGTTTAAAAAATACACAAAAAAAAACTTTACTTTTATAAGCATAAAAAAAATCTCCATACTGCAATTTTCTTTTCCAAAAATATTGTAATTTGGAGGGAAAAAAATCCATGAGGGAGAAAAGTAATATTAAAAAAAATGTATGAGACCATGTATCAAAAAATGAAATGTGAAACATGCAAAAGTGCACACAATGAATTAAACATTCAATATTTACATCAATTTACAACAGCTTGAAATTTAAAGACAAACAGCATCAGCCATACTAGCAATAATAGATATCAAATAACACAAATATACAAAAAGGAATTGTTATACATGAAATACATTGAGCTTACAGATAATTTACTTTTTTCTGAGTGTGTGAATTAGTTTCTTGAAATTGAATTCAAAATTTGTTCGCAGTGAATATAAAAAATAAATGCTTATTTCGAATAAACGCTACAATACCATGAATGAGACAATTACAAATGAGAACTTCAGAAATACTATTTCAGTAAAAAAAAATCATTCAGACACATACTATATATTTTTTTACATAAACATTATGTACATTGTAATAACTGATTTTCGAGTATTTTAATTTCATCCATTCAATATATCACAAACTTTTAACTTTTGGGTTTTCTTGCTTAAAGAATTATATACATAAATATAAGTTCCTCCTGAAATCAAGAATTACAATAAAAATTACGCTTTCAACACTTAATGCTGAATTTGTTTAAAAAATATGAGAAGATTATTTCCACAAAGCTACACATAACATATCAATATTTTAAGTACATTTCATTATCTGAGATTTTTTAATACGTAATTCTTTCAAAATGTAGTTTTATAAACCACCAATTTATCAATTCTAGTAACTGAATTTAAAGACATATCAATAAATTAAGAGGTTTAAAATGCTTGAGTTTTTTAACAATAAACTCAAAATAAGAAAAATCAATCATTTACAGCTAATTTTTTAAAAATTATGTACAATGAAATAATATTCACAACTTAGCTTGAAGTGAGTGACTGCATAATAGAAAGCTCTTCAAGTCTCTTTACATTATAGTTAATTGCTTAAATGAGCCTTTACATGTATTCAAAAAACAGCAGCTGAATAAAATAATATACAGTTTTGATAATATATCACTTCAATATAGTTCAAATGGAAACTTGATTTATGATCTTTTGATTTAATACATTCTTTTACAGTAGAGAGAAGAGGGAGGGACGTTCTTTTCACTTATGTCCAAGGAATCCATACAAGATATGTGAAAACAAAGTTTCTTTCATCAATGTTCATTCTACAAAAATAATCCATGAATTGAGCACCACACTTTAATCTCAACAAAATTAGTATACAACAATTTGTTCATGCACACAATCTTTGAAAGTGATAGTTATCAAAATTTTTTATGCATGAAATCTTGTAAAGTATGAAATGCAACAAGTAAAAACAGTTACGTAGGCCCAAATGTTTCTTTCAAAAATTATCATGGACATACAAGTGGGTGGAATGTTGATTCTCAAGACCTTTTCTTCACTCTCGATGCTGAAGCAGAACGGTGATGCTTTTTATCGTCCCTATCGACTCGCCTATCTGTGTTGATCATGTAAACAACTGGCGACTTTTCATCACGACGAGATTTCACTTCTCTGTCATTGTCCATAGCCCTCTTTCCTAATTCTTCTTCTTCCTTGTCAGCCTTTTGACGTCTACGGCGTGGCTCGGACGGGTTTTCATCCGGATATTCCCGCTTACGACTGGTCTTTTTCTCCTTCACTTTAGATTTTTCTGTATTTGCTTCAACTTCTTTATGCAATTTTTCAGCAGAAACTTTATCACGACCACCATTTCTTTCATCAAGGCTGCGTAATTCCCTTTCGACAGGTTCACGTGGACTTCGTGAAGTAGCCCCATCGGTACGCCTTCGTTTGTGTTCCCTTTCTGGATCCAAAGTATCTGCAGAACGACGATGCGAATGAGATTCTCTTCCAGAATCGGACACTTCTCGATCATTCAAATTGATTACTTGTCTCTCTTCTCTCCGCTTTTCTTCCTTCAAAATGGGTTGTTTTTCAATATCATTTTTCATATTAGCCCTCATGGGACTGGTATTATCAGAATTGGATTTATCTTCTTTGGCCCTGACTACTTTAACTCTATTATTGCTCTCCACACCATTCTGCTCAGGATCAATGCGAGTAACAGTTCTCTTACTTTGAGAATACGACGGAGAAGCAACAACTCTTTCCGAAGAACCTGCCTTGACCCGGTTCGGTTCCACTTTCATATCTTGTTTTGAACTTCTCTCTTTGGTGACTTCAATAAGATTTTCATTCTCACGTTTCTCAACCTTAGCTGCAGTTTCTACTTTGGCAGGTGCTGCTGGTGTAACCTGGCGAGCATTTTCTTTCAGGTGAAACTCACTCTCGGGAATAAGGGATGCTTTCTTAGCTTTCAAGACACCTGAATAGCCAGTGGCTAATACAAATATATCTGGCCTTTTATCTTTTTCTTCAACTTTAATTTTTTCCATACGTCGTTCAAGGGCTCCACCCAAACTCTGGATCACAGGAAAATGAGGAGCTATTTTCCTAAGCACTAAAAGGCTATTTCGGATTTGGACATAATCCCCAGAATCCAAACATTTTAGAAGTGATTTGGTTATCTTGAAGTGCCACTTGTGACAGACATGTCGATAATTCTCATAATCAACATGATCAACAGAAGAATCTCCAGTTTTATCAGCCACTTTAAACTTGGTCATGAACCCTGGAAAATTGGCACATTCCTTATCGAAAATTGCCTTGTCACTGTGCCATCGCATAACAGTTTCTAACATGGAACACAACAAAAGTCCATAACGATTTGCTTCATTTTCGGTACATGATGCCACAGTCATTGTTATGTCACAAAACACCCGATCATAGCAAAGAAGAGTGGAAAAGTTTGGAGTCTTTAAACAGTGTATGAGAAGAACAAATTTTGCACAGTACAAGGCATCAACAGGAGTGAATATGCAACGAGGGAACAAACACAGCTGTAGAAACTGAGTTATTGTCTCATTTTTCGCAGCTCTCGACTGAAACCAATCATCCTTCTCACTTCTCAATCGAGCCATGACTCTTGCACAATGTTCCTGCTGCCATTTTTCTTCCTCAACTAATTTAGTAACTAAGGCATCACATCTTTCCCTTTCTTTCTTTTTCTTTCCAGCATCTTTATTTTCTTCAGCTTGAAGCAAACTTTTTAATTTACCAACCTCTCGTTCATAACTGCTGGATGGAACTACGAGATCATACATACTTAGGGACCAGAAGGTCACATAAAACAGAGGATTTAAATCTTCCCAAGCTTTTTTATGAGCCTGATTAGATTTCACTGATTGAACAATGGGAGCAGTTATAGAATCAACAATTTCAAGGTACTTCTTAAGGCTCTGTGGAGTACCCAGATTCTTCATATTCTTGTCCTGCTTGCGAAGTTCTTCAAACTTTGAATTTAAAATATGATTAAGAGATGGTCTTGATAAATAGAAAGCAACATCTGTTTGAATAGAATATTCTGTGAGAAGTACTGAAACAGATGGAAGTCTGTTAGCATAGTCTTCCATGTTCAAATTGTTAGCAAGAAAGCTTCCGTATTGGACAAGTGTATCTTGACACTGATCATATAATTTCCCAACCAGCTTAACATGACTGTTGTCACTCTCATGGTACAGAATGCAATTCCTCTGCTGGGCCATCAGTAAACAAAGAGGAATTGCAAGATCTTGATCAAGAAGAGATTCTTTCAGACGCTGAGATGACTTCTTAACATTCCTCAGTTGGTTAAAGTATCCCCCTTCAGACCTTAACAGTTCACCACCAGTCATAGCCTCCAGTTGCTCTGCAGTCATTTCTTCAGCTGCTTCAATGCCAGCCATCTTCTGCACAACTTCTTTGAGTATCAATAAATCCAGACTTTTTCCAGCAATAAGCTGATTGGCAACATGCTGCAGAAGACCAGAAATATCGATTGGATACTTCTTGAAGACTGCTCCTCCAAAACTAGCCAAACTCTGAAGCCAGACAGATATACTTGTACCATCATGCTTCATGCGGTCTTTTTCGGAATTCCCAAGAGCCTCGATAACACAATAAGCAAGGACATCATATGACAGAGAGGTTAAGTACTTCAAGGAATCAATGACAGGACCTATCAGATTGTCCCAAGTTTGAATTTGGGATAATATATAATCAAATAGGTAGCCAGGATTGCTATGGCTTAATTTGCCAATCTGTCTGCCTGATGGTTTTACGTTTTCTTTGCTTAAACGTTTCATGATGTATTTTAGTCTTTTGAGAATATCAGCCTTAACTTTAATCAAGAGAGGATGAGAAGTACTTGCAGAAGTTTTCCAGTTAAAATAGAAGGTATATCGTGTCTGGTATGGAAAAAGCTTCAAGAGGCTCCACAATTCTTCTGCCATGCAACAATTGCATTCCAATAAGGATAAAGATGGTAAAAGAGATTGTTCTACTATGTTTGAAATAACAGCAGCACCATACTCAGGTACTTCTGACTTGGAACTCATCCAAAATCGTGACAAACGTATTATTTTTGCCATGAGCACTGGATCTATATGCAAATGGGGTCCAAGGGCATATATCATTTCAAAGACATCATTGAACAATTCAGTAAAATTTTCAACTTTTTTAATTTCTACATATGAATCCAGAACCAAGGGTTCAGTCTTTCTGACTTGAGGAGTAAAATTATGCTTTTTATAAAAATCATCAATAAGCACATGAATTAAGGAACACAGTTTTCTAGCAATAAATAGATGTGATGTTGCATAATAATCGGGAAAACAACTCATTAACTGTCGGGCATGCTCCCAATCAGCTATATCAATCAAAGCAGCACACAAACCTAGCTTCTGATTGTCTTCGTTGTCAGGTTTGTTCTCTGTTTTTGAGCCTTCTTTATTAGCCTCAGTAGTATTCTGAGTTGGATTAGCAGACAAACTATTTAGTTGCTTGACGTATAGAAGGGCATTGTCAAATTCTTGCTTGTACTCTTCGTGTATTTTAGCATCATTGGGCTTTAATAATGAATATAATTGACTTAACTGCATGACTTTGCATTTCAGCAGGAATGCTGCAACTCGATACAAAGAAACTGGAGTTCCTTTGGAATTACTACCTTGATAAAAAGCAAATTTGAAGCCTATTACCTGGCTAATGGTTTCTGATGCACCAAAATATGAATGCAAAAGTTGAGAAAAATAATGTGCAAAGTTTGGTTTGCATTCAAAAGATTCTAAGATCACATCCAAAACTCTGTTTGGGTCCAAATTAAAGCAACCAATTAATGATTGAATGACTTCTAATGAATGTTCTACATTTGCTCCTTGTCCCGGTGGATCCAATTCTGTTATCAGTTTGGCATAGCCTTCAATTTCTTCACGGTACAAGTTATATTTCTGTTGTTTGTAAAATAATCTTGTTTTGGTTTTAATGAACTTTGTTTGTACATTTCGTAGCAACTTCATGATGCCTGCATCGCCAAGAGTATCAAAATCTAAACGTTCCTTTAATATAAATTCAGGCACAATTTTATTACTGCAGTAACGAAGGAGATTGAAGAAACGTTCTCTAGAAGGGTGGTTTGGCTCGCAGCACTGAGTTTCAGTATCTAATACATTTAAAATGTCAGCAACTAAAGATGACAGTTCTGGGTGCAAAGGAAGAATTTCACTTAAAGCAGAAATTGTGGCTTCAACTGATATTTCACCTTGTACACAACAAGAGCACAATTCAAACAATACATAATTTATATCTTTTACATCATCGCCAAATACAAGACTTAGATTTTGGAACTTTCCAAGGGCATTTTGGCAATAGTTGATAAATTCTGATCTTTCTTTTTCTCCCCATGTTTTGAACATTTCAATCTTGAATGCAGGAGCCATTGTCTTGAGTATAATTTTTGCAGAAAACTAATTTTTAATCAATTTTTTTTTGTGAATGTCAAAGTTTTTTCAACAAAGGCATATTTCAGAGGATGGTGTCAGCATCTTTAAGTATGTTCAATCAAAATCAATGCCCTAAAAAAAATTAATAAATTTAATTCTTTATGTAAATACACACACATAAATTTATAACATACTTTATTAGATATTAAATTAGCTATTGGTCACTTTATTTTTTAAACAGTGATAAACAAAATTTCATCTGAATAAAAAAAACACATTCATTAAAATATAACTCAAAATATACTAAAGAAAAAAATTGCAGTTACATATTATTTTATTATGCCTAACAATTGAAATGAAGCCCAGTGGCTGAGTGGTAGTGCATTGTGCTTTCTCACCACAGATCCAAGGTTCAACCCCCGAGCTGGATAAGGTCGACTCAGCCTTTCATCCCTTCAGTGGATCGATAAATGAGTACCAAGCTTTCTTGGGAACCTAACACTTGGGGTTTCGTGTTGCACTGACCAGAACATCTGCTCTTGCTCCTCAGAATCCAAGGGCACGTATACCAAGATGCACATTGTAGGCCTTGGCCCTCATGGGCTGTTGAGCCATTGGGTTAAGTTAACAATTGAAATACAAGACAACTTTTTAAATGCACTTATTTAGTTTGAAACAAAAATTTATGATAGGAATTTTAAAAAATGAAGTGTAGAATATTAATTCATTCTAAAGACATATCTTACATTAATGCATTTTTCTAACAATTAAATATATTTGTTATTTCCATTATTAAAAAGCTAGATTATATTTCATATGGTTAGTGCTTAATTTTTAAGCTATCATGATTATAGACGAATTTGGGAAGAATATATCAGAGATACTTTTCCTGACAGATTCTTGCATGTTCCTCTTAACTATAATCTTTGTTTGAGAACAAAAATTTAATCTGACATTAGAAATTGAATATCTAGTTCGACAAACTGGGTCAAATGACAATTTATATGCTTTATATCATTGCTAAATACACAAGACTGATATTGTATAACTTTTCAAGAGCAATAATTGCCAAATTACGTTTCATCTCCCTATCTTAGATGTGAGCATTTTATACCTTGAATGCAGGTGCTATTCTCTTGACTTATGAAATGTTTCTCATAGGCCCTTATATTTAGTGTCAAAAATGTCATTCAACAAATTGGGTCGAATGAGTGTTATAAAATTTTTATCAGTAAGGGTAACAAGGCCCTTATAAAACACAAGTTTGCTTCAACACGGTTTGAGAATGAAAACACATCCTAGATTGATTGCTGATTCATGTTTCACTCCAAAGCACAATTGAAATTTGGTCAAAACTAAAGAGGATGACACCTAAACTCTGACTCTCACTTTCCAAATATCCACACCATATGAGGACTCACAGCCTCAACATATTTAACATGCACAAGTCACTCTACATGGCGTAATTTTAGCAGTTGAAAGTGAAAGTTTTTAAGAGCCAAAAGTTAAAATAAAGTACAAAGGAAATTTTCATTCCAGTATGCATTGGAGAGTTATTTCCTAAATGAAGATTCTTTCATTTAAGTTCAAGAGAGTCTTCTTCCCCCCAAAAAAGAGCTAAAGATCAGATAAAAAAACTCATAAACATCTTCTAGCTAAAAAAATCGTTAAGATAAAGTAAGATTTTTTGTGTGAAAAGCCAGTCTTTTAAAGTATGTTTTAAGGACAAGGATCTCTAGTCAAAAAGTATCAGGTTGAATGGCACTTAGTAGTGATGACAAAGAGAACAATTAACTTTTTAAAAAAACTATTCTTCTTCAGAATTGCTTTAAGGGGATATGGTACAATTTACACAAAATTTTTCAATTTAAGGATTTTCTAAATTTTTTTGGTTGCCTCCTATTTGTGTATAATACTATGTAAAACAGATTTTGTGCTCAAAATTTCATAAAAAGCTAACCATTTAATTTTTTGTGGAAAAAACTTAAAATTTGTGAAGTGATTTTAAAATGCTACTCCTACAAAAATTTAAGTGCACACATGAAATTTGATTCACAAGTACGTCAAACTACGTATAACAAAAGTTGGTATGGGTTTTGTGATAACATGATTGGTATTTGTACAATTCTTCTTTTTATGAATGCTTATTGAAAATTCCTTAAAGAATGTATAAATTTCGAGTTCAATTATTTTTAAAAAAATAAGTATCGATTTGATTGAAAAATGCATACCAACTTTTGCTACATATACCATTAGCAATAGGTAAAAAAAAAAATTCAAAGCATTAGGCAAAATACAAAAAAAGGCTTAGCATTTTAAATGAAGACAAACTAGCTATTTTATCATTCCGAGAAAAGTTTAAAGTTTTGATTTGCCATAGGGATGTGAATAAAAACGAATATAAAAACTATAATAATTCTGCATTTTTTAAGGTTAGATATTTGAAATTTTGTAGAGTTATAGAAAAGTATATAAAGAATAATTTAGGCTAAAAAAATTAGATTTGTTTTTTTCCTCCGATTTTTGTCAGTTGAATTGTACTGTGTCCCCTTAATAAATATATTTCACCTAATTATAAAAATTTGTGTTTTTGGAACATAATAACTACTTATTATTACACTAATTCTTTATTTCATAAAACATTAATTTACAAAAATAGCATATTTTAAAAATATACCAATGATGTTAAATGGGATTACTTGTACATAGCTCATTTTTTTTTAAATTTGAGATAATTTTAACTAAAATTTTTAATTTAACAATTTTTTTATGAGTCAAAAAAATTGCACCATTATTTATCCTTCAACTATAATACTAATGTAATACATTCAAAGAAAAAGAATATTATACAGAAAAAGATGTCAGATTTAAAATTATTTTAGTGTAGAGCTATATTTAAAGCAGTAAGCTGCTTGCTGTGTTTCCATACTTATAAAAGGTTTATTATTTACGAGGTTTATGAAATGCCTATTAAGCCAACCTTCCTAATTGAAAATTTTCAACCTACATTAACTATCAGAAAATATAGAACTGCCAATGTAACTTTTTTAATTATTTTTTTCTGAAACATACATGCTTTTAGAGTCAAGTTTAACTGTAAAATTAGTTTTAACTAGTCAATAGAAGGAAAATAAACTAAAATTAAAAAGAATTAAGCAATTGTAATGGAATTGAATGATTAACTGTAGGATAAATATAATAAAAACATTTCAAATGCTAAAATAATGAAATACTTTTAAAATGAATAAAGAAAGTTTTGCAGGAAATCTCATTGTTTTTACAATTATTTCTCAAAAGTTTTATGAAAGAGTTTGCAGTACATAAAAAATTATATTATCATAGCAAACTACAACAAAACGTAACAGCGATGATTTTAATTACCAAAATTACAAATTAAAATGACACCCATCTGATATGGTGGTTTGTGTAACTGATTGCTATGCTGTAAGGTATCGATTCCCAGAAAAGGTATGGGTATTTGTGAATGTATAGTGCCTTTGCAACATGAGAACACTAAATATTCATTGAGCCCCAAGTCACTTTGGGATACCCAAGGAGTTCTATTAGCAATTTGACATTGAAATCAAAACAATGGTAGCAGATTGGTTGCCATCAAAGGCTCCTGTTTATATAATTTAGGCATTGAAAAACTTCTAAAATGCAATAATTGTTTAATCAAACAAGATAACTATATTGAGAAATAGTTTATGAGTAAGGAATGAAACAGAATAGTCTTTGATCATGTTTCATGTATTGATCTTTTTGTGACAAACAAATCACACTTTTAAAAAAAATACATTATATTAGACTGAAAACATCCCCATATTTAATCTTTTCAATTTTCTCTCTTTTTTGCAGTGAAAAAGAGGAGGAAAATAGAAAGTATTCTACAACAGAATTTCCTAGAAAAACTTCTAAGAATATTATGAAAAAACTTGATTCATGGATAAAAATTCACAAGAATTTTAAAAAATATGATGTGTTGGAGGAAAGGGAAGATAGAGCTTATGAAAGCAGAAAAATTATTTTAGCACTCAAATTTTTTTGGGAAAAAAAGGATTTAAGAAAAGATAACAAATAAATATTTTTTTATCTTTAAGAAAAGGATCAGTAATTTAATTATTCAAACTATACAATTATAATAAAACAATTAGAACAACATTTTTTAAAAAATATTGTCTTTTGGAAAGGGAAAAAGTATACTTGTGAATTTAACTTTGCTTAAAAATAAATCAAAAATCCTTAAAAAAATCATGCATGACAAATGAGTTAACCAATGGTTTAGTTGTTAAAAAGATGGTGCATCAAATTCAAATGTGTGCAACTTTTAAAGCAATAAAGGAGCTTACTGAAACCATACAGAGTTAACAAAATATTTCAAAAGTATTGCCTCATGTCGCTATCATGAAAATGCTTTAAAATATAGCTAAAATCAGGAGTAAATTAAAGCATAAACAAAACTTTTTCTTTTTGAATGACTATTTATATATTAGTAGTTAATGGACTGGATGGAGCACATAACCATGTTGAGATTTAATCTCTGATCAGTGAAGTTTGAATGACTTTAGAAAATTCTACTATTGCCCAATGTTAAAATAAAGCCTTTAATGTGAAAGAGAAATTATCGTTCCATAAGAAAGATATACGTTTTTGTGGGAAATATCAAAAAAGCTTTTAATAAAAACTACCAAATGCAGCAGTTCAGAGGTCAGTGTTGTGGGTAGGACATGACTTGGTCATCTGGCCACAAGTAAGAAGTATATTAGAATATAAAATTTCCTTTTTATTTTTAATTAATGTCATACATAAAAGCAAGACTAGGCTAATGGCGCCGTAACTCTAGTTTTGAACAACGGTCAAGTGATGAGGATGATACTTAAGTTAGCCCCCCACTTTCTGACCTTTCATACCACATTAACATGAAGACTTTGACTTATGACAGATTTAGCATGCATCATTAACCCTCCAAGACAGGTTTCAGTGGCACCAGGTTTTGAACCTACGACTTGAAGACCACAAGTTCATGACCACGATTACTCTGCTGCAACGGCTTCCAAAAATATGAACAGCATTAGCAAACCAATTGCATGATATTTAATAAAATGTTTAAATGTATCTCTGAAATAAAATCAAAGATATATACTTATTTTTTACAGAGTAAGTTACTTATAATTACAATCCTAAATTCAAATGAAAAATAGTGGACATAATTAATCTAATCAGTTATTTGAACCAATGGTCCATTTTACAATACAAATAAAGTCCTAATTTGAAATTTGGGTATTCAGAATGATTTTTTTCCTAACTGCAACAAGTCGAGAACTGATTATTTCATGCAATAATCAGAGCAAAAAGTTGCATCCATATAACTTTCACCAAATTAAACAGGGAGAACATCCCCTCCTCCTGTCTAGTTTCGTCAAAGCATTTGAGCACAAATTTTATTTCACCACTTGGAATTAAAGGGAAAATCAAATAGTTTGTATAATTCCAAAACAAATATACTGATGATCAAAGGTAGTGCAAATGAACATGGTAAAATTGTTACAAATTTTAATTTTCCCTTGCTATTGTGAATTAAAAATACTGCAGCTATAGATTTTTTCTTCCTACTAATCTTTGTAAGGATATTTTTTATTAGAAATCAATAATACAATTCTAGATATTATCATTTTTTCACAAGTGTAAAAAATTGACTTATTTAATTTTAAAATAGATAGTATTTTTTATTCATAAATGCATTCTAAAACCTTTCAACTTTCAAAGGTAATAGTTATGCAACAAAATTTACAGATTTAATCATTTAAGGGGACATGGTACGATTTAGGCAAAAATTTTTAATTTAAGGATTTTCAAAAAAAATTTTGCTGCCTCCTATGTGTGTACATTATGTAAAACAGATTTTGTGCTCAAAACTTCATAAAAAGCTAGCCATTTCGTTCTTTAAGGAAAAAAAAAAAATTTGTGAAGTGATTTTAAAATGCTACTTCCTCCTACAAAAATGTAAGTATAAAGCATGAAATTTGATTTAACTCTTTATCGACCGCATTATGATTTACTGCAGCTTTTTTCATGCAATATTATTTTTTGGATCACTACACTGAAAATTTAGGGATTACATAAACAAAATACTCAACTTTGGGAAATCTAATCCATTAGAGCTAATTAATTAAAGATATTTAACTGTAAAATTAATTACGCATACTGTTCACTTAAAATAAATTGTCAAATGCTTTAATAAGGTCTTCATTAACATACAAAAAAACAAGACTTAAATTTTGACATTAACTATTTTTTCGGAATAAAAATTATAATCTTCGCAATCCACTGAAAACATCAGCTAAAAACGTAATTTCTGCTATAAAACTATTTGCATTCCCCTCTAAAATACTCATCATAGAACCCCTGCTGCTATATATCTTGGAAGAGTATATTTCAAATAATATTCCTGCCAAGTATTGTCAGAATATTCGTAATACTGGTTGTTCCATGTAATTTCAAAGTGAGTGGTACTTATAAGTACCGTTGGTTGAGTAAAGGGTTAAAATTACGTCAAACTATTTATAACAAAAGTTGGTATGGGTTTTGCAATAACATGATTGGTATTCGTGCAATACTTCATTTTCTGAATGCTTATTGAAAATTCTTTAAAAAGTGTAAAAATTCTGAGTTCAAATATTTTTTAAAAAATAAGTACTGCTTTGATTCAAAAATGCATAACAACTTTTATTACATGTACTATTAGCAATAGGTAAAAAAAAAAAAAAAAATTTGAAAGCAATATGCACAATAGAAAAAAAGCCTTAGCATTTAAAAGGAAGACAAACTAGTTATTTTATATTTCTGAGATAAATAAGTTTAAAGTTTTAATTTGTCATAGGGATGTGAATAAAAAAGAACGTAAAATCTATCATAATTCTGCGCTTTTTAAGTTTAGAGCTTTCAAATTTTGTGAGATTATAGAAAAGTATATAAAGAATAATTTAGGCTAGATAAATTAGATTTGATTTTTTGACCGATTTTTGTCGAGTGAATCGTACTGTGTCGTACTTAAACTTATTTCTTAACTTACATGAACCTGTGCTACAAAATTTTTTCTCACCCTTTAAAAAAATGCAGAATTTGTTATAGAGGCCAAAGCTGCTATCTCCAGCTGAATTTTAGAGCTTCCTGTTAGTTTTAGTTATACTGACAATAATATCAATGGTCTTTGTAATTTGCTACTGGGCATTTTTCACATTTCAGTCAACTCATGTAAGAGTTGTCCATTATGGAAATTCTGCAGTTGCAATTTTATGTATAGAAAGCTTCTTATCATGCAAATTCTGATACTTAAATTCTTGTTTAATGCTAGTTAAATCACTTTAGTGTTTCACATTTACATTTATCAGCTATACTTCATAATTTATAACAAAATTACATAATATTGTAAATATAGGCAAGTTATTTAAGAATGTGGAGAATTGCAAATCTTGCTCTTTGTTTCTCTTTCTAAAAAAAGGTGTGTGGGTATCTTACAAACTAGTAACTAGTTTGGGTAAAATAATTGTTTTTAAGGGAAATAAAATGAGCATGAAAGAAAGTTTCACATGCCAGTTTTTGCATTACAGAATTACACATGAGTTCTTACAGATTAAAACAATAATTTCATTTTTGAAAACTATTACAACAATCTATAAAAATGTAACATTTTTTATTGAAATTTTATATCAGCTTCTTATGTTTCTCTTAACAAATTGTTGTAAAAGAAGCTACATTTTTACAGGACAGAAATATAAAAAACATCATATAATCAGAATTATATAATTTATATGAATGTTGCAAATAAATACAAAATCCAATAATTGTTATACAGTTTAAAATGAATTCTTAGACTCGAAATTCATTGAAAGAAACCACTAAGAAGCTACTTTTATTAAAATAAGTAATTTGATTCTTTTAAATACGTTTTACTAAATTCGGATCATTTATAAAACAAAGCCTCAAAAAATTTTACAAATACTTGTAATTAATATAATTAGTTTAGAATTTAAAAATTATAATTATTAACATTGAAATATATTGTGATAATAAAAATAAACAATTTATTTTTTTAAGAAAACAGAAAATTAAAAAAAAATATAAATTTTGTAAATACATCTTTTATAAATATAAATCAAATAATTACTTTTTAGGAAACACAAACTTTCAATTTATTTTTAGTTAAAAAACAAATCATCACAAAAGAAATTACATTTTGTCAGCATTTATGCAATTTTCTAAAAAAACATTATTCTAACTTGTTAAGTTCTTATTAATTATTCAAACATGGTACAATTCAGTACCACTTTCAACATTTAAAACATGGGCAATGACTATTCAAACTGAAAAAAAGGAATAGTCTCTCGAAGTAAGACTAGCTTCAAAAATCAACTAGGAGTTCCTTTTCATCTTATCACCATGTGAACTATCGAAATCCTCCTTTTCCTTGACCCTTAACAGCAACAATCCCCAGTTCTCAGCAAGTGAACAACAAGTTATCCTGTTGCCATTGTCTGATGACAAATAATACTGTTAATGAAAAGGGGGAAGGCAGCATAGTCAAAAGTCCTGTTCTGAACTGCAGTTTCTTCTCAAAATCAGTCATCTTCTAAAGCAGCAGTTCTTAAACAGTCTTTCGTGAACCCCAAGGGGTCCCCAGGGCCTTTCTAAGAGGGCTATGACGGTACCTCATTTAAAAAAGGAAAATAAATTCAAAGAAAAAAATAACTGGATTAGAGAACCATTTGCGGAAGATGTGTGTAAACAAGATGGTCTCACATCAGCAGTACAGCTGATTGAAATTTCCACAGATGGAGCTTTGAAATTGACTTATACTAGTAAGTCCCTACCAAACTTTTAGGGTCACTAACAGGAAAATATTTCCAAGTTGTTCACAAAAGCTCTGAGACCTTTTCAAACTACTTACTTATGAAAAAGAACATTTTCAGCTCTTTTTTTATCTTAAAACTATATGGAAAAGAGCTGTCTGGAAAGCATAGAACCAGAATTGAGACTGTAGATTTTGAATATTATAACTGGTATAACACTTGTAAAAGAAAAGTCCTCAATAAAAATTTGAATTCAAGCAGTGAAATACATATTTATTTGAAATTAGTATTTTGTGATATTTTTATGTATGTGATCAGATATTTACTATTTTCTTAAACGAAAAAAGTGTTAGCAAGTTAGAAAGCAGAGACAATCTTAGATTATTGGGTAACTTTAAATATACCTCAACCATGGGTTGAGTGTCAGGGAAGTGTTGAAAATCTTGGGAGTCTGCAATGACAGAGTGATACATAAAGGAGGGCTGTGGCAAGCAAAAGTTTTTAAAACCACTGTTTCAAAAGCTAAATATTTTTAAAACTCTATAAATTGTAAATCACATTTTTATTGAGAACAAAAACAGTAATACATATTTTAATACTTGAAAACAAATATAACCATAGCTTCTTAAAAAAACAACAAAATGCATCATGAAATACATGTTTTTAGAATGTTAAACAATTCTTGAACTAGAGTAGGGATGGCGAATCAGTGGCATGCAACACAATATCTTGGGCCTGCCACTGATCAAAAAAGGTTTGCATTTTAATTCAAAGTAACAAAGTTCAATATGAAGTATGACTAACAAACGTGAGTGATCGGTCGCAGTTTTTTGCAAGATTTTCTCAGTTCAAAGAATTATCAAGTTTTGGATAGTACCCTGATATGACTTTATTTAATAAACTGAATTTGTCCCAATTCCATTAGTTATAAATTTCAAAATTTGTTAAAAAAAGGAGAAAGTTGAAATTAATTAAAACAGAAAGATTAGAAGCAACATAAGTAAATATGCTAGTAATGAAATTTTAGAAACACAGAATTCGATTCCAGATGCATTTAGATGTTTGAAGAAACTGGTTCATGTTATTTTAAGCGTATTTTTGTCTACCTATGCCTGTGAGTCATTATTTTCAGAGATGAATAACATTAAAGACTCACTTAGAAACTGCTAGGTAGAAAACTCCAATTCAGCTTGCATTGTGCAAAAAGTAGCATCTTACAATCCTAATACAAGTTATTTGTCATCTAATCTGCACAACATAAATCACACTAATGTTGCTTTAATTGGAATTACACATATAAATTAAACATTTACTACTGTACAGTGCAAAATGTATTTTTTCATTACAAACAAAGAGTTTTGAGCTGTTAATATTTAGTTTTAATATTTTCTCAATAATCACGAGTCACAATTATTTGATGGCACGACTATACCTCATTAAATATTTCTCAAAGAAAAAAATGGCATGTTGATCCTAAAAGGTTCGCCACCCCTGAACTAGTACAACAAATCAATAAAGATGTGATTTTAGAAAATAAGAATAGGATGTTCAAATAACACACAATTTAAAAACAACATGGCATTTTGAAACTAAATGTTCTTTTATACAAATGTTTTTAAAATTTGGTAAATCTCTATACATAATGGAGATAAATAATGGAGGTATTTCACTTTAAGTTTTCAGAGTTATAAACTTAAGCATTATTGTATAAATTTAAATCAATTTTACTCAAAGAAATGAATGAAAACAGAGGAAGATTATCAACCAAAATTTTTACTTTAGGGACACACAAATTCAGTCAATAGTCCCTTGTCCCTAATTCTTTTTTTTTTCCTCCCAAAAACAAAGGTTTCTACTGTGAAAACAAATCAAATTTAAAGATAAAATTCAGAAATACTGGATACCTTACAAAACTAAACTTGTTAAAAAGATGAGGAACTTTTTTAAAAGAAAAAGAAATGAATATAATGTTGAACAGATCCTCTATATATCCTTCGTACAAAATATGAATAAAAAGCAACTTCATTCTATGAAAAGTTTTTAAATTATTTCACATGAGAGAGAGAAACACGATATTTGTTAACTATATTATATTTTCAATTATAAATTGATTAAAGAACTTTTTAACAATTCACCAAAACTAAATAGCACAATTTTTTTTTCTTAATCTTTACTCTATAACAGATACTTCCAAATTATTGTATTTATGTAAATTAACAAATATATCATTGAAACATAATTTAAATTTTATGCTTATATTCAATTTCAGACAAAGTAAAACAAAAAGAAATGATAAAATTTGTATTACTTTTTTTTCTTCTAATTTAGAAAAACATAAAATATTGTATAATATTATATCATCAATTTAATATTATGCTCTTTGCAACAAATATATTACACAAAATAAGAATTCTAAATTTCCTAATGGCCACAGAAGCCATATGGGACATAGTTATGATCAGCATTATTTCTATCAAAATTCTAGTGCTACAAAAGACCTATGTAGAGAAGCTGTTGCATATTAAATTTGTCACAAGGCATGGTTGTCAAAATTTGGATCAGTCATTCGTGTCACTTGACCAAGGTTCAAAATTACGTTCATCACCATTAGCCCTTGTACAGCTTTGAAATGATAAACAATCATATAATTTTCTAAATTCATTTGGAAGGAATCTGTTTCAGTTATTTTATTTAAAAATTGTTTGGCGTCTTTAACAAAATATTTTTTAACAATATTTCAAATTCAACTTTTCTCACATTTTCAAAATCCACAATTTATATAAGAATTTTAAGGGGACTGAAATTATACTTATTTTCAATACTTCACAAAAGACATAGTTCATAGAAGTTTTTTTTTTAAAAAAAACACACAAATGAAATAATTGGTTTAAAAAAAATCAAAATTCCTACAGTGAGAGAACACAAAAGCCTTTAATTTTGACAATAATAAATAGAACAAAAACAAAATACATAACATTTAATAAATAAAAAACAAAATAACACTATACCGTAATTCCTTTAAATATTTTTTTTGTTCAAAACTTCAGTAAATCAAAAATTCCATAATTGACACTATCTAAAAAAATGAAAAGTAGAGATAAATTTATTAATTAGATATTAAAAAAATATTTTTTTAAAAAAAGAAATTAATAAGAAAATGCACAGCAATTAATCATATACCTCCTGTTGCTTTTGTATACATTCAGATAGAGCCCTTGACATTAAAATCTACCAAAACACTTTAAATCAGAATTTTATAATGCAGGAAAAATAATTTTTAATTGAAGAAAAACCTTTGAGAAGTTTAATTTTTTTTATATGCATAGAAATTAATTCTCAAATTGATTAAATATTATACAACTTTTAGAAATGCAAAGATACTCATTTACATAACTCTGCAAGGCAACATGCGACTTACATCCTTAAAATCTAAAAAAAACCCTCTTTTTTAGACTTTGTTTACTAGACTAAGAAAATTCCTCTTTTAGTATTCTTACATGGTAATTTTAGATGCATGAAAACTTTAATACAATCTGAAGCAATTTTTAAAGAGATCATAAGCATCTTAGATTCAAGGTGAGTAATCTTTATATATAAAAAATCTTCTGTGCATTTATATGTGACTTAACTCCTCCTAAACGGCTGGAGCGATTTTGATGAAATTTTTTGTGGGGGTTCAAGTGGATTCGAGAATGGATTAGAATCATAATTCGGTCCAATATAGCAATTAGCTAAAAAATATTAGTTAAAAACATTCAACTGCATTGTTGTAACATTATTAATATAAAAATGACATCGAAAATCGTCAAAATAAAGTTTGCGTCGAAAATCGATTTTCAGCTAAACTGGGTCTTCATTGTTACAAAAATGCAGACGAATCATGTTTTTTAGAGTTTTTATCTTTATATATATAATTCTTCTGCGCGTGTGTATGTGACTGAACTCCTCCTAAACGGCTGGACCGATTTTGACGACATTCTTTGTGTGGGTTCGAGAATGATTTAGATTCACAATTTGGTCCGATATCGCAATTAGTTAAAAATGAGCCAAAATTATGGAAGGGCACGTGATTGGTCATAAAAAATTAAGGGCAATATTCCTTTGGCCACTATTTTGACCAGCAAACTTTAAGGTGAAGTACTTCTATGACAGATCCCAATGATTCTTTCAGATTCACCTACCCATTCAAATGCTTGCAATTTACAATTCACTTGGCATTTGCTGTGGCCATTAATAAGTCACAAGGTCAAACAATGACAATCTGTGGCTTAGATTTAGAAAATCCTTGCTTTTCGCACGGCCAATTATATGTTGCATGTACGAGGTTTGACAAACCATCACATTTGTTTGTTTATAGCCCTCTAGGATTAAACAAAAACATTGTACATTCAATGGCATTATGATAAGATTTATTTTTTGTGCATTAAAAAAATATATCTGTTATGAAAATAGCTCGAATTTTATCTTTTTTACCCTTTAATCAAAACAAGTTTAAGTTTCTATTCAGAATAGCTTCTAAATTCAACTTAGTTCATAGTAAACACATACTCACACGCAATCGATAGGTCGAATTGTGGTAACTGTACATGTGATGTCATGTATTGTAATAACTTTCTTTATAAAAAATTTCATCAAGATGGTCCAGATTGATACAACTTATTCAAAATGTTTGTAATTTTCAGATTTAAGACGTGGGTACAGGACAACATCTGTCAGGACTGCTAGTACAAATTAATAATTTACCAATGGACACCAAAATGTTTGTGCTGTGAATGGCAATAATGCTGAATTCATTCAGATAATTTTTAATGTAGTCTCAAATCCATCAAAAAGCAACCATACATAATTCTTTTGACAAACTTTGGTTATAAAAGATGCTGATGTATTATACTTATTAACAATCAGTTAGAAATTCATTCAAACATACACCACAGATCAGTACACACTATCATCATCAGAAACATAACCAAGATTATTCACTGAAATAAAATTTTAAGCAGATTACTCGGAGCAAATCTTATGGTATATGCTTGGCAAATTAATTTACAAAAAAAAATTGCATACAAAGATTTGATTTTTGATAAAAACTTGTAATGGAACAGGTTTTTATAAGCTAGAGAAGAAGAGAAGTTTCAAAAGTATTGTGTTCTATCTTGACAACCTCAATTAGCAGAAGTTTCTAGAAGCATGATAAAGATGTGTTGGTAAATTCTGACAAGAAAGTATTACTTTTATATTCACTGAATTACAGGTCAAACTAAGCCTTCATTCCAGATAATATATATATAACCAAAAATTACACCCTAAAATTTTACACGAACAGGATAGAAATTCTTAGAAAGAGGAATCAATCAACTATATAAGATGAGTAAAAGTCAATAAAAACTTCTTCAATAGTAACTTCTAAAAGCCAAATGAAAGTCTTAAATTTCTTAATATCAAAAATTGTTTCAATTTTGGAACACAAAAGTCTCCAAACACTCATTACAATTTATTTTTAAAATTATTAAAATTTTCTCAAGTTTTATTTTTTACCTAATCTATAAATATAACAATGGAGCTGTGTGATTTCTAAAAAAAAAATTGTAAGCTTCAAATAATGAATCTTGTACAAAACATATGAATGCATTATCAGAAGAGGAACGGCGCTGACTGCTGTGCCTGGGTTCGAATCCTGGAGAAGACATGGATGTTTGTAAATGTATAGTGCCTTCGCAGCATGGGGGTAATTTAAATAGCAGTCAGGCCACAAGTCCTCTTTTGAAGTTGGTGGAAGGGGAAGAGAGGTGAGAGGCCCCTGACCACTCTCTTATAATTGGGATGAAACCGGGCTAAATCATTCTGCCACCTGTATAGTGCTCAAAGCTACGGCTAACGACAGGCGTCACTTAGCCTGTTGCCATGATGAATTTTGTGGGCCTTGATCTGTCCTTTGTTGATCAGGTGGCATTAGTAAGAAGAACAACTAACAGAACTAATATTTTATACATATTTATCATTTAAAAAATCCCACATTATGCTATTCATATGAGATAAAAATAGATCACAATAAGCAAAAAATATATTGTGCACAGCATATTTTTTACAAATAAATAGGCTTTAGAAAAGGTAGTAATAAGTTAATATAATCAATTTAATTTACAATATTGAAAATAAAATTTTAACTTCCAATATCTAGTGTGAAAAAGCTCTAAAAATTCAACATAAGCAACAGAAGATTTAAACATGATAAACACATTAATTCATGTAACATTTTCTCTTCATTTTAAAATTTAAATATCTGGGACTTAAGCATAAGTCCACAGATCATTTTTGCCAAAATATAAAACAGTCACCAAGTGCAGCAATATAAAACAAACAGTTAATAGTTGTTAGTCAAGGGGTTCATGTTCAAGTACAAAATATTTTTTGACATTCAGAACAATAATGAAATTTTTAAAAAGTGCCATACAATAAATAATTATGATTTCTATTACTTGCACATATTATACTGCTAACCAATTTCGCCAACTCAAAAAATGCTGCCTTCATCATCATTATTATTGTGTTTGAACATGCACAGGAATAGCTTCCACTTTTGGCAACATCTTCTGATTTGACAAAATTGGTCAGCAGTATAATACATAAGTACTTGATTTCTTAATGATAAAATAATTTATATTTATCATTAAAAAGCTTGATTTACAAATTTTTTATTAGTTTTGTTTAAAAATTATAATGTATTAATAAAGAATTTGTTTACAATTCTACAAAGGTCCCAAATACTTTGTGAAATAATTCAATACATTTTTGCAAATTTAATTTAAACATGTGCTTCAAAATTAAATATTTAAACATAGAGGTGAATGTTAATGATTTTAACATTCAATCATTACTTAAAATCTCAAAAGTTTCAGAACAAAAAAAATAACCTATTCTTATTTTAAAAAATCTGAACACTTTGAAAAAATTATTCCCATTCAAGTACGTTTTTATACTGAGAATTCAAAATGTTACTGGCAAAAATCTCAACATATATTTTGTACTAATTTCAATTTAATGGAAATTTTCATACTTTTTCTATAAATATACTAAGATATAATCAAATTTCAAGAATGAACTCTAGTAAATTTTCTTATCAATAATAAACATAAGTTACCAATTACCTCCCATACATTTTAAAGATGATATATATTCAAAATTTTTGGTATACTCTATATTCTTTCACTACTAATAAATACCTTAACACTGCTACATACTATATGCCTCCACATTAACTGCCCCTGGCATACTCCTTTCCAAATTCAAATTATGAACCTTTGCCTTGTATGGCTATCTGTTAAACTATTTCGAAGACTTAGAATGCAATTCAATGACCTTGACAGAGTTTGCCAAGAATTTACTTTCATTTCTGAGAAGGATTACTTATTTATACATTTTCTTTTTCCCCAACACACTGTGCATACCTGTATGAAAAACAATAATACTGGGGGAGAGAATTGTGCATCTTTTTCTCAGCAGGCTAATGAGTTAAGACTCTTAGATGTACATCTTCATGCAAAGTTTTATGAAGTATACACAAAAAAAAGATTTTCTCTTCCTTTAATAATAACTTATAATTCCTTCTTAACACGTACATATAAGAACAGACTTTCAAAAACATACATGCCCAAATGCATACTAATATATTTGGGAAAAATTGAAATATTACATAAAAGATATGGGAAAACATGTAGGTATTTTAAGGAATTTGAAAAACTTTGCCAAATTGAAAACTATATTTTTTGAGAATTATTTTCAAGTAATATTCCTTTAATATTTGTTTGAATTTAGGGACAAAGAACCATCATTTTCATCAAAATTAAACACAAACTGGATGCAGATATTTAATATAAATATCATCAGCTCTTATTAAACACAATTACATTTTAATAACCATCCTGAAATCTTACGAGGGTCCTTATATAATGCTATGCATCGTATATCAGACCAACAATTTTCAATGTTTGATTCTGTAGTCATAAAATAAAAAAAATCCTGGAAATATGAAGTATCAACAGATAAAATGATCCCTTCAGCAAAAGAACTTGCCTGTAGATGTCTTAATCTACTAATACTAAGCAATTGTAATAAAAAAACAGAATTTAGAACAGTCAGTTCTTAAGATATTATATGCTTATAATAGTCCTTTTTTAACACAGCTGGATACAGAGCTAAATGTTTAATTTATTACGTTCTTAAGATAAGGTGTTCTTAAGATGATAAGGTAGCCTCTCTTCAAATAATTTTTTTCCTATTTTTAATACTTGGAATTAGATTTTAATTACATTCAACAGGTAATGTTGTCGAATTATCCTACACACAAAATTTAGAATTTACTGTAGTGTTTATAAAATTAAATTTTATTTTAACTTTTAAGGCATTTTTAAAATATGCATATATTTTTTTTACACTCCCCTCCACAAGTACCTTATAATAAAGTTTTTTTTCCAGGTATAGAAGTTTAAGTTGGCATTACTTTCCAAGATGGTGACCGATTTAACAGCTGTCAAGTGATTTATTCTCAGTTTGGTTTGGCAATTCATCAAAACGATCATCAAGCAAGGCATAGTTTCGTCGAATGGGCCCAAAACGAGATTGCCGTTGTTCCCGATTTTCATAAGCGAATTTTGTTTAGTGATGAAGCACACTTCTGGTTGAATGGCTACATCAACAAACAAAACTGCCACATTTGGAGTGAAGCTAATCCACAAGTGTATGTCGAAACACCGTTACATCCAGAAAAACTGACTGGTGCGCTTTATGGGCTGGTGGAATCCTTCTTCAAAAACGATGAAGGCCACAACGTTACAGTCAATGGTGATCGGTACAGAGCCATGATTACTAACTTTTTCATTCCTGAATTGAACAATCATGATGTCCAGGAGCTGTGGTTCCAACAAGACGGCGCAACATGTCACACAGCTCGTGCCACAATCGATTTATTGAAAGACACGTTTTGGACCTGTGAATTGGCCTCCAAGATCTTGTGATTTAACACCGCTAGACTATTTTCTGTGGGGCTATGTAAAGTCATTGGTCTATGCAGATAAGCCACAAACGCTTGACCATTTGGAAGACAACATTCGCCGTGTTATTGCCGATATACGGCCACAAATGTTGGAAAAAGTCATCGAAAATTGGACGTCCAGATTGGACTACATCCGAGCCAGCTGTGGCAGTCCTATGCCAGAAATCATATTTAAAATGTAATGCCACAAGATTATCTTTCGAATAAAAAAAATTCATGTCAATCGAATAATACATCGTTGTTTTATTGCAATTTAAAGTTCTATACCTCTAAAAAAACACCCTTTATTTTACATAAAACTGCATATGATTTCCCTTTTACTGTATAACTACTCAATTTATTACTTTTACTCAAAAACATAAAATATTCTTTAAAAAATGCATACAAAAAAATCCATATTTGTTTATATGGCAAAAAAAGTCTCATAAAAATGCATTATTTATAAGGCTCATGCAGACTATCTGAAAATTGGGTATGGCAGTATTACTCCATAAATTATAAATAACTAAAAAAAAATAGATATACAATAAATATTTTGTATATGTATCAAATCAATAAATGTTTTTAATGATTTTTTTGGTTTTATGTTGCTTTCCCTTTCCGAAAGATTTAAATGAAAAAATTTTTTATGCATGTAAAGCATTTTATAACTTAAGGAAATTTTGGAAAAAACTCTGGATAAGCTATGTTGATACTAAGTATATACTTGTAATAGATTTAAAATAATACAACATCTAGAGAAGGTATGAACAGTCCTAAGTAATTAAAAACTAACAATTTACCCTTTTGTGACAGGTTCATACATTAGTCTCAAACCCCCTTATTGGGGAGCAAGCCGTTTAATGCACTTTTTACAGGGGGCGATCAAGCCCGTAGAACAACTACGAACATAATTCACCAGTGCATCATCCGGATGCCAACATTTGAGGTGGATGCATGTGACACACCCATCTCTAAAATGTGCGTTTTCGGTTGATCAGTACATTGTCCCAAAAAAGTTAACTTCTGAAACCTAAACCTTTTTAAAATTTTTATACCATATTATGTTCAAATAGTTACATTTTACAAACAAAAAAAAAACATTTAGGAATTTTTATTATAACATATTGTATAAAGGTTATAACAAAATCAAAAAGCTCAGAAACAATCTGGTCTCAGAATTTTGATATATGCAGCAAATTATACAATCTTTCCTCATATATATAAAACTTTTTAAAAACAAAAATGCTAACAAAATGTCTTTAAATAAAAATTTTAAGTATCACAGGCAAAACATAAGAGAACTAAACATTTTAACAAAGCATGCACAAAAAGAAAGAAATCAATGTCATAACATGAAAAACAATTGCAGCATTGACAGTACTTAGCCATAAAACTCATTTATCACAGCCATTTAGCTAGCTCAAATTAATTTTTTTTTAAATCAAAAAGGAAAAACAAAATTATTCAAATGATTACATAACCTAACATTTTTTTCAACATTAATTAACATGAGCAAGTGATAAAACAGAAATTTTACTCTTGTCTCAATAAGTCATGACAACAATTATACAAGAAATAAAAATAAGGGTGTGTGCAGATCTTTATTTATCACCATCTTTGTGAATTATTGCCACCATATTGGGTATGTCAAACATGTAAGCTAAGCTATATATTGAAGGCTTTTATCCAAACTTTTATCTAAGAAGATGTTTAAGCTCATCTTTGGTTATATTAAAGAACGAGATTCGAAATTGGAGCCTTTTTCAGATAGAAAACATATCGTATTTTCAATTTCATACACAAAGCACTATATTTTATCATACCACTCATTTTTATCTAAGTTTATCCATTTTTTCTTGTATAAAATGTTCATATTTTGTTTTGTACTATAATGCTGAGTGATTTAATGAAAAATTACTTATTCATGGAATATTTACAAATTTTAAAAATGCAGTATTATACGATGAATGAATTATAAACGCCTCAAATTTTCTTACTAATTGAGACATTTCACTTTCTGAAAAAGTGCTCCACATTTAAGATTATTTGTGTGGGGGGACACACACATTGACAAAAAAAAATTCTTAAGTAAAAACTCTACAGCTACTTAGAAAAAGGTGATTATGTAGAGGGGAATATACTTAATGGGTATTTCACATTATTTTTATACTAAAAAACTTCTTTAAAGATACCTTTTCAAGTTTTCCCATGAACTGCCGTAATTTTATCTCATCTATACATATAAAAAAAAGAAGTGTCTGTTTGTAATTTGAAATTAACAGCTTTTTACTAAATGCATTAAAAAGTATAAACGGTACTTATATGAAAAAATCAATTTTTTAAATTTTTGTTGTCTGTTCCGGCTAATCTCTGAAACGGCTGGACCAATTGACAAAACTTTCACAGGCAGACAGCTAATGTTATAAGGAGTGACTTAGGCTACTCTTATTTTAGAAAAAAAATTAGGGTTACGCGAAAATAAAATTAAAACCAATGAAATAGTGAACAATATCAGATTGAAATAGGGATTACTTTATTTCACGAGAATTCTGTCTCAACGACTTCCAGCATGTATACCAAACTTTTTTTGTTTGATTAGGTTGCTGCCACTCGCAACATTTCCTGTTTCATTACCTTTGATCCTAATGATTTTACAGTCCTCCCCCATCAACAGTGTCAAAGGTCATGCATCCCTCTCACCCCTTGCTCAACAAAAAAACAAAGAAAAAAATAAAACAAAAGAGAAACATCGATTAACAAAGTAGAAGAATGACATTATACTTATAGCATAGGTATTTCTTTATGTGGAATACATAATCATTATATAAGTTTTCGTAAACTCTGTGAATTGAATAAACACTTCTTTTGTTAAATTCCACGTGGACGAAGTCCCGGGTAACAGCTAAACATAAAATAAATGCATCAGAAAGTAATATTAACGTATTACACATCCAGATATAAATTATTTACAATATTTTAAGCATTTACAACACAAAATTTGTAACAATGTGTTACTTCTGCTGAGCAGAAGGAAGGTGTTTTTAAAAATTGATCCACAAGAGAGTTACAGGGCGTTATAAATTTAAAAAAATCTATCAGCTATTATATCTACAGACTTAAAATTTAGCAAATATGGTTTTTTGTTCAGCTGAAATATGTAAAAAGCTTTTTTTTTGTTTCATTTACAATTCACGTAAAAATAACTCATTAAAAACTTCTTTATTCTTCAGTCTCTGTATTGTTTAATTTTTCAATTCACCCATGCAAAAAACGGGGGTATACCAGCTAGTTTCAAATAAATAACATGATATTCATAATAAGGTTATTGTCCTAAAATATAATACTTTTAGGTTAAAAGAATATATACATAGTTTTTGGCTTTTATTTTAAAAATAAAAACACAATTTAATTATAATAAAATTAATTTACATAACAATATCCAATGTAACAAAGCTTCTAAAATGTGATTTTATACATTTTAAGTTATGCTTTATAATAGGTAATTATAGGTGTTGTGTAATAGAATAAACTGATGTAATATTTATTTTCTTGAATATTATTTGTCCTTAGAACAGTGATTCTCAACCATAGTGCTACGGCACTTTTGGTGCTGCCCCACAATTCTTAAAAATTATTAATTAATAAAATCCAGAACCAAATCTCTCTCATTCCACCATTTTATAGAAATAAAGGTAAACTCCTAGGAGAGCCCCCCACCCTTGGCGCCAAACCGGAAAAAGTGCCAGCGAAACGAAATGGCGCCAAGCAAACCCGACAACGGTGACAAGTAAATATAGCAGTATAAGATAGATGCGCAATGAAAATACATGTAAACAATACAGAAATTTAACATTTAAGATAAAAAAAAATATAACAGCACTTACTTTCTTATTGTTGATCCTTCCCAAGTGGAGGGTAAAGTGTAACAACTGCTTTTAAAAAATTCCGGAAAGTTTGAGTGAGTGATCGCGAGACGCCATAAATACTCAGCGAGGTAATGGTCGAACATGCCTTCTGCGTGGCTGGTGTGATTACGGAGAAAACGTTTTATGCCGATTAACTTACTATTGGAAAACCACGAATTCTTTCTTATACTTCTGCAAACATCATGCGTATTCACACCTTTTTTCGACATCTCCATTCAAATCCATCCAAAACAACACTCTTTCGTTCATTTAATCCCATTTGCTCATTACATTTAGGACATTCATAACTTGAAGCAATTAATCCTTCTTTCATACACCATTCTCAATCAATTCTTTCTTGCCTCTAGCATTCAATAACGTAAAAAATTCTAACGTGTATTCACTTACAAAGCGCAGCCATACTACTTCAACCCGGTGCCCAACAACAGAATGAAATTTGAAATGCGCGCCCACAAATGACGAAAATTCTAGAAAAAGTTAGGGTTGCCATATGTTGTATTTAAAAGCAAGGTTACCATGACGGCGCAATTATCGCTAACCAAAGTAATCGCGCCAGGGTGGGGGCTCTCCTGGGTGAACCGAAATAAATTAAGGTTCATGTATATTTAACCCATCCTATTGTGGATAGATGGATATAAAAAAACTTTGATAAGGTTCATAATGCATTTGTGATAAGGATAACATCTGTATATGAATTAACTTTGAATGAAAAGGAAAAACTAATTTCGCTCTGTAATAATTGAGATTTAATTTCAAAACATTCAGAAGAGTCAATTCATTTTGGATTATAAGTAGAGGTCGAAATAGTCGGAAAAGTTTTAAAAATATTGGAACAACTTTCAACATCTTATTTGCTTGAATTCGGATTATCAACATTAAAAAATATAAAAATGAAAAGAAAAAAAAAAAGATTGAGATTTAAATGTAGATGATGAAATTAGAGTAGCATTATCATTTTTATGACCAAGTATAAATGAAATTATCAAAAATTAAATTAAATGTATTTTAAAATTAATTTGTAATTAATTACTAATAAACATTTTGTTGTACAAATTTTAGTTGCCTTTGAAAATTATTATCAAACTATTTTACAAAATGCATTACAGATAATTAAAAAAAATTTGAACTTAATTATATAACTAGTGTGCCGCCGAATTTTGAAATTGTTAAAAGTGTACCACAACAAAAAGGTTGAGAATCAATGCCTTAGAAACTCGCTTTCCTAACCTACAAGAAAAGATTTT
Organism: Trichonephila clavipes; assembly: GCA_019973935.1. Classification (NCBI taxonomy): domain Eukaryota; kingdom Metazoa; phylum Arthropoda; class Arachnida; order Araneae; family Nephilidae; genus Trichonephila; species Trichonephila clavipes. The sequence goes on along the minus strand of BMAU01002031.1, from coordinate 410,553 downwards.
AAAACAGCATGGATCAGTTTTGGAGAATCAGAACTTGTGAAAATATGTATTCTGAAACTTTTCAAAATTAAAAACAAAACATTTATAAATAAAATTTATACTTATCAATACCCTCACAAATTTACATGTAAAGTAATAAGCATCAATATAAGTCTATGCAAATACAATTATTGTACAAAAACAATAAACCCTTGAACTTTTTAGAAACTGTTTGTGTAAATTATAATTGCATTAAATAAAAGAATATATTTTTTAAAGTTAATTTAGCATTTCAAGTTATGCAAACTACAAGAGTCGGGGATAAAAAAATCATTGAATAATTTATTTAAAATTCATTACATTAAAATTTTTTTTTTAAAAAAAATGCTTCTTTTCCCTGCATTTATTAAAAGAAAATTTGCTTTATTTTTAAAATTCAATTCTCTGCATTTGATTATTGAAAAACATTTTGATTGCATTATAGATTATATCACAATAAATTTGTATAATCATAAATAAGTTTTTTTTTTAAAAACACTATAATGCAATTGAATGTTATTGAATATGTAATTGCATTAAAACAAATATTTCATCTCCAATTTGCTTTTTCATAAATACTATGGGAGACAAATTCTAAATTAGTATAATGGATGAAAAATCATTATACATATAAAATTTTTCGGTGACATAAATAGCTTTTAGAAAAAGAAAACATAGATAATTTGTTTAAAAACTTAAATTTTTACATAACGTTAAAAAATTTAACCAAGAATTTCAAACTATCATAATTAATTCATAACTATTTTTATAACTTAAAAAAAATGTCATTTGTATAAAATATATCACAAGTATTCTTAAATGAAAAAGTATATATAGCATTTAATACAGGGATACAGAGTGACCCTACCCTAGAGATGAAAATTTTAGCTAATTTATATCAACATTTAACTAGGAGCACTTGACTTTCATTTTTCGACACTAGAAAATTTTTAGGATAAAACAAATCCATAATAAAAAGCAATATATAATAACACTGGACTAGAAAAAATGTCATTTCACAATCTGTATAAAACTAAATATTAAAAGTGTCATACCATTAAAAAATTTTGCAGAAAGAAATATTTTAACAGTTTATCCTTATAAACAGTAGTCAGCATTCATTCTAGAATAAAATTAGTCTGCCAGTTCTATCTTAACTGAAACTACAGTACCATTTTGTTCATATAATTTCCGAATGCTTAAAATATTTATTATAGCTTCAAATACACTTTGTTATATATATTTCAATTCTAACATTCAAGCAATATGTGGTTATTTATAAAATAGAATTATTTCCTAACTTTCGTGAACTGTCCTCTCTCAGACCTAGAATGAATTCTGACAATTTAAAAAATACCAATTATTCATACCTAAATATTAAAAATATGTCATTTTGTTTGATGCTGCAATCAAGTACACTTCAAGGTACTTGCGTATTATTACAACCTATTGCCGACATTATATGAAACAAAGCACATGATTGCCAATTCGGTGCATAAGACACATGCGAAATTGGGGTTGCCAACTTGGCGGTTATCTTGAAAGTCGCTCATTGATGCGATAATATGCAAGTACCCACTTCAAATACAAAATTATTTTCACTATGCAAAATATGAACACACATTCTGTTTTGTATTTTGATCATAATTAAATATAACATTTTAAATGATTTACAACATTCAATTACAGTAATATTGCATGCTAACTCTTTATAAGAATATAATTTCTATGCTGAATTATATTACAATTTTATTTTGCTGAGCATACAAGAAAGTAAAACTTGCCATATACTTCAAAATTCAAAGACCATTTTCAATTACACACTTTTTCAAAAGCATATAAAACTTATAGAACAAACACATAAGGGGAAACAAAATTAATTCTCTTGTTTACAACAATAGAAGTCATTAAATTCAATAGACATAAGAGATTTAGGCATTTACTTATTAATACTAACATCATTGCAGCCAAACTGGCACCATGAAAAGCGTGCTTTTTTCCACCAAAATAAGTTTTTTTTAAAAAAAAAATAAAATCATGAGAATTTATGTGTTTTGATGTCATGGCCTGATTCTAGTGGTGCAAGTTTTGCTGTGGTGGCACAAATACATACCAATAATTTATACTTAAATTAGTACTTGTATATTAACATCACCACAGTCAAATTTGCACCACACAAACCATGCCATATTGCAGTAAAAAAGAACAAAAAATAATTTTTACTTTTTTTATTTAAAAAAAAAGTCAGATGCTGGTTTAAAAAAAATGAAGTGATTTGTGTAGCGCAAATTTGGCTGTGACATTAATACATAAGTACCTTAAAGTTTTATAAAGATATAGTTAAAAATCAATATATTTTCCATTTTAACTACAACTCTAATTTAAAACAATCTTAAAACAAATAAAAGAATTTAACTATTTTATATTTTTTAACTATCCCATTTAAATTTTATAACATTTAAGTATATATTTATATGAATTATATTTTCTAACATACATTTAAAACTAACACACTTAAATACTAAAATCAGTATATTAATTTGTTTAATATTCAATATAAAATTATGTTAATTTCAATTAGGAAACTTACTGCACTGACATTACTTAATGAAAATATAAAAAAAAAAAACCTTTAAATTAAAAAAAATATAAGAAAATATTTTTAAAAATACAAAAATATATAATATACTTATAACATGAAAAAATTTAGAATTTTCAAGGTTGCCCTGGGGAAAATCCACCTATCGCTCATTACATGGGTAAATTATATAGTACATATAGATTTGAGAAATATATAAATCTATGGTTGAAGTTCTTACAATTTTTTCTCCTAAAATTAATCTTAATTTTTGATAAAATTTGGTGATTTTATCCTTTATTAAATAAAATAATTCTCTTCCTAGTTTGAAAACATTAACTATATCATAATTCACCAGATTACCCAAATTCATTATTGAAGAGGCGATACTTATTGCACATAATGAAAAATCGATTATCTACATAGAGCTCTCACTTTCTATTGTCAATCCAAATGCAGTTAAAAATAAATATTCCTGATCCAATTAGAAGGTACAGATAATACAATGATTACAAAGAGTACCTTAATCAATGAAAGAAAAAAAAAAGAACCTTGCCCTTTGTTACACGAAGAATTAAATAAAAGCTGGGTATAATTTAAATAACGGATAGTATAGAAAGAAAGTTCATACGATTAAGTAAGAAGTGATATCCATTCTTTTCGCACACAGAAAGAATTAAACAGGATCTCGCACACATTTCCCAAAGCGATGATTTTGCACAAATGTCAATTCTGATGTGGAACTTGGAAGAAAATACATCCAAAAATATTCTAGCGGCAAGGACGGCTCAGAGGCGATTCTCAGGAATTTTCACACAACTCTCATGATAACAGAAGCATTATGCCGATGAAAATGTTCAGGCTCAAGAAATTTTGTGAAGAGTGGCACAGAGTTCTTTACTGGTTATGGCTTCTTTCCAACTTATTCTTGGTGTATACTTCCAATAAATGCATATTTAAAAATGATTTTGGAATTGATAAAACACTGCTCTTTAAAATGACTGACTGGAACGTTTCAACAGACCAAGATATCACAGACTTCATCACACATTTAATACTTGAAGTTAAAATGACTAGATTATGAACTCTTGATGAATTTGAGGGAAAGCTTCAGCATATACATCTTCCACGCATGAATTTCTCAAATGACGGCAATCTCCATTTTCTTTTTCTATTTTACATCAGTTCAAAGGATAATAACTGAAGATTTGGGCATCAGGAACATCAGCAATCAAGTGGCTTCAGCAGAAAAATGACTAGACTATGAATTCCTTCCAAAATATCACATTTTCAAGGTTAGTAAAATTCCTTAATATTTCTCAGAATAACGATGAACATCAATTGCGCTATCGATTTCAAAAGAAAATTTTGTGACAAATCTTGATGCTACCGGCTTTTATCGTGCATACATCGTGAACTTCTCTTAAGAAGCAATATGCTTGCGAGAATGCTTCTTTTTAATTCGGCGTCTGGATGCGAATTTATGCAATTACAAGAAAAAGAATCGAGAATGAAGAGATAACCCATTAGGTGGCTCCCCAGCCAGGTAACTGCAGAGTGAACCATGATTTCAGACAGGTATCCAGAATATCCGTGCAATGGCGGCAACTATTCTAAACACCTCAATACGACCAATGGCAGATGAGGATAACACACAGGATTCCAAGAAATAACAGATTTACGAATACTTCTTCAAAAATTAATAATTCCCAAATTTTCTTAAAACAATACAAAAGACTTTTGGTACGAAAATAAAAGAAATCGCTTCGATTTCAATTAGATACCTTTTGCTTTAATGGTGGCGTGAGCACCATAATAAATGTTCAATTTGTCTTCAAGCTGAGCTTCATCAATATGGTGATTTCTTCTTCTGTTAACGTAGATATTCTAACAGGAACGTTGAATTAAGAAATTAGAAGAAAAAATTAATATTTACTAATTAAAATTTCTCGATCTTAAGAATTCGACAAAATTATAGCACATTAGGGGCTCAATGTAACTTCTGTACTTGAACGTAGAGCAGATAAATGTAGAGATGTTTTATGCTGCTGGAAGCAGAATGCAGCAAATTTCCACAAAAGAGAAAAAACTTAAATATCTAATAACGGTAAAAATAATCATGTGAAACATTCTTTTTTTTAAAATTTCTAACTATTATTTTGAATTTATATCATTTTTCAAAATTCAAATATCTATTATCTTTGTCTTAATACTTTAACAGAAAATTTTCGACAGTGACAAATAAATTATCCTGTTTAGAACTCACAAGTGTAATACGGTTCAGTAATGTGTTTGACGAATTTATATCACAATAATTAGAAGATTTTTTAAGGTCACATTTCTCAGTTTTATATGAAATAATGTTCCAGTAGTAAGCAAGCAGTATTTGATCTGAATACCCTTCAGGTTAACCTTTAGCTATAATCATTGGCATAGCTAGTCCTTAATGGGCTCTGTATTGAAAATTCCTTGGGGCCTTCTTTGGGTTCACTTAATAGTTAACGATATTTTTTGCTTACACGTGTTGGGGCCTCTGTAGTTTGGGGGACCCGTATCGTTCATATGGGGATACGGTGGTAGATACGCCCCTGGTTATAAGAATTTTCTGTCATGCTCGTTTGAGAATTTGTTGATTTTCTATTATTTGGTTTATTCTTGTCATCACGAAAAAAGACAATATCAAGTCAAATAAAAAGTTATAACTCCAAGATCATGACTTTGAAACAACTGCAAAGCATCAAAGCATCACATGCGCAAACTCATTCTATCCACATATATCCATTATGTATAAGATATTCATTACATTGAAAATAAGTTTGAATTCAGAACTGAAAAAAAGATCTTTCAGTATTTGTAAATGAAACTGATTCTAATTTGACTAATCTAAAAGTTTCCTCGGGATTCTTGGTAGGCTCAATACCTTTTAAATATCACTCTGAATCAGTGGCGCACACAAGGGGGGTGTCCTAGGGGTCCGGACACCCCCATAGCCCTCGATTTTTTTGATTGGTTATAATCATATATTACGTAAAATTTAATTATATATTTTTCATTAATAATTAATTTTATTAATTAATGCTAATTATTCATTCAATAATTCATTTTGTATTGTTTTTGTTTCTGAAAATCGATAAAATCTAAAGAATATGTTGGGCGGTGTATTGGAGCATGATACCAAAATGTTGGGCATTCGATCCTGGATCCTCCCCCCCTTGAAAAATTTTTGTGTGCGCTACTGTTCTGAATAATATTCACAAACACAGAATGCAATCAGCGGCATATGCGCAGGTAACACTGGAATACTAGCACAAAATAACCCCCTTAGTTTACAGGTCACGCCTTAAACAGACACATTTTGTATTAGTGCGCGTTTTAAACAAAGAAATCATTATACTTTCACACCTAAGAGATTGATTGGGAATTTATTCACCAGCATTATAAATCCTGATTATCTTTTATGTAGGTTTTCTCAACAATAAACCTTTTTTGCTATAAAAATATAATTTTAATGGGAAAAGTAAGTTTATTTCTCAACTTAAATTCATTAGGTTTCTTTTATTTCTGAATATTGTTACATAAAATGATTTGAGAGCATATTTCTTCTTGAGATAAAAGTCGACAAGGTTTCTTTGTGAGCTTCAAAATTTTTCTAGCATTTTCTTTTTAGTTAATTTTTCTAGCATTTGAAGTATGCTCATATTTGTGTTCAGAGAAGATCAACATCATATTTACAATAATCTATTTTCCATTTTTTCTATTTCTTCCTCATAGTACACTCTGGGTTATTTTATTTTTAGTTTAATTTAATTTTATTTTATTGCTTTCTATCATTTAATTTATAAAATTCTGCAATGATAATTAAATAAAAATATTTTCAATACACGAAAAAAAGAAAACACCCTAAATTTTTATAGAGTGATTAATTACATAAAAACATCAAATTTAATAAAATCTAGAGCCTGCTAAAAATATAATGATATAATGTATGCCAGCGTGCAGTTTCATGAAATAAAATATTCACTAGATTTTGTTCAATACTTTTAATTTAATTTTTATTATTTAAAAAACATTAACATGACTGATAAAGCATTTGTTTTAACTTTAAATTTAATTTCTATTAATTATGTACAATGGATCATAGAATGTGTGTATTACAAATAAAAATATAGTAGCATTGTGAAAATGTGGATCTTCGATAATTGTGGTTTCCAATGAAATGTTTCCATTCTTTTTTTTCTTCAGCTCCTGCACCTTTTTATTGCTATTATTATTTTAGAACTTTTTCCATTGAATCTTAGTGTAATATAAAAGAATAGGACCCAAACTCAGAACAGTTTTTACGGTATGAAAAAAAAACTAACATAAATATCAACAATAACGTAGTAATCCTTTGGCTATTTATACAGCCAATAATGAAAAAGAAATTTTGTGTGCTTGAACAAGAAAATCTTATTTATAAGTTGTTTTATTTTTCAATTCCTACTATTAGCTCAAGCTCTCTCTATATTTATTTATTTATTTATCTTCGTGGAATTTTAAAGCGCTCAATTGAGCTAAAATTTAATATACATGATTATTTTGGATGACAATATAGTAATTTAATTATAATTAATAAAAATTAATTGATTAAAACTAATTATTCAATGAATTACAAATACAGCTCCGTTGACATCATTTTTGGCGACTTAGCAACCCTTTTGGTGACTTGTGTCAAAACATGAAATGTTTTTTATCTCGCATTTTAAAGCGCTCATTTTTTTTTAAATAATTTATTTTCGAAACTCCTCATGCTCCACACTGCATAATATGAGGCTTACAAACGTAAGTGTTAACACAATTATATCATAAAAACAAATTTGGAGGAAAAAAAAGAGAAAAAAACACACATTTAAGACAAAAACATAAAATAAAAAGGAAGAGTGAAAATACACAAATATAAATAAGGGAGGTACCAATAAAACTTTAAAAATCTATAGATCCCTCGGGTGTTATCAAGTATCCTAGAAATTCTAGATGAGTTACGCTCAAAGTTGATTTGGAGATATTCAGTCGAAGACCATGTTTTTGTACATGTTCAAATACAAGTTTCAAATGTGTTTCATGTTGTTCTTCATTTTCAGAGGCTACTAGAATGTCATCGAGGTATGGAAAAACAAATTCTAGTCCAAATAAAACTTCATTAATAAAGCGCTGAAAAGTAGATGGTGCATTTCTTAACCCAAAGCTCATAACATTAAACTCGAATAAGCCAAATATGGTGTTATTATGACTGTCTTTTCCTTATCTTCCTCAGCAATGGGTATTTGAAAATATGCTTTGAAGAGATCAATTTTAGAAAATATTCCTTTTCCCTTTAAAATATGATGAAGATCTTCAATACGTGGAATTGGATAACGGTCAGGACTGGTTTGGGCATTTAAACGTCGATAACCACCGCATGGTCTAACATTTCCATCTTTTTGATTTACAAGATTTAGTAGGTCGAAGGATATCGTTATCTAACATAAATTTAAATTCTTGCTTTGCTATTTATAATTTTTTAGAATCCATTTGACGAACTTTTGAGTAAACCGGTGGGCCTTTAGTAGCAATATAGTGTTTAACACCATGTTTTGTATTAGTAATTAATAAATTTGGTTTCGTTAAATCTGGAAATTGTAATAATATATTAGAAAATTTTGATGTTTTATTCATTATGTTAATTTTATTTTCTTACAAAATAGAAGAAATTTCACCAGTAACATGAAGGTTTATTATTCCATCTATTAACTGCTTGTTCCGGATGTCAATTAACAAGTTAAGCTTCTCATTTGAGCTGTAATTTTATATACACTATTGTTTTGGGTAAAAATACGATAATTTAATTATAATAAATTAAAATTAATTGACTGAAACTAATTTTTTTAAATAATTACACACAGCCCCGTTGGTTTCATTTTTAGCGACTTGGGACAAAACTTGAAAAGATTTTTTTTCTCACGTTTTAAAGCATTCAGTTGAACTGAAATTTTATATACATGATTATTTTGGATGAGAATACGATACTTTAATGATAATTTATAAAAATTAATTACCACTTAGTGTTGTGACTCTGTCATATGTATGTACATATTTATATTAATTGTAACTACTAATAAAAAGTAGCTAAAATAAAAACTTTCTTTTCTGATCTATGAAGGAATTGACCTAATTTTTTTTATATTACTTGTTTTTTCTCACATTTTTTTATAATAAAGGAGTAAAGTTTGAGATTAGACTTCAAAGGAAAAGAACGTAATAGAGCAGCTGTTCTTAAATTGTGTTCCACGGACCCTCGGGGGGTCCTCAGCGTTTTTCCAGGGGCTCGCGAAGATCTCTCAATTAATGTTAAAATTTCTCTCATTTATAGACTTCGAAAAGCTTCGTGAAAAAATTGAAAGATGTGCCAAGGGCACCCTAGACTAGATCACTAGATCGCCCCCAATGAAAAAGATGTACTAGAACATGCATTCAATTTTTTTCTTTCAACTACATATAGCCATTACTACAACAAATTTTATTTTTTTAAAAAAAGTTTTAAAAAAGTCTGTATAAGTAGCAGAGACAGTCTTAGGATTATTGAAGAACCTTTAAATCACTCAGCCATGTGTTGGGAGCCAGGAATGGGTGTTCATAATTATGGGGGTCTGCGATGTCAGGCTGACACATAAAGGAGGGGGAGAGGGCGTAGCGAACGAACGTTTATGAACTACTGCAATACAGTATTTCTAAAATTATGGGATCATTCCATCACAGGACAATTGAACTCTCTGAGCATGAAGCCGTGCAATGAGCAGTCTTGTGAGACATTAACATTAAAGTTTCTGACTATTATAATTGGTGTAGTAAGATCATGATTGTAATTGGATATAATTTTAGCGATGTTTTTGGAATATTTCAATAGCGATCATAACATGAAGAATTTAATTTCTGAATTGTATAGCCAAGCTTTTACCACTGACTTTTTGACCACGCCACTCAGATACGTAGATTTATGTATCATTATGTTAACATTGAACTCCTGGTCATTGTCCAATTGAAGCGATAGCTGTTGCACTATTGTGTCCACATCCACGGGTGCATTAATGACTTGTCCTATGATACCATAGCAGTCATCGTAGCGCAATCGACATATCTGCGTGAATAACAATCACGGTGATACTAGACGTGCACTAATCGGATCTAATACAAGCAACTCGTGTTGCTTAGGTGGATACACAAATCCGTTCGAACGTGGGCACTTTTCTGAGTCTAGTGAGTTTTTACACTCAGCGCACAGTTTAAAGTTAGCCACTAGCTCTTCAGGAAAAGTATTGCTAAGCAGCGGTAAGTGTGTGGGTTTTTCTTTTGTTGGCTTCAATGAGAGCAGAAACCATAGAGAGAGAGACGATCACACACATCATACTTATGTTCAGGGCCGGCGCTAGGGGTGGGCAAGCCGGACCCCTGCCCGGGGCGGCAACCTTAGGAGGCGGCAAATTGGTTCTAAAATTATGTAGAAAACTCGTTTATGTAAAAAATAAACGAGTCAAAATAAAAATTCGAATAAAAGAAATTAAAAATGTGTATGCAAAATATTCACGTTTTCAATCGAGTCCTAGAGTTTTTTTTAACGAGTATTCATTAGTATTTAAAGCCGTGTTTCCCAACACTGGTCCCATGAGGGAAGGGGGCGATAAAGAATTTCGGCATCCGGTTTCTTCTCTTTCAATTAATTTCCTTCAACTGTTGATGCTTTGTATGCGTGAATTCGGGTTCTATTGAAAGAGAGAGATTTTGACAGAGATTAGTCGCAACAAAAGTTATGAAAGTCAAACGGTCAAGTTTTATGAATGAAAAGAAAGGGGCAGAATGGCCCTGAGAAAAAGACCCTTTTTCGAAGAAAACTGAGGGAATCTTGTATCAATTTGATTTCGAACTAATTCTTTTAGCTTCCTGTGCTTATGCAAACAAGACAAAGTCGGACAACATAAAAAGTAAGAATATTTTCTATTTCAAATTCTTTTTTAGATTTTTAATGCCCAGGAATTTAAATCATTGCGTAAGATAAAGTGAAAAGAAAAAATTATTTTGCTGCATTTGTGCCTTTTCTATTTTATTTATCTATCTTTATTTTTGCATACATAAATATAAATGTCACCAGTTTCATAGAATATTTTCATGTTGATTAACATTTTTAAGTATGTGTGTTTTTCGTAGCTTGAATGTACCGTAATCTTCGTAAAACATTTTCGAATGACATTGTTATTTAAATGAGAAAATATTATTTGCCTCTCGTATAAAAATTAACTTCTTTAGTCACTTATAAAGGATGATGTAGATAATTTAAAATGCAAAACATTACTGAGCTTTTGAGTATATTCATTAATTATTTACCAAACATAAAGGATTCTAACAGCAATAGCTCGAACTTGAAATACAACGTAGTTATATTTATTATGATGATTGTGTTTGTCATTGTAATATATTGTGATAATTTTGTTTAGTAATAAATGAACTAGTCTATAGTTGGTAAATATTTCATTTATATTGCTCCAAACTGTTAAAAGAATTTTCAAAGAAAAAAATACAAGTTAATTTTACTTATATAGACACTTTTTTTCTTTTTATTGAATGTAACATGTGAAATAAACATATAATTTTTCTAACCTATTCTAAGACTGTTAAGATAGCCACTATTTTGTAAGACTAAATTTTAAAAACTTGAACAATATATTTTTTTTTCGCATGTTATTGCCATTTTAAGAGGAATTTTCACGATGCCTTTATAATTACGATCTTTTACACCAGTGATTCCCACAGTGGTCTATGACGACCTGCAAGGGGGGTCCATGTCAACAAAAAAAACAATTTGGGGGTCAATGAGGTGTAAGGGATATTGGCCCTCATTAACTAGATCGTGACTAACTTTAAAAGAAAATTTAATCAAGTGGAAACCAAATTTTACTGATTTAGCAGGTTTATTTACTAAATTTAATGAGGTTAATTTGCCGGTGCAAGATGACAGCATAATTTTTTTTAAAACGGGAACCATTTCAGCGTTTCTTTTCAGAGAGAGAGAGAGTTAAACTAAAGAAATACAATACTGCAGGTTCGGAATTTTCTCAAGTTAACCCAGACAATATGTGTCTACACGTTTTAACTTACTACGTTCAACATTTAACTGGCTTTTATTGAGATTTTGAAAACAGGTTTGAGAATGATTTGTCTATAGTAACACCACAGTAGGCAACGAATTTATACAGTCACATTGGGGGAAAAAATGTCACATGACAACAGGAACTGATCGTGATATGCACCAATGAAGATTTTAAAGTTTAGAAACGGATGCCAGCAATTTTGGCTTTAAAAAAAGGCAAACCTGTTATTTGTCCCGAATTATGGAATACCGTGAGGAAGTTTTTAATTATTTTTTCTAGTAAGAAGGAGTTTCAGCGTGGTCGCCAATCTTCGGAAGAAAAAAAGGAACTGGAAACTACTAACAGAGGAGATTTAAGGTTAAACCTGACAAGATTGATACTAAATGTTGAAAGTTTGTTATTGTGGCGCCATATTCATCCCTCCCATTAGAATCAATTCTGTGTTGTTTGGTTATTTTATATATTTACTTTTAATTTAATTAATTAACATATGCTTTTTAAACTTCTAACTCTATACTTCATTAGTTATAAATTTAATTCTTTTAAAATAGTAGCAGTAGTACCAGGTGTCAAAAAGACATTTAAGTCAGTGTTTCTCAAACTGTGGGGCACGCCTCCCTGGGGGCGTGATAACTCTACAAGGGGGTGCGAGATAATAAAAAAGTCGAAAATAAAAGATTATTGTTTTAAAAAAAATTATTAATTTACTGAAAGGAAGCAAAAAAAATACATTCTGACATAATAAAAAATAAAATACACATTTATATTGATATACAGTACACTTATACATGTATCGGTACTGCACAATGTGTTTCATAATTAATTTAACAATACTAAGTTAAGAGCAAGTTTAATATTTACCAGTGGCCCTATGGGCATGGCATAAAATTATATACAAAATTTATCATTTATCTTGATAATTTGTATGGTTTATAATTAGAGTAGCCTTGTACATTTACGTCAAAGTATATTAATTTTGAATTCAATACATTGATATTATATGTTAGGGGTGCGAGAAAATTATGATTGAAAATTGGGTCGCAAGTATAGAAATTTTGAGAAGCACTGCATTTAAGTTGATAAATTTTCAAAAATTCAATATTAATTAAACAGGGTCTATTAGACAAAAAAGTTCGGGAACCTCTGTTTAACACGGACAACTTGAAGGAATATTTAATGCAGTCTAATAATTAATTATGTGTATAATTAATTATACATATTATGTGTATTGTTAATTATATGTATTATGTGTATAATTAATTATATATATTATGTGTATAATTAATTATATATATGTGTATAATTAATTATATATATTATGTGTGTATGATTAATTATAAAAATACATAAAAAATGTATAATATCTTTAAAACATTGTAAAACATTTTGTATATACTACTAATAAAGTTATTCTAAATGCATATTCCAAAAAATTTAAAAATTGAGTTAATAAATTATTTGCAGTTTAATATGAAGAAATTTTAAGAAAATATTTAAGAGACTTTATAAGATTTTAAACCAAAAAAATACAAATGTTTAACTCAATGCAAAAACATCCTTTAGATAAATTGCAAAATTTCAGGCTTGAATTTAAAATTTCGAAAGACGATTATTAAATAGATAATTAATTTGAATATATATATAGTGATAGCAAAATAACATAGAATTAGCAGCCCTAAGCAAACAACAATTACTTTAAGCCTGAATAACTTCCAAAGCATTTTTAAAATTAAGTTTCAATCTTATTAAAATATGCTTTATTTGTGATTAATATATAAAGGCTTTAATTCTCAATCGTTTAATTGCAACGAATACAATTATAAAATACTTGGAATTCCTTTTTCAATATCTTACCAAAAAAGTTTCAGAACATAACCACTCATCCAATACATAAACAAGAGGCTCTTAATCAGCTAAAAATTAAAAAGTCGGTGTTTTCAGTTTGCAATAGTTTTTAATTACTGTTTCATTTTACTATTATATTTCTCAAAAATCCTTTAAAATGTATTTTTCATGACTGTGAAAAGGTTTAAAGGCGTTAGTATGTATATTTAAGAAAAAATTCTAGTAAAAATAGGTTCTAATCTATAGCAATATTTAAAATCTTTAAAAAAGGCAACAATAAGAATGTCAAAATTATGACAGAAATTTCTTATAAAAAGCAACAGAAAAAAGATTTAATTAAAGTTTTATTGTTACAGAACAATAATTAATGTGAAAGAATATAGGTGCTATTTTGTGTTGTTGTTTTGTGTTCCTGGTATAAAACTATTTAATTAAAGTGGAAGCAAAATATACATTACAGAAATAAAAATAGGAACACAATTTATAAAGTAGATAAGTGATTTCAAACAAAATCGTTGGGAAAGCGGAATAGATGCATTAATACCATTGAGGTATCAAGTAGGAGGGATATACGATGCTTTACTTGCTGTTTGTAATAATTCGGAGTTTGACAAGATTAGAGATGATCAGAATTGAAAATGAGAGAAACGAAACACTTTTAAGTTTAACTCGGTTTAAATGTATTTTTAACATGTAATGAAGTTTTAAAATTTAGTGGTTCTATAATTTGTTTTAGTATTTGTTTAATATTTGTATTTTATAACTATACACTAGAAATTACTTTTCTTTTTTTCTGTGCAACCCTAATTTTAATTTAGTGCCAAAAAACGTAAATTAATAAATTAGCATGTTTTGCTTATCAAAACTTCAACATTATTGATAGCAATTTTTTTGCTCACGTTTTATTTCACGATTAAGCGTGGGAAGAGTTTAGGTCAGGGGTGGGCAGATTTTTCCCGGGTACGGGAGACTTCTAATTTTTTCAAGGTGTTGTGGTCCCCCCAGTAACGTTGGTGTAATGAGGTAAAAGAAAGTCAGTTGGACCTCCATTTTACGAACCTCTTTCTTAGGAATTTCTTTATTTAGCGAACTTTTTCCTGTAGCCAAAAACATTTTACGATTTTCGTCGTAAAATAACCTCCAAATAGTGGATTGTAATTTCAATTCAACGAAATTAATTCTTGTGATTCAATTCCCCCTCCATGTATTTAAAATATTTCTTGTTATCATATGATGAAATGATTATTAAGTTTTAGTGAAGGTGGTCACCCCAAAATGTCTTGGTGGTCTTTCGGTCGATCGTGATCAACTTAATGCCCACCCCGGATTTAGGTTATTTCTTTTAATTTTTGTTAGAAACGGGCGGCATTCTACCTCTTTTCCCGGGGTGGCGAAACTGCTAGCGCCAGCCTTGTTATGTTTGAACGGATTGTTGACAAACGTCGTAGAGAAATGTGCATTAGCTGCTGCCCGATTTGTTTTCATAAACGACGATCATACACAATCGATGCCTACACAGTCCGGTGTCAATGTAGAAGTGATTTCATCATCTACTTGCATAATTTCAACTGCCCCAACTGCATATGTACTGGCACCATCGTCGATCCGCTCGGCCGCATTCATTCTTTTACGTTGTCGGTACTGCTTGGTTCGGTCATATGCTGTTTTATTGGTACCATTCGATTGCTCTTGAGAAGTCTTTTCCAACCGTATACGATCTCTGTCTTTGGATTTGGCTTTTTGACGCTTATAGGCTGACATTATATATTTTTGACAATACTTCTTTTTTTATTTTAACACCTTATTATATTTACTGTCACTATTTTACACGAATGTTTTCCATGCGATTGATAGATTTTGATGAGATCTGTCGATTGAAACTAAAATGAATGCCGTAGCTTCTCCGAGTCAACAGTTATACTACCAAACGAAAATTCCGCGCCACCGCGCGCAATGCATCACAGTTCTTACTTAACTTAATGAATTCTTTAATTCTGTAGCTATCCACTGGTGTAATTGAATTTTGGATAGAGATGTAGATATGTAACTGCAGCACCAAACTGTATCCCCGATTTTGTTATAATTCGTTTTTTTTAATTGCCTCCCACTATGGAAGCAATTTTAAAGCATGTCAAAAACTTAACATATTTCACATTAATGCTGGAACTATCTACCAAAGTTAATAGTGATCTGAGCCGTGATATATTTAAAAATTTAATATCTATTTTTGCAGGATTCTTTCAAGGCTAGGTTTGATATAAATGTTGGATGGATGATCAGCTGTCTGTCAGTATCTAAATTTCCGAAAAAGCTAGATCTCTTATGTTGTTAATAAATGAAAGACCACACATGATGGCTATTAGCTCCGTTTCTAAAGACAGAAGCACGGTCAGCATTTCTTCTCTGAAATTTGATGACGTGGCCAGGTAGTTCAATTAAGACTCCACTGCCAGTAATATTTGTTTCACCCTTACTGCCATCAGTATAGATCTTGGTTGCATCCAGTGGAATTCCATTAATCACTTCCAGAGCCAATTGCTTATGAGGTTCGGGTTGTTCAGACATTTTATTGACATTGGGCATTAAATTATAATGGAACGTGCCCCCCTGGAGTCCAAGGACAGGGTTGATGAATGAAGTCAGGCAGTGGTGTTCCACATTAAAACTCAGGTTTTGTGCAAGTGCCTGGGAGAAGGGACTATTTCGTTTCAACATTTGATTATCTTTCCAATGCTTTAAGTGTTGATAGGTTCTATGTTGATCACCATAACTGAGGAGTTTGTTGAAGTACTTGGTCAAACAATAGTTTCTTCTCATACTTAGAGGCTGAATGTTGCACTCATATAGAACTAAGTTATTAGGACAGCTGTTACGAAGGCCTGCGATGATTCTAGCAGCACTCAGCTGTATTCTTTCAAGTTTTTTAAGGTTAGAATCTGAAGCAATAAAGAAAATGGCAGAACCAAACCCCAAAAACAGGTCTAATTAAGGAAGTATAGGTAATTTTCAGAGTAGAGGCATCTGCACCCCAATCACAGATGCATTTTAATATATCAAGGCGTTTTCTACTTTTATTAATCAAATCCTCTATATGCCAATTACAAAGAATCTCTTGGTTTAGGGTAAAACCTAGATATTTAGGATGTTTTACGTATAAGAGTTTTTGATCCTTTATAAAAACAGTTGGTTGATATTTATATAGATGTCTATTGCGAGTGCGAACTAATAGTAGGAATGGAAAAGTAGGCACTTTTAAATGATCGTTTCCTTGAAAATTACGCATTTGTTACAACTTGAAGCAGATGACGAATAAACACGCAACACGTAAGAAAAAGATATATTTTATTTTCGTTACATAAATAAAAAAGTTTGTTGGCACCACACGGACTTTGAAAAAAAAACATAAAATTTTTCAATAAATACAAACAACTTTACAACAATACTTTGCAATACAAGTCGTGTGTGAGCCATAAAAAAATAATACCATTTCATAAGTCATTTTTCCTACAAATTCCTTGAAATCACATAAACACTCAGCAAAAATAGCAATAAAACAGTTGAATAAAATTAGAAGTAAAAATTATATGCTCATATAGAACTAAAGATATAGAATATACATATGTACACGCAAATATTTCACATCAGGAGTATTATATAAAAAAAAGCTCAAGCAATTCATACGAGAATTTTAATAAAAAAGCACTATTTATTGATCAACACTTATATCCATCTTTCTTTACACCAGCTTCTTTTTATCTTATAATAATTATGTATAAACAAGCATATATGATGTGCCTTCGATACAAAATTTATCTTAAGTGTAGAATATTATTGGATTTTTTAACCAAGATTGAATCATGTCTAAAAAATATGTACCTATATCTGAAAAACTTTAATGTAAGAGAAGGGTAAAAATAATTATCAAGATTAAAAACAAATTTATTTAATACCGTTATAGTCGAATTCTTAAAACTCGTTTTTCCAACTGAAACCGAATTTTTAAAAAAAATATAAAGGAAGTTTTTGTTTGCAGCAAAATAAAGAAATGTGGGCGAGCTAAGCTATAAGTAAAACTATGGAAGGATACACTATCGAAGAGCGATGTTAATAACGAATCAAACAATCAATCAGCCCGCATATTGGGAATTTTTTTTTGTACAAACGTTGTTGTTTTTAGTAGGTTTACAATCCTTTGTTATAAGTATTTCGTAATTTTCTATTAATCCAGCCTCACCTCAAAAAAAAGAGAGGAGAAATTCATTTTTAAACCAATTTATAATTTTATAAAATCACAAGTGGAGCTGTACCATTATCCATAGCTAAATAAAAGGATTTCCGCTACTTTAAAACCTCTTAGAAAAATAAACATCAATATTCGTAAAAAGATGTTAAAAAAGAAATCCATCATTTTCGAATGATGAGAGTAACATGACCGTGCACAGTGGCGTAACATACATCGCCGCATTGCGCGGGGGCCCAAAACTTGACTGACGCAAAGTACGTATTGGGGTCCAAAACGATTTTGCAGGGGTCTTTAATATTCTCTGCTATGCCACTGAACGTACATTGCGTTTTTCGTTAATTTACCTTGTTGTCCCCAAGCACTAGTCCCGTTTTCGGAAAGAGAGAGTTCCATAATTTCAATTAAAAAGGCTAAAAAAACACAAGCAATTAAATTATTTAGTAGTGTGGAGGTGGTAACACACAGGCACACACGCAAATGCGATACGTCTATCACATAAGCAAGTCGGTCATAAGAAACTTTTAATACTAATACCAAAGTAAATTTTAAGGTATCCTACTTAGAATTTTATTGTAAGATAATAGTAAGTACACCTTTGTAAATTTGTTCTTTATAGAAATACTAGCTGGTATACCCGTTCTTCGCACGGGTGAACTGAAAAATTAAACAACACAGATTGAAGGAAGAAGTTTTTAATGAGTTAATTTTATGTGAATTGCAAATTAAAAAAGAAAAGCTTTTTGCATATCTCAGCTAAACAAAAAAAGAAAGAAAAAAACACCTTTGTTAAATTTTAACTATGTAGATCTAATAACTGATAAAAAGGATTTTTTTTTATTTATAATTTCTCGTAACACTCTTGAAGGTCGATTTTTCAAAATACCTCCCTAAGCTGATCTCTGCTCAGCAAAAGTAACACATTGTTAAAAGTTTTGTGTAATGAACGCTTAAAGTAGTGTAAATAATTTATATCTGAAAGTGACATTAATATTACTTTCTGTTGTATTTATTTTATTTTAAAATTGTAATATTCGCAAGCAACGCCGTTTCTTAAATTATAATGCGATTCAATGAAAAACATAGCGAAATGTTAACGATAGAGTCAAGTTGGCAAATGCCCGCTAAAATACTCATCATAGAACCCGTGCTGCCATATGTCTTGGAAGAGTGGATTTCAAAGAATATTCCTGCTAAGTATTGGTAGAATATTCCTTCTAAGTTGGTGTGGTGGTAGTTAGGAGAAGGGGGTGCCAGCTCAGGTGTCGTCCACGTCACTTGACCATGGTTCAAAATTACGTGATACGTTGCCAGTGCGATGTTAATATTCACTCACTCACACACTCCAAAAAATACAGTACAGTAGTTATAATTATTTTTATACTTAAAAACGCAATATCTGCCTATTCAATTAAAATTATAGCGTTATAATTAACTACTAACCACAAACAAATTTTGAAAATGTGTCCAAATGATGCAGTGTGAAAGAGAAAGTTTATTTACTTTAAGTACCAGAACCGATAAAAGCATTTATTTTGAAAAAAAGATCAAATTTTTACTACCAAATGTGCATAGTAAAATCATAAAAAAAACATTAAAATAAAGAGATATTTATAACAACCTCTCCCTTCAAAACTTAGTTTTAATTTGGAATAAAAAAATAGGCATTATTCTGATCACAGGAATTAATTAGAAGCGAGCCCCTTGCGTAGCCAAAACAAAAGGAGTTTTTCACAAACAAAAGATAGATATATGCTGACGTAGGCTTTTCTGCACTGCACGCCAGAATTACTGGCAGATGGCAGAATTTTTTCCTACTTACTTGACAAATATCGTTATATTTTGGACACTTCTCACAATATCTTTATAAATTATAGCCTATGTGTTATTCTGATGTATAAGCTATATTACTGTAAAGTTTCATTAAAATCCATTCAGTTGTTTTTGCGTGAAAGACCCACAAAGATCCTCACAAACTTTCACATTTATAATATATATTAGATTAATCCAAAAAAACTATTTATTTCACGCGTACATTGCTGTTTTATTCATTAAGAAATAAATAATAATAAAAAAAACTAAAGAAGCTTACGTTTTCTCTAATACACACCATTAGCTAAAAATTAGTAGATGTCCCGTTTCGAGGGAACAATTGAATGATCACGTTACCCTAGACTTTAACGAGTTGTATAAGTAGAATTTTTGTTGGGGAAAGGAATTCATTTTTCAAGGACGGATCCTAGGGTGTCGGCCCTCCACACGCTAAGACCTAAGTTTTTGTCCCTTTAGAGAATTTTTCATATTTTGACTAAGACAACGTTGACATTATAAATTCATCTACTTGTATTAGAGCAAAAAGTAAAACATTAACAAAAATGCAAACAGACACAAGAATTACTTCTTTCTAAATTGTGAGGCTATTATTAAATTAAAAACTTTTAACTTCCCCAAATGCATATTGAATTCAAACACTCTATAGGAGTGTTTCAATTCAATATGCATTTGTTAGGTAATATTAACCCCATATTAGATATTTTCGTCAAGCAACTTTCGCAGAAATCATTTTTTGAGGCACCTTAGTTAAGCATCAATCCACAGTGCACCGCCAGTACCACGGATAAGCAAAAATAAAAAAAATATTGCGATGTTGCCGGCTGTGCCACAGATTTTGCTACCAAATGAAGAATGTGTGTAAAGAGTAGACATTAATGGACGATGAACCAACACACTGTGTACTAACTCTATTTTTTATTTAAGCTATGCTATGCTATCGGAAAATCTAGATTTATTTTGATTTTTCAATCACTATTGAACATTCAGCATATTTATTCGAGTTTTATAAGTTTTATTTAAAGAAGCTTGTAAAAAATTTTTCTTGATTGATAGAACTATATGTGGCTGCCCCTTGTTTTGGTCACCCGCGTGCGGTACATGAGCTGCACACATGCTAGAAACAGACTTGCCAGTTTTTATATCAAAAATGTTCCGCTTGATTGATTGATTGTTAATAAACTTTCACTAGGAGGCAACACGAAAGCTATTGGTTACTGATCGCATCATTTTGAACCAAGTTCAAAGCATAACCCTGGCACCTGATAGAATTAGCGCGATGACTTCAACGGATTTAACATATATCAGCCCCTCTACACGGTGCTTTTTCAGTGGCACCAAGATTTGAACTCATGATTCGATGGACACAACGCTGGCAACGATATCACAACCATAACCACTCGGCTACCAAGGTAGCTCCACAATGTTTCACACATACTCGCATTTTATAAAATGCTTTTCGTACATAATGCATTGATCATTTAGAGAAGGAAGATTCTGGAGCTCGTATAGCCCCTGTGTACGCCAGTAGCTTTACCCCGGCACACTTTTGATACAAGTATGGCACGATGAAATGTCTCATCCTGGTCAAGTGACGGCATTTTTTAACGCATCGCTGCCCCTGTTTGGAATGGTTGGATACCTTTAACCACTGGGCTACCGCAGCCCTCGTTTGGAATGGGAGAAAAACGTTCACCGAATAGAGTTCGGACATTTGCAGGTTGCTTGGCAAGCTTTTTGCTTCGAGCTTCCAGAATCGCCACACAGCCAAGAGTGCCAGGTCGAGTTGAGGTCAAGGCAGTTGGCCCACAGGTCAGCGTATGGGCAACTATTCGCTGAAAATGGAAGTTATGTGTTTAAAAGGTAACCACAATATGAAATAATTTTTTAAAAAAGTATTACATTCGGATGACAAAAGAAGGATTTTAGATCTTTATGTATCGCTTTTAGAAATTGTGAAAAAAATTATAGAAACGAGAAAAGGGGGGAAAGTGAGGGCGGGGAAGAAAATTACTTTTGGAGATCTTCAGTTATTAGAATAAATGACGTTATAGTTATTTAAAACTGTCCTAGAGGGATTGTAGACGATGTGAGTACTGTAAACCCAATTTATCTGAAAACCATTTTCTGATTTTGTTCAATCAAAATACTGTTAATAACTCTCTTTCTTTGGTTTTAACCCTATACTATCAACACATTTACTTCAAAAACGCAAGAAAAAAACGGAAATAAACACCATATATTGTACCCTTATATGCGCAACAAATCGTATTTTATAAGTATATGAAACAAATAAGTTTTTTTAATTCAATTCATTAGTCAAGCTGTGGAGCGTGCATCTCCTTGAAGGCGTGAACGTCCTAAGTTGGGGGCGCGAGCCTATCCAAGAGTCGAAAATAAAAGATTATTTTAAAAATATTACTATTTAATTGAAAGGACAAAATATATATACATTCTGACATTACAAAAAATAAATTTTATTTATCTGACAAAATGCAATAATTTATTATTTTATTCTTCGAAATTTCCTTCGGGGCTTCGCTGTTATCGGCCAAGCCCTGCAACAATTGCTGATTTAATATTGAAGTTAATAAATCTAATTTCATCGGTTAAAGTAATTCACACACAGTGCATATTAAATACATTTTATATAAAAGTTTGATTACGAAAAAGAAAGAGAGACTCACATATATTAACACTTTTGCATGACCCCACACATTTCCATAAATATATCATATAATTAAAAAATGGCTATTAAAATAGCATTTCTTCAATGGACACTTTTTCGTAGAATAGAAACTCTGTTGAAAAATGAGCATTTATAGTTTTTTAAAAAAAAAGCTTTAATTTCTTTTTTTCCCAGAAAAAGTCCCTGTCGATGTACCTGTCCTATAAGATGCAATTTCATTTGTGTATCCTTTTTTATGTAAAATTCGACTATTACGAGAAGGACCTTGACTCGACATTTTTGTAACGAGTTCAATTAATCACAGAGAGAAGCGGAGAAATAAGAAGAGAAAAAAACGCGTTTATACCGTAAAATCCGGCGTATAGCGTGCACCCATACTTTCAAGCTACATTTTCTAATTTTTAGGTAGATTCTCCATATAACGCGCACACCATTTTTACGAAGGAACGAGAAATGTGCGTTGCGACGTATTGGATACGAAAACACACAGTCAGGCGAGAGATATAATATATAATTTTATTTACAGGAACGTTCTAAAATCGTCATCTTACACTCAGAGCACGTTTTTGCTCTTTGCTTCCAGCCGGGACCCTCGCGCATGTCCTTTTTTAGAGGAGCTTATCTCGGAACATAAGGGAAATGGATTCCAGGAAACCCCATTCTCCCCTACTATCTCAGACAGTAAGACTATCCACTCTTGGTCTCTGACGTCATCAACTGATTTCCGAATAATGTTCGCTACAGCGTGTACAATGCATAATATGCTTTTAAGACACTCATGCGAGATATTATCCAAAGATTTTAGAATCAGAATCCTTAGTTTTATTAGGTATGTCATTTCTTTCAAATAAACAGTATTCCGATCTGTGTAGAAGTCTACTTTTTCTTATACTCATCTATTTTTCACAATTCCTTCTATTAGCTTATTCTCTCTCTATATTTATTTATTGATATATTAATCTTGTTCAAATTTTCAATCGTTAATAAAATATTTTCTGTTCATTCAATGAAGTTCAAATACATTTTTTAAGCTTGTAGGGGATGACACTTGATGTTAATACAGTTTTTTTAAAAATATTAATTCATTAAATAAATTTAATTAAATTAAATATCGGTTTTTGACGCCAACTTAGATTCGTCTCTATTGTTGTAACAATGTAACTGTTAAAACAAAGATAAAAGTTGGCGTCGAAAATCTATTTCTCAGACAAACCGGGTGTGCATTGTTACAACAATGCAGACAAATCATGTTTTTTTTTCAATTCCTACTATTAGCTCACTCTCTTCCTATTTATTTATTTATTTATATGTATATCCTATTCCAATTTTCAATCGTTAATAAAATACTTTCTATTCATCCATTCAAAGTATGAATTGACTTAATTTTTTTTTATATTACTTGTTTTATTTTTGAAACTATAATTTTTTTTACACTCGGCGTATAACGCGCACCCGTAAATCATTTTTTGTGCTAAAAGTGCGCGTTATACGCTAGATTTTACGGTATTAAAAAAAGAGTATAAAGCTTCGAAATCGTACGTTATTACTCTTCAGCTGGCATGTTATTCTCATGCTTTGCGAAAATGGTAGAAAGAAAGGTAGATCTCATATGAGAAGAGCTTAAGTACTTCTGGTTGATCGTTCAATATAGTAACAAATCGCTTTTAAGTGAATCATCAGTGCAAAAGAGTAGGCAGATTAAGTTTAAAAAGAATTTTTTTTTTTTTAAGGTTCACAGAAGAAACAGCTGCTTTCACTTTGAAAAAGGAGATAAAAGCTTGTATGGTAAAAGAATGCGAACAGTCTAATAAAGGGAGTGAAAGGGAGGGAAGCCGAAGAACCGTTGACTGGGAGGGAAAAGAAAATGAGACGATTGTTGCAAGGGGTTGCGGCGGAAGTGGAAGAGTGTGGGCTTATCTGGCAAACGATGCGAAAAATGTAAGCAGGTGGCATATTTGCGAGAGTGACCTGGTCCTCACTCCGCTGAGAGAGCATGTCGTTGAATAATTGAAATATGCATCGGTTGGGGGGAGGGGTGGGGGTAAAACATGTGAACAGGCTGAAGAAATAAAAGACTACTCGAGGAACTTTTGAAGTACAAAAGGAGTGGTAAAAAAGAGGATTTATGCCATAGTAGTCATACCATCCAGATTCTAAAGAGGTTTTGCGAATTGAACGTTTTGGAGGTCTGAGAGTGAATGATTATTGACAGTGGTATTGTATTATAAGTAGTGGTATTCGCAAGGGAAAAGTTAAGGTGTACATCTCCCCCCTCCCTTTATGCACCACCAGAACTTTTAATTTTAGCGTGGAAATTATGCTTAATGCTTTCGCCAACATGTTTTTTAGAATATAATCCCCCTCCCCCCCCATAAAAGAATTTTTTATTCGCCATTGGTCAAAGGTGTTTTTATATTTTCTTATATTTCTGTAAAAATTGTGTAGGATTGAATGACATTAGGTTAAGAGGATTTGGAATGGTGTTAAAAAAAGAGTTCATGAGGAGAAGTTAAAAACCAGGGGCGTAGCTACCGACGTATCAATGATGCAGGACCCCTAAGCTACATGGTCCCCAATATGTGTAAGGAAACAATCTTAAGGGGATCCAAAAATGCCTCAAAGGAATTTCGATACAGGGCCCATTCAGAACTAGCTACGCCAACGTTAAAAACATCCCCCCCCCCTTGAGTATTGATTGCTAGATATGGATTTTAAAAACAAGATGAAAATGGTTTTATATCTGGGGGACCTTTGAGATAATTCGAAAATTATTTTGTAGAATGTGTATTTTTTCTTGCAAGCTAAGACCCAAAAGTAAAAAGCATATATATATATATATATATATATATATATATATATATATATATAGAATTTTTTCGCCTATCAGCAGAATATGAAGATGAATCTTTCATTTAAAGATAAGTTTAAAAGATGAAAATTACTCCATGTACTTAACCTAGCCAATCTATTCCTTATTATTATTATTATTATTTGAAAGGCAAATGTTGTCCGATTTATATATATATTGTATTGAGGTTTAGTTATTAATTTTATGGGGACCCAAAACCTTACTTTGCAGGGAGGGGGGGGGGCTCAAAAGTTCTCCGTTACGCCATTGATCGTACAGGTGCAGTTCTTTGGGCATTTTTTATGTACATCCATCGAGAAATCTAGAGGTGCCAAGTTTGAGCATTATTTTTGGGACACCCTGTATATAAAGGTGAAAAGGGATTCAATCATTCATTCTGGAACTATTAGATATGAAATTTAGCAGGCATGTTTTTTTGTTGAGTAAGGATCCACTAAGAACGGGTTTGTTATAGGCAAAAAATACGCGTTTTGAACAGTAAGATCTAGAGACTTGAAATGTGGCAAATATGTTTCATTTGGGGGTGGGGTTGAGGCAGCCAAGGCATGCAAGGGTGCTTTTGAAGAAGTTGTTTAATTTGGTCGGATGAGAAATGATAAGAGTGGGCTTTGCGAATATCGACTCTCAAGAATATGGATTGACGAAGGTGACCCATTTTAGATCTATTAGATTTACAGATTTGAAATTCGGTTGGTATGTTTCTTTGTCATTGTTGTTATTGAACGGAGATCCGCAGAGAACGGGTTTTTTGAAAATCTACTTCCAAAGAAGATTGGGGGGTTACAAATAAAAAAAACAATATTTTTGAACGATGTGATTTACATACTTAAAATTTGGCTGACATGTTTCTACTCTCATTAGTAGAGATCCGCTAAGAACGGGTTTTCCTGAAATCGTCTCCTTAGTGGGTATACTGGTTTTGGAGGCATTGTAGATAGTTAAAATTACCGTTCATGAGTTATTAGACTTACATACTTGAATTTTAGCAAGCATGTTTATTTTGTTTATAAGAAATCCGCTAAAAATGGTGTTTGCGAAAATTGAGGCCGAAGAGAGGGAGGGGGGTTATTACAGAATCGTAAAAGATAAATATACATCTGTTTTAGAAATTCACGTTCTGTCCTTCTTTTTAATCAAAAGGAGAAAACTATAGGAATATTTTTCAATGCATTAAAAGCTTAGTGATAGTACTACTTAGATAAAAAAAAATAATAATAACTTAAAATCAATACATAATACAATATAATGAAAAAACCAGTGAAGCAGGAGAGTTATGGATAGTTTATTTAATAAATGCGGTTTGAAAATTTGAATGTCAGATGTGTGTGAAGATACAATTTTTTTAAAATAGAACTCGAAAAGCATCAGTCGTAGGTGGAAAGGTAAGGTCGATTGCGAACAAGCATAGCATTATCGATTTTTCACAGAAGATGTTTTCGTCTGGGGAAAAATGTATTAAGTTACATGAACCGAGAAAATGTATAAATAGATTTACGGAGGGAGTAGGGGGATTGTAGTTTCTCTTTTCGTATAAGTGATTTAGGAAAACCATTTTTTTTTCAAGTTTGTACTTGAGATTATTTTTAAACATTTTAAGATCTTTTTTCACTTTGGTTCGTTAACATAATATATATTTTCAAAATGAATAATAACAGCTATTGATGTTATTGTTAAAAACTGACATTTTCAGTTTCCTTAAGGGAAAAAAAAGATGCGAATGTGAAGGAAATTAATATTTAACAAGCTCAATTATAAATAGAAATTTCTCATCGTTTCAAAACAGTTTTCAGAACAGCTTCGATATATATATAATGGCTTAATGCCAAGATTATATTTCAATGCTAAAGCGTAGCCTATAGTAACGGCAGTCTTATTCATAACATTTTAATACAAATATTGTGATGGTAACATATTTCTGGATTAAAAAATAGCCAACAGACTTTGAGATGAAAGCTCAATAAAAACGCAGGAAAAATTAAAAATAAGTATTTAACGTTCCTGAAAATTCCACTGTAAAAAGTAAATATAAGCTAAATTAAAGCAATTAAATAATTATTGTACTTCAAGCTAAGTTATTAATTACACATAAAACGTACTCTCCTATTGATAGAGATATAGTTCTCTGATAGTTTAAAAGTCTTCTAGAACCACTAAAACTTGGTTCAAAAGCAAAAAGAAATTGACCCAACATGGATGTTATTAAGTGTCAGTTTAATGTTCAATAAATGAAAATAACTTACTGCATAGCTTTTTATATTTACAGTGTCCCTGGCATTTTTCACAAGGTTTTCCAATGGCATAAGGTCTTCCTAGACGCTTTGGATTGTTGCCACTGAAAAAGAAGAAATTTTATGAGAATTTTTTTACTACCGTTTTTTTTTTTTAAAATTTTTAAGCCAAATCTGTATTTAACGAAATCAAAATCATGATTAAAAAGAAAATAAAATTGTCTTTGTGAGATAAACTTTACTTAGAGCACCCATATATAATCATTGATTATATATGGGTTAAATCTAACTTAAAGCTAAGCAACTAATGAAACATAGCAAGACAGTGTAAGTCAAAGTTATAAGTGGTCACAGATATACACTCTGTCGCAAAAAATATATGCACCCAGAAGAAATCAAGCTACAATCACGAAACTCGGCAAGAATGTAGTCTGGTAAGAGATATGCAAATGATTAAAATTTCGAAGCCAATGAGACAAGGCTAAAGTGTGCTATGCGCATATTAGTTGCGCAACTGGGAGAGTTTAAAAGCATGAGTACGAGCGCCGTACGGCTACCCAAACGAATCTGATGACTTTGATAGACGATATTGAGACTTAGGATGCCTCTAAGACGTAACCGGCGGCAGTACGAGCAGCTGACGGACTTTGATAGGGGCCGTATAATAGGCCTCAGAGAAGCAGGTTGGTCGAATAGACGTATCGGCCGCCCCTCGGTCGGAGCGATATGGTAGTTGCTCGGTGTTGGCAACAGTGGGTCACAGAAGGTAGAGTGTACCGTCGCGGAGGGTCAGGACGTCCCAGGAACACAAATGATCGCGAGGATCGTGCAATCAGAAGAGTGGCCACTTCGGCACCAACAACGTCGCTAGCATCGATTCAACGCCACTTACCTCCTTCCAGACATCCAGTGCCATCAAGAGAAACCATAAGGAGACGACTGACCGAAGTTGGCTTGAGGAGCCGACGTCCGCTAAGACGCTTACCACTGACCCCACATCATAGGCAGTGTCGACTGGATTTTTGCCGACCTCGGGCAACTTGGAGTGTGACAGACTGGAGACGTGTCATCTTCAGTGATTAATCCCGATTCAGTCTCAGTGCTGATGACCACCGCACGTGTCTGGAGGCGCACCGGCCAGCGGTCAATCCGGCATTTATTGTCGAGCGGCATACAGGAATTTCACAAGGTGTGACAGTGTGGGGAGCAATTTCTTGGGACACACGATCATCTTTAGTGGTCCTTCAAGGCACTTTGACAGCTCGCAGATACGTGGACGATATTTTAACGCCGATTGTGCTACCCATGCTATCAAGTCGCCCAGGTGCCATTTATCAACAGGATAATGCTCGTCCACATACTGCGCGACTCTCCCCCACAATGTCTTCAAGGATATGACGTCCTACCATGGCCTGTCAGGTCACCAGATCTTTCGCCAATAGAGCATGTCTGGACGCTGGGAAGGCAACTGCAGCCGTCCCGAGATACAGGAGAATTAACTGCGCAGATGCAAAGACTATGGCAGGATCTTCCACAGGGGGTCATAAGTGATCTAATTGAATCGATGCCACGCCGAATTTCGGCTTGTATAGCTGCCAGAGGTGGCTTTACTACTTACTGATTTTTAACCTTTTGCAAGCTGTAACCGCTTAATAAAATGATATTTTGTTCTGAATTTTTAATCATTTGTTTATTTTCATATACACTACATGCATACCAAATTTCGTGAATGTAGCTCAATTTCTTCTGGGTGCATATATTTTTTGCGACAGAGTGTATATTAGCAAACTTTTAAGCCTTAGGAACAAAGATTGTTAAATATACTTTTAAAACTAGCTAACCTTTCCCTAAATTTGCCTGTATGTGTGTGTTAATATTATTTATTTTAACCAAAGAGAAAATATACTGATTTTTGAAGAAACATGTACTTTCTGATGTTTAATTTCTGTTTCAATAATCAAAAAGAAAATAAATATTACCTATTACCTGTAATATTTTTAGAAGAACATACTGTTCGAAAAAAAATTAATAAAATTTACAAATAAAAAGAATTTTACTAATACATGTGAAATTTAACGGAAGTCAAAGTAATTCTTGAGATCATCCATGACTTATTGCGAAAGGATGCGAGATACACATTCTTGGAAGTTTTTAAATATCCATCCATCTTGGAAAAACGAATGCACAATTTTATTCAGAAATTTCATTTTTATTACTATCGTAAATTTTGTCTTCAAAACAGGAATATTTTCTTAAAAAATATTTGTATTTTATTCATTATTTATAAAATAATTTAATTTAACAAAGGGTAAGAGTTATAACATTACAGTCATTCAAAATCTTAATGATGAGAGGTTAAAGCTCGAGAGAGCCAGACACTCTGGTCATCCCTCCTACGACTGTTTTATACAATGCCTTTATGCTTAGCTATTTCCACTCGGGGGATGTGTTAAGCTCATTTAATTTATAAATTAGTAGCAAATTATAGTTATAATATTGATAAATGTCAAACAGGTCTTGAAGATTAGCTTCTTTTCAAAATTGCATTCACATCATAATCATAATTATAATGATAATCACATGGTTTCGGTTAATAAAAATATGCCGAGAGATATTCGATTTCCTCAAAATACTTACATTGGACAATAATTACAAACGTAGTTGAAGAACGGTCTGTTCACAACATCTTTTCCGCAATACTTGAAACCACATCCAACGCGGTGACTGTTATACCAAACCATCTATAAAAAACAAAATCGGCATCAGTATTCCGAATACAAGAGGTTAATAGTATTTTTTACCATCTCTGTAAAGGCAGGAAAAATACCACAATATTTTTGGTTATATTATCAATCAAGACGAACCAAATCCAATAGAGTCGATTAAGTGTAAATAATTAGGTAGGATTAGGTAGTGGAATTTTTTCATCAAAAAGGGGAGTAGTATTAGAATGTGTAAGATAAATCCTGACTACTACTCAGTTTTTCGGGCAGAACTCTTAGCTATTGAGGTTGCTTTGAAATTTTGCTTTACGGAGAGTGTCAATACAGATTTTTGGATATTCAGTGATAGTCGCAGCTCTATTCAGCATCTGTCTCCATGGCGGAGGCATGTGACAGAATGACAACGAGTATTATCCAGCTATTAAATACTTTGAGTACCAATGTCAAGATCTTTTTTCAGTGGGTACCGTCGCACGTGAATGTCTACAGGAATGAAATTGCAGATGGTTTGGCCCGTGAGGGCAGCCATAAAGATTCTACGCGTGGTGGCTGCCTTACTTTTTTAGAAATTGCTACACGAGTCAAATAAGATGTCAGTTCCTCTTGGAAGCAGGCCCCCGTACATGAGTGGTATGAAGGAAACCATCCTGGTGCTGCTTTGCTTGGGCCAGGCAGTAGGCGAGATTAAACTACTCTTGCTAGGTTTCGCATTGGACATACTCGAGCTCAACGGCATGAGTCTTAAAGTTCATCCTTCTTGTTCGAATTGCAATGTGACCCAAGCCACTCCTGCCCACATCTTGGTTTGTATTGGTTTCCATAAGAGGCAGCTTCTCTCAAGTCTTGCCACAGTTCTTTAGAGTTTAAAAACGCAAGAGTTCATGGACTGGATCTAGATGTTTCTGTCGTTCAAGTGGGGTAAGAAACAACAACAGGTAACAATAAGCCCCTACCTTTTTTTTATTTTCGGAGGAAAAAATGTACATTTTTATTCCATTCTAGGCACTTTGAGTTGTACAACAAAATTGTCTATTACCTAAGAATCCTTCCTTTTATTTTTTAATTATAAAAAAAAGTGTGCTTTGTAGAAATACGCACAAAATGTCATGCCTCTCGGCACGTTTATTACTATAACGTCACATGATAATTACAGTCACGTGTTTTGAGCCAATCAGTTTATCAATTCATGTTACGTCATAATCATCTGATAAATGTAATCGTATTTCCAGCCAATCAGTTTCTGCATTCTGCTGTTGCCAACTTTTGCATTTTACAGAAACTTCGTTTTAAAAAGTACATATTTATCATCAATAATAACTCAGATAAGTGAACAGAATAGACTTGTTATAAAAACACACGTATAATATAAGACTTTTTTTTTAATTTTGAAAAATGATTGAAAAATTTTAATATTTGAGCATCTTTACCTAATTATCAAATTTCAAATTTTATCTAAATTTTACAAGTAGAGCAGCAAGTACAAGACTAATGGCAGCTTTGAATTCAATGGAGAACACGTGACTTCATTTATCATGTGACCGTCATGAATTTACATAATTCGCCCAGCTCCGTAAAAAATAGTGAAGGCTCGAGCATTGTTCCTTTGGTGAAAGCTATATTGTACAGTGTTTAACAAAATCGCAAAAGAAGCCTATTATTACCACGGTAATGATATTGCAAATAGGGAACTCTTACTTTTTTCTTGATATTCGCTGAAAAATTGTCAAAACTTATCATTTTATAGATAAATTTCCAAATTTTTTACCTATACTCCCTTGCTCTAGCACCCTTCTTCTTTTTTTCATTCTAATTCCCAATAACCACTATAAATCAAATCGATCTGGGGGCCGTAGGTAGCCTAGGGGTTAGAACATCGGACTCCAGAACGGAAAGCCTGGGTTCGATGCCCGAAGCCAGCAAATACCCTCCAAGTACACACAAAGTATGTGCTCATTAAATCAGTGAGTCTGAAAGTCTTGTGGGCGGTCGCAACAGAAACCACGGGTGCAGGGGGCTGGAGAATATATTCCCCTCCCCTCCAGTTCCATGCCTAAATTGTGGAGGTGGAGATAGATGGTGTCTCCATCTATCATGTAGAAGTCCAACCTGTCTCAGGCTCTGACAACTTTCATTCCTTCCCTTTGGGAAGGACACAACAACAACCAAATTGATCGAATAGAAACTTTTTTTGTAGGAAAGAAAGCGCGTAACTAATGAATAAAATGCAGGCTGTTGCGTTCATTTTCAGGAAGTTATGCTTAATGAAATACATGGTGAGTACAAATGATGGACCCTATTTTAAAAGATCGTATTATTGAAACTACAGCATATATTACCATAAATGATACATGAATGTAAGGATAAATATACCAAGTTTTTTTTCTGTTATTAATGTTCGATGTGCGACTCTCTTGTTATACGGCATAACCTGTGATTCAATTCGTTCCATACATTTTGAAGCATCACTCTATCAGTGATTCGTAATGTTACACAAATGCTTACTTGTCGTCATCTGTCATTTGTGTATCAATTGCAAATGATATGGTTTGAAATTTAAATTTTTTTCAAAAATTGTCCTACCGTTCACCATGGTGTGATATTGATATAAACCAGTAATAGCCACCAAGCGAGGACGATCGTTTTAGCATGATGGATAAGATACTCGCTTTGGGAACGGAAGGCACTCACATCGAATCTTCCTTCCTCACACCGAACACAGAAGTCATACAATGTAATGCAACAAGGATTCGTAAAATGGCGAAATTAGCCGAGTAAGGCTTCTTATTTTCGAAGTCTGAACAAAATGTTAATGTTAATTGTTTCACATATTAAAGAGGATACGCTCCATTTTTAGTGTGCGTAAAAAAGGTTCACTGTGAAGATCTGTATATCAGCGAATTAAATTTTGAGAATTTTTCTTTAACCTTCGGTAAATCTTTTTCTTATTGTATTCAAGGTGAGAAAATATTTTATTTGAGATCTCAAAATACTTAGAAAAATATACACACACACATGAAAAAATAAATACGGCGTCATAAATCCTAAACGAATTTTAAAAAAAAAGCGCAAGAAAGGTCTAATAGAAAGAAATGATAAAACTTGTATTTGAAAAATGAATTTTATAAAGCGACATTTAAAACAATATCTCATAAAAAAAAATTTTTTAATTTTCATTTCGTTCATACTAAATAAACAAATATAATCGATAAAAAAATGAAAATAGTAACTAACTGCATTAATTATTCAAATAATTCTAATATAATTTTGAATTTTGTTTTGAAAGTCATTGTGTTAAAATCATATTTGCTGATCTGCAAATAGATGGCGCTGTTGTCAAACGATATTTTTCAGTAATATTTTTGCTTTTACCAAATTGGAAAAACAGTTGAAATGTCTACATTCTAGAATTCTTACTAGTTATCGAAGTTGTAGCAAGGCTTAAAGAATAAAATGATTCGGCGTTTTGATATCGTATAATTTTACTTAAACCAAATACATCTAAAGTAATATGCAAAGGTGATAAACTGCACAAACAAAATACAATATTTATTACATTTATACCTGAGTGTAGTGGCCTATGTAGGTCAAATTATTTTTTGGGCTCCCATACGTGAAGTTCTGATGCTCACTGTACCATGCTTTAGCCACAAACATCCAATCTACTTCCACGTTGGAAATAAATATGTTCTGACCACAAGAGCCATAATCTGTAAAGAAATAATTGGTTAAGACTTTTTACTACTAGCCATTTTGTAATACATCTACCTTTTCGAATTGTATCAACACTGATTTTGTATTATCAAAATGATATTTTGTA
The DNA here is from genome assembly GCA_019973935.1 of Trichonephila clavipes. Taxonomy (NCBI): domain Eukaryota; kingdom Metazoa; phylum Arthropoda; class Arachnida; order Araneae; family Nephilidae; genus Trichonephila; species Trichonephila clavipes. Next base: position 376,558 of record BMAU01002031.1, on the reverse strand, counting down.
AGCAAACTGTAGCAGCATGTTAAATAGTTTGGGCTCCATTTTTATTAAGTTAGAAGTAGTGACGGATCGATACGCGTTTTTCCAACTAATCCTCTCGGGAAATCTTAGGGTTATCAGTCCGCTCTGTTCACAACCAACCCTTCGGAAGAAAAGAATCGTGATATGTAAATTAACTTACTATAGATAGGCGAGATTTTCTAGCTTGAAGGAGAGAAGATATATACTAGAGCCAGGTGAGGTTGTGCTACTGAAGGTATAATGTTAGAATTATCGTAATTTTATTCTTATTAGGAGGAAACTTGAAAGTGGGATGGAAACTTCCCTGGGATGGAAAAAATTATTTTTTCACGGTGTTTGAGTTTTAGGACTCTTTTCAGTGAGGTTGATCTATAATTATGTTATCGCTCAACAAATTGTTCGAATAATGTGGCAACAAAGAGCAGTTTTCTGTAAACTTTACTCAAACGCATATAATTCGGGGGAACGTGATGGACTTTCAATCACGATCAAGAGGTACATTGCAGAGAAAAATTTGAAAATTAGCCCTTTTAGGCATTTTGTTAATATGATCGAAATTTGAAAGATGCTGGAAAAAATTGCAAAAAGTGATTATTTTTAAGCAATTTTACTTTTCGTTAATATCTTTTCTTGCACGCTGAACTCACTTTAAAACTATTTTTAGTTATTTGACAGTTTTTTTTTAAATAAAAATTGAATCGACTCACCCTCTACCCATCTGTTAATTGGTTTATCATGGAGTAGAAATTGACAAGCTCCGGCCCATTTCTGAGCAGCTTCTTGAGCTCCTTTGTGCCATGTCTAGAAGAATCAAAAACATTATAAAAAGAAAACAAATCGAAATTTGAGCATTAACGGCAACAATCATAAGGAATTTTATAAATACAGTAGAACGTCGTTTATCCGAATCAATAGGGACCGGACGCTGTTCGGATACGCGATTGTTCGGCAAACCGAAAGCCGAATGCGATCCATGTAGTATATGAAACCGGACAGTATATGAATATTAAAAATCATTACATGCGAGAAACGAGCTTGAATAAAAAGCAAAATAGTTGCTTCGCAATTTTTACTTTATTGTGGAAAATAATCACTTATATTTTTCGCTATACCATAGTACACCTTCGTTTTAACCTTTGAAATCAGCCGAACCGCCTAATTTCTCGTTAAGTTCCAAAGCTCTTTCGCAGAACAGAAGGCCCGTTATCGGGTCCCTTTTGCTCCTTCTTTGTGAAAACCACAAGTAGAGTGCACGAGCAAGAACAACATCGTTTGCTTCCCTCATGGTTTTCCATTTCTTCGAACCATCTTCTGAGTCAAGTTTTGACGCAAAATTTAAAATGGTTTATCGGCTTTTTTGATGTTAGAAATTGTAGACTTTCCAACATTATAAAACTGTGCTATAGACGCTCCACTTTCTCCCTTCACGAGACGATTCAATGTTTCAAGTTTTGTCTCTATGCTCAAGACGTTGTGCTTCCGTTTTGAATTCGAAGCAATAACAGTTCACAACTTAACAAAGGAGTACGTATACACCCCCTCAATAGGAAACAAACTGACCTTATACTCCGCGCAGATGTTTACCAAATCACACAATTGAAATTCCCAAATATCCCTGACCTTGGGTTTTCCCGTCACTTTTGGCTTCACGTGAAACAACTGTTCAGCATTGCACTGTTCAAAAACGTGTTCATAACAATGCATGCAGTTGACAAAAAAATAATAAATAAATAACTGGTCAGGATATTTGACGCTAATAAACGTTCGGATAAACGACGTTCTACTGTACAGTGAAATACCTTTAACGCGAAAATGCTTAAGACGAACTATCGGTTAACATGAAAGAATACATCGGTCGCGACAAACTACTATGTATTTTCATGTATTTTTTTCTCTTAAAATGAAACGAAAATCTCTTAACACGAAAAGATTTCTTTTTAAGAAGTGAACAAAATACGGAAAACATCAGTCACGCAGGCGAGATTTAAGAAGGGTGTGAAATGAAATAGAGGTGGGTTCACATGTTTCGTAGACAGGAGGATAACTTGGCTCTGAATAACCTGTGACACGTGTCAATTTTGTTTATTTGAGCTACTTTCACCCTCAACCTTTACAAAAGTCACACAAAAATATATCTCATCTCGCTTCCGTTGTCTTTGTAATTCGGTGACGAGTACATCGCAATGTGAGTAAAAAACGCTGAGTTTGGTTCGCGTTTTTCTTTTTTTCAATTTTAGAAGAATTTTCTTATGAGCACAATGGCAAAGAGCACACAGGGAAAGTAAATTGCTATTTCACTTAAAATAAAGACGGAGCTCCTAAAGGTGGTTGATAAAAAACAGAAGATGAAGACGGAAATCTGTAAAAAGTTTGTTATTATTAATACTACATTATCTATAATAATTAATAAATAGAGTAAATTATGGAAATGTTTTATACACATTTATGTAGATAAAGTGTACACTAATAAACTAAATGCTGCTGATGCTTTTTTTTTTTTTTTTTTGCTTCTTTGTTTTGCAATATCTTTCAACACACAAAAAATATATCGGCCCCCTCAGTTTCGTCTTTAACGATTTTCACTGCGAATTATAAAAGAATTAAAAAGCATTTTTTCTTTCTTTTACTTCTAAATTTCGGTGTGTAAATTCGAACAAATCATACTTTTCTGACCACCATTTATTTTCATGTCATTTTTGGGGATTTGAATTATATAAATTTTTTTTTAACTATACGTGTTCTGAGAATCATTTAAATGACCTATTGCGTTGTTGGAAAATTTTGAACACACATTGCATAGCTTAAAAAGCGATGCAACAAGAAATTATTCGAATAGCATGGAAATCGGTAGATATGATGTGTATGCATTGGAAACAGAATGCTAACATTATCACAGGAATTGAATGTTAATCAGGAAATACATCGAAAGGTCTAAGAAAATCAATAATGCGAGGTTCGTTTTGTTGCACGCGGCGGTTCAGCAGAGCATTGACTTGCAGAATTTGCTGCTGTCTTACAGCGAGATCGCTCAACCTACACGTTCCAGTTGACGAGTTAATTCTCCACGATCAAACTCACCAACAGGAAACCACCCAAACGTGATTTCTTAGGAAGAGATCGTGCCAGCCAGAAAAATTTTGGCCAGTGAGTTAATATTAACGTCGCACTGTTGAGCTACACGAGGGCTGTTGGCGACGGACCACGTAATTTTGAACCATGGTCAAGTGACGTGGACGACACCTGAGCTGGCACCCCCTCTCCTAACTACCACACCACACCAACGAGAGGACGTTTCAGCTCTCGACAGATTTAACGTGCATCGCTGCCCTACACGGCGGGTCTTTAGTGGTACTGGGATCGAACTCATGACATGCCTGCCATGGTTGGATACCTTAACCACTGGGCTACCGCAGCCCCAGAAAAATTTTGGAGACGTAGGAAAATAGCCATTGTCGTGATATGCGGCCAGGCATGAACCTCATGAAATGTTAGCTCAGGATTCTCTGAAAAGAAGGAGCTATGAGATGTAGATACGGATGGCGATCTGAGATCATTTAATCAAAAAATCGATTTTTCGGGCCAAAGAAAATCAATTTTTTAAAATCGATATGTAGCACTGAATCGATTCAGTGAATAGATATTTCATCCCAGAAAATCGACATTCGAATTTTTTTTTGTTTTGGTAAAAACGATAAAAAACGAAGAATTTAAACTCTTATTTATCGCACGCAGTTGTGCACCTGAAGTATGAACCTGTACTTTACTGGCAAGAACAAAAAAAAACAACTATTTATCATCATGGTGACTCATTAGCCATGATGTACATGAGTATCGTGGGATCATCTGTTCCTTGTGAGCGCCTTTTTTCGATTACCGGCAAGATCGCAAGGGATGAGTGGAACAGCTTAGATCCCAGTAGACTTGACTCACTGTTGTTTAAAAAAATTTTAGATACTAAGCATTGGGAACTATAAGTTCTATTTTCTAAACTTTTTAATGTAACAAATACATTTAGAAAACAAATGTCTTCTTTTATACCTGATACTTTGATATGGTAATAAAAATAATTTTAATTGTCGAATTCCCTGAACTTAAAAAAATCCCCTGATTTTACTGATAAGAGATCGTTTATTATGGTATTTTTCTTGTTTTTCATTAAATGGATTTATATTCCCTATGTAAGTGCAAACTTGAAAAAAAAATCAATCTTTTAGACCTCGATTTTTTTGTGAATCGATTCATCAGGTATTCGAATCGATTTAAAAATCGATCTTGTTTAGAAAGAATCGCCATTCCTAAATGTAAAGCCATTCTATAAGGGTGTCACTGATGACCAAATGAAATCGCAGTGCAAACCATAGCTCCTGCTTTTCGAGCTGTGTGGTGAATGACAGTTACATGAGTATCCCACCGTTGCCTTGGACGTTTCCAGATACATTTTTGCTTATCATCGAAGCTAAATTCATTGTTGAAAATAATTTTATTCAGGTCAATTGCACCGATGTCATTGCGAATACATTTGGAGTCAACAATGCTTTCCTTGACCTTCAACCCACTGTAACGACGATGCTTTGATACGACCCACACCCGTTCATTCATGTCTAGTTTTGTAGATTAGAGCGGGTGGCTCGTTTTTGGCTTGGAGACATTGCGCGTGGCTTTGGGGTCATTGTTTATTATTTGGCCGCGGGTCCGCCACGACAGTATGTCTGGAAGTCATAATAGACATAAAAGTTCCCCCACCATCTGACAATCGACGGGGCCTGTCTGACTGAGGAGACTGATGCCCAGGAGGATGACGAGAAAATGGCTTCAAGAAACAATGGTGGCGTGGTGGAAGTGTCCAGATGTGCGGATGAACGTCTGGCGCTGGTACATTCAAGAAGGACCAGAGAGAGTGAATGCTAGGTCCACTCCAATAGGACACTAATGAGTCCGAGGGCCGAGTGCAGACTTTTGTGGGTCGGCTAATGAAAAATGACGAGAGGTGTGTAGTGGACCCACCTTGGACTTTAAATGGACCATTTTTGGGGGAGAACGAGATCGGATCTGATTGTTTTGCAAAGAAAAAGAAACTGATGAAAGGCTCTTCACGGGTCAGCCGGGTCGTGATGGTGAGAGCGAGTGGAGTCTTTCAGAGGATCTTGTGATGCTGATGATCTGTTTAGGGCCAACACCCTCCAGAGAAAAACAAATACCCGACGGTTACATAACGGTTAGGTAACCGTGAAGCCAATTCAAAACGGGACTGAATCTTGTTATTCTTACGTGCAAACAAGGGACTAATTAGTCTACAATTTTCATTATACTGCTTGAATTGAAATAATAATGAGATAGAATATGAATAAAGTAAATTCTTTTAATGTCTTGCTGTGTGACTAAAAACGCTACCTCGTCACTACGTTACACCACGTTCCATGAATCGCCCATCAATGTCCACGGCAATCACAAGATGGATCGTCGACAATGAAGCATTATGGAATGTGAGCAACGATCAAATGATTCTTCGTTCCTCGCATTCTGTCGTTGCTTTCGATCAACCGTAACAATCTTGATATTTTCTTGGTAGCATTACTCCGACACACATGTCAAGCGATCCTGTGATTTGACCATTCTGGATTCCATAGTCTAACTGCACGTCCTTTCTTAAATAGTGACATTTGCTTCTAAGGCTTGCGAATTTGTTGCGAGGTGTTGATATAGCCTATGTTGGTCTATGGAACCACATTCACATGAAAGTTATGCCTTAACATTGGAATGTGTTCTGATTTACACACCATTCGAATAGTCCATTGCAATTGTATGGAGTTCTAGCTAGTCAGTCACTAGCCACCAAAAGGTTAATCATTTGTACATTCTACCATAAGGTATGCAATATCGTTCTATTGGGATAACTCTTTTCGATATATTTTATGTTACTGAAAGTACGCGAAAGCATACACACTTCTAAACAGATTGATAGATATAGGTATGATAATATAATAATGAGAAAATTAAATACTCTGTGTGCTAGAAAGGTGATGTTTACCTCTATAGGAAAAAAATCCTATCCGGAGGAGGGGAATACTTAATTAAAAAGAATTTCTTGGAATGATATCGATTAAATTGCTCCAGTGATTGCTTAATAGGGTATGTACTTACCATTTCCAGCATATTCTTGGCCGGAGGGTTAACTCTTGCCCTGTAAAAGTTGTGGATGAGAACAATTTTCTTTTTGGTGTTGGCGTAGCGAGTGTCGAGATCTCGATGGGCGATGGCTTTGCCGTACAGTTTGGGTCCTAGTAAATATCAAAAGCAATTAGAAAGAAACGAATGCTCAATATTTAGTTCATTGTATTACTACACTATATTATAATCCACATATCCTAGTGACCAACGAATCCAAATGTGAAAAGAGAAGTAGACAGAAAAATACGGGCAACAAATGAAGCTAAAAATCATCTTCGTTATGGAATGTTTTTAGTCTCAGTATAAGAAGCCCATTTTTCCGGGCTATATTGAAATAACTGAATATTTGTTTTGACTAACCTCGAAAATTAAAAATTTGTAAATCTCATCTTAAACAGAAGATGTACCAAAGCAGATTCCAATCACACATTCTTACGTCCTCGAACAGAGGGAGCTCTAGGACCGGACAAATCAGATCCCTGCCTGAGGCGGCAAATTTTAAGGGCGGCATTTGGATCGAATTTGATATATTTTCTGAAATATTATTGGGTGTAAATTTGGTATTTCATTTAATGTATCTTACTTTTTTTATTTTCCACTTAATATGTATAATGTCAGTTTTCTTTTATGCTGAAACTTGAAGGGTTCGAGGCGGGAGTATATGCTAAATCATGAAATTTGATACGTTTACACATTTTTCACAAGTTACTTTTACCCCATCCTGTAGTGGGGTCACAATGAGCATTTTTTTACCCGTACGATGTTCGGTGTCAGCTATTCAAAGGGGACAAGGATAGTAAGAGTTTTTGGTAGAGATGTTTTATTTTAGTGATGAGTGTAGTTCCAAAAAGTTAAAATAAAAGCTTGTGATCTCCACCATCAATAGACTATTTTTCGAAGAAATTGGCCTGCTGAAATGGGTGATTCCTTCGCGTACCTTTTACTCGTTTGAAATAATAACAGGTGATTTTATGTCCTTAATTTCCAATTATTATGTATTTTTTAAGACTTAAAATAATATATTGTTATGCTGTTTTTCTGTTCTCAAGAACTATTCAAGTTTTATAGGTGTGCATCTATGTTAACAATTTATCTTTTTAAATTATAATTTTTTACTTTGGAGAGAGGGACAATATTTTTCATTTTTGTCGAGGGAAGCAAAACTGCTACAGCCGAGTCTGCCTCGAAACAACATATGTATTTCTAAATTACTTTGATCAACAGGGATTGCGGAGAGGTACAATGGTATAGATATTGGAATCTCTTACCACTTTTTCTAATGCTAGATTAAACAGAAGACACGCAGGTGCATCTCCCTGTCGAACTCCATTTTTTATTTCCAATGGGTCCGAAAGATCATTCTGCATCTTGACCACGATCTTTGTCTCACTTAATGTCAGGCTTATCAGCCTTAATAACTACCAGGGATTTTAAACTCTTTCATGACTGCAATAAGAACCTCTCTGTTGATGCTATCATAGGCGGTTTTGAAATCAATAAAGAGGTGATGCGAGTCAATTCTAAATTCCATTGTTTTCTCCCAAATCTGACAGATGTTGAATATCTACTCTGTAGTGAATCTTCCTTTCCGAGAATATAGCATACGTTGTCAAATATTTGTACAAACAGTAGCCATTATAAATAAATGAACGTCACTTACAGTCTCACAAACCTAGGCTCAAATCGACTCAACAGAACGCTGCCTTTCGACTAGGGCTTGTTGCTCCGGGATCCTGGTGTTTTTTCCAATCCTGAAATTCCAGGATTAAATTTTTGTCTGAATAATATTTTAAAATTTTGTTCTCATCAAAATTTTCTAAGAATTTAATTCTTAGGAAATTTAAATTTTGTTTATGAAATATTTATGTAGAATTTTTTTGTGTAATTATATGAGTGCTATAAGTAAAAAAAATATATGCAACTCTTATTTATCATACGGGAGAACGTCGCACAGATCTAAAAGGCTTGCTGCTATACTTACACAATAATATAAGCAACAGTGCCAAAATATTGACCACTCGAGGGCGCTGGTGTGCGCACATCTGTATTAAAATTGTAAAAGATCGTTAGTGTGTGTGTGTGTGTGTAACTTGTATCGTAGAATGTAAGAAGCCGCATCGCGGCAATTCGTATCTAATTAAACATTACTATACCTAAATTATCTCATGGAACTACTTATTGTGGACTAACTAATTCGCCCAGATACACAGTCCTTTCGTTTCGAAATAATTATGGACATTGCTTCGTTTATAATTCTCTACATGGTGCATTGGCCGGGAAGGTCATTCGCTGCGTGATGGGGGGTGAGTACTTTCGTTTTGTCTAACTTTGAATTCGGTATTTTTCTAGTTAAGCTTATTTCTCATCATTTCTGACTTTGGTTTATTTGTAACTGTCGGTATTTGGAAGGTTGCTCTGGTATAGTTTTGTTTATTTGTATGCATATTGTTAAGCTGAATTTTGTTTGAAAGTGTTGAAAGTTGTACTAAGTTGCATTTAGAATTGGTGTTGTCATTTGTATATTTGTTTGCAATTATAGTGTTTTGGTTTAAAATGGATGCAGCAAATAAGGCTATATTAGAAAGAACGAAAAAGACTCGATCTGTTTCGAGATCCCTCGTGACAAAACAAATTAATAAATTAGAATCCGAAATAAGCAATACAGCTGATAAAACAACAGTACATGAGATATATATGCAATTAATTTCTAAATATGAAGAGCTGAGTACACTCGATAAGGAAATTGAGAATTTAATAGATATTGAGAGTCTAGAAGAAGAAATCGTAACTCGCGAAGAATATCGAGATAAATTTATAATTTGGAAAATCCGTGCCGAACGTTATGTTGAATCAGTTTCGAACACTGCTATTCAAAATTCGGTGGAAAATCAACCACAAAACATAACACTTCCTTTAAATAGTACAGTTAGTTCTATTTTAACAAATCAACCGCGTTTACCTAAACTCACATTAGAATCTTTTTCGAGCAAGGATATCAGTAGTTTTCCCAGTTTTGGGGCTAGATTTAAATCCGCAGTACATGAAAATTCGAGTTTAAATGATGTGGACAAATTTTCCTATTTAAAATCGGTTGTCACATCTGATGCAGAATTGGCTATACGAGGCTTAACTCTAACATTGGAAAATTATGCAAAAGCAATGAAAATTTTAGAAAATCGGTTCGGATGTAAAGAACTTATTGTTGACTTTCATATGAATCGCTTGTTAAATCTGACCCCTGTCCGTAAATCGTTTGATGTTATTGCGTTAAGAAATTTATATGATCAGTTAGAAATTAATATAAGGGGACTTGAATCTCTTGAAATCTCTCCCGATTCCTATAGTTGTCTATTGTTTCCGATAATTATGAAAGCTATTCCCCCTGATTTAGCATTAGAATATAATAAAAAACATAATGAAAAACAATCACAAATCACTGATTTAATTGCATATTTGCGAAGCGAAGTAGAAAGTCGCGAACGCACAGAATTTTTAGTAAAACCGCATGACCTAGAATTGAAAAATAAAAATTCCTATTCCAATACTAAGTATTTCGAAAGAACGTCTCATAGCTATCCACAGTCAAATCGAAGGGTTCAAGGTCATTCTCGATTCCACCCATCTCATAAATAGTTTTCCTCTGCAAACGAATTGCTAACGGCTGCATTTTCGAATTGCTTATTTTGTTCCCAGAATACTCATATGTCTGATTTGTGTGAGAATTTATGCGTTCAGAAAAAAAGAGCTAAATTAATTCAAGAAGGGAGATGTTACATTTGTTGCAACACTGGTTGTTATGTTAAAAAGTGCAAGAAAGAGGTTTGTTCGTATTGTAAAGGTCGACATGCGCGTGCTATTTGTTTTAAGTTAGAAAAATCTAAGCAAAATTCGCATTTGGATTTGGAGGAAAAGAATGTTGACGTTAAAACTACGTCTTCAAATTCTGTTTTTCATAACAGAGGTGGAGTTTTATTGCAATGTGTGAAGGCTGAAATTATAGGTCGTTCTTCATCGGATAAGACATTTTGCATTTTTGATAATGGAAGTGAGAAGACGTTCATTAAGAAAAATGTGTCTCGGAGGTTGGGGTTCAAAATATTGGGTTCGGAAAGGCTAAATATTTTTTCGTTCGGTTGTAAAACTCCTAAAAAAAAAACTTGTAGTAAGGTCGAGGTTAGGCTAAGGAATGTATTAAGCGGAGAAGAGACTGTGATTGAGGCATTGGAAATTGAGGAAATTTCAAAGGCAACACTTAGCCTACCTAATCCAGATGCGTGGGCAGAAATGGAATCGAAAGGGTTTAGGCTAACATTCAGTTGTAATGAATCTTCTGAGAATTGTGAAATTTCATTGTTAATAGGTTCCGATTTTTATTGGTCTTTAACACATCGGATAAAAAGATTGGATTCATCATTGGTTGCAGTCGACACTAGGCTAGGATGGTCTCTTCAGGGAAAGTGTGATGAGCGGAGTGATTGTACTTTGGTACATTAGGTTCACAGTGAAGAGGAATCGATTTCGACTGAGCTAAGGAGATTTTGGGAGATAGAAAGTTTAGGAATACTTGACAAGGGTTCGGTGACTTTAGGTAATGGGGATGAAGAGATACTTAGTGAGTTTGATAAATCAGTTAATTTCGTAGATGGTCGATATCGTGTAAATTTGCCATGGAAACCAGGTGTGAGAGAGGCTTTACAAAATAATAAAACTGTCGCACGTAAGCGTTTTGAGGGGTTGGTTCGTAGGTTTAAATGTGATCACGAGTTGTTCTGCGAGTATAAGGATGTAATTGATGACTATGTTAGGGAAGGTATTGTTGAGCGTACTTCTTGTGATTCTTTATTGGATAGTCAGGGATTTTACCTACCCCATCATGCAGTGATACGTAGAAACAAAACCACAAGTCATATTCGAATAGTATTTGATGGTTCAGCACACGAAAATGGACAGTCATCGTTAAACCAAAGTTTATATACGGGACCAAATTTGCATCCCAACATTTTAGAACTGCTTTTATGTTTTCGAAAAAGTCCTGTAGCATTTACAGCTGATGTAAAATCGGCTTTTCTTCAAATTGAATTAGATTTCCGTGATCGAGATTTTTCACGTTTCTTCTGGACTGATATTTTGAATAACGAGCCATATGTTTTGAATTTCACGAGAGTTCATTTTGGACTTCGACCTAGCCCATACCTTCTCGCAGCAACTTTAAAACATCATTTTAAGAAGTACAGAGAGCAATATCCTCATACATTTGAGTTGCTAAATAGTTCCATTTATGTTGATGACCTCATTTGTGGTCAGAATGATGTTCCGGACGCTCTACGTACTACCTTGGAGTGCTTGCAAATATTCAGTGACGCAGGCATGTTATTGCGCAAATGGCGAAGTAATTCGAAACAACTTAATTTGTTACGGCAGCAAGAAGGTGTCAAAACGGAATCTTCTGAAACTAGTGCTATTGATATTAGACCTCCAGCTAAGGTTTTAGGACTTGCTTGGGATCCAGAAAAGGTTTTAATTTATTTCGTTCCAAAGGATCCATTGAAGTTTATGTCATGTAGAGGAGAATCGAAAAGATTTATTCTCAGTGTGGTTGGTCGCATCTTTGACCCCATTGGAATTCTTGGCCCATTCGTTATCAAATTGAAATGTCTACTTCAGGAACTTTGGACTCTAGGAGTAGAATGGGACTCTGAACTTCCCCCAAAGCTACGACACAAGTGGCAGCAGTGGAGTAGCGAAGCTGAGGGCTTGACTGAGATAAAGATACCACGGTTCTATTTAGGTAACATAGATCAAGAAATATCAAAGTGTGAAATACATTGTTTTTCAGACGCGAGTAAATCAGCTTATGGAACAATATTATACTTGCGATTTGTTACTTGTAATAACGAAATCGAAACTAGTTTCATTTGCTCAAAAGGTCGTGTGGCACCTTTGAAATCATTGACGCTTCCTCGTCTTGAACTGACAGCAGCCTTATTGTCAGCTAGGTTGTCCAAACAGGTGTCATCTTGTCTCAAATTTGATGCTAATATATATTATTGGACCGATTCTCTCATTTCGTACTACTGGATACGTGGCGTATCTGCAACTTTGACTCAACTTCGGAAAAAATATTGGATACCTAAGGGTCGTCAGTTAGTGAAAACAATGATTCGAATCTGTCTCGTTTGTAAGAAATACAGTGCCAAACCAACTGACCAGTTAAGTGGTCAGTTGCCCCGAGATAGAATCACCCAATCTCCTCCTTTCCAAATTGTAGGAATTGATTTTACAGGTGCAATACTTGTTAAGGACAATCAAGGGACTCGCAAGTCTTATGTTTGTTTACATGTGCAGTCACTCGTGCCGTACACTTGGAACTTGTGTCGGACATGTCCACAAAGTGTTTTTTACTTGCTTTACGGAGATTCCTCGCTCGTAGAGGTAATTGCAAGGTAATATACTCCGATAATGCACTAGCTGAAAGGGAGTTAGCATATTTCGCCAACATCTTGAAAGACAGTGAATTTCAAAATTTTGTCGCAGTTAAAGGTATTCACTGGAAGTTCATAGTTAAACGTGCGCCTTGGTGGGGTGGATTTTACGAACGTCTTGTTAAAACTATAAAGGATCCTTTACGTAAAATACTTGGCAGGACACTTCTAACATTTGAAGAACTTTCAACGATACTTTCAGAAGTTGTAGTCATCGTTAATCATCGACCACTGACATACGTGGAGAATGATCCAGGAGAGCCGGAACCACTAACACCGGCCCACTTCCTCGAGTTAGGTTATAGTGACTCTAAATATCCTATACATTTCATCGAACTGATCGACGCTACTACAGCAAAGGAGTCGTACAAGAAAAGAAAGACTTAACGAACTCTTCTTTTAAAACAACTTTGGAGACGCTGGAAAGAACAGTATTTGCTCCAGTTAAAAACAGCTAATCATTTTAAAACACCATCTGTTCATAAGAATTTAAAATTAAACGACGTAGTTCTTGTTGAAGGAAATGTAAAATCAAAATTGTTGTGGGAACTTGGAATAATCAAAGAAATATTTATTCGAAGAGATGATAACGTTAGATCTTGTCTTGTAAAAACTTTTAAAGGTCTCTTCAAAAAACCCATTCAATTGCTGTACCCTTTAGAAATTGTATAATATACTTGTACTAACTTGTTTATATTTTTCAGATTAATGGTAGGAGATTACACATTATTAATTAATCTCTGTTAAATTTATTTTTTGTGAAATCTTGAGATATGTATCCTAGTATTTGTTCGTTTGTAAATTGAAGCTTTGTCATCTTTAAGTTTCATTATATTGTGTACTTTAATGTATATTTACTTTTTTCTTTCTAATATGTATAATTTAGATTTGATTAGTAGTATTGTATCAGTATTTTCTTTGTAAGAATTGTATTTGAATAATTGTTTGTATTAATTGTGGTTCGATATTTACTGGGTGAACATTCTGTTCACCGGTGGGGTGTGTGCCAAAATATTGACCACTCGAGGGCGCTGGTGTGCGCACATCTGTATTAAAATTGTAAAGATCGTTAGTGTGTGTGTGTAACTTGTATCGTAGAATGTAAGCCGCATCGCGGCAATTCGTATCTAATTAAACATTACTATACCTAAATTATCTCATGGAACTACTTATTGTGGACTGACTAACTAATTCGCCTAGATACACACTCCTTTCGTTTCGAAATAATTATGGACATTGCTTCGTTTATAATTCGCTACAACATCTCAAGAATAGATTTTGTCACAGTTCCTTCAATTAAATACCGTTAATTAATAGCGGGACTGCCTGAAAGACTTGAGACACTTCAAATCCCATTGCATTAGTAACAGCTCATGCAAATGGATCTTCTATATTTGAAATAAGGTAAAACTTGAAATTAATTCACATTCTGATTTAATGACTGGATCAATTTATATACAAAAACCATTAAGTGTAGCAGAAGAACTGGATAAAGTTATCAAAGAGGTATATGCATCAAAGCAGTCTATTAGATTTGAGACACTGTCAATAAAAATTCAAAAAGAAATGTATCCTTTTTGAAAATGGAGGGAGACGGGGTGACTACCTGAAAAGAACGTACTCCTATTTAATGACGATAACACCTACTAGTATAGAAACCGAACGTGTATTTTCTTCGGCAGGACAGTTTGTAAAAAAAATAAGAAGCCGTTTAAGCGATGACACGCTGGGCGAGCTCTGTTTTTTAAAAGCTTATTTGTAGAAATACAAGAAATGAAAAAAATGTTATTTTTAATTTCATTATGTAGTATTTTTATTTGTTTTTATGATTAATTAAGTTTTTTATTTGCTTCAATTAAATATTATTATTAAACCAATTTTTAATTATATTTTCAAATATGCAATTTCAGCTATGCTAATTTGTAAGCATTTTTAATAAATAGACTAATCCTAAACTCTGGACCAATCCCAGGATTACGGGATTTGGATAATGTAATCCCGGGATTAAAACTATAATATGGGATTGCAAACCCTACTTTCGACTAAATGATGGTGTATAGAGGTAGACCCAGGCCTACAAAATAATGCAGTCCTATCACTGTTGCCAATTGGTATAGTTCGAAATTCCCAGTTTTTTGGAGAATATGAAACGATGATTAAAATTATTCAGATCATGACCTTATTGAAATTGAGGGCTGAAAACTCGCCTCTGATTTAAAATAAACTAACATTTAAAAAATGTTTATTATACATTTGATTTTTAAAAAATTTTAATTTCTTTAAAGATCAATAAATTTTTCTTACAAAATTTTAATTTTGGTACAGAAAAGCGATTTTGTACAGAAGGTCAAAGTGAGACTGATTAAAATATAACCTTCGGTATATCTACTTATGGATATAAACCTGGAAAATGTCCAAATTATTTTGGCCGTTTGCTGCAGTTTTTGTTCGTTGTGGGGAAAAAGCTTGCCATAAAGTGAATTTAATTGACCTGACACAGAGAGAAAATAAAGAAAATCCAACTAGACAAGAACGCGGTGAAATACGTTGGATTCATTTCTACATGATGTAATTTTTATATATAAAAATTCTTTCAATTTCTCTTCTTTTTTGTCTTGGTATTCTGTAGTTAGAATGTCGTTTTGGCATTGTGCCTGAAATGATCGTCTGATTTTTGGCTTGAAAGCAAAATATCTCAGGATTGTAAAAATTTCGAGCAAATAAATTAAAACGCTTACTGATATTTGAAAAATAATTCTCGTTTATTCATTTACCTAATATTTAATTCATTAGATCATTTGTAATAATTATTTCCACGCCATACATATATTTAAATTAATTTAAATTGCGAAATTTTTGTGTTTTACAGTTCTTGAAATTATTCAATGTTAAATAAATGTTGTTGTTGCTGCTAATGCCACCCTGACGTAGTCAGATCAAGGTCCACGAAATTCATCGCGGCAAGGGGCTACATGTACGCCTGTCGTTCCCCTTGGCCTTGAGCACCATACAGGTGACAGTACGATTTAGCTGTTCCACCCCAATTTTGAGGGAGAATACCCAGGGGGAGGGTCAGGCCCCCACCTCTCTTCCCCTTTCACCAAACTCACGAGAGGACTTGCGGCTTGACGGCTATTTAGAGTACCCCTATGCTGTGAAGGGATATATACCATACATTTGCAAACATCCATGTCTTCTCCGGGATTCGAATCCAAGCCCTACGGCACAGCAGTCAGCGTCGCTAACCACTGCACCGGATGGGTGACATAAATAAATGTATTGCGTAGCATTGAACATTTATTACTGAATATGTAAAACACAATTACCTATAATGGACTAAATTCACGTGATGAAATAGTAAGGGGACCATTTTGCAATTAATTTAATTATTGACCATTAATTTAAGAAAAAATTACAACGTAAATATATGAAACGTTTTAATAATTCAAGCAAAAATACACTAATTACGCTTACATCCCTTTTAATTATTTACTTACACGAGTACTTTCTATTGAACGATTTTTTTTTTTTTTTTTGTCAATATATCTTTTTTTAATACACAGGAAATTCGGAGCAAGAAATATGCTCCATTGTGAACTGTATGGTTAGTGCTATAGATAAAGTATCAACATTCAATCTTGATTTCTCACTTGTCCAAAAATTATTATCAATTGGAAAAAATTCTTTCAACTGTTGCATTAATTCTAGGGCAGTACAACATAAATTCATTAAGAATAACTACATTTTCATATGGAATGTATTCATTTTTAAAATGGTTAAATATTTCCACACATCTCTTATCAATTTTAAAATATTGATTTTCTCATTGTTCAAATTTATCAGAATTTAAATATGCATTCAGTCTTCTAATTTCTTCAAACAGACAATTGTCACCGAGTTTAATATTTCGATTTCGATAAAAACTCAACCCAATTTTCTACATCTGCCCAATTTACTTGCGATGAAGTCGAGAAACACCACTAAAAACTTATTTCCTGTGATATTTGCTTCAGGTCATTCTTTGACACATTGCAGACATGTTTGATAAAAATTCTGCACTTCTTTGGTAAACTTTTCCGTTATGCCCGGATTTGATTCTTTTAAATGTGACAATTTCCTTTTCACTACAGAAGAATGTCGTTTATTCGAACGTTTATCCGGAGCATCAAATATCTGAACCAGTTTTTTTGTCTACTACATGTACTGTACATGAATACGTTTTCGAACAGTGCAATGCTCAACGGTTGTTTCGAGTGAGGCCAAAAGTGACCTGAAAACCCAAGTTCAGGGATGTTTGGGGAATTTCAGTCATATGATTTGGTAAACATCTATGCGGAATATTAGGTCAGTTTGTTTCCAAGTGAGGGGGTATATATGTGCTCTTTTTTTGAGTTGTGAACTGCTATGGCTTCGAATTCAAAACGGAAGCGCGACGTCTTGAACATAGAGACAAAACTTGAAAATTGAACCGTTTGGCGAAGGGAGAAAGTGGAGATTTTCGACTGACCTATCAATCCTAGGATTTCAAGAATGCGATGAAGATGTAGAAATCTGGAAGACTGTGGATTTCAAATGCTAAATGATGACGAGATTATGACTTCCGTGCAAGAAGAATCCGACCCTGTCGACAATGAAACGGATGAAGAAGAGGACAACAACAACGAAAGTAGCAAGGGTCCATCAAATGCTGACGTGTTTTCTGCGTTGGAGATAGCTATGGAGTGGTACGAACAACAATCAGAGTGCTGTCCTCCTCAACAACTGCTGCTCAAGAGAATCAGAGACCTTGCAGCGAAAAACAAGTGATTATTTTCCACATTAAATGTAAAATTGCAACATTTTGCACCTATTTTGCTCCCTATAGTGTCCGGTTTCATATACTGCATGGATTGGATTCGGTTTTCGATTATCCGAACAATTGCGTATCCGAATGGTGTCCGGTCCGAATTGATTCGGATAAACGACGTTCTACTGTATTAAAGGAATAAATTTTTCTTCAAATCGTGATTTTTATTGAATGACAAGATCATTCAACATAAGAATTACTTCTATAGCTGAAATATGTTCACCATCAATCTTTTGAAACATTTTGTGGAAAATAGATGCCTGATTATGTACAGAATACATTAATATGTCCGATAATCTATACTGTACAGACACATGACGCTTAATAGTTTGGGCTGGAATATCTAAATACAAAGATTATTTTTAAACTATTGAAAAGAAAGACAAGGGTAGCAGGGCATTTTTCGAGGAAGGACAGAATCTTTCAAAGAAGGACTGTCCTTCCTAAAGGATGACTATTGGTAACCTTAGTAATAGTCACATGATATCTGCAAACACGCGTTTTCAACCAATCAGTTCATAAATTCATGTGGCGTCATAGTCACATGATAAATGCAATCGCGTATTGCGCTTCAATTTGTGCGCTTTGCTGTTGCCACCTTTTGATTTTTAAGAAATTTTCTTTTAAAAGTATATAGTTATCAACAATAGTAACCCTTAGGTGAACACATAAAAAGGATTGGATTTAAACTTGTACACTTTTTTTTTAATTTTGAAAGGCCTTTGGAAGAATTCTCATTATTTCATCTTCTTCACCAAGCTATCAAATTTTAGTCGTATAACAACAATTCTAATGTCAAATTTGAATTCAATAGAGAACTCGTGATAATTATCACGAGACCATGACGTAAAATGAATTTAGCCCATTTCATAATTTTTTTTCTTTTCATTTACATCTGTACTTTTAATGGCATCACAGAACTGATATTCTAAACTGTAGTAACTTGTAAAGTCTTTTGTATGGCAATATTTATTCGATTTTCTTTTTATAAAGAGAAAAAAAAAGGCGTTTGAATTTTTTTTTTTTTTTTTTTTTTTTGCATTAAATGTTTTGAAGCAAGTTAATTTTAGTAAATTTTGCAATGTTACACTTTTAAGTATTGAATTCATTTTTCAAACTTTGATTTTTGTGATGAGATGGAATTAAATATACGATGATATCAAATGTATATATTTATTCCTAATATTTTATATAATTTTATGACTTATTATTTTGACAAAGCTAGTGATTTTTTTTTTTTTTTACCTTTTGAATTTTACTTCACAACTTACACTTCAATTATTTTTCTAGTCTCTTTCAATATCATATCAAATTGAGAATAATTTACTCTTGAACTTATTTTTGTAGCACAGTTTAGCCAGAATTGTCTCTTTCACCTTTAAACCTAGCAGTTTATAACGGGGAACAAGTAATATAAAAAAATTTTAAGTCAATTCCTACTTAGATCAACAAAGAAAATTTTTATTTTAGCTACTTTTTATTAAATAGTTACAATTAATAAAAATGTGTATATACATAAGACAGAATCACAACATTAAGTGGTCATTAATTTTTATTAATTATCATTAAGGTATTGTGTTATCATCCAAAACAATCGTGTCTATAAAATTTCAGTTCAACTGAATGCTTTAAAACATGAGGAAGAAACCTTTTCAAGTTTTAACACAAGTCGCTAAGTCACCAAAAATGATGTCATTGTAACCGTATTTGTAATTCTTTGAATAATTAGTTTTAATCAATTAATTTTTATTAATTATAATTAAAAATTGCTGTATTGTCATCCAAAATAATCATGTATATAAAATTTCAGCTCATTGAGTGCTTTAAAATGTATTTTATTAAAGATTAAACATTCCACCAAGATAAATAAATATATAGAGTGTGAGCCAATAGTAGGAATTGAGAAAGCTAAATAATAACTGCCTTTATTTTTTTGAATATATTTTATAAATTATAAATATATATTTTTTTAACTTTTAAAATTATATTTATTAATTTTTGAAGACTCTCTTGTAAATCCGAAAAGAATTTTTTGCAACTTTTTTGCTTTACCAGTTTAGCAACAGTTCCTAATAATAAGAATGGCTAACTTGCAACGTTTTTATTAAAACAGCGGGTAGGCCTGATGAATAAAGAGTGATTTAAAGATTTTTAAGTAATTTTACTATTCTTAATCATGGAGGACCACCAAATAAGTCACTCACTTATTTCTGAATCTCTCTCATCCACAAAAAAATTATACTTAAGGTATCCGACTCTGTTCACAACCGTGATTTTGCAAAAGCGCATAAATGGATAATTTTCATGATATTTAGTGTCACTTAGATTAAATACATGTATGAAATTGTTTTAAGGACTTTTTGACAAAAAAATTATTTCAATACAATATTTTGGCAAAAATTTAAAATAGAATGACCAATTTTCAAAATGTTCTCCTTTTATGAAAAATGCTTCTATTATAGTAATATTTTGCCTGTATATAGCTCAGACTTCTCTACAGAGGCTCAACTAGAATTTTTGAAATATATAACCTAGAAATGGGTTTATCCATATTTTACGACAAAAGAGAGAAGCAACTTTAAGAAAAAAACTCCACTAATTATTTCAATTGGTGGTAACTGAAAATAATGTGAAATTTTTCAAAAACCATAGTTGAGCCACTGTAGAGAGATCTGAGCTATATACAGGCAAAATATTATTATAATAGAAGCATTTTTCACAAAAGGAGAACATTTTGAAAAAAGGTTATTCTAAGTTAATTTTTTGCCAAAATACTGTATTTAGATAATTTTTTTGTCAAAATGTCCTTAAAACAATTTTATACATGTGTTCTAATCTAAGTGACACTAAATATCATGAAAATTATCGATTTATGCGCTTTTTTAAAATCATGGTTTCGAACGTAGTCAGATACCTTGATGATTTTACGGCATCATGATGATTTAAGGTATCCGACTACGTTCGGAACCGTGATTTTAAAAAAGCGCATAAATCGATAATTACCATGATATTTTGTGTCACTTAGATTAGAACACATGTATAAAATTGTTTTAAAGACATTATGACAAAAAAATTATTTAAATACAATATTTTGGCAAAAAATTAACTTAGAATAACCTTTTTTCAAACGTTCTCCTTTCATAAAAAATTCTTCTATAATAATAATACTTTGCTTATATAAAGTAAAGACTTGTGTGGAGAGTCTGAACTAGGATTTTTGAAAAAAATTCACATTATTTTCAGAGTTACCACCAATTGAAATAATTATCGGCGTTTTTTTCTTAACATTTCTCCCCTCTGTTGTAGTAAAATATAGATAAATCCACTTCTAAGTTAAATATTTTAAAAATTCTAGTTCAGCCTCTGTGCAGAGGTCTGAGCTATACACAGGCAAAATATTACTATAATAGAAGCATTTTTCAATATGGGTCATTCTATGTTCATTTTTTGTCAAAATAGTGTAATTAAATAATTTTTATTGTAATAACATTCTTAAAACAATTTTATTTTCGTTTTCTAATCTAAGTGACACTTTGAAAAATCACGGTTCCGAACGTAGTCGGATACCTTAAATGGAAACCTATTTCAATTTCGAGCACAAAATGTAATCTAATGGAAAATATCTTTTTCTGTCAGTACATGATTAATTTTATTTTTTTATTGTTACATAATTTATAATATTTATTTTTAAGCTCTTTTGTCAATCCAACATTGTTACTTTGAAAGCCACCGGGAGCTTAACAAACTACTCTTTTCTATAATGGTGTATTCAAAATAGAATTATTATTTTCCAAACCGCAAAAGCACTATAAGTGTCTTTGTTACAACCTAAAGAAAGGGAGCCTATGTAAATCAATAATCCATTATCTCGTATTGCCTATCAATGCAAAAAAGAATGAGTAGCACACATCCAGTACCCTGTTTTTATAGATTTCTGTAAGACACTAAGACAGAGGATTCTGAGATGTCATTTTTGCGTGAAAGATTGAATTATTCACTGAGAGAGAGAAAAAGCCCTTATATTTTGTCAACTGGTAGGGGTAGTCGATACTTGTAAGATTTCAATCGATAATTTCAAGGTCATTAATTTTTTTTTCCTAGTGAGGCAGCTTTATTGATTAAGACTAGGCGGCGTTTCCTCGTTTATGTTCCGCGAGCGTCTCTGTCAAATAAAATACAGACTCTAGCAAACAGTGTAAGAGCTAAATAGATTTTTTATACTATTATTATGTAAATCAATCCTACTTCAATCTCAGCTTGATAAAATCATGTGAAAAACCATAAGCCGATACTTATGGGAAACAGAAAGCAATTTAATATGAGAGAATATATATATATATATATATATATATATATATATATATATATATATATCTTGTTCAAATTTGGAATCCTTAATAAAATACTTTCTATTCATCTAATCAAGTTCAAATAAATAATTTTTAACTTATAGTGGATGACATTTGATTTTAATAAAGCTTTTCCAAATATTAATTCATTAATTAAATTAAATTAAATTAATTACCGGTTTTCGACACCAACTTAGATTCATCTCTATTGTTGTAACAATGTAACTGTTAAAACAGAGACAAAAGTTGGCGTCAAAAACCGGTTTTTCAGCCAAACTAACCAAACTGGGTGTGCATTGTTACAACAATTCACTCTCTCCCTATATATATATATATATATATATATATATATATATATATATATATATATATATATATATATATATATATAAAGGAGAAAAGGCGACTCACTGACTAATCACGATATCTCTTGAATTATTAAGCCTACAGACCTGAAATTTGGTAGGTAGGTTCCCTTCATGGAGTAGACATCAGCTAAGAACGGATTTTGCAAAGTTCGAACCCCAAGGGGCGTTTTAGATAATTATTTTCATTACTAAACTATTAGATGTACAGTCGTGAAACTTGGTACACAGATTTCTTTTATAAAGTAGAGATTCCCTACATAATGATTTTTACGAAAATAGACCGCCAAGGGGCGTTGAGGGCGCTTAAAAGGCGTTGTGCATAATTATTTCCATTTTTAAACTATTAGAAGTACAGTCTTGAAATTTGGTAAGCGGATTCCTTTCATAGAGTGCAGATCCGCTGCAAAATGGGTTTTGTCAAAATCGACTCCCAAGTGGCGTTATAGAGAATTAAGGGGCGTTATAGGCAATTAACTCCTTTTTTAAAGTATTATACGTAAAATCTTGAAATTGAGTAAGCAGATTCCATTCTCTGAGTAGAGATCTGCCATAAGATGGATTTTGTGAAAATAGTTTCCTAAGTGGCGTTGCGGGGCTTAAGGGGCGTTATAGATAATTGTTTCCATTTTTAAACTATTAGACGTACAGTCTTAAAATTTGGTAAGAGAATTCCTTTCATGGTGCAGAGATCCGCTACAAAATAGTTTTGGGGAAAATTGATCCCCAAGGGTCACTGAGGGGCATTAAGGGGCGTAACAGATAAATATTTCCGCTTTTCAACTAATAGAACCACCTGCTTGAAAATTAGAAGGTATGTTCCGTTCATGGAATAGAGTTCCTATACCAAAGATTTTTGCGAAAACGGACCCCCAAAGGAGTGGGGTTGTGAGGGATTAAGGCGTGTTATAGAAAAATTCCTGTTTTTGAATTTAACTCAATTACTTGAAATTTGTTGAGCACGTTTCTTTAGTTGAATAGAGTTCCACTAAGAATGGATTTTACGGAAATCAACTCCAGGAAAAAAGCGGGGAGCGTTATTGAGCGTATTGATAGACAAAATTGCCGTTTTGGAACTGCTAAGACTATAATAATAATATTTGGTTTGCATGCTTCTTTTTTGTTGAATTGGAATCCGCTAAGAGTGCTCTCAACGAGGTATTGATGATAAAAATTCTATTTTTGCTCTGTTAGATTTAGACTTGAAATTTAGCACGCATCTTTATTTTATGGAGTAGAGATCCACTGAAAGTTGCTTTGGTGGAAATCCACTTGATTATTAGGTTAAGTGAGCAAAAAAAAATCTTTCTACTTCTATTTTAGATATAAATAGAAATTAGATATTATAATTTATGTTCTTTTTATATCAAGGGGCGAAAGTGTTACAGCTATACATATATTTTTCAATACAATCGAATTCTTAATGCTAGATATCAATAATTCATATATATGTAAACAGTATACATATATACAACATCGTGAAATACCCAGTGAAGCGGGTGGGTAACGGCTAGTATATATATATATGTACCTTGTGTATAAATCTTGTTCAAACTTTCAATCATTAATAAAATACTTTCTATTCATCCAATAAAGGTAGCAAATTAGCTTGTTTTTTTTATATTATATATTACTGTGTGCGGATATATTGGATGGGTCGCAAAAATGTTCGTTGCGGGCCGTGAGTTTGAAACCCCTGGTGTACAGGAATTATTCACAAATAATTATTACATTTATAGAAATTAAGGTGACCAACCGTCCTCCACCCCCTCCTTTTATGGGTTCTGTCCTTCTTGAAAAGTGTCCTCCTTTTCAATGTTTTAAAAATGATCTGTTAATCTCTATTCACAGAGATGAACCAAGATATTTCCAATATGACGAAGAATGGTCTGAAACGAATATCACAGGAAATAACACAATTTTCACAAGTGTTTTTTTTTTTACTTCTTCGCAAGTAAATTGGGAAGATATAGAAAATTGTGTTGAGTTTTTATCGAAAGAAATGCCTGATATTAAAATCGATGACAATTGTCTGTTTGAAGAAATTAGAAGACTGAATGTATATTTAAATTCTAATAAATTAGAACAACTGGTAAATTAGCATGCTGAAATGGATAAAAGATGGGTGGAAATACTTAATCATTTAAAAAATGAATACTTTCCCTATGATAATTTAGTTATTCTTGATGAATTTACGTTGTGCTGACCTGGAACTAATGCAGAAATTGAAAGAGTTTTTTCAGTAGGTAATAATTTTTGAAGAAGTTGCAAAATCAATATTGAATGTTGATACTTTTGCTGTAGCCCTCACTGTAAAGCTCAACATAAAGGATGCTTTTTGTTCCGAAATTTCCGATGTATTAGAAAATGATATATCGACAAAAAATATTCAGTGGGAAAATACTCGCTTAAATAAATAATTAAAAGGAATGCAAGCATAATTAGCGTGTTTTTATTTGAATTAATAAAATCATATATTTACGTTAAAACTTTTTCTTAAGGTATCCGACCACGTTCAGAAACGTGAGTTTGCAAAAGTGTATAAATGATAATATTTATGATATTTAGTGTCACTTTTTTAGATTAGAAAACGTATATAAAATTGTTTTAAGAATATTATTCCAATAAAAAAAATTTTAAGTACAATATTTTGACAAAACTGAATATAGAATGACCCATTTTCAAAATATTCTCCTTTTAAGAAAAATGCTTCTATTATAATAATATTTTGATGCATGTAGCTCAGAAATCTGTACAGAGGATGAAATAGAATTTTTGAAGTATACACTTTAGAAGTGGATTTATCCATATTTTACTACAACAGAGGGGATAAATTTTAAGAGAAAAACGCCGATAATTATTTCCGTTGGTGGTAATTCTGAAAATAATGTGAATTTTTCAAAAAAAATAGTTCAGACTCTCTGGAGAAGTCTTTACTTTATATAAGCAAAATATTATTATTATAGAAGCATTTTTTATAAATGGAGAACGTTTTGGAAAAAGATTATTTTACGTTAATTTTTTGCTAAAAGATTGTATTTAAATAATTTTTTTGTCATAATGTCCTTAAAAAAATTTTATACATTTATTCTGATCTAATTGACACTAAATATTATGAAAATTATCCATTTGTGCGCTTTTTTAAAATCACGGTTCCGAACGTAGTCAGATACCTTCAATGTTTCGCGTGCGTCCTCCTTTTAATTGTAAAAAACTGGTCACCTTATAGAAATACAACAAAAATTTTTTTAACTCACGTGGTAATGCTCCGTTGACTGTAAACATCCATGTCGACAATAACACTACAAAGATAGTCTTCAGGTAGAAAGAGAGGATAATGTGTCCACAGAGTATCCACATCCCAGTAAAAGCACTAAAAAAAGAGAGAAAGACACAACCAAATCACTATCAATCTAAACTTGGATGGTAAGAACGGTATCAAATAACGCCCCTTCTACAAATCATACAAAATCACCTTTAAGTCCTTGAAGCAAATTATTGGTTCATCGCCTAAAAATGATTATGCCGAAGCACTTTCTCCGACATCACGAGCAAAAAGGTAAGAAAAACTGGTTGTGTATGGCGGAATGCTTCTGTGATTGGTATGTAACCAGTCCATGGGTTAATAACTTAAGGTTACAGATGATTTATCACTTAGGGCTCTGGGTGGATTTAAGATATTTTTGATTATCCCGGCGAAGTGTTTTGACGCGATCCAAATTGTTGTGTCTGGCGCTCAAAGCTATATTAATAACTTGCCTTGTTTATCTTTACAAAAAAAACTTTCTCCAATTAGTGCTGTTAAGGAAATTATTGAATGTTGTCAAGCAGAAGTCGACAACCTTTAAGCTGTGGTGAGGCAAACCAATCTGTCAAAACGATTCAGGGCGCCACTCTACAAAAAATATTGGAAACTCGCGGGAATGCATGCCTTTTTAGGGAACAGAGGTCAAGAATATAGAGATATAGAGTTTTATTATATATTAATTATACATCATTTAAAACAACATAAAATATCACTATTCCTTTAACATAAAAAGTTAAAATTATATATATACTTGGTGTCTTTTAAAACCAAACTCAAACTCAGTGGCGCAACAGCTCATGAGGGCCAGAGCCTACTGTGCACATCCCAGGATACGTGACCACTAGGCGCTGAGGTGCATGAGAAGATGTCCCGATCAGGTGGTCAGTCTGAAGCGAGACTCCCAGCGCTTCGGTCCCCAAGCACAAGCTTTTTTTTTTTAGTACTCATTTATCAACCCACTGCAGTAAGAATGAAAGGCTGAGACGACCTTTCCCAGTCCGGGAATAGAACCCTGTCCTGTGGTGTGTAAGCGCAATAAGCTACCACTCGACCACTGGGCCTTCTTTTAAAACATATTAGTTAAAATAAGAAATAACCAACATAACATAAATATTCCTTCAATATAGTTAAAAAAATAACTCTATTATGCGCGAACCTTGTCTTTGCTCCGCTCTGCTTCACATAGCAATATCAGAGAGTTATAATTTGTAACTTTCAATTTGACGCCATTTTGAAGGTTCAGTTGTTTGCGGACTCGTGTTTTTTCGTATGAGAAAAGATATGTTCGTATATATATATAATAAATATCTATGATTATATATATATACGCATTATTTTAAGTCTTAAAAAATACAAAATAATTCGAAATTAAGGACATAATCACTTATTATTATTTAAAGTGATTAAAACGTAAGAGAAGGAATCGTCTATATTTCAGCAAGCCAATTCCTTCGAAAAAGAGTACTGATGGTGGAGATCAAATGCTTTTTTTTAAACTCATAATAACTACACTCAAGACTAAAATAAAATATCTTCTGCGGTTCTCTATTTAACAAAAAGTCTTATTACCCCTGTCCCTTTTTGGACAGCTGAAGTCAGACATCGTACGGGGGAAAGGGATTTTCATTGTGACTCCACACCAGGATGGGGAGAAATTTCCTAGTGAAATATGTTTAAACGTATCAAATTTCATGATTTGTCCTGTACTCCCGCCTCGAACCCAAGTTTCAACATAAAAGAAAACTGACATTAAATATGCAGAGCACAAAATATGGAAATGAGATACGTTAAATGAAATACTAAATTCACGCTCAATAATATTTCAGAAAATATATCAAATGTTCTGTAACAAATATATATATATATATATAGTATAATAATATATATATATATATATATAGTACAATATATATATATATATAGTATAATATATATATATATTATAATATATATATATATATATATATATATAGTATAATAATATATATATATATATGTATATATAGTCGGACCTCTATATAACGAAGTCAGTAATTCCCGGAAAAAAAGTTCGTTACATAGAGGTTCATCTTTTAATATACCCTATAAACCATATAAAACAAATTTTAAATTCATAAGCACTATATATTAAAAAAGTAATTATTCACACCTTTTTTAAATTAATGAATGTTTATTTTATATATATTACCCATCAAAAAGAAAGAAAGAAAGAAAAACTACACGGAAAACAAGAAAAAAGAATGGCCGAAGAATTCACTGAATTTTAAATTTTAAGAAAATAATTTTACTTTAAAAACAATGAATTTTAAGGACATTTTATAATTTAAGGCATACAAGTAATATTAAACATACATTATTTTATAATTAGAACACGGGGACACGAGATAACTCCACTGAATGTGAAAGAGGATATCGAAGATGTTTCTAGTGAATTGGGCAATGGGGATAAAAGGTTGCACTTCTTGTATAAAACTTTCAGAACTCTATTGCTCTCGGTGAGTTAGGATTTAATAAAACCAGTTCAAGGTTTATGACCACCATAAAATGTGTTACAGAGAGAATAGCTTGAATTTTTTTTAGAAATACTTTTAAAAAAGGGAGAACAAAGATTGAATCACACAAAAAAAGTTCACTACATAGAAAATGCACTTCACTGTTGGGAGGTTATTTTACGAAGAAAATCGTGTGAATATATATATATATATATATATATATATATATATATATATATATATATATTCAAAAAAACTTTGGTTTGTTTGTTATTAAATTTTAAGGTGACTGAGACTACGTTCGGAACCGTGATTTTTCAGAAGCATATAAATGAATAATTTGTTCGATATTTAGCGTCAATATTGAAATAGAATATACATATAAAATTGTTTTAAGAATATTATTACCAGAAAAAATTATTTAAGTGCAGTATTTTGGAAAAAAAATAAAGGAAAAATAACGTATTTTCAAATTACTCTCTTTTTATGAAAAATACTTCTATAATTTTATTCTGTCTATAAATAGCTGAGACTTCTACACAGGTACTGCACAAGAATTTTCGAGGTATATAATTTAGGAGTGTATTTATTCAAATTTTAGTATATTAGCCCAATTACCGAGCGGTAGTGTATTGCGCTTCCTCTCCACAGGTCTGGGATTCAAACCTCGGGCTGGACAAAGTCGCCTCAGCCTTTCATCCCTACAGTGGGTTGATAAATGAATACCAAGCTTGCTTGGGGACTAAACACTGAGGGTGTGATGTCCCCCCGCCTTGGGAGAATATCTCTCGGAGTGTCAGCGTGAGCTAGAGCTGTAGGATTAACGAGAGAACTAGAAGCAAACATTATCTTAATATGACTTTATTAAGATATTCAACTTAAACCTTTAACAAATTAAATTATAATAATTAATGTGAGAGAATCTACAATGGTTAAAATACACAACACACAGTATATATATTTATCTAATAAGTCTTAATCTAATTCAGACCACTATCAATAACTGAACCGCCTAATCACTGATTCTAATATTAAATAGTCAACCCTACCTTATTACATCTTGGAGAATCACTCTGTATTGAATTATGCTCAATCTTGACTTTACTTGTATGCACTGGTGTGCAACTTGAATTAAATATATGCGATCACTTATAACTTCTAATCACAGTCACGTAAAGCTCATTCAGGCTTGAACCACGATTCCTCTATTGGACATCAACTACCTGCCAATTTCCATCCACTAACACACATTGCCATTTCATTTACTCTAAGTTCCGATATTTAAAAGCCTGTTCATTTTCATGTTTTTCACTTCACTTTTTGAATTTGGTTGGAAAAGAGTTGCCATTAATTCTGGCCCAAAGAACCCAAAGGACTTGTTAAAGAAAAGACGCGTGAGCCCGTCACAAGGGTTTCGTGTGTTAGATTAACCACTTGACCCGAACATCTAATCGTGCACCTCAGCAACCAAGGCCATCAATACTGAGATGGGCACAATAGGACTTGGCCCTCATAGGCTGCTGCGCCACTGAGTTTAGTTTAGTTTTTCTCAGAGTGGAGTAATTTTAGCAAAAAATACCGGTTATTTCATTTTATCGTAACTCTGGAAATAATGTGAATTTTTCAAAACTCTTAGTTTAAGTACTGTTGAGGTCTTGACTACACATAAGCAAAATGTCATTGCTATAGAAGCATTTTAAAAAAAATAGAGAATGTTTTGAAAATATGTCATTTTTTTTTCATTTTTTTCCCAAAAAATGCATTTAAATACTTTTTAATGTAATAATATTCAATAAAAAATTTTAGATGTGTCTTTTAAAATTCTAATAACTCTGAATATTAAAAAAAATTATTGATTTATATATACGTTTTTTTTCAAAATCCCGGTTCTAAGCATAGCCTCACAGTCACCCTAAAATATAAAATTTCTGGTAAGAAAAAAAAACTAAAAACACAAATAAATTAGTTTATTACATTTATGAGATATACGTTTTTGTGAAAAAGAATATCCGTATAAATAGTTGTAATATGCAAAAAAAGAAAGAAAAGAAATACATAACACAAATAATAGACCTATTTTAAAAGAATGAATACTGTTAAGTAACATAATTATGCATAAAATATACAATCAGTATTACAGTATTTCAATTATTTCTCACTGGTAGTAGTAGAAGTATCTCTAAACGCGCGCAAGTACGTTTTCCCAGGAAGAGCAAGACATGAGCAATATAAAAGGAATAATATACGAGTGTATATTTAAGTAGATTGAGATTTATTAATTTTTAAAGAAATCTTATAATTGGCGAGTCAGTCTCGTTCAGTGCTGGAATAATCAAACTCAACAAAAACAGTCCTGTAAATACAGATGTTCTAATTTCGATGGATTTTAGATTAGCACGCGAGTCATTTTAATTGACCAATATAAATGGAATCTTGACTAGAAAATGAAACGGCTGATTAAATAGGATTTCTTGGAATAAGAGAAGCAACATTATACACAGAGAAACATGGGTAAAAATCACTCAATTATTCATGCATATGCACTCATTTCATAATATTTTTTAAGAAAAAAATCATAGACAATATCTTTTGAAATATGTTGTGTATTTAAAAGATTAATTCCTATTCCTAAAGATTATTCCTATTTAGAAGAAGAAATAAGCAATTAAAAAAACTACTTCAACACGTAGAAACTAATCATAATCGAAATAATTTCTTAAGGTTGTTTTCGGTCAATGTTAAAGAATAGGATCCGAGAATTTGAAACATTTTTTCAGATATAAAAGCAATGAAAAATTAATATGATATTCTGGATTCCTTATCCTTTAAAGAGTAATATTTTTTATCATACTTCCCATTTTTAACCGAGTTGATTCATTTTTTTCTAGTATAAAATGTGTTTCGTGTTTTTTCTCCAGCACCGTAATGTTAAATGGTCTATGCCTTCATGTATTAAAAGGAAAAAGAAAATATTCATGGAATATTTTGAAATTTTTAAAAACACTATATTGTTAGCAGAGGTAGGAGTTATGATATTGCAAATTTCGATGGAAATTGAGGCATTTTTCTGTCTGAAAATGTGCTTCGCGTTTAGTCTAAGCTCTCGTACTTTTACCAAAGACAGCCTTAAAGGAGAGTTAATTTGAAGCAGACGGTTTAAAAAGAAGTTGATTGATAAAGGAACATGTTTTCAAAAATAAACCACGAATTACTTCCAAAAGAATTATTTCAGGACAGGAAATTATTCTAATTGAATTTATTTCTCAAATGAAAGCTAGTTTGAAGCAGACAATTTTTTTTTATAAAAAAATTGATTGAAAAGGAATATATTTTCAAAATTAAATCCCGAATTACTTCCAAAAAATTATTTCTGGAAAGTGAATTATTCTAATCAAATCAATTTCTCAAATGAAAGTTAGTTTGAAGCAGACAATTTAAAAAAAATTGATTGAAAAGGAACATATTTTCAAAAATAAATCCCGAATTACTTCCATAAGAATTATTCAGGAAAGGAAATTATACTAATCGACTTAATTTATCAAATGAAAGCTAGTTTCAAGCAGACTATTTTCTTTTCTTTCTTTTTTTTTTTTTTTGAAAAAAAGTTGATTGAAAAGGAATACATTTTCAAAAATAAATTATAAATTACTTCTAAAAGATTTATTTCAGCAAAAAAAAAAATTATTACATACTCGTATTAATTCCTCAAATGAGAGTTAGTTTGAAACAGACGATTCAAAGAAAGAAAAAGAAAAGATTTGATTAAAAAGGAAAAAGTATTTTTAAAAATAAACAAATAAACTTACCAAGAGCGAATTCTCTTCAAAATGAAAAAAATATTTCTTTGTCTTTTAACGAAGAAAAAAATGTGGGGTAAAAGCTTCTCAAAAAACAAATTAAAATGACTAAAAATCAGGAAGTGAAGATTTTATAAGTTGCTCTTCAACTTTTTTGTTTATATTTATTCTTATAACAGATGTTCGAAAATTGTCGAAAAAAAGATTTCCGGTATATTGTCCTTCAATCAAATATAAACAAATGAAAAGGAAATTGTAACCGTAACAAAACAACACTTTGAAATACGACAAATGCTCTTAATATATATTTCCCGATAAGATGAAATTCAAATTAGATAGTCTCGCCGGATCAGATCTATTTTTAGCCCCTCTTTGCGGAAGGAAGGATGCATTTTTTCACGGTGACGTTCGATTCGTTTCTCGGTATCGATCCGGGAAGAGATAGACTTCAAAGGAAGAACAATTTAGTTTTGTGTGTCTGTGTCTAGTAAAACAGAAAAATCGAACTCCACGTCCAAACTTCTTTTAAAAGGGACTAGCTGTCGAAATAATCGGTCGTCGCTTCTGAAAAATTTTTGTTCATGAAACTGACAAAAACAGATGCTTTCGAAAAAGTGTTGAGCTATGTCCTCCCCCTCCCCACTCGCTAACTTTTAAGTGGTGTTTTTCGCAGAAACAGAGCACGAAGTTCGCACAGTTTTTAAATAATTAAGAATAAAATATATTGCCAAGTGGAGATAAAGTATACAACTTGAAGCTGGCTGAACTTTAGCGTGTAGTTTCAAGATAATATGTTACGAAAAATTTAATTTTCTTAAGTTTTTATTTGAGTAGATTTTTTTAGTATTTTTATAGTATTGTTTCTCTTTCAAGTACATATGGCCACTTTAATATTAATCGATTGTTTATTAATGTCGCACACAAAAACATGAAGAAGAAAGACTATTGGCGAAGGACCTCATAATTTTGAGCCACGATCAAGTGAAGACAACGACACCTTACTCTACAAACATCCACATCACGCCAGCATGATTTTTAACATCGACAGATGTAATGTGCATCAGTCCTGCTTGGGGCATTTTTAGTGAAACCAGGATTTGAGCCCATCACTCGACAAAAGCAACCCTGTCAAGAATTTGTGACGGATCTATACGGGTTTCTTCAATTAATCCTCTTGGGAAATCTTTGGGTTGTCAATTCAACGTCATTCACAACCCACCCTTCGGAAGAAGGGAATCGTGATATATAAATTAACTTACTATATATAGTCGAGAATTTCTAGCTTGATGAGAGAGTAGGAGAGGAGTTATACTCGAGTCAGGTGCGATTGCTACTGAAGGTATAATATTACAATTATAGTGAATAGATTCTTATTAGGAGGAAACTTTAAAGTGAAGACAATTCAATTAAAGTTAGGAGGACAATTAATCCTAGTGAAGAGTATTTCATTAGGATTGAATTTATATTATATTAAATCGGATGATAGGTTAGATCCTTTATTAAGGTTAGGACCAAGTTTGATAGTCTCCTATTCATTCACGTTTTACCGTCGTTGTTCCACTTTCGTGGTTAGCATTGAGACATTCTCTTTCTATTATTAGTTGAAATTGTGTCTGTTCTTTGTGTGGTAAATAAATAGATTAATTGCATCATGTAGAATGTTTCTCCGCCCCCCCATACATCTATTTCTCCGTAAAAGAAGTCCGAACCTCTCACAAATTTACTTTTTTTTTGCATCTTGAACCCGAGTTACCCAGTGATTTTTTATTATTATTATTGCTGAAGGCGTTTATTGTCTTTGGTAAACACGGGCTACAAGCCCCAGGATATCGCAGCGATCCATCTTTATTTTCGACCCTCCACCGCGCCATCTACTTTTTATAGAAAAATTATCGGCAAGGTGGCCATGACCATAACCCCTTGGCTCTCAGTTACAATAGCCGATGATGTTCGAGTCTCACCATGTGTTCAAATTCTGATATGAATAGAAAAATTATGAAGATTCCTGTACGCAAAATAGAGCCATGCTTAAAAGTCTTCAAATAGTAGGAGATGTGGATGCTGTGTGTTAGGGGGGATGTACCAGCTCAGATGTCATTCTCATCACATATGTAATGATGTCTTGTTGCAATATTAGACTAGTGGTTATGGCAGAAATGTCATGAGTTCGAGCCCTCATACCACTAAAGACCGTAATGTAGTGGGGTTGATGCACGTTAAATCTGTCGAGGATCAAAGTCCTCTCGTTAATGTGAAAGTCTGGAGGGGGCAACTCAGTTGTTGCCTTTTTCATTTGACCAGGGTTCATAATTACGAGAACGTTCGCCAATTGCCCTCGTGTTGTTTTATAGTGGGACGTAAATTAATACTCCACCACGCATTGATGTCTTAAGACATCTTGAGGCTCTGGTCCCCTAGAGTAAGCTCACCTGCTTTTATTGCCTTTTATGCATATACATGCAAGTTCAACAAAAGAAATATATATATGTATATATATATATATAAATGGATATTTGAATATATGAAATCGTATCACTCCAGCACCGTTCAACCGAACACTATGAAAAGTGGCATGTATATGTATTTTTTGTGGAGCAGGTTTTTGTTTTTCTCTTTGTTGCAGCTCCCCACCAGGTGGCGCTACAGCGTATCAACGTCTGCACCGTTCAATCCATCGCAGAGTTGCCGAAATGGTCACCAAAATTGATGCCAACTTGGCTCTATTGCCAACATTTCGCTATGTTTCTATTGAATCGTCATTATAATATAAGGAACGGTGTTATTTGCGAATATTACAATTTTAACATAAACTAAATACTTCAGAAAGTATAATTAAGCATCCAGATATAAATCATTTACACTATTTTAAGCGTTCATTACACAAAATGTGTAACAATGTGTTACTTTTGTTGAGCAGAAATCAGTTTAGGAAGGTGTTTTCAAAAATCGATCCATAAGAGAGTTACGGGGAGTCATAAGTAAAAAAAAAAAAATCTTTTTTATCAGCTATTAGATCTACAAACTAAAAATTTAACAAATATGATTTTTTTGTTCAGCTGAGATATTCAAACAGCTTCTTCTTTTTCTTTTGTTTAACTTGCAATTCACATAAAACTAACTCATTAAAAACTTCTTTACCTTCAATCTGTTTTGTTTAATTTTTCAATTTACCCGTGAGAAGTGGCTAGCTGGTATACCCGTTACTAGTCCGTAGCTGATATATCCGCCGCTAGTGCATAGTAAAAGGAAACTTTATTGGATAATTTATTTTATAGCATTTGAAATTCAGTCTTGCAATCCATTTCAGTTGGCACGTTGCTCGAAATTCCCAGTTATTTGAAGAGTATGACCGAGAATAACATTTGACAATTAAAATTATTCGGATCATACGATCTTACTGAGGTCAAGTAAAGTGAGAATGAGTGAGAGTTATATTAACGACGCACTACAAATCTGCACGAGGGCTATTGGCGACGGACCTTATCATTTTGAACCCTGGTCAAGTGACGACGACGACACCTGAGTTAGCATGCCTTCTCCTAACTTTTTCTGCAACACACCAATGAGAGGACTTTGAACCTCGACTAATTTAACGAGCATCGCCCTCCCCCTCCCTACACGGCGTGTCTTCAGCGGCACTTGGCTTGAACTCATGACACGGCAGCCATGAGTCCGTGACCTTGACCATTAGGCTACCATGGTCACGAGGTCGAGGGGAGAAAAAGACGAGGCGCTGAGGGCCTGGGCCCTGCCTTAAAATGTCCCTGCTCATACGAAGTTAATTCAAATTTAAAATTTATTAAAACAAGTTGTGACGAATCTTTACGGAACCTTTCCACTAATATTCTTAGGCGTCTTTGGGGATTGTAAATTCGCGTATATTTCCAATCAACTTTAAAAGGAGAAAATGGGATATATAAAGTAGATATGGTGTTTAAGGAGAGCGTTGTAAGTTAGCGGAGAAAAAGGCTATTGAGCCAGCAGCAGTAGTGACAAGATTTATAGGATTCAATTGGATTACGATATTGGAGCATTGCTGATGTTATTCAGAGTTAATATACCTGAAGAGATCATAAACACTACAGGTGATATATTCTAGATTAGTACCGCTTACGGCAAGCATTGGTTTAATAAAATTAGTTCAAGTTTAATGAAAGCTAATATTTCAAGTTGCGTGTATTTCTCAGATCTCCTATTCCGGTAAACCCTTTTGATATTGATCGTAGTTATTGATTAATTTCATGTTCGTAATTTAATTTAATGTTAAAAGGTAAATCCCTTTTTGACGTAGACATATAGACTTACTATTTGTCATTAGAATTTTGATATTTGAATTAAGTGAATAAATATGTTATTATTATACAAATGGCGTCTGGTCATTCTTTGCCTCAAATTAATCTTAGTTTCCAGGGTGGAACCCAGGGGGATTCCCACAAAGTGTATTGAAGACCTGAATTTTTACAATCTAGGGTACAGAAATCTAGGGTACGTCGGGAAGAAAGGTGTCTCAGAAAATCTGAAGTGTATTTTTATTCCGTACTTTTCGAATCCCTAACTCATTATTACAACAAAAAGGAGGAGAAAATATTAAGGTAAACGCAAACAGATACTTCGATGTGCGTGTACCAAAATCAATTTTTATCCTATCGATTTCTTAATAAAAGCCACTGAGTATCATTATCCTCGTGGAACAGCACATTAGGAATCGATTTTTATTAGCTACTTTTATGTTACCTCAACAACATACAACGGATATTACATTGTTCGAGACAATAACAAACTATGCATCGATTTTATCCTATTTATGGCAAAAAACAAGAGAATTGCAAGATAACTTTCGAATTTTAGGTGTTTCTGAAGGAACATAATTGGCCATTCACATGAAAATAGAGCACGGATGTCGGTGATATATCGAATTATTGATTTGATGTTAACAGTTTTTCTGTATTGTTGTAGATCCTGTTTATAATTATATTGTACTGTTTATTTTTATTCTTTTGTATATTTGTGTGTGACTGAATTGGTGCTTTATCTAGCACAGCTATTCTCTACCACTGTATCACGGCCTTTTTGGGTGCCGCCAAATGTTTTTAGAAATTTTTAATTATATTCTGAGGGGAAAAAATTCTGGAACCAGATCATTCGACCGTTTTATAGAAATAAATAATTTATAAAATTGTTATTGACGATTTGACAACAATAGAGAGAGAGAATAGAGTTATTCATTAAATCCCAAATTCAGATATAACAAAATTTGATTGAGTTCATAATCCGTTTGTGTTAACGGATACATTTGTATATGAATTTACTTTGAATGAAGAGGAAGAAATCATTTCCTTCTTCAAAACATTCGAAAGAGCCAATTAATTCATTTTAGATTAAAATTACAGGTGATAATCCCCAAATAGCCAAAAAAGCATTAAAAATATTGTTACCATTTTCTACATCTTACTTCTAAGAGTTCAGATTTTCAGCATTAACAAACATAAAAATGAAAAAAATATAGAAAAACTTTTTAATGTAGATGACAAAATGAGTGTAGCATTATTATTTTTACGACCCAATATAAACGAAATTATCAAAAAACATCAAGCTTAGATTTCGTATTCAATGTATCCTAATAAATAATTTGTAATTAGGTTCTCAATAGACATTTTGTTTCTTTGTCGTATATATTTTATTTAACATTGAAAATTACTATCATAAACTATTTAACGTAGTATATTATATATAAATAAGTAAAATTCTTGTAAACTTATTTTATTGTTAGTGTGCCGCCAAATTTTGAAATTGTTGAAAGTGTACCGCAAAAAAAAAAAGTGGCTGAGAATCCCTGATCTCACTATGTCTGTAACACTATGTCTATATGTTTTGTGTTTCCTAAAAGGAAATATGTAAATGCTATAACAGAACAACTGTTAACGATTAAACTAGAAGGAAATGCCATATAAAAGGAAGGGAAAAGATGTATTAGATGAAAATACACTGGTGTGCAAAACTTAAGCAACAGGTGGGTTTATTACCATAACTTTACGAAAAATCATCTTATAGACATGAAATTCAGAAATGAGGGAGAGTATTATGTACGTAAGGGATGACGAAAGCATCGGCGCTGAAAAAGGAATACAATTCATACGGTATGGAATCAAACAAAAACAAGCTTTAATATGGTATATGCCCTCCCCTTACTGCAATGGTTGCTTCGCACCGTCTCCGCATACTCAGAACCCGCTGGTGCAACATTTCTTGCGGTAGGAGTACCCATTCTTCAATCAGCATCTGTTTAAGTTGTTGGGTGTTCTCCGGATGATGTAAGCGTGCTGCAATACGTCTCCCTAAAGCATCCCACACATGTTCGATGGGATTTAAATCTGGGGAGTACGCTGGTCAATCCATTCGAGTGATATCTTCACTTTCCAGCAGCTCCTCAACAGCAAGAGTCCGATTTAGCCATTCATTGTCATCCATAAAAATGAAGTCTGGGCCAATGGCACCTCGGAACAGACGCACATGGGGAAGAAGTACCTCCTCACAATAGCGATCCCCGGTTACAGACCCTCTATCGAAAATGTGGAGCTCAGTTCGCCCGTTCAGCATAATGCCTCCCCAGACAAGAACTCCAGGTAATGGTGTCTTTCCTTGATGCTACTGGTATAAAACCGTGTCCCGATCTCTCTCCAAATTAAAACGAATTGAGAATAGCTTCTGGTACTGAACCGACTCTCATCCGTAAAGAGGACACGACTCCATTGATCAGTTGTCTAGTTTTTGTGCTCTCTGCACCCCTGTAAACGGCGGCGTCGGTGGTCAACTTTCAACGGGAGGCAGCGTTCAGGACGGCGGGCGAATAGGTCCCCTTTGTGAGGGCATCTGGAAACAGTAAACCGCGACACTTGTCGCCCCGTTGCTGTAAAGAGTTACTGAGAAATGATACTTGCTGACTGCCGTCGGCCTCTTTTCGCCTGCAGGATGATATATCGGTCATCCCCTGCAGTTGTCGTCCTCGGGCGGCCACCACCAACCTTTCTAACAGCTGTACCTGTGGTTTGGAACGCTTTCCAAGCGCGCGAAACGACATTTTTGTTGATTCCGAACTCTGCAGCTACACTGGTGATGGTACGCCCCTCCTCCAGCTTTCCGATCATTCTTCCACGTGTGAAGTCACCCAGGTGATTTCTTCTAGCCATATTTCACGAACTGACTCACTGGCACTTGCAACGAATATGTTGAATTGCGTCTCCGTCCTTCATTTTATTCTACTGTTGAGCAGCACGCGCCGACATCACGCGTTTTGCGTACGCTCACGTCACTTCTGACGTTTAGTTCCTGATATTTGCATACGCATGACGCTTCTACTGACTTACGTGTTCACTGTACTGATCTCCAGACCTCCTTTTCTGCAATTTCATGGCTATCTGCTAAATTTTTACATTGTTGCTTAAGTTTTGCACACCAGTGTATTTATATAAATTTAAAAAAAGAAGAAATAGTTGATTGCTTGAAAACTTTCCTTAGAGAGTAAACTTTGCATTTCTTTTTTTTTACAATAAATGTATGTCATGGAAAAAATCTGGAATTTGCTTTAATATAAAACTTTTATTTGCTATGTACTGAATTCTTCTATAACTATCTTTGAGTTGCTTAAGTTTTAATTTATTGTCATTTGCCAAATCGCCCACATAGTGTAGAAGGGTTTTAATATATTAATATGCATTTTGAACGTTATTCATCTCAAAAAATTAATTTAAGGAATAAAGATTTATGTAAGATGACACAAATTCCATCAAAATTAAAAATTATTTCGAAGAGAAATTTCTCTTAAAGGAGACGAACAACAATGTGTTTTTTAATCAGCACTGCTTGTGAGGTGGAAACGCCGATTCATTTTAACTTCAATTTTTCTCAGAGAAAGATAAGAAAAAATGCCCACAAACACCATGCATTAATTGAGATCCTAAATACCCAAACTTCTGTTTAACCCCTTAACTAATTTGCCCGTACACCGTACGGGCTACCGAAAGCTGGACACAACCGGTTTGCCCGTACTCTGTACGGACACAGATATTTTCTTCTTTCTATCTTTGATTTGCACATATTCTTCATTCGTACAGTAAGATTATTAGTGTTAGTGTTTGTAAGAGACGCAGTTTGTCTATGGTATTGAAATACTTCTCATCAAAAATTTTCCTTGAGGTGAAGGAGGGAATTTTTCCTCGAAGGCAGAAATTTAGATTCTTGAAAATATGCGATAAAGAACAGGGATTTACAAGACAATCTGTAATGCGTTGCTTGAAAAGAAGTGAAAATGGAAAGATAATCCAAAAACGCCAATATTCTCTCTCTCCCCATTGCATTGTAAAACTCAGTATTACACGATACTTCAAATTGTGTGTGCATATACACTGCTGGCCACCGTAAATACCACACCCTGAAGGAAGCATGCAAATAACATGAAATTTACAACATGCGCATTAGCGGAGATGAGATGTGCAAATAATTAGAATTTCAGCTCAGACACACATCACGCGCGCCTGTGGCACCACCTCAAAGCACTATTTAATGCTTTGAGACGTCGACGATTTCAAGTTGGTGCGATGAAAGAAGAATGTGGGTGGCAGAATGGAATGAAGTTGTCTTTACTGAGGAGTCACGCATCTGTCTGCAACACCACGATGGTCGGATTCGTGGAGAGAGGATGGTGAACAACTGCGTTATGCACCGCCACACTGGTCAGTCCTTTATTCTACTATTTTTTGTCCCTCCCCCCCATTTTTACTGGCAATGTGCAAGTTGGTTCATTAAATTTTATTCAAAATTTGTTCTCCCCCATTTTCTATGGGATCCTGAAATTAAAAATTTTAATTTCAAGATCTCCTTGTTTCGGGTCGTTTATTTTCGGATCGACCCAATCCTTTTCCATGCCCACTTTCTGCGTTGATCGGTTTCGACCAATCATAACGCAGCAAGCAGGGCATTTTTCCATCAGTGAGCGGACTTCGTCCGCTACTGTTTTTCAGCAGATATGTTCTGCCCATCTTATTTTTATCAATCTTTATTAATTCTTTTACTTTATGTCACCCCACTAATTCGGCTCTAAATTTATCAATTCTGATGAGGAGGTACGTCCCCCCTTTAGGGACAGGAACTCCGTAAGTTACATGCCACTTGCCACTTGCACCGCCACACTGGTCCTGCACCGGGTATTATGGTATGGGGTGGTATTGGATATCACTCTCGCACTCCTCTATTACGCATTGCCGGTACTTTAAACAGCCAGCGCTACATCTCCGAGGTGTTGGAGCCAGTTGTCCTTCCTTATCTTCAGGGCTTGGCCACAGCCATATTTCAACAGGATAATGCGTAGCACGCAATGTCCAAACGTTCTTCGTCAATCACCAGATTGAATTGATTCCCTGACCGAGCTCGCTCTCCAGATCTTTTGACGATAGAAAACATGTGGTCCATGGTTGCTCAACGATTGACCCAGATTGCACCCCCAGCTGCCACACTAGATCAACTTTGGCAACGTGTGGAAGCTGCTTGTTCTGCTGTACCCCAAGAACACATTCAAATTCTCTTTGAATCAATGCCGAAGCGTGTGGCAGCGGGGATCTCCAACAATGGTGGCTACTCTGGCTACTGATTCTGGCATTAACCATACTTCACAGAAGTCTATAAATTTATTCATTTGATACTAGGTCAACATGTTATCTACAAAATAAATTTTTTTGTGCTTTCTCTTGCCTTTCTTGGTGTTGCATTTACGGTGGCCAGCAGTATATATATATAGCACAGACACAAATTTGTCAACCGTTTGGAAAAGTGGAACGAACATGACATTTTTCTTTTTTGTAAGCACCAGAGAAACTCTTTTAAGGTATATGAAGCATTCTTTATAGCATGTAGAACAGTGGTACTCAACCCGCGGTCCACCGAACCTTTTTAAGTGGCCCGATCATGGATCATTGCTCTGAGAAATTTACTTATTTAAGAATAAAGCATTAAAAATTTGGTGGAAAAGTCTTTGTCAAGAAAGCAAATATATCAATTTTGCTTTTTGCTGTTGGTGTTGGGCGGGTACAAATTGATATTCTTTTTCTATTTGGAATGGTTATGGTTGGTGAAAACAGACAACAGTAGAGTAGCGATAATTTTATGGGTAGAACTAATTTTTAAGTATCTTTCATATCTTGCAAGCGAAAAATATTCGAAGAAAATATATCTTTTCAAGACAAGATTAGGAAGTTAACTATTTTGTTGTGAAAAACTAACATGGATCAGTAATTGTTTGATTTGTCTCGAAAGTGTTGTGTTTAAAAAATACCAATAAACAGGAAACATCCAATGACACTTTTCCTCGAAGATCTCGTTCAAGAGGTATAAAAAAGGCTTTCTTCAATAATCTTTGCAACAGCAATAGTGTTTTGTCAGTGGTAATATCACAGTGGTAACAAAGACATCCCATGAAGTTTGTTTTATTATTGATGTTGTTTGTTATATTAATGATCCAGAAATTGTGTGTGTGTGTGTGTGTGTGAAGACGTGTTTCTTAAATGCTTCTAATTTAGTGTTAGTGACAAAAATAAAAAATATATAAAAAATAATAATTAAAAAAGCAAATCAGGAGTTATAATATTTTGATCAATTTTCCACATTCTAAATTTCCAATGTTATTTTGTTCTTAAAACCCCATTTACACTCATGCTGCGGCCCGCGAGAAATAGCTGACATATGTATGCGGCCCAGCAGAAAAAAAGATTGAGAACCCCTGATGTAGAGTGTACTTATAAAAAGCACACATTTAATGTTTTTTGTGTTCCATAATTATAAGATCTAAATCTGACCACAACCGGTTTGCCCGTACGATGTACGGGCACTGATATATTTTCTACTTTCTATCCTTAGATTTGCAGATATATTATTAGTGCTAGTGTTTCTAAGAGATGCAGTTAGTCCATGATACTGAAGTACTTTTCCTTCGGGATTTTCTTTGTAGTGAAAGAGAATTTTTCATTTAAAGTAGGAATTTAGATTCTTGAAAATATTCGATAAGGAACAAGGATTTGCGAGGCAATTTGCTGCATGAGAAGAAATGAAAATGGAAAAATAATCCAAAAAGTCTACATTATCTCTATCCCCATTGCAATGTAAAACTAGTCCTACACCATGCTTCAAATTACGTGCTCATATACATATACACACACAGAGAAAATCCTCAACCGTTTGAAAAAGAGACACACACATGAATTTTTTTTTATAAGTATGAGAGAAATTCATGTAAGGTATATGAAACATTCGTCATAGCATGCAGAGTATACTTAGAAGCAAGAATTTAAGGGTGTTTATGTTCCACAATTATTAATTAGAAAATAGTGTGAAAACTTTATTATTGAAAATTAAAATAAAATTCTTCCATTTTCGCCTTCTTTTAAGCAATATGCTTATTTATGTGCCACAAAAATATATGCCTTTTTTGGAACATTTTGGGCAAAAATTGATTGCTTAAGGTGTTAAAAAAATTCCTCACGATTGTTCATTGATGTGCTCTTCCCACTCGTTACGTGTGTATTGAAAATGGAGAAAACTTTTTATTTCTTCTTCTGGCTCAATCAATGTCCCGAGGAGTCAAGTATTCATTCCCTTTTCAGACAACTTTGTGTCCACGGATGAAATGAATTCCCTCCCCTTTTCAAACGAAAGAAGTGACAGAAAACGAGTTTAATCGCACAAAGTTGTTTCATGTGAAACCAGCCTAAGAGGCCGAAACACGCATCTACTGAAGGGGTGTTGGAAAGCTGAAATCTTATTTTTTGACAATTTGAGGTTTTTACATTTTCAAATTGTATGGATTTTAACCTCTCTAAAAATACCTTATTTTAATCTCTAGGGTAATTAGAAGCCCTTAAAACCTATTTTTAAATCATCGTTGAAACTGGGCCATGCCCATTTGAATGGCGAAAAATGTAAACAAAGTAACTTGTTTTTACTTAAATGTTGAACGTCTAATATAAACCAAAACATTTATCTTCTTTTGTAAATCGAGCCTTTTATTTTTTTGTTTACCAGCCGATTCGAAGCCTCACTGTATACAATAAAATCAATTTATCTCAAAATGTAAATTTTGATGTTCGATGTACTTTTTCTGAGAAACTACTGTTCACAGGTATGTAAATATTTTTATGGTACATTTATAATGATGGTTAATATATAATGAAATGAGCTTTTTGTAAAAGACTCAAAAAAAAATTTTTTTTCCAAATTTTTTTATGTGAAAAATGGGTCAAATTTCCCTAAGTTTGATAAAATATTTTACAAATTATGAAAAAAAATTCAAAATTAGCTAAAATCTCATTTCAGTATAATGAGAAAAGTGTACTTTAATTGTATGAAAAATTTTAAACATGTATATATAACAGATTTTTAGAAAAGGTACATCTAAAACAGCCAATTTAATATTGTCAGTATATATAGAGAGAAAGGTTTGCAACTCCCCTGAAACATCGGCGGGCACAAGGTTACCGAGGTCAATTTCTGAACGTCGTGATTCCAATTTATCAAAAGGCCATGG
Organism: Trichonephila clavipes; assembly: GCA_019973935.1. NCBI lineage: Eukaryota > Metazoa > Arthropoda > Arachnida > Araneae > Nephilidae > Trichonephila > Trichonephila clavipes. Next base: position 332,166 of record BMAU01002031.1, on the reverse strand, counting down.
AACATTCCTAGCACAAGCGTGCCAATCTATTGTTCAAGAGCTGAAAGAACACTATCCCTCTCTTTACCTTGAGTTGAAAATTAAATCACCATTTTACTTTCGAAACTACCACTTTACAATTCAGTAATGATGCTTCCATTGCGTGTTCCAGCGGCAAAAAGCGTATCTGTTTCATCAGCGAGCCATCATGTTCTAGAATTACAGCAGAGAGAGAGAGGGGGGCAGAGGGAAAGATGGACATTAACACTGGACTGTGTTCGTTTGTTTACCACGTGCGAGAAAAGGAAAAAAGAAAAGAAACATCATAATCATCACCCAATTAACTTTTTTTTCTTCTCTCCTTTCAGACCGTTTCTTGAGAAAATGAAATACTTAACCTTCAAACTTTTCATCTTCATCAATCTTGGAACGCCAGCATAGCAGAAAACCGGAAGTGACAATTTTTCGCGGTTCGTCTCCGGTGGTGACGTCAGATAAGTTATCGCTCTTTGTCCGAATGCAGGCGAGGGGTGAAAAAAGATTGAAAAGAAGAAAACCAAGTGCATAGAAAAGGCCTTGTCTTTCTGAGAAGTCACCTTGTTTTGCTCTGGATGTTCTCAATTTTGGTTTTCATTCTTCCATTTCTTTCTTTTAAATTCATTCAGTGGGCGAGAGGAAGGGCGTGGTTCAAAACCATTAATCTTTATAATCTATTTCCCTTTTTGTATGTTTTAAAATTTGCTTTACCTTCAGTTAAGTGTTCCCTACAAGAGTTCTGGAAACTATTTCTTCCCATTTGTTTGGGTTGTTGGCTGATTTTTAACATAAATAATACAATGAATCTTCACATTTTCGAATTTTTGGAATGATTTTTCTGAAATTTTACGTTTTTAAGCTTTTTTTTCGCGGATTGATAGTCATATTTTTTTAGCATTCCTTGCTGTTTACCAGATCAATTCTGCGTTACTTTTTTTTCTATTAAAAACAATTTAATACCATTTTAGCCTTCCTATTTTGAACAACTTTTATCGATTCTGAAAATTACAAATGACTGAATATTGATAAAGTTTGTCCTTATTTTAATGTCTCAGAGTAAAAATCATTAGAATAAAAAAAATTGCTAAATTTGAACATAAGTTCGTATAATTTATTATACTTATATATCCATTACTAAAAGGTATGCAGCAAAAATCCCATACGCAGGCGACAAAATTTAAGGCCGCCAAATTGGATCGGTATGCTGTAAAGTGGAAGTTGCTAATGCAATGATAAAACTACTCGTATTACCTAATGATTGTTTGGGCAATATAATATACACAATAGAGAATAATTGTTTTATGTTATTAATTTTTGTACGCTTGTTGTAATGTATTTTACGTATTTTAAACTTATACAGGGGACACACAAAAACATCTCTGTACATACATACACTCAGTTCTTTGTGAACGGGCCTACAAATCTATATCATCATATTGCGACACTAAATTTTTGTCATAAATATATAAATTATATGACCAGTTCTGAATCTTCTATTAGTAAATTTGTGACAAATCTATACGGAACTTTATCACTAACCTTCTGAGACGTCTTTTTTAGGGAAATTTAATTCCCTACCTATTTCCAATCAACTCCAAAAAGAGGACAGGGATTCCTTATTATGCAGATTAGATAAAGTATTTAAGTCAAACGGAATAGTAAAGTAAGAGGCAGTATGAGAGAGAGATTGAAGCAGGAAGTTATAATAGTGAAGTTAGAGATTTATTATTGAAGATTTCTATAGGTGGATAAATTAGGCTCAGGAAAAACTGAGATTCAGTGTGGTAAATATTGATTTATAATTAAAGTCTCATTAAAGTTTTATATTAGGAGTGAGATTAAAGTTAAATGTTCAATAGGAACATTATTGAATATAATTCTGGGATCTCTTATTGCGGTAATCTCTGCGTGATCGATATTCTAATTGTTAATTAATTGGATCATTAAATATTTAAGTTAATATAAAGGAAAGTCCCTTTTAAACCTCATAAAACTATTTTGATTCATTTGTTATTAAAAGTCTTTGATTCTATTTGGGAAAGATAACCAAATAAAGAAAGTTATTTATAAAAATGGCTACTGGTTCTTCTTTGACTCAAAACTTTTCTCGTTCTCAAAGTGAGATCCTAGGGGATCTTCACAAATTAGAACAATTCAAAATCTTCAAGTAGAGTAATCTGAGATTCACTCTATAAAATTGTTTTAAGTAAAAAAACCCGGTAAAAGTGTATTCATTTGCTAGTATATTGCACCCCAAAATTTTAATCTCCAAAGCTCAAAATGTGAACCAGACGACAGTGACTTTAATTTATTTATATCATAACGTAGTTCATCGTCTTTTGTATACAGGAAAGGTCCCCTCAATTAACAAATAGGGTCTTTCTGAGTAAATAAAAATTTATTTTGGAACACTTGTAACGGCTCCTATACGCGCCTGTGACTAATCCTCAGGGGATAAATAATTCTTAACTGTTGTATGTTTATAAAATTGCTTCCTGTGGAGAAAATGTGATTTATGTTAATTTGAGTGCTATTCAAACTCTAGCGCAGTGAGTTAGGAGTAAGTCGTTAGGCTGCTATTAAAGTTAAATTACCAAAATTGCTATCTGATGCCTTCGGAGTTCTTGGAAAGAATCTTTTGTCCAGGATACCCAGTTATACCTGGTGAGACCTGTCTAGTGCAGCTACATAGAATTGTAAGTAGAAAAGTGACATAATTATTTGTCTTAGAAATTCAGGAAAGTAATTTAGTTGGCCAATCTATCTATCTCTTCTTCCTCGGTTTATGACATTTCTTGATAGTTAATTAGTAGATAAAATAAAGTTATTGATTAAAACCCTCTAACTGGATACCTTCCTTCTGAAAAGTTATCCCGAAAACGTTTTACTCTTATATTGCTATTCCCTTCAAAAATGCAACAGACTTCAATTCTTTCCCCCTTTTAAAACTTGGGAGGTCGAAAGGGGACAACTTTATGACTTGGTTCGGCGTCTTTAATCAGTAAGAACCAGGATAGCAATCGTTTACAGCTAGCTGTTGTTGCCTTGGGCAATCTTGTATGAAAACCGTAGTTCCACTCGGTCGTTTTCCCCATAGATTCAGTCACAGTAAAATTAAATTAAAATGCAGGGTAAAAAAAAACATGAAATAAATGGCGTGTTAAAAGTTGAAAAATAGTTATATTTTCTTCAAACAAAATTTATTTTTCTGTCATTTTTAAAAATTAAAAAAAATATTTTTTTGTATTGCGATTTGAACTAGAAAAAAGCATCCTGTATTCATTTTTGAATATGAGAGTAAGAAAACGCGCTCACTTTCCTGTTTTTAAAAAAGTTATGAGGTAAAAAGAGTAAAGGCCCTATCTTTTTTAAACAATAAGACAATTAATGGTGCATATATTTATGAAATAAAACAGATCTTTCTCTATTCAATTATATTTTTAATTTAGAATAACATAAAAAATGATTTCAATACTTTTAATTTATTTAAATTTAAATCATATAAATGATATTTTTTATGTTAACTGAATATTTTTCGGAAAAAATCTAAATTTTCATTCCTAGTGCTCTCCTTTTCGAACTCCTTGTATTAAATAAAAATATCTTTTCTACATCGGCATTTGTGATGGACATAACACACATTCAGTCAATAATTTTTAATTTTAATGGGGGATATACTTCTTCAAATGCGCATGACAGTACTTCTAACCATTTTCTACTCAAGTTAAATTTCTTATCTTTCTGTTTCTTTTATTACAAGGAAAAATGTCACACATCGATAACTACATTTTCACACAATTCAGTCATTACAAATTCTATTGTGAGAAAAGTTCTCCCTAATTAATCTTGTCTTTCAAAACAGTACACTTAAAACAATTTTGTTCAGTGAAGTTAACCGACAGTTCCACAATGTATTCATACCAAATTTTAAAAACAAATTTAACACTTGGAAATGTATCCTGTATTAAATTTTTCAGTATACACAAATATTTCCTACTGTAGGGAAGATATAGTATTAAATGTGGTGTGCGGTTGTGAAAGAATGTTTTCGTACGCGTGTAGACTATTTTTGAAAATTTAAATATCACTGAAGCTGATCATATAACTGCAAATGAGCCTTATTTTAATGTGTGCTGGTATCAAAGTAAAACACTTTACAATATTAAACAGCCTATGGGTTTATACTCAATATCAAACTATTCGCAAAATGGCTTACAACTTCTATTCAAATTGTAAAGAAACTGAAATATAAATATATCTTACTGCAGTCAAAAATATTCATAATATGTAAGTATACTGTTGCTCCACTTATTTCTGTACATTTTAAAAACTGTAGTTGAATGCAATTTTTTATATTTATAAACGAGGCATAACAGCTCACACAGTCGTAAAAATGTCCTCATCATTTTTAAATATACTACTATAAAACGTATATGGATTGTAAGATCAGTTGTAAAATCCTAAAAGCTTTTAGAGGAGCTAAAAACATGTAATTTTGGATTGATCAAATGTTTAATATAATACACAAATATACATGTTATTAAGCAAATACATTTGAAAAATCAAACTTCCTTCTGAAATAAACGTAATTGAAAGAAAAATGTTTAATTGCAAATGAGTGGAAATACATGTTTATATAAGGGGTATCCCCAAAGTGAGGTAATCCTCAAACTTAAGACTCAAACTCAGTGGCACAACAATCCATGAGGGCCAGGAACTACTGTGTCTATCATAATACACGTGACCATTGGACGCTGAGGTGCATGAACAGATGTCCCGATTTGGTGGTCTGTCTGAACAGAGACCTTCAGTGATTAAGACCCGAAGCAAGCTTGGTACTCATTTATCGACCCAATGTAGCGGCGATGAAAGGCAGAGTCGACCTTGCGCAGCCCGTTAAGAGAACCCCAGACCTGTGGTGTGGAAGCACGATACACTACCACTCGATCTTATTCGGTGAAAAATAAAATTCAATGTTAGAATCTTATATAAATCCCTAATGAATGAGGGAGTCCAAACTTTTTTTTCATGTAAACTATTTAGATGGAAATGGTTAGTTATGAACATTTCACAAGTTGCATAAATTAAAATTAACCGTTACAGTTTACATAAATTTTTAAGTGTGCAAAAGGTGTATTTCGGCAGCACGAATTAATTTTAAAAGGAATACGGTTACGAAAAAGTAGTACAAATCTATCTAAAGTAGGGTTGGTTACCTTACATATTGTCAAACACAACAATGCATTGGAAGCCAATTCCACAATTCGTTGTTATAAAAATGTATGGAAAATTACAAGATTTATTTTTGCATTTGAAATTTATATATATATAATTTTTCCTGGGAACTTTAAAAGCTAGAGCGGCATCCATCAAAACCGCGGTTCTCTCTCTGTTTTTCCAGATCGCCCCTGACTCAGCCGGCTCTGCCATAGTAAGTGAAAATGTCGGATTTTGTTTGTTAAGATCATTGTATAGCAGACTGCATTTTTCATGTATTTTAGATGGTCGTTTTATATTTTCTACATCAATATCTTAATGTCTGAATTTAAAATTACATAAAATTCTTGACATTCGCATCAATGACCATGATTTTTATTAGTATATGAATGTGTCATCAAACGATTACATGACTAATATTAACATATTATTTTAACCATTTAATTAATATTAAGTATAACATAACGCACACAAATTTTCTGAACTTTAAAATAAATATTTCCAAAACTAGTTCAGATATACTCAAAATTTTTCATTCCTACGCTTTAGCTTCTCAGTTTTGCTTCTATGTAAGAATTTATTGTAATTGTATATTCATCAATTTTTTTAGTATATTTTTTGCTCTTAGCATGCAGTTTTCAACTGAATTGTATGAAATCTTCGAAATATATTAAAAGATACCAAAGAAGCTATATAATAAAATTTGAAATTTTTATTATACTCAAACAATTGCTAAAACTTATGGTAAATAATTTTTAACTGCGCGATGCATTTTTTTTCGAAATTTCAAATGGAATTTCTAACATAAAATTTCTAGCTTTATAAGGTCGAGATTTCAAAAAATATCCAGATTTTAATTACTTATTCAGTTAGCCTTTAAAAAAGATAAATGTTGAGGTATTTTGTATAAATAGATATTTTTGAACAATAATTCGAATGTTTTTGAATAGCTCGAATTTAAAATTGATTTTTATGTTTTTTTATATGCATAAATGTCTACTGTAAATGTTTCCGTATATTTTTGATTACCATTTATTCAAACATTCAAGTTATAAAAAAATGTGGGAAAATCTTCATTCATGTTGTCTTTGATGTAAACTGAAGTTCAAGCACTTAAAATTCAAAAATAATTCGGTGTATTTTAACAATATATATTTAGGCACTGTACTTAAACTTCCCTGAACACTTGGGCTTTGAAATCTAAAAAAGAAAAAAAAAACTAATAAATCTTAATTAGTTTTTTTTCGTTATTATTTTTATCAAAGTGTAAGAAAATGTTTCAAATGATATGATGAAGTTTAAATTTATTCATTTTTAGTGGTTGGAAAATTGAAAAGGTTTCAACTTTTAAAGAGTTTGGTGTTTTATTAATTTTTTCGGTATCTTATAATAAAGTAATCATGTTTCAAAAACTGAAAGCTTTGATTAAAATAAGAAAACTGAAGCGAAAGAATATACTTAAAAAAAGACAATTTGTCTAACTATATAAAATAGCAGATTGCACTGACACGCCCCAATTGTTACAGTTTCAAATTAATATGAAACCAAAAGGGAATTGTAACATATTTTACTTATGCGTTGGGACTTTTCAAAACTTTTAAAATACGAGGTAACAAATAAACACTTCCTGGAATCTAAAGAAATCCCCCGATTTTTTACGATTGCCCCAGGGTCAAAACACGGGGTTTCCTGCGAGCCATAAAACTTCCTATCAGTGTCCTGCTGTGTTGCATCCACCCCGTCCCCAATTATCTTTCAAGATGTTAAACCTTTAAAAGGGGGGAAGGATTTCAGAAAAGTGCGGCTAATCCGTTTTTGAAAACGTTACTTGAAGGAAGAAAAATCCATGCAGTGCATTTTCGAAGCATCTGTACACTGACGGAATATTCCGTGCTATCCGCTTAGAGGGTTAAAATTCTCAAATGGAATTAAGTTTTTATAATGTTCAAAATTTTTCATTCCTACGCTTTAGCTTCTCAGTTTTGCTTCTATGTAAGAATTTATTGTAATTGTATATTCATCAATTTTTTTAGTATATTTTTTGCTGTTAGCATGCGGTTTTCAACTGAATTGTATGAAATCTTCGAAATATATTAAATGAATGATTGAATATTAACGTCGCACTGTTCAGCTACACGAGGGCTTTTGGCGACGGACCACGTAATTTTGAACCATGGTCAAGTGACGTGGACGACACCTGAGCTGGCATCCCCCTCTCCTAACTACCCCACCACACCAACGGGAGGACGTTTCAGCTCTCGACAGATTTAACGTGCATCGCTGCCCTACACAGCGGGTCTTTAGTGGTACTGGGCTCGAACTCGTGACAAAGCAAGCCACGTTCCGATACCTATACCACTCGGCTACCGCGGCCGAAATATATTAAAAGATACCAAAGAAGCTATATAATAAAATTTGAAATTTTTATTATACTCAAACAATTGCTAAAACTTATGGTAAATAATTTTTAACTGCGCGATGCATTTTTTTTCGAAATTTCAAATGGAATTTCTAACATAAAATTTCTAGCTTTATAAGGTCGAGATTTCAAAAAATATCCAGATTTTAATTACTTATTCAGTTAGCCTTTAAACAAGATAAATGTTGAGGTATTTTGTATAAATAGATATTTTTGAACAATATATAATTCGAATGTTTTTCAATAGCTCGAATTTAAAATTGATTTTTATGTTTATTTATATGCATAAATGTCTGCTGTAAATGTTTCCGTATATTTTTTGATTACCATTTATTCAAACATTCAAGTTATAAAAAAAATGTGTGAAAATCTTCATTCATGTTGTCTTTGATTTAAACTGAAGTTCAAGCACTTAAAATTCAAATATAATTCGGTGTATTTTAACAATATATAACCAGGCACAGACACACTGTACTTAAACTTCCCTGAACACTTAGGCTTTGAAATCTAAAAAAAAAAAAAAAAAACTAATAAATCTTAATTAGTTTTTTTTTCGTTATTATTTTTATCAATGTGTAAGAAAATGTTTCAAATGATATGATGAAGTTTAAATTTATTCATTTTTAGTGGTTGGAAAATTGAAAAGGTTTCAACTTTTAAAGAGTTTGGTGTTTTATTAATTTTTTCGGTATCTTATAATAAAGTAATCATGTTTCAAAAACTGAAAGCTTTGATTAAAATAAGAAAACTGAAGCGAAAGAATATACTTAAAAAAAGACAATTTGTCTAACTATATAAAATAGCAGATTGCACTGACACGCCCCAACTTGTTACAGTTTCAAATTAATATGAAACCAAAAGGGAATTGTAACATATTTTACTTATGCGTTGGGACTTTACAAAACTTTAAAAAAACGAGGTAACAAATTAACACTTCCTGGGGTCTAAAGAAATTTCCCCTCGATTTTTTACGATTGCCGAAGGGTCAAAACACGGGGTTCCCTGCGAGCCATAAAACTGCTGCTGTGTTGCTTCCTCCGTCCCTCATTATCTTTCAAGTTGTTAAACCTTAAAGGGAAAGGATTTCAGAAAAGTGCGGCTAATCCGCTTTTGAAAATGTTACTTGAAGGCAGAAAAATCCGTGCAGACCATTTTCGAAGCATCTTTACACTGACGGAATTTTCCGTGCTATCCGGTTAGAGGGTTAAAGTGTCTGACTACTGTTTTGCGGTAGATTCTTTAGGAGTTGGTGACGTTCCCACACCTGTGGGGGTGAGGTATTGCTGTGTTTTGAAGAGAGAAGACCTCAAGAGAGGTGGTCAGGGAAGAGAGAGTCCCTTGTTTTTGGAAGCGTGGGGCGCTTGACCGGGATTTGGTCTTAAGGAAAGCGAGGTAATTTGATGGAGAATCGACGCTGTACGAAGAATAGAGTTTCTTGGGAATGTTTTAAGGTATCCGATTACGTTCGGAACCGTGATTTTAAAAAAAGAGTATAAATGGATAATTTTCGTGATATTTAGTGTCACTTAGGTTAGAATACATGTTTAGAATTGTTTTAAGGACATTTTGACAAAAAAGTTTTATTTAAATACAATATTTTGGCAAAAAATTAACTTAGAATAACCTTTTTTTCAAAATGTTCTCCTTTTGTGAAAAATGCTTCTATTATAATAATATTTTGCCTGTATATGGCTCAGACCTCTCTACAGAGGCTCAATTATGATTTTTGAAAAATTCACATTATTTTCTGAGTTACCACGAATTGAAATGATTATCGGCGTTTTATTCTTAAAATTTCTCCCCTCTGTTGTAAAACATGGATTAACCCACTTCTAAGTTACATATTTCAAAAATTCTAGTTGAGTCTATGTACAGAGACCTGAGCTATATACAGGCAAAATAGTATTATAATAGAAGCATTTTTCACAAAAGGAGAACATTTTGAAAAAAATTATTATTATTCTAAGTTAATTTTTTTGCCAAAATATTGTATTTAAATAATTTTTTTTTTTGTCATAATGTCCTTAAAACAATTTTATAAATGTATTCTAATCTAAGTGACACTAAATATCATGAAAATTATCCATTTATGCGCATTTGCAAAATAACGGTTCCGAACGTAGTCGGATACCTTAAGGTCATTTCAAAAAGAAATAGAAAAGTAATACATCACAATTGAAAAATTGAGAATTTGCTCATTTACTATTTGTACAGAGTGATCCCCTTTTATGTAATTTTTTGTCAATTTTTACCCATTTTTTCACATTTTAGAAGTAATAATTTGTTTTCTCTTCTTAATTTTAGCTTTTTTTTTCTTAAAATCTAGCTAAAAACCACAAAAAATTCTCCATATCTCCATTTTTTTTAAAAAAAAAAACCATGGCGCAAGTAGTCGGATACCTTAAAAACAATATATAGTCATAGAACATTAGGAAATACCCAAAGAAGTGGGCGGTAACAACTAGTAGTTTATATAGCTCAAAATTCTTTTTTCTCTAAATGCTTGAATTGTTCAGAAGAAATACGTATGAAAAGAATCAAAGAATTTAAATTTCAAAAAGCCACAACTTTATAAAAAAACCTGGCTATATTTACAATATTACTTCCAGTTTCGAATTTGATTTCTGATTTAAATGATTATTCATTAATGAAAAAAAAATCAGGAAATCAAAATGATAAGATAAAAAAGAAGGTGGTAAACACATTTTCACGTGGTGGAATACATAACGAAGCATAAAAGAATAAACAGAAATCTAATTAATTATTTATCAAACAAACAAGCATGTAGTTAAAGGCCTTGAAGGATTTGATTATCTATTTATTTAATTGGGAAAACGTGGATAAAGTTACAAGAACCAAGGTTACACGCCGTTGAATTGCAGATTTTGCACGAGATCACTAAGGAATTGTAGAAATTTAACCTTCTTTTTGAGATCGCCACTTCCTGATATTGCAAGTATGTTTAAAACATAACCAGAAGGATTAAATAAGACCTTTTCAATTACAATTCAAGAACCTTATAGACTGCTGGACAATTGCTAAGGACGGATCACAATTTGCTATGTCGCATAACATTAAGCGAGACATGAGGCCTAGTAGGATAAAATATAGTTGCCACACTGTTCAGACATTAGAATAAAGAATATTTATTGTTCTGAAAGTACAAAAAGCTGTGAAACATCTGAAAGAAAAAAAAAAATGTTCATTTGATCTGCGTACGGAGAAATGGAACAATGCATCTAAAAAGTCAGCAGGCACCTTAAAGAAAGGTATCAGTACGGGATATGTCCACCGTGGAGTGTGATGCAACATTCCACACGTCGTACCATACTTTGCACAACATTATCCAGCAGCTGTTGAGGCAATTTATCCCATTCCTCTGTGAATGCACGGATGAGGGTGTTCTTGTTTGTCGGAGGATAGTTTCGACCAGCAACTTGCCTCCCCAAATGGGGTTAAGATCTGGAGAACGCGCTGGCCATACGAGACGTTGAATACCCTCGCTGTCTAGACAATCCTGAACAGCGAGTGTTCGATGACATGTTGCGTTGTCGTCCATTAAAAACAAATTTATCACCGACAGCACACGGAAAAGACGAACATGAGGAAGTAGAACTTCATCAATGTATCGTTGGCCCGTCATAGTCCCATTCGCCACCACATGTAGGCGCGTGCGGCCATTGATCATGATGCCAGCCCACACCATGATACTGCATGTCGGATATCGGTAATTTTCCTGGATATTTTCTGGACGATAAGCAGTACCACTCTCTCGCCAGATCAGTTGGCGTCTACAATCCGATGACAGACTGAACCTACTCTCATCTGAGAATAGTACGCATGCCCAGTCCTGTTCAGTCCAATTGTGATGCTCACGACACCATTGCAAACGGGCAGTACGGTGCTGTCTGGTCAATGAGACACACACAACAGCTCTGTGTGCATATAGTTCCTCCTCCCCCTCAAACGTCTGGCAACAGTTTTTCGGGAGATCTGCTTTCCTGAGGCAAAGAAACAGATTTGCCACCTGCTGAGCTGTGGTGCGCCTGTTCCTTTTTGCTGATAGGACGATATATCTGTCTTCTTCAGGCGTCGTACTTCTAACACGACCTCCCCCGTGCCGTCTACTACACATTCCAATAGTTTTAAATGACTTCCACAGCCGTGAAACAACGCTGTGAGCGATGTCGAACACCCTGGCAACATCTGTTATTTTTCGCCCTTCTTCGATCTTTCAATAATTCGGCCAGGCATAAAATCATCTATGTGATGTCGGAAAGACATGCCAAAAATTTTAAGTTCGTCTATTAAATCTTTCCTGTAAAACTTTGACTTGAAACAACAACTGTCCACACGCGTCAAAACCTTTAAAGCTCTTATGAACGCTATCACGTGATGAACAGACGTGGAAAAAATTTGCATACTCATACTTCTTCTTACTAATATCCCGCACTTATTCTAATTTTCCACATTTTTCTTCCTTTCATTTTGTGGTTGCTATGGATGATAGTGTTATCCGTCCTTAGCAATTGTCCAGCAGTGTATATGTAAAAACCTACTTAGCGCATTCCCATTATTTTTAAAAGTAAATATCTTAATGTCGGTTTTGAAGAAAAGCAAACCCTTATTTCTTGATGGATTTATTGAAAGTAAAATTTTGCTTTACTTAGTTTTTTTTTTTTTTTTTTCATTTTTAATCCTTGCTGTGCGATGTTTCGGAAATAAAAATAAAGCAGTTTTCTTTTTCAAATTCTTTGCGCGTGTATTAAGACGTTTCAGGTAATCCTGATAAAAGATTAGTGATAAAATAGATAGCGAAGAATTTGTTTTGGAGAAAATACGAGCAAATCTGTCATATGTATTTCCAAAAACAATGTGATATTCGAAAAAATAAATTCTTTTTTAATAAAAAAAATCGTATTCCTGATACTTTTCTCTCATAATACAATATAAAACCCACCAGAGACGTTTTAACCCTTTATCTACCGACGTTACTTCTAAGTACCGCTCACTTTAAAGTTACATAGAATAACCATTTTTTCGAATATTTTGACGATACTTAGCAGGAATAATCTTTTAAATCCACTCTTCCAAGATATATGGCACCACGGATTCTATGATGAGTATTTTAGCGGGGAAGGTGAATAGTTTTATAGCAGTAATTGCGTTTTCAGGGGATTCCGAAGATTATCATTTTTGTCCCGAAAAAATAGTTTTAATGTCAAAATTTAAGTGTCTTATTTTTTTAATTTTTTTCCTTGCATGTTAATGAGATAGAAAAAGATTTGATAATTTATTTTAAGTAAACAGCGTATATAATTAATTTTATAGTTGAATAACTTAATTAATTAATTAGGTCTAACGGATTAAATTTCCCAATGTTGAGTATTTTGCTTATGTATATCCCTTAATTTTCAATATAGTGATTCAAAAAAAAAATAATAATGCATGAAAAAAACTGCAGTAAATCATAATGCGGTAGATAAAGGATTAAGGCAGGAGACAACTGGACCCGGATCCAGGAGCTCGACGTAAATAACGAATCTTGTCTCGTTCTGAATTCGACTTCAATAAAACCATGATCCGAATATTTGTAATCGTCAAATGTTATTCCCGAATATCTTATCCGAAAAAACTGGGAATTTTTTTCGAATTATATGCCAACTGCAAAAGTATAGCAAGACTACATTATCATGTCACGTCCATCGTTCTAGGCCTTTGCTAACCACCATACATCCTCAGTGCTCAGCTGTCGGTTGAGTCGGTTTGTGAGGTTGTGAGTCACGTAATTTTATTTATTACGGGTCACCATTTGCACAAGTACAGGGTGGGGCAAATAAAAGTGACTCGAACGAGTGGATACGATTTGACGTGAATGTGACGTGCACACCAAGATGTTTACCAAGATAACAATGAATGGATTGGACATAGGTCTTTTCTTTATTTCTGATGGTTTCACCTGAGGGGTTATGTCAGGGGTGGCCAACCTGTGGCATGCGTGCCACAATGTGACACTCGGAGACTTAATGATAAATTTGAAAAGATAATATATATATAAGTAACAATTCTTCAACAATTCAATTTTTCACTCGCTAGATTTTGGAATTAGAAGGAGCGTATTTTAAAATATCTGGATGAAAACACTGAACTACCCAGTGAGTACTTGCTATTTTAGAATGAAGAATGGTTATGGGATGCAGCTTTTCTTACCGATATTATGAGGCATCAAAATAATTTAAATTTAAGATTACAGAGAAGAGATTTACTTTTCCTACCCTAGTTGGTCATATATCTTCTTTTGGGGACAGTTTTTTGCTTTTTTTTGTCTTTATTTTTGAGAAAAAATCAACACATTTCATATTAATACAGGAACAATCTACCAAAGTTAATAGTGCTCCGAGCTGTGATGTATTTAAAAATTTAATATCCATTTTTTTGCAGGATTCTTTTAGAGCTAGGTTTGATGATTCGCAAGATGAGATAAAAAAAAGCAAATCTTTTCATAAATCCTTTTTTAATTTATTTGCAAAATGTCAGTTGTTACCCATTTGAAATCCAAATCGAAATTATTGTATATAGCACCATATTATATATATATATATATATATATATATATATATATATATATATACACTGAAAAACAAATATAAGGAATTCTATTGAGTTTTGGAAATTTGTACCAACAAAAGCATTTTTCAAATTTACACGTTTGGCTGTTAGATATTGGTGTAGGTTTGAATCAACATACGTTAACAATTTTTTTCCATTATGAACATAACAAAATTCAATTCGTTCAAAACTAATTGAACTGATTAACAATAAAATCTAAATTTGTGCTTTTGTCTCCTTTATTGTATATTATTATTTTTAAATTTTCACTACTTAGACTTGCATTAAAAATGAGCTCTTTGCATAAAAGTTACATAAATAAGCTTATGAGTAACATTTTTTCGACATTTCATTTTTTCGAAAAGTTGGAAGTGGCAAGCATAATTATTATTTTTTCCTTAAAATGGCACTCTTCCTTAAAAGGTTGGCCACCCCTGGGTTATGTAAACTAACAGAATGACAAGCTCTGGGCAGCGGCAAGCTTTGAAACCGCATAACTTCCACCATACACCATTGTATGATCTTAAAGTTGGTGTTTGTGAAGTGTCTTTACGCAATATTATGGGTCCTAATTTCTTACATCAGAAGGTAAACTCGGAACGTTACATTTCCAATATTTTGAATTTGTTTGTAGCAGCGTTAACTGAGGAGAAAAAGACCTACAGCTACTTTTAACAATATGGTGCAACTGCCCATACATCCCGCAAAACTATGGGTCCCATTTGCACAGTCTTTTTCTTAGACACAGTTGTTAGCAGACGTCAATCTGGTCATGGCTCTAGATGTCCACCCAGGTCACCTGATCTGTTTGTGTGCGATTATTTTTTTGCAGAAAACCTTCTAGTCTAAGTTGTTTTGCAACACGTTATAGTCTTTAAGAACTGACGCAAAACATTTCTGATGAGATTGCAGCAATTCCATCTGTCTTGCTTCGATCTGCCTTTCGCAACTTATTGACCTGGGCTCAAAAATGCCGAGAGATAAATAGTGGTAATTTTCAACATTTGCTATAAGCATGTTAGCCAACTATCTCTTTCTTTTGTCATGTTTCTCTGGAACTTTGCCCTTCAGTCCACTTTTATTTGTTCCACCCTACATTTGACAACGTATGCTATATACTGTCTACTTAAAAGGTTCTCAGATGGAGTCTGTTTTTGTACAGAGGCCCATGGTCTCAAAGAGCCTTAAGATGTCATTGATATACACCCTCCATTCTATAAATAGAAAGGCTCTTTAAGTTAAATTCAAACACATAACGAGATATTAAGGTTTCCTGCCTGCCGCCTATTGTGAATTCGTGAACGTAATATCAATATAGACAAAGTAGCATAATTTTTTTAAAAAAAGGGTCTCATTACAAATAAATTAGTAAAGTAAAATAATTAGCAATTAAATATATTCCTGGTTAATAGCGTTATTTATTAATCTCACAAATATTTCCACACTTCACAGTGATGCTGCAAATAAAGGTAAATGAACCACTTAGAGTGTAAGCAACATTAAATTAATATTGAAATTTGTGCCCCTTTATATATGGCATGAACATAAAGTTTTGGATATAGGTAATCCATAAATGTTCACTTGTGTCTTTTTCAAAAATTGGAAAGTATAATTTATTCACATCTGACTGATATTTTACCACTAGAAAATAGAGATTTGAAGACAATTAAATTTTAACTTCATGTTAGTAATATACTTATATACTTAAACAATTTATAGAATGAAGAATTAATTAAGAGTGCATGATTACAGAATAGCAAAAATTAACTATCTCATCAGTTATTAGCAAATATAAACACAGACTCAAAACCTTTTTTGCTTGAATATGTCACTGTGTACATTTAAGAGAAAAAGCAAATTCTTGGCTGTCTTTTTTGCCGCACTCGAAGGTCCGCCAACCAAAACCTCGTATTTTCGTACCACGATCTGATGACGAGGTCGGTACACGAGTTCGCACCCCACTCTCCACCTGCACGACACATATAGCGTTACGTTGAAGATTTTTTGAATATTCTTATGTTATTACAAAAAATGTTTGCCTCTGTTCTTTCGGGAAAAATATCATTCGAAAAATCATCCAATTTAATTCCAGATCCTTTATTTGGTATTCATTCCTTGTTTTCCGTCAATAACATAAAACAATAACTTCTCGGTGCCATTTAAAATTAATAAAACATTCTAGCATAATATATTTATAGTTTTGTATTTCATGTTTTATATACATCCTAGTAACGAGGAAACGGGTGCTTTCTCCGGAGGACATTTCAAGGAAAACTGGCTCATATTTATATCAAGCGACTACGCATTTAAACGATATTGAAATAATTTTACTTCTATTGTGTGTGGAACTGTAACTGTATTTAATAGATTATAGTATTTTTGATTTGGTGTGTGACAGACTATTCCTTGGCAAATTTGGATCTCACAAAACCCGATTTTAAATCTTTTGTTTTAGTTTGTTTTGTTTTCTGTAAATTGTTTGTTATTACATAAACGTAACATATGGATAACAAAAGGACGTTATAACTGAATGCCTTGAAGAGAAGATAGTTTTATTCGATAAAATTATAAGTTTTATCAGATAAAAAACTTTTTGCGAAGAATAACAAAACATCAGAATTTTTAAACGGAAATGTTTGTACTAAATTTAAGAGTGCCCTTGAAAACATATTACCAGTTACAAAAAATTTTTAAAAAATTATGCTAATTATAAATAATAAGTTTATAAATAATGTCTTTTTGTCCTTTATCAACCGTTCTATTTTATTTGATCCCTACATTGGTCATCTTTTTAGAATTTCTTTTAACAAAAATAAATAAATAAAGTAATGGATCACATCATTAATAGATAAAAGAAATAACAACGAAAAAAGTACTTATTTTTTGTAGTTTTAATCCTTTATCATCACATAAGTTTTATTTTAACTTTTTCGAATAATTTCAGAAGAAATTTTATATCAAAGACAAAATTTCTTAAGCACAATATTATACTACGAACCATCACTCATTTTACAGGATGACCTTCATTCTAAGTTAAATTTGGAGATCAAGTCATTGCTTTTCTCTAACTAGAATTATATGACCGCTTTTGTACCTGTGCTTAATATATTTCTAACTTTTACATAATTATCGTATGTACAAAAGAATCCATTAAATAACAGGAAAACAATATAATATTCATTTTTCCACCTAAGAAGAGCCTTGTGTACTTGAATCTCCTATATCCACCCATGCATACGTTTAAGAAAGTGTTTCTTTTACGTGTGACGTGTAAAATATGTACAAAAGCAGGAAGGTTGCGGTCACCGTAGATCAAGGTTCCTTTACGATTAATATGTATGAATGAAACGCGTTTCCTTAACAGTGAAATTTTTCTCGAACTTGGTCTTTAGTCCTTTAAAACTCACGAAAAGAATTCATGAATAAATCTACTAGAGAACTTGAAAATTATACTTATATGTGATCGGTGTTTTTTTTAAAAAAAAGTTATGGAATTAAAAATTACTTTTCAGAATAAAATCGTAATTAAAATATTCTTTCGTGGATTAATTTTATATATTTTACAATCGTTTGGCAGTTATAATAAAAAAGTTGTAACGCATTCGTTTGAGTGAATCGTTTGCTATTTCTATATATACATATATATATATATATATATATATATATATATATATATATATATATATATATATATATATATATATATATATATATATATATATAACTGACTATAACTTTTGCTGTAACTGATTTGTAATGAAAATAATTCCTTCGTCTAATTTGTGTATTTTTGCTATAATGTTTGCATAGTAAAGAAAATGTTGAATGAAGTTAACGTCAGTGGCGCGCACAAGGGGGGGGGCTGGGGATCTGGACCCCCCAAAGCCCTTGATTTTTTTTCCGATTGATTGTAAAGAGTGTTTTTTTTTCAGGTATAGAAATTTAAGTTGGCCTTACTTCCCAAGATGGCGACCGATTTAACAGCTGTCAAGTGATTTATTCTCAGTTGGGTTTGGCAATTCATCATGAATAGACTCACGCCTGAACAACGCTTTTGAATTGTGCAATTTTATTTCTAAAATACTGGTCAATTTTCATAAGCGAATTTTGTTTAGCGATGAAGCGCACTTCTGGTTGAATGGCTACGTCAACAAACAAAACTGCCGCATTTGGAGTGAAGCTAATCCACAAGTGTATGTCGAAACACCGTTACATCCAGAAAAACTGACTGTTTGGTGCGCTTTATGGGCTGGTGGAATCCTTCTTCAAAAACGACGAAGGCCACAACGTTACAGTCAATGGTGATCGGTATAGAGCCATGATTACTAACTTTTTCATTCCTGAATTGAACAATCATGGTGTCCAGGAGCTGTGGTTCCAACAAGACGGCGCAACATGTCACACAGCTCGTGCCACAATCGATTTATTGGAAGACACGTTGGGTGACCGCCTAATTTCACGTTTTGGACCTGTAAATTGGCCTCCAAGATCTTGTGATTTAACACCGCTAGACTATTTTTTGTGAGGCTATGTAAAGTCATTGGTCTATGCGGATAAGCCACAAACGCTTGACCATTTGGAAGACAATATTTGCCGTGTTATTGCCGATATACGGCCACAAATGTTGGAAAAAGTCATCGAAAATTGGACGTCCAGATTGGACTACATCCGAGCCAGCCGTGGCAGTCCTATGCCAGAAATCATATTTAAAATGTAATCTTACAAGATTATCTTTCGAATAAAAAAAATTCATGTCAATCGAATAATACATCGTTGTTTTATTGCAATTTAAAGTTCTATACCTCTAAAAAAAATACCCTTTAATTCTAAGTATATAGTACGCAAAATTTAATTAATTAGTTGCTATTAATGATTAATTTTATTAATTAATGCTAATTATTTATTCAAAAACTAGTTTGTTACTGTGTTTTGTTCTCGAAAATCGACAAAATCAAAAGGAGCATGATACAAGAATGGTGAATTTTCGACCCCGGAACCCCCCCTTGAAAAATTCCTGTGTGTGCCACTGGTTAACGTTATGGCTTTTTCATTTGTAAAGTAGTTTATGGAGTATTAAAAAGAGTTAAAATATGCCTGTATCGTGGAAAATTGCTTCCTAAAACATGATAACAAACAAAAGGAAAAAATTATATATATATATATATATATATATATATATATATATATATATATATATATATATATATATATATATATATATATATAAGCTCTGAACTGAACACACTCAACGGCAACCTCAGAGATTCTCAATAGAGTCACTGGTGGTAACAGATTTTTTTTTTTATTGACTTCAAAAATATTTAAAACTTAATTTCATCAGCAGTAAAACAAAACAACTCATTTAGAAATCATTAATAAGCCCTGTTCTTACAAATGCTGCAGAAACGTGGGCAATGCCCTAGGGCAGGGGCGAGTAAACTATTCCAGGATACGGGCTACTTCTAATTTTTTCAAGGTGTTTCAAATGTGTTCCACCAAGTGGCGTAGGTGTGGTGAAGAAAAAAATCTACAAAATATTTATAACTTACTGAAAAATATGGAATATATACTTACCTACATAACAACAATGAAATAAAACTACACTTTTAAGACCGTGTTCAAAGAAAAGTGGAAGGTACAAGCGTAATAATAGTAGCCACAAATATAATAATGTCAAATGAGGCTATTGTAAAATGATTCAAAATGCATTAAGAAATAAAGCATTTTCTCTTTAAGTTAGTGCTCATAGGTATAGTCAATAGAAGACTTAGTCTGCATACTGTCTGATAATTTTGAATGTTTCGGTATATAATTACGAACTACTAATCTTCAGGCGGTCATCCCAAAATGTTCTGGTGGTCCACCGGTCGATTGCGATCGACTCAATGCCCACCCCTGCTCTACAAAGAGAAGGAGACTCTTGCTATAGTTGAATGCGTCAGTGAGTGAGTGAGTGAATATTGATGTTGCACTATATTCAGCTATTGGAGGGTTTTTGACAAAGGATCTCGTAACTTTGAACCATGGCCAGGGGACAAGGACGACACCTGAGCTTGCATCCCTTTCCTTGTTATAGCCGAAAGAAGAGTCCTTAGAAGTATTTTTGGAGGTTTAAATGTGATGGTATTTGGAGAACCCCAATTTAGAAATCTATAAACTTTTTAAAGAGCCAGATATTGTTAAATTCATTCCAATACAAAGGTTAAAATGGCCAGGACACCTCATAAGATTGGACGACAATCAAGTCACCAAAAAGATCTTTGGGACCATACTATATGGCTCTCGAAAAAGAGGAAGACTCAGGTGGATCGATTGCCTAGAGCAGGGATGGCGAACAAGTGGCACGCGTGCCATTGATGGCACGCGACGCAATATTTTTGGCACGCCAATGATGAAAATGGTTTGCATTTTATTAATTCATTATGAAGTATTGCAAACAAACGCGAGTAATCGGTCGTGGGGCGGGGGGAGCACACTTGTTTGTTACCGTCTTAGTTACGCCGTACACTACAATTGTTACTAAGCCCAACACATAGACAATTTCATTGATACACAACTGTATTTTAAAGTTTATTTGTGCAATTTTTTACGGTTTTTAAGTGTTATTTAACATGGTTAGTTCAACAAAAGAATAAAAAGGACAAGATATTAAGTGTAACATAGAATATCAAATTTGGTGGACCGAGAAACATGGCATTATGAGTAAAGTCGACAAAGCGATGTGTGTTTTTTGTTCAGGAATAGCGGTATGCAGAACATCGTCTGTAGCGGTATTTTAAAACAAATCACAAAACCTCTTGTCAAAAAAAATGAACCACAGAAAAAATAATTAATTGCTTAGAAACCGTTTTGCAGATGACTCCAATTTAGCATGTGTTCTACAAAAAGTAACATCTTACCATCCTAATATAAGTTATTTGCCATCCAATCTGCAACAACAGAAGTCACATTGATGTTACTTTTATTTGCATTACACCAGTAGCGCACATAGGAATTTTTCAAAGGGTGGGGTCAGGGGTCGAAAGTTCACCACTCTTGTATCATGTTTCTTTTGATTTTGTCGATTTTCGGGAACAAAACATAGCAAAAAACTAATTATTGAATAAATAATTAGCATTAATTAATAAAATTAATCATTAATAACAAATACTTAATTAAATTTTACGTACTATATACTTAGAATTATAATTAATTGAAAAACATATCAAGGGCTTTGAAGGGGGTCCGGCCCCCAGGCCCCCCCTTGTGTGCGCCACTGAATTACACATTTAACTAAAACATTTATACCTCTATCGTGCTCAAAAGGTATTTTTTTCGTAGTATATATAGAGAGAGTTTTGTGTTGTTAGTATTTAGTTTTATTATTTTCTCAATAATCACAAGTCAAAATTATTTGACGGCACGTCTCTACCTCATTCAATACTTCTTTAGGAAAAATGGTACGTTGATCCATAAAGATTCGCCACCCCTGCCCTAGAGAAAGATCTGAAAACTAGTAATATCAGAAACTAGAAAAGTCAGGAATGGAATTCTTAGAAAGGCCAAGCTCTTCCCCTGGGCTTAAAAAGGCCCTGAGCTGTCGTGCCATTGAGGAAGGAAGGAATAGGAATTTCGCCGTATGATGTATTCAAAACAAGAAATAGAATCTATATGATACAAGATCTTATAGAGGTTAAGATATAAGTATAGTTGGAAAAATTAATATTTAAAAAGTCAAAGTAAAAAAATAAAATCTTTTTTTTAAATAAAATTTGCCCACAGTTTTTATAGAAACTTAGAGAAAAAAATAGTTGTAAAAATAAGGAATATATTCTCGTGTGTTTTCAGATTCCCTTGTAATCCATGACAATAAGGGATACATGTATCATGTATTTTTCAACTTAAATATGAGCTGTATATCTGGAACTCAAAATATTTTTGAAAATATTAGTGCTCTGACACTCTAATTTTGCCTCTCTATTTTATAACTTGGAAAAGGGACACACTAGATAATATATTTAAATTAATAAAAATTATTTTCGGAATATTTTTTTTTTACTTTTTAAATGCCAAAGAGTTCGTACTAAATACTCGGAACACAATTCATTCTAAAAACTATTTTAAAACGTTACCACAAACTGATTACAAAATATGGCTTCCTAATACGAATCTCAGTATCGACACAACCCGAAATTTACAAAAAAAAACGATATAAAAGGTGTAATTTACAAGTGTAAATAATGTAAAAATAAATATACAAATATAAAAAGTAAACTTTAAAAAAAAATTTATTTGGTAAAAAAAATGCTTTCAAAGAATAGTTTTTTTTTATTAAAATTAGAAATATGTTTCTCCTTTTTTTAAAAAAAAATTGTATTACATTTCGTTCTTTATTGTTTATTAAAGTAAAAATTTTGCGTCAAGATCTACACACGAAAAAAAAAATTTAATTTTACTTTTCTTGTTTAATAGGTTTTCTTCTGCTCACATTGTGGCCACTGTAACCTAGTGGTCATGGTAACGGACTCGTGTGGCTGACGTATCCTGAGTTCGATCCTAGTACTGGAAGTGATACTAGCCATAAGGAAGCGATGTACGTTAAATCTGTGGAGAGCTCAAACATCCTCCCGTTGGTGTGGTAGTTAGAAGAGGGAGGTGCCAGCTCAGGTGGCATCCTCGTCACTTAAACATGGTTCAAAACTATGAGGTCCGTCACCGAAAGCCCTCAAGTAGCTGACCAGTGCGATGTTAATATTCACTCACTCATTCTGCTCTCATTTTATAACTATATCTGGTTTAAAACTTTAAAAGTTTCTTTTTTCACATTTTAAAGCGCTCAATTGAGCTGAAATTTTCTATACACGATTGTTTTGGATAATAATACGATAATTTAATCATAATTAATAAAAATTAATTGATTAAAACTAATTATTGAAAGAATTAAATTTTACTCATAACTCCAATTGTTTACAACGTGAAACAGTTGAATATTGAAACCAGCAAACTATAAACTATCGCTTCGTAAAATTAAATTATTAAAATTAATTATTGAATTAATTCAAATTGACTCAACGTTCCCTTTCGCTCTTAACAATTAAGGTATAAAAAAGTTGTGTTACGCAAAGTTTGAAGTTTGAAAGAAAATTCGTGTTTATTAAAAACTTGTAAATGCTGCTGCATATTTTTAACGAGCACTAAAAAATGTACGGTACTCTTAATAGTTCATAATAAAAATTTTATGTCCCTTGGAACATTCCCATCTTTCACGATAAAGATTTTGATAAATTTATACGAAAACATCCACCTGCACTTTCTGTGTTCCTGTATTTAAACAGCCATTCAGCAAACGAGCTTACGATTGAACCGAATAATATTTTTCGTTTCAGCTGGAGTTCACTCTCTTTGTTCAGCTGCTACTTCCTACAACTATAATAGAATGAAAAAATACGGCGTGGTGGAAAATATTTTCATAGTTCGTTGTAACGGTACAGTTTGCTCATGCAAGGCAGTCAAGATAAATTTAAAATACTATTTACTAATTTCAGATACTGTTGTTCGAAGCAAATGGTCTTTATACGTTTCAAGAATTCTGTTTTTAAATAAATGGATGTAATCGATAAATTGAAAAATTTTTTATTCAAAATCTATTTATGGGTTACAAACAGAGAAAAGAATCTACAATAAAAATCATAATTGTTTTTGTAGTTGATGTTGCCATTGTTCTTTTTAATATAACAATAAAAACATAGACATACTTCTAACAAATACCTATCAAGTTAAAATAGAATTGTTTGGATTAAGAATGTACCTTTATATTCTTAGATATCAAAGAATTTTCATATCATGCATAAGAGAGTTCTTTATTATTTTTTTTTATTATTTTTTTAATAATCATTCCTTGTACATAGGAATATCGTTTCTCTTCCATCTGAATTGTTTTGCTGGATCACGTGATTAATTAGCGCGTAATATGTCGCGCTTATTTTTTTGGTTCGCGTGACAAATTGAGAATTCTTTATTTAATAATGCAGAAATAATGTTTGCTTTAAGATTAATTGATAGTTTTTCATGACTTTTATATAAAATGAATTTATAATTTAAGAAGTTTTAGGAGAAGTTTTTTATTTTTTTTTGCTGTTTTAATACGTATGTGTTTCTTTTAAGTGTGTGTGTGTGACTGCTTACTTCTCACAAAAATCATAATTTATAGTCACTTGAAAAATTATTAACTGTTAAAACTTTTGCGTGTATTAATGTTTTAAGAAATAAGCATTTCTCTCTTTTAAAAAACTTGATGTGAATATAATGATAAAAATGTTTCTACTGAATATGCTCTAAGTTAAATAAAAATTTATAATCGTTGAATTATGTTTCCAGAATTAAGTTGACAGAAACGAGGAAAGAAGAAAGATTTGCTGATTTTAAATGAAGCATTAAATTTTCAGAGTTCACCACAAACTGATTGATTGATTGATTGATCTAAATCGTTCTGTCACCTGTACAACGCTCAAAGCTACGGAAAATGACAGGCGTCACTTAGGCCTTTGCCATGATGAATTTCGTGGGCCTTCATCTGGACTTTGCCGATCAGATGGCATTAGTAACAACAAAAAAGCACCCTTCGATTGTTCTACATTATCAATAATAATTAAAACAAGTAATACAAAAAATTGAGTCAATTCCTACTTAGGTAAACAAAGAAACATTTTATTTCAATTACTTTTTATTAAATAACTACAATTAAAATAAATATGTATATACATATGATATAATCGCAATTTTAAGTGGCAAAATAGAAAGCGATTTTTCTTTCTAGTATTGGACTATTATTTTTGTTTGTTACTACTTATTCATAAAAAAATTTAATTATTCCGATAAATTAGAATAGCAAAAAGGAATAACATTATCAGAAATTAGGTCAACCCTGGTTAGATTCGAACCGACGACCTTTGGATTATAAGTCCATTGCGCTACAGGGATACAACGAGCGGTTTTCCTTTTTTTTTTTTTATATAGTGGCCGCGGTAGCCGAGTGGTATAGGTTTCGGATCGTGGCTTGCCTGGTCACGAGTTCGATCCCAGTACCACTAAAGACCCGCCGTGTAGGGCAGCGATGCACGCTAAATCTGTCGAGAGCTGAAACGTCCTCCCGTTGGTGTGGTGTGGTAGTTAGGAGAGGGGGGTGCCAGCTCAGGTGTCGTCCACGTCACTTGACCATGGTTCAAAATTACGTGGTCCGTCGCCAAAAGCCCTCGTGTAGCTGAACAGTGCGACGTTAATATTAAATCAATCAAATCCTTTTTATATATAGTGTCCGACTGTTATTTTTATTTGTTACTATTAATTAATTAATTAATATTTGAAAAACTGTATTAACATCAAGTGTCATCCACTACAACTTCAAAAAAACGTACATGAACTTGAGTGAATGAATAAAAAGTATTTTATTGGCGATTGAAAATTTGAGCAAGATGTATGTATATATATATATATATATATATATATATATATATATATATATATATATAAATACATATGTAGAGTGTGAACTAATAGTAGGAATTGAAAAAGATTCTCGCGTGTATAATAATCGCTAAATTTGAGAACTTTTGTTTTTGTTTCGTTTCGCTTTAACAAGAAATCTCTATTATTTTTTTTATTAATAAAAATGGTTTTAACGCGGCATAATTCAGGCCAATACGTTTTCTTAACTGCTGCTTTCTGTTCCTCGTGAATGTTCTGTCAACGACAGCTTTGATGAAAAGAAACTGTCACATTTTGATTAATGCGCGAGCTCTAATGTATGAATAAGAAATGCACTTGAAAAAGTGATGGATGTGCTCTTCTGTAGAAACGATGATCACATCGCTGAAGACGAGGAGAAAATCTTGGAAAGTTGACTTCAAAAGTGGGCTTCTTTCTGTCAAATGAGCTTCATCAAACATTTAATCTCGACTAAAGTTCCGAGAAATTTTAATATTACACGCTTTCTCTTCAAGAGAGCATTACTTTCCTCTCGTTTTTTGAAAGATAAATGTAACTATAAAAGTATAAAGTGCTTTGAAAAAAAAAGCATTTTCAGGGAAGGGAAAATTCGTTAGTTTTATTATAACAATTATTTGCTTTTATAATGCTTGTTTATTTATTATCACTATACGCATAACTTAATTTATAAAGATAAATATTTTATATAATTTTTTTTTTTGAAAAAATATTTTCATATTTCAAGATTTTGGAAAAAAAGATTATCAACAGATTGATCTTTGAAAATTATCGAGTGGAAAATTTTATATTTTCTAATGTTTGAAACATTCTTTAATTCTAATTTTAGCAGGTTCATTTTTAATTATTCGATTTAATTATTTATTAATATTATTATTACATTATTTATTATCATTGTTGTTTAATGTAATTTAATTAGCATTTTTGAAGGCTTAAAATAATTAAGCGATAGATGTAAATACTTTTTACCTTAATCTAAAATATAATTGTCTGTCAAGCTTTCAAACACTAATTTTTTTTTTCAGCAAAAAAAATTTTTAAATAGGAAGATGTTAGTGTTGTTACAATGCTTTTCACTAGATGGAGCTGCAAATAGTTAGTGTCTAACAAAACATTTTGGCAAACGATTTAACTCATAAAAATAACAAAGTAATAAAAATAATACAAATGAATCATATTATAATTATAAATTTATAACTAATAAAATATTTCATGTCACTTTGTCTCAAGATTCACATTCTTTTATTGTATTTTAAAACAAATTTTGTATAAATATATAGTATTTTTAGAGCGAATTTAATGAAAAATATTATTATAAAATTTTTCAATTATGCTTCTTATAAATGTAAACCGATTTTATTAATTTGATTGGCAACATTACAGTTATTGGTAACCAAATCAAATCGGTTTCAGGTATGAATTATATACCGTAAAAACTTTTAAGAGAATTAATTGAGTCGACCAATGTGAATAATTTTTTGAGGTGAATATTTTTTATTTCAGTACATCAATATGTAGACCATAAATCTATTTTTTTGTTCTGACTCATAAATTAAATCTCAAGTATTAAATGTAAATTAAGGTATTTTTTGGGTGTTAAATTAAAACGTTAACGAATTATTTCCCGAAAATCAGCATGACGCAGAACACTGCTAGGAATATTAGAAATTTTCATCATAAAATCAATGAAACATTATTTAGAAAAAAATACATGTAATGTTTTCAATATCTCTAGATTTTTAAAATTTTAAATGTTATATTTCGTTTTATTTCAATTTCCTACAAATTTTTTTCGATGCCCCCCAAAGCCCTTTTCCTTATCTCGATTTAAAGTCAACAAAATGAAGAATGTAAGAAATTCAGAAAGTGTTTCAAGTTAATTTATAGCCTAATATATCATGTTTATGAAGCAAGTATTGAAAAATAAAATTCGGAGTACATTTCAAAACATCCGAGGACATATTTTTGTAAGAGAAATTCAAACAAAATAATGTTTAACGATGTTGTTTGAACTTTTTTTTTACTACCGGGAACAAAGATAGAAATCATAAATCAACTGCTGTAGTGTATTCACGGAAAAATTGGAGAGTTTCTGTAATGATTCGTTGAAACGTGATATTTGCTCAATGTAAAAAAAGATACAAAATAAATTCCTCTTTCCTTTTTCTGTAATTCCTCTTTCCTTTTCATATAATCCTGATAATATAATATGTCGTATGTGTAGTGTTTTCCAGAGTCCATAGAAATTTTGATGAGATCCACAAGAAAAAAGATATACTATATATATTTCTAGTATCCGTAATAAAAATTAAGTGGTTCATGATAAAATACTACTAATACATTATTTTAATAAGTACAAAAAATATAATGCTATGAATATTTCAGAAACTCATAGAAGATACTCGTATTTTTTGGTATTTGGAACAATGGGAAAACATTAACACAGAAATTCTCGAATGAGTGAGTGAGTGTTTATTACCGTCGCACTATTGAGCAAAGAGACGGCTATTAGCGACGAATCTCGAAATTCTGACCTATGGTCAAGTGACGAGAACGACTCTTGAGTTGTCACCACCAGCCTAACCTAATACATCCTTCCAACGGGAGGGCTTTGAGCAACGAAAAGCTTAACGTGCATCAACCCCTCAACACAATGAATCTTCAGTGGCACTAGGGTTCGAACTCAAGGCATTGACCACTAGGCTACCGCGACTATCATACAAATCCTTGAAGAAGAAATGCTAAAATATAAGTCATTGTTTGCTCATCATCTTATCTTGTGATATAATCTAATCTCTCCTCATCTTATCGGTTTTAGTCCTTTAGCACAATTAGCAAAAAAATCATAACTAACTTGATTTTTTAGAGAAACAATGAGTTGTAGGATCTTTGTTTGATTCTCATGAAATTTGAGCCAGATATTTGAGAAGAAATGAAAATGGAAAGACAATCCAAAAAGACCGATAATATCTCTATCTCCATTGCAATGTAAAACTTAGTATTAGACCATGCTTCAAATTGTGTGGGCATATGTAGCGTTTGGCCGGTGTTGGTTTACTTGGATGGTTAGCATATCTGATTTCAGGAAAACATCTTCAGAATTAATTTTCAACTTGTTTATTTACACACACATAACGTAGATGGGCAATCACATTTGTATTTCACAGCTTGTTGGTAAGAACACAAAAACAGACACAAGCGACATAACAAAAGCAAGCGGTGGCGATTACATGGTGAAAACAAGCAGACAAAGAGAGAGATCGGAAATTCGGAAATTAGATTTAACGGGTGCCAGCGAAATAAATCGCTTATACCCAAATTCGCGGAGAGAAAGTATCAAGGAGGAAAAATATCTGAATACACTCCCCCGCAGGGGGGAGGATGGAGGAAGAAGCGGCCTAACGAAAACGAAACAAAAGTACGTCACGAGGGCAGGAATGGAGGAGCGCAAGGAAGGGGGGGGGGCTTAACAGCCCCAAAAACGCGTTTGAGGAGCACCAAAAAACGCAGTCGGAATGGAGAATGCTGCGGGATTTTTTTTTTTTTTGCAGCTAGGATGGAAAATGAATGGAGACTGCAAGACAAAACTTGCAGCCGGAACAGTTGTTGAAATTGAAGCAGGAGCCAGCTTATTCACTGATCCCAATTCTGATGTAGGCAAATGCATTTAAATGTTGTTTAAGTGTAGCAATTAAGTATTTTTGTTGTAATTACGACGGCTTTAAGGGCAGATTCCATTTTGTCGTTTTGTAAGCAAAATTTATTTTAGAGTGAGGATACGTGAATAGTGTTTGTGCTTTAATTACTGGGTTGTCGTGATTTTGTATAGAAGTAAAAACATTTCTAGAAGTTCTAGTGATGTAATTATCTATCGGCTCCATGTGTAAGTCGTGATGTATGACACTATTTCTAACGTACCAAGGTGCGTTAGCAATAATTCTAAGAATTTTGTTTTGAATAATTTGAATGCGTTTTGTGTGGGTCGGGGCCGCGGCCCCCCAAATGGGGGACCCATATGTTATTGTTGGACGCAAAATTTGCTTGTACAGGATAACTTTATTTTCCAGGGAGAGAGGAGAGCTTCTCCCAATAAGGGAGATAGCTAACGCTATTCTACCCCAGAATTTGTCTGAAAGATAGTCAATATGATTCTTGTAAGTTAGTCTACTAACGATATATAAGCCCAAGTAACGAACGACCGGGACCCAATGAATGTTGTCATCGAAAAGAGTGAGTTCAGTTTGGGGGTCTATGACGCCCCATTTTCTGAAAACAATGGCCTGTGTTTTTTCTACATTTATAGCTATTCTCCAATCTGTCAACCATTTCTCTAGTTTGACGAGGAAGTGTTGCATAGTTTTAATTGTGTACTTGAGATTGACACCCTGGGTGAGCGCCGCCGAGTCATCTGCGAAAAGACATGTACTGATCGTGTGGTGCTCTGGAAAGTCATATGTGAAAATGTTGTAAAGATACGGGGATAGTACCGAACCCTGCGGGGTACCACTTTGACAAAAACCCGTTTCAGAGAATGTGTTATTTACACGAACCCGGAAGGTTCTGTTGTGTAAATAATTGTAAATAATTTTAATTAAGTAAGCAGGGAATTTGAGTTTGATCATTTTTTGTAAGTGAGGCCATCATGCCACATTTTGTCGAATGCCCTTTTGACATCAAAGACACCTACAGTGTATAGTTTTGCTAGCGAAGCCTTCATTTTATAATATTAGTGACACGTATCAATTGGTGTAGCGTCCCCGGAAACCGCATTGTTCCGGGGGAATACAATCTATGGCTTTGCAGTGAGTTTTAATCCTGTTTAAAATTATTCTTTCGAAAATCTTAGCAGTGGTGTTCAATAAAGATATTGGCCTGTAATTTTGACTAAACTTATGATCCTGATTTGGCTTGGGCAACATGACTACATTTGCTATTTTCCACTGTGTAGGAAAGTGGCAGTTAATGATGGAGAGAGAGAGAGATCACAAAAGATTTTCGCTTTTTATACCCGGCAGGGAAAATCGCGTGACTTCTTTGCAACAAGAGCTCTGATTGGTTAAAATGGCCGGGGAAGAGATTTCTGATGTAATAATAATAGTTGATTACGATTAAGATTAGGGCGTTAGTTTTGAACCTAAAAATTAAAAGCTTATTTAAATATTATTAAAAGAGTTAATTAAAAGGATGCTATAGAGGAAATTATTTCATATATATGTATGCACACACACACAGAAAAACCTCAACGGTTTGAAAAAGACGTACGAACATGAATTTTTTTTGTAAGTACGAGAGAAATTCTTTTAATATATATGGATCATTTTTATGAAAAGCAAGATTTAGGGGTGTTTGTGAAATTAAAAAAGTGTAAAAACTTTAAAATAAAAATAATTAAAATTAAATTCTTCCATTTTCCCATTCTGTTAAATATTATGCTTAATTATATGCAATAAAAAATATGCCTGTTTTATTTTTAACATTTTGGGCAAAAAAAATTAACCGATTAAGGATTGATATTACCACTGTGAATACAGAAATGTTGCCACTATGGCTGGGTGAGTGAGTGAGTGAAGATTAACGTCGCACTGTTCAGCTGCACGAGGGCTTTTGGCGACGGACCACGTAATTTTGAACCAACCACTATGGCTGGAACTGAACTACTATTTGGAATGCTTGAGGGTTTCTTATAGAAACCAAGTGGAAGTGCACTGGTTTTTTTCAATAAAACTTTATGAGTCCTCTTATATAATTTTACACGTTTCGTGTATGCGTTTTAATTTTCTATTAAGTACAACGACATCTTCCCAAATTATAAGCATTCGTAGCCTACATTTATTTTTTGTTACTATTTTTGTTAGTAAAAATATGTTTCTGCAATCGATTAAAGTTTTGAGTTTTCAAAATTCGTAATTTACAAGTTTATATTCCACGCATACACACACCCATATCTATCCATATATATAGATGAAAAGTGACATTCACTTATCACAAATTCTCCTGAACTATTAGACCTACAGATTTAAATTTGGCAAGTACGTTTATAATATACAAGTTGAGATAAATATACTTTAGTTTTAGAAATTCAAGTTGTTTCCTTCTTAAATCAAAAGGCAAAGATTATAAGAATGTTTTTCAATACAATTGAAAGCTTAATGCTAGGACTTAGATATTAATGACTTAAAAAGAAACGGTGCAGTCATACAGTATCAAGAAATACTAAGGGAAGCGGGAGGGGAATGGCTAGTATATATTCATCCAATACTATAAATCAGTGCTTCTCAAACTTTCAAAATTAGTGACCCAATTTTAAATCATAATTTACATCACCCCTTATGTAATGACAATGTATTGAATGCAATAATAATGTACTTTTACGCTATAGCTACAATACGAACTTATTTATAAACCATATAAATTATCAATTAAGTATTAAACTTTGCATATG
Organism: Trichonephila clavipes; assembly: GCA_019973935.1. Taxonomy (NCBI): domain Eukaryota; kingdom Metazoa; phylum Arthropoda; class Arachnida; order Araneae; family Nephilidae; genus Trichonephila; species Trichonephila clavipes. Next base: position 299,983 of record BMAU01002031.1, on the reverse strand, counting down.
TTACTTTTAAGTAATAAATATTTTAGCTACCTTTAAGTAATAAATATTTTTAGCTACTTTTTAGTAATAAGATAAGTCCTCTCGCGAGGTTGGTGGCAGGGAATGAGAGGTGGGAGGACCTTGACCCTCCCCCAGGGTGTTCTCCCTCAAAATTAGGGTGGAACCGAGCTCAAATGTACTGTCACATGTATGGTGCTCATGGCTAAGGCCAACAACAGGCGTACATCTATCCCCTTGTCATGATGAATTTCGTGGACCTCAACCTGACTTCGTCTGACAGATGGCATTAGCAACAACAACAGATAAATATTATGTTACTTCTCAGTTTAGAATGCATTTTGTTTTCTTCCTTCCATTAAATTTATAATTTTTTTTAAATAATCTCTTATTTTCGATATGTCCCCCCCGCGTACAGTTATCATGCCCCTTAGAGGGGCATGCGCCAAGTTTGAGGCACACTGCTACACTCCTAGGCCTAACTTTCATATTGCCGGGTTAAAAAAACATTTTAAGATGACAACCTACCCCTTTACTTGTCTAAAATACCAGATTTAAATAAATTTTAGAAGAGAAAATACAGTTCGAAATAATGGTAAAAAATTTCAATCCTAATATTAATTTATGGAAATCTAAATCATATGTTTGTACAATATATCTACATATGAGCCGTTTTATTTGAAAGTGATGTAAATCCATTTTATATTATATGGAGATATTTACCTCTTTCAAAGTAATTACTATTGTGACATCGTCTATTGTTGTGAATCCCCCATTTTTCGATTCACGGTAAGTTTTATGGTTTCACCAGCTGTTCAAGGACAAGTACGACACCCATCGATTGTCCCTGAATTTTTACGATCCACCAGCTGTGGAATGACCAGTGCACGTGGCCATGGGGCCATTGTTTATTGTCTGAACTCAGAGAGTGAAGACAGACGAACGGTCGCCATAATAGTAAAAGTAGAGCCGGCGCCCCATTGACAGCCGACGCGAAGCCTATCTTAAAATAATCAGGTCGTCTTTTCTGAGTGTTGTGTGAAGGATACTAGAACAGGTGGCGTGATGGACAAGTGTGTCCAGATGTTCGACAAGGAACTATGGCGCCTTGGGCCAGACGGCTCGGGTGTGTTTTGGCGTGTTATGCGCAAATAGGACGAGGGAGGTCAAGAGAGACTTTTGTGATCTGCCAATAAGAAGGAACGAGGGGCGTGTTGTGAACACACCCCTGGTGTTTAAAAGGGTTCTTTTTCAGGAGAGAGGGGGAGGACAAGAAAGGAGAGAGAGAGGAAGGACGGAAAAGGAGAGAGGTAGAGTAGGAGTCCGGGATTGGAGTGGAAAGAGGATGAACGCCGGTGGCGTTGAGAATGGAATATGAACTGACTACACCGGCTTGGCATATAGACTGAATAATATTACTTCATTAAGAATTGTTCATCAAATAAACAATATTTTTTATTTCTATATGAGGCTGTAAAGAATTATTTACTGATGGGTAGCTATACACGACGTTACACTATATTCGTAATTTTTACGTAAATTTATATTGCCGAAACGTTGAAAAGTTTGAAGTATTTTGGGGGAAACTCTTCACAGATAAAAAGCTCATTGCAGATGCATTCAGTGTTATAATTAACTAACTTCTTTTTTTATCAAAAACGGACTTAAACCACTTTCAAAGAAAACGGCTCACATAAAAAACATACATGCTCATCTTCTTATTTTAAAAAAAAAATAAAGAATTTCATAGGGGAGTAAAAACAAAAACGCGGATTTTAAATACCATTTTGAGAGAAGAATTTGGATTTAATCCCATTGTTTAAAAGTAAACAATGTTAATTTCTATGTGTATTGCGTGTCTTTTTTGAAGTTTCTTCTTTCGGTAGGTCATTTGAAAAGAAGAAAATTCAAATGAAAAGAAAAGAAAAAAAAACCTTCAAAAAAATTGTTGATATTGCTCTATCTTCTAACGTACGCTTTTCCACCAGACATTCGCAAATCGGTAAAAAGAGGAAATGAGAACGCATAATCGCCGGGGTTACTTTCTTCCGTCAGACAAGGGTGGACAAGACACCGGAAATCTTTCGACAATACTCGTATAAAGAAAGTGTTTAGCTGTGTGTCGCATTTCCTGGATAAGTAAATGAAGTTGTTTCCATTTTGTGTCTTTTTTTTATATTGAAGGATACGTTGCCAGGTGCAATATACCAATATCCGAATTTAATCTCATTTTATTTTTAAATAAAAAAATAATAATAATATCTTCCTTTATTTTTTTCCTTCTCACCTTTTAAGTAGAATGTTGAATTCTGTCAATTGCAAAGAATCCGTGGAATGAATTTATTTATTTCAGAAAAAGATTTTTCAAAGTATAATTACAGAATGAGTAAGTAAGAGTTATGTTAACGCCATACTATACAGCAACACTAGCGCTATTGGCAACAGACCTCGTAATTCTGAGCCTCGGTCAAGTAACGAAAGGCGGAGTGAGTGAGTGAATATTAACGTCGCACTGTTCAGCTACACAAGGGCTTTTGTTGACGGTCCTCGTAATTTTGAACCATGGTCAAGTGACGTGGACGATACCTGAGATGGCACCCCCTCTCCGAACTACCACACCACACCAACGAGAGGACGTTTCAGCTCTCGACAGATTTAGCGTGCATCGCTGCCCTAGACGGCGGGTCTTTAGTGGTACTGGGCTCGAACTCGTGACAAGGCCAGCCAAGACTCGATACCTTGACCACTCGGCTACCGTGGCCACACTTGAGGCGGAACCCCCTCTCCTAACTACCACACCATAGAAAACTGGAGGGCATTGTGCCTCGACGGATTTAATGGGCGCATAGCACGATGGTTTAGACTTGAGATATGTGGACAAATGAATCTTAACATTTCCATCACGCAAGACTTATTGTGATAATTGAGAAGGGAAATTAACCCTTATTCAACGTTTCCAAGATTTCACAATACCTAAACCTTTCGCAATTTCATCGAACATTTTTAAAAGATAAATGAAATATTCCCTATTATTTTTTCAGATATAATAGAACTGAAACATTAATATTATATTCTGGCTTAAGTATATGTAGAGAGAAGCATATTTTATCAAACTTCTCATTGTTGTCTGAGTTGATCTATTTTCTCTAATATAAAATGTGTTTCGCATTTTCTTCCACACTGTAATACTAAATAAGTTATCCCTTTATGTGTTAAAATGAAAAAAAAGTATTTATGGGGAATAATATTTTGAAATTTTAAAAACGTTATATTATAAACAGATATATGAATCATAATGAAAAATTTTCGTGAAAACTGAAATTTTTCTCTATTTGAAAACGTACTCCGCGTTTAGTTCAAGTTCTCATATATCTGGCGAAAATAGCTTTAATTTTTAGTCTGCTTTAAGTAAAAGATTTTATCTCACAAAAAAATTTAAGTTTTCCGAACACGTTGGAAATGACCAAATTCGGCCAAGACATATATTCTTGTTCTTTATTTTATTGAATAGAACTATCTTTTGACCTTACAAAACATACTTTATTCTGTTTCTACGCTTCTTAGAGGCCAAGTTGCATTCAATTTTATTAACTTAGAAATACCGGAAGTGTGGGTCTTTGATCTACTAGACGTGGACATTTAAAATGCTTAAAATCTATCATGGTGAGTCTAATAACTCAAAATATTACGAATGTATTTTTAAAAAACATTTTGAACCCGATATTTATATTATTTTCTAGAGAATGCACTAAAATATTTTTTATTGTATAAATTCTTTTTGAGTTATGGCTTGTTATTTAAATAATGGTCTCATAAAGAATGTGACTTTTCTTATAATATTTACTCAATCAGCTCTAATTTTTTAAAATTTTTATAAAACATTAACATTTTAGTACATTGCCTATATAAATGCATCTAATTTGTTTTAGTAATACTTTTACTAATAAAAGTTTATTACTTTTTTCTCTAATTGCTTCGAAGTTTTAAAAAATATATTGCTAAAATCTCACACATAATTGTGATTTTTGTGGAATTTAGGCAATTTATTTTGAATATTGTTAGTTAAATATTGGTATTTATTGGTATTGAGTCCTAAAAAAGCCTTTATATTGTTTAAATGTGCTATTTTATCAAAAAGTACTCCGAACGTGTTGGGATACCTTAAATGAGTAAAGAACTTATACCTTCCAACAACATAAGTATGAAAATAAAAAAAAAGGTTTTCAATTTTTTTAAAAAAATAATATGCCTATTACAATTTTTTAGTACTTAAAAGCAAGAAATGTAAAACATATTACCTGGTCCACCAATTTCCAAAACTTTAACAAAAAAAAAAGTATGAAGCCCGTAATCCTTCCTATGTAGTTTGATCTAAGTCCTGAGCACAAATCCCCCTATTCGGCCACCCAAGGAACGTATTATGTCCACTCTTGGTGACCCATTTAACATTTCGACGACACACACCACAGATTAATTAGGCGCAACCTTGCCTGTCAGTGGACACCGTCTGCAGTCAAAATGCGGGATGCATCATCCAGACACAATTAGAAAGAATCTGGCTCAATTCCTAGTCCAAGAAATAAAATAAAAAATAAATCCAAGATCTCTTTAACTCCGCCCCAAACGCGCAGTTGCAAATGATGATTGACGCACCAATACCATCTTCATTTTTTCTCGCTTTCTCCAGTGTCTTCTTTCTTTTCTGCTTTTTAACATCCACTTGTGTGTTAGGCTAAAAGATCATCTAGTCGGCATTTTTCTTTTCCTGGATGAATGGATAATGATTTAAAGAAGGAGAGATGGGAGGAGTTTTGATTTTTCTTTAACGTTTTGTTGGAATGGAAAAACATCAAAAACAGCAAAAAGATTGAGAGCAATTCTTGGCTGTGGCGATGTTTGAGTTAAGCCAGGAACATAAACAAGCCTGTTTGTGGCAGCTTTCAGGTGGAAATGGGAGATGCAAATGCTCTGCTATGCATCAAATCCATTCTTGTCGTTTGTTGGGGGGGCATGTTGAGTTGTGTGACTGACTTGTCAATCATGATTTGTTTTCTTATTCTGATAGAAGAATGTTCTTATTGTATTCGTTCTTTTAAAAATGACAAAATATTATGCAATTCTATGAGGTCTTTGACCTGCTCCTAACCGTTGCAACATTGGCATTATTGCGAAATTGTTTAAGTAATGCAGTGATTCTCAACCTTTTTTCTGCTGTCGTATACTTTTAACAATTTCAAAATTTGGTGACACATTAACAATAACATAAGTTTAAAAGAATTTTACTTATCTGAAATACACTATGCAAAATAGCTTATGATAATAATTTTCAATGTTAAATAAAAAATAATATGTACGGCAAAGACAACCCAATGTTTATTGAATAATTCATTACAAATTAATTATAAGAATAGGTTTAATGCGAATTTTGGGCATGATGAATTTTGATCATTTATTTTATATTTTGCCGTAAAAATGATAATGCCACTCTCATTTCATGATCTATTAATCCTGATTGGAGATTGAGCTTCCCTGCGGGAAGCAGGTTCTCCTATTAATCCATCAACTCTAATTTCATGATCTACATAAAAATTCTCGATGTTTTATTCATTTTTATATTGGTTAATGCTGAAAATCCGAATTCACACATAAATAAGATGTAGAAAATTGTAACAATATTTTAGCTATAATGGGATAATCGCTTCTAATTCCAATCCAAAATGAATTAATTGACTCTTTCGATGGTTTTTAAATTAAATCTCGATTATTTCAGTGTCAAATTAGCTCTTCCACTTCTTTCAAAGTTAATTCATGTACAGATATATCGGTTATCACAAATGGATTACGAACTCAATCAATTTTTTTTATATCTAACTTTGAGAAATAATGTTAACTCAGAATATAATTAAGAATTAAAAAAAATTGCCGGCACAAAAAAATACCACGGCACAGTGGTAGAGAATCACTGAAATAACGGAACAAAAACAAAATTCTCAAATTCGTTAATCAAAGAAGAACTTGAAGATTTTAGAAGACTAAGGATATATCCACATATTTTGACATACATAATAATAAGGGGATCTTCTACATGAGATAGCTAATTAATACCATATAGAATAAAACATTGTTTATGTTTATAGATGAATTTGTAAACTAATGTTTATGTACATATCCCTTTTTCTCTTAACAAATACTAGTGGAACTCTAGTTGATAAGTTGTATATAAAACATAAGACATATTTCTTGAAAAATGCCAGCAGCGTTAAAATTATTTTACTATTTCTCTGCATTAGAAATAAAATGCTGGATTATTTATCAAGTTATTTTATAAATTCCCCGAACATGATTTTTGAAATTTATACAGAATGAAACTTGTGAAAAAAGCATTTTTATTGTGAAACATGATAGGTTTTTTTAAGTTTTCGTTGAAAAAGTGCTAAACCGGTTGATATCTTATAGAAAATGTTTTTGTGTCGAGAAACCAATTTTAGGGTGACTAACTACGTTCGCAGTCTTGATTTTTAAAAAGTGTATAAATGAATAATGTTTTGATATTTAGTACCACTCGAATCAGAATATACATATGAAATCATTTTAAGAATATTATTGCAACAAAAAATTATTTAAATGCAATTTTTTGGCCGAGAAATGAAGAAAGAATGACATTCTACAAACATTTTATTTTATGGGGAAAGCTTCTGTACTAAAAGTATTTTGCCTATACATAGCTCTACTGAGACTTAACTAGGATTTTTGAAATATATAACTTAGAATGTGCTCAATTCATGAAGTTACATGATAAAAACAAACACGTGTTTTCCATTAAACTAATTGTACTTGTTCTATTTTTGTAAAACTCAGATAAAATTTCGAATTTCATATTTGGGTAAAGATGTTTAAATGTTTGGGGAAAAAAATTTCTTCAAAATGATTTTTCTAAATTAAAAAAAAATCATATTGTATGTTTATACTTTTAAATAAAATGCATTTTGTATATAAAGGACTTTTTAAGAGAAAGTTTCTTCAACGAGCAAAACTTGGCAACACCGGAGTGCATGAACAGAATAGCTGGAAACAAAAGATCGTTTTTATCGTGTGACTATGACGGCACATGAGTTTTTGAATTGATTGGCTAGGATCACGTGGCTTTCACTATCATGTGACTATGACGTCATATGAATTTAGCCCATTGGATTTATTAATAATTTAATATATCAGGGTAGAGAGTAGTTTAACAAAAAAAAAAAAAAAACAGTCATTATTTCAGTTGATCACAACGCTGAAAATAAAGTGAATTTTTCAAAACTTTTAGTTCAGCCTTTGACTGGTTAGATTTTCCTATATCACTTTACAAATTTTAAATGTGTTGTTTTTCTCAAGTTTTTAATTTTAAGGATGTAAGTGTTTTCTTATCCCTAAGGCTTTTTTTCTATTCAAGATAGAGTCTTGAAATTTTTTGTATATACTCCCAAATACATTTTTATAAAAATTAGTATGAATTTAAATCTGAGATTTTTAGTTATTTTTTTTAAAAAATGCTAAATTTAATATTTTAAAAATTTTCGGTTTTTTTGCAGGTTTAGCTATAAAAATAAATATTAAAAACCAGCGAAGGAAAACAGATCTTTACAATTGCACTCTTAACTATTGTTCCGGATAATCTAAGAAACATACAGTGGGCTACAAAAGTGTTCATACACTTGCAATTTCTTATAAAATTTTATGTTTTCGACTAAAAAAATTAATATATTGTAATTGTAATTTTTTATGAGATCTTCAATTTGTTCTTAATGGAATGACAATTAATTATTTAAAAATACTATAAATATTTTTTTTAAAAAATTAATTATCAAAAAGCTACTAAAAATTACGCCACAAAAGTTTTCGTACACTTAAAAAAAATCTCAACTTAGCTTTAAATATTGAATTTCTTTCTTAATTTAGTACTTAGTAGGATATTTTTTCGTGTCCACAACAATTTTTAAGCGTCTTGATATATATTTAATCAGTTTTTTTGCGATTTCTGCATCAATTTTCCACCATTCTTCTGTGATTATTGTTTTTACTTCACATTATGCATTTATAAGTCGTGCTTTCTTTTTGTTTACATCAAAATCTTACCAATTATCTTCTACTGGGATAAATAAACTGATTGAGAGGAGGTGTTTTCATAATTTCGGACAGTTATAGAGACACCAGTGGCGTACATTGAGAGCTCCTGTTAAAAAATGAAATAGTTTCCAATATCCAAATTTTGGGCGGATAATTTAAAAATTCTATTTAAAATATTTAAATAAAGCTCATGATTCACAATATCAACAAAAAATACCAAATTACCTAATTCTGTGGCCGATTTACACCCCCACGCAAGAACATTTCTACCTCCATATTTTATTGATCCAATTAAATTCTTGGAATTAAGTTTCAGAAAATTCAAAATTGACAGTAAATTGATTGGGATTGCAGACAATTCAACATTTTTGGTTCCAATGGGCCTATAATAACTTGTAAATGAAAATATAAGGAGTTTAAAACTGTGAATTTATGTGGAACAAAAACTCCTTCACTTCCATGCTGAAGCATGGAACTGAAGGTGTTCTGGCGTGGGGGTGTAAATTGGCTTCAGAATTAGGTAATTTTGGTATTTTTTCATGGTATTATGAATCATGAGCTCTATTTAATTATTTTAAAGAGAAAATTTAAATTATCCGCCTGAAATTTGGATATTGGAGACTACTTAATTTTTTAACACGGTAATGATGCCAAGCGCACTGCTCTCATTGTACGCCACTGGTGTCTCTATAACTGTCCCCAAATTATGAAAACACCTCCTCAGTCACTTTATTTAGCCCAGTAGAACATATTTGGTGAGATACTGATGTAAAAAAAAAGAAAACGTGACAAATAAACACAAAATGTGAAGTAAAAACAATAATCACAGAAGAATGGAGGAAAATCGATGCAGAAATTACAAAAAACTGATTAAATCTATACCAAGATGCTTAAAAGTTGTTGTGGACACTAAAAGATATCCTTCTAAGTACTAAATTAAGAAATACAATATTTAAAGTAAGTTGAGATTTTTGTTAAGTGTACGAAGACGTTTTTTAGTAGGCGTATTTTTAGTAGTGTTTTGATAATTAATTTTTTAAAAAAATAGTTGTATTATTTTTAAATAATTAATTATATCGTTCCATTAAGAATAAGTCGCAGATATCATAAAAAAAATTACAATTACAATATATTAATTTTTATTAGTCGAAAACATAAAATTTTATAAGAAATTGCAAGTTATGAACACTTTTGTGGCCCAATGTATATTACTTCAAGAGAATTTATTTTAAAAAGTTGAACATTTTATAAAAAAATTTCAAAAACTTTAAAAAATTTTAATTTTTAAAATTGTAAAATAATGGTTGATTAGACTGACTTTTTACTTTCAGAATCAACTTAATAATGTAATATGAAAGTAAAACATTAATTACTTTTACTATTATTGTCGTCAAAAAAAAAGTTCTAAAAAGGCCTTATGTAGCCTTAAATATTTTTTCATTATAATACTATTCTTAAAACAATTTTATAATATTACAATTCCACTGACATAATATACCAAAAAATTATCCGTTTATATACTTTTTCAAAATAACGGTTCGATCGTAGTCAGTCACCTTAAAGTGAAAAAAAAATTTTAAATAAGAAAACGTTTATTTGAAAGTTTTGATGTATAAATAATAAATGAAATTTTAAAGGTATTATATATAGAATCAATGATAGATATATAGTTGTTCTTACAACATATTCACTTCTTTTTTGATATTGAATTGATAAAATCATCCATTATTTTTTTTACATACAATAACAAAAATTGCAAAATTACATTAAAATTATGAAAAACTATGAGCATTTTAATCACCGGTAAAAAAAATCATTGTAATTCTAATCGAAATTAAAAATATTTCTTACCAAATCTAACATTGTTCTCGTGGCTGCGATATGTACCAGAAAAACAAATTTTGTCGCTTTCTACTTGAATATTAATTATAAAATCTCGATTCTATTTTCACTAAGGCACAAAACTTCTTTATTTTTTACACAGTTCTAAAACATAAGCCATTATTTATTATTTCCACCGATCGAAAAGATGAAAAAAAAGGACAACTAATACTAAAACAAATAAATTGTTCAATTCACGATATCGTCTGCATCAAACAAAAATATAATTTTAATGAAAATAAATGGAGAGAAAAAATAAATTCAACCACTTTTACAACTTTTTTACTTTTCACGTTGAATGCAGATAGGGTTTCCAAAATTCTTCCTCATTTTTTCCGTCGTTAAACACGAATAGTAGCAATTTTTTTTATGAATGTTCATTTGTAAGTGTAATTCTTAAATACTGCAATAGTTTTTCGAAGGACAAACTTTATTGGTGTCAGTTTAATCAACTGAAAAGTGTGGATAACCCATCCTTGCCTCATTGAATGACAATCTAACTGAATATATTGCATCAAAAATCCAGACTCTTTCGGATTCTTATAACTAGCAACGGGAATTTTTAAAAGATTGCACTTTTCTAGAAAATTTGAAATGCGTACTTCACTGGAATAGCAGCTTCATACCCCAAGTGAAAATGATATGTTACCTGAAGCAATCTTTCACATGTGATTCAATCAAGTGGTTTGAATGCAAAGGCAACTCAATACAGGAGTAGCTCGAATATTTTAATCTGAAGGTTCTTTCTCTATTTAATTTAAAAAAATAGTGCAAAATAAAGAAATTCTTTCTCTTTTTTTTTTTACATATTTTTGATGTACCATGGTTGGTACTCGATGCTTTTAAAACCAGCTAAACGTTTCCAGAACGCTAATAACAAACTCCTCAGCCTAAGAACTAAATAGTTCTTTTTATTTAAACAAGCTTATCTCAAACTCACAGTTTAGGCGATATAGTAAAGTGGAAAAAACAAAATAACACTAATCAATGACAAGTTACAATCGAAACAGATCTATTGATTAATTTTTTATTTATGCTCTTTGATTTTAGCCCAACCCGGCCTCCGATATTATTCATTGCGTACCATATATAGAATTATTCCCTAAACCTGCTCATGTTGGCCCATCTTCCCTGCCTGTTGCCTTGAGGTCCTTAATCATTATAGTGTAGTATCGTGTAAAAGTAACTATTACTGCCTGGACAATGGGCTATATGAGGCAGGTAGTATTAGGAGGCAGAAACATAATATTACTTTCTGAAGATAAATTCCGCAGAGATTCTGAGTGTCCTGGAGCATTGTCCATGATTAATAATCCTTTAAATTGTAGTTTATTACTTTTTACATTATTTCTTGACCATCGGCACAAAATGAAAGAAGGTGAACCAACTTTTAAATATTAAGTCAGTAACCCAAGCATTTTCATTCTATTTTCAGAGGACATTAAGCAATTCTTTATTTTTTCTTTTCAATGCTCTAGGTTTTCTTCCTGGTAAACTATTATCAATAAACACATTTCAAAAGTTAGCGAAATAGTGAAATGCGGAAAGTTGAAGTTGTGAAACTTGAAGACGGCTTACAGTAGGAATGCATTTAACCATCCTTTGTTCAAGCCATTGGCGAGTTAACAGGGTATTTAGCTAAGGAAATAACTCATTTTGATTACTGAATTATGCCAAAATATGGTGTTTTTCTTCTGTAATATAAACTTTTAAATATATAGTTTCCAGCAGTTTAGTTTCTGAAATGTAGTTCAGAGATTCTGGGTTCTAGTTCTGGGATTTTTTTCCTTAGTGCGTCCTATAAGTGATGCTTACTTTCCTTCTTAAAATTTCGTTTCACTGAAAATTTGATTACCTGTCAATGTTCAATCTCTGTAATAGGTGATTTTATAGAGATAACAATCTCTTAAAGTAAAGTATAAATTATTTGAATGTAATATTTAGTGAAAAGCAGACATATCTGCAGAGACAAATATATGATTATACTTATAAGAGGTGTTGGAAAGCTAAAATCTTATTTTTTTGACAATTTTAGATTTTTGCATTTTCAAATTGTATAGATATTAACCTTTCTAAAAATACCTTACTTTAACCTCTTAGGGTAATTAGAAGCCCTTAAAATCTATTTTTAAATAATCGTTGAAACTGGATTACACCCATTTGAATGGCGAAAAATGTAAACAAAGTACTTCGTTTTTGCTTAAAAGTTGAACGTGTAATATAAACCGAAATATGTATCTTTTATTGTAAATTGAGTCTTTTTTTTTTTTCCTAGCCGTTTAGAAGTCTCACTGAATACATTAAAATCAATTTATCTCAAAATGTAAATTTTGATGTTCGATGTACCTTTTCTGAGAAACTACTGTTCATAGGTATGCACATTTTTTATGATACATTTATAATGATGACTAATATATACCAAAATGAGCTTTTTGTAAAAAACTCAAAAATTTGTTATTTACAAATTTTTATGTGAAAAAAAGGGTCAAATTTCGCAATGTTTTGTAAAATATTTCATACATTATTAAACAATTCAAAATTAGCTAAAAGCTCATTTCAGCATAATGAGAAAGGTGTACTTTAATCGTTTGAAAATTTTCAAGCATGTACATGTCACAGATTTTGAGAAAAGATACATCGAAAACAGCCAATTTAACATAGTCAGTATATTTAGAGAGAGAGAGGTTTCCAACTCCTCTTAATAAATATTTCTTTAATATATATGTATTGAACTCAGCGGCGCAACAGACCCCATGAGGGTCAACGCCTACTTTTCCCTCTCTCAGTTTATGTGACCTTAGGTGCTGGGGTGAATGTGCAGATGCTTCGGTCTGACGTTGTTTAGTCAGTCTGACGCGAAACCCCCCGTGTTCAGTACCTAAGCAAGCTTGGTGCTCATTTATCGGACCACTGAAAGGGTGAAAGGCCGAGTCGACCTTGCCCAGCCCGCGATTCAAATCTCAGACCTTGTGGCGTGGAAGCACGATACACTACCACTCAGATACTAGGCTTCAATATATCTTGCACATTAATATTTCATAAATTAATAAAAATTATTAATTTATAAGATATCAGTTTGATATGTATTAAGTAATGACGATAAACTTTCTTAATACCTTACATAAATTAATTCTTAATGCTATATATTTCAAATATATAATGTCATGAATTGATATACATGAGAATATTGCATTTATTGAACGTAGTTGACATGAGTAAGGCATTGCCGATTCCTATAAAAAAAATTCTACAGTAGGTAGGTAAAGCTCACCAACATTAGCTATATCATACAAAATATGGCGGATATTTTCAACTGCTAAGAGAATATGGAGCTGAATAAAAAAGTAAAGATTTATTTTACACATGTTTTATTATTGCATTTCTGAAAAAAATTGATATTTTAGATAGATGCTTTTTTATGACCTCATTAGTGCACGTATTAATTTCTAGGAATATATATGTTAATTAAAATAGTAGTCGATTCGCGGCTTAAATGTAATGATAGAAGATTCAAAACTGATTCTTATCAGTTTGATGTTATTCAATTACAGAACTTTTTTTTTCCGTTTTAATTTGATTTATATAGCTATTTTGAACATATCGGTGTAAGCATCAAACTAATGTGATACTCTGAAATTTTTTAAAATTATACTCAAGCGCATGTGTGTGCGACTTATTTTAATAAGTCGTCCGTTTTTTAAAAAAAAAATCGTTGCAGATAAAAATTTTAGCTTACTGAGGTTATAATATTACACTTAGATAACGATTATGAATAGTTCTTAATGCAATTATCAGATCTCTAGAAAGATGCTGTAGATTTGATTTTCGTATCCACAGTAAATTTATTTTTTGATATGACAACATAGTTCTTTTTTCGGCAATTGTTCTTGAAGGGGAGAATAAGAAGATATTATTTTGGGAAATGTCTCTTTTTTTAGTTGGCATATCGTGTATTTACATATTCAATTAATCATAAGCATTGAAACAAATTTCCAAGAAGAATTGGAAGGTAGTTTTGCATCAAAATACCTATAATATCTATTCAGGATGGCATTGAAAAGTCGATTTTCAAGAGGGTACCTCACTCGCTAACTACCCCTCATCGTCAAAAGTGATTTTGAGGTCTATAATAAAATGCAACGCGCAGAAACTTCCCAATATTCCGTATGACTAAGTCTTTAAAGCAGATTTTCCCGGGTACGGGCTACTTCTAATTTTTTCAAGGTGTTGCAGTCCACCCACAATGGGAGAGGGGTGTCCACGGATCTCGACCCTCCCCCATAACTATTGTAATTTTTTCCGATTGATTATAATCCCATGTATATAGAACGTTAAATTTAACTAAGTATTTGTGATTAATATTTTTTTATTAATTAAGGCTAATTATTTATTCAACAATTTATTTTTTACTGTTTTCTTTTCCCGACAATCCACAAAATCGAAAAAAAAAAGAAAGAAAGAAAGAAATGTTTGTCTGCGCATTGAGGCAAGATACGAGAATGGTACATTTTCAACCCTGAGCCCCCTCCCCCCTAGAAAAACCCTTGTGAATGCCACTGACTAGTGTCGTAGGTGTGGCGAGATAAAAAAAATGTCTACAATATTTATAATAACTTAATAATAAATACGGTATATGTACTTACCTACATAATAAAATTAAAAATTCACACTTTTCAAGCCGTGTTTAGAGCAAAGCGCAAAATACTAACATAATAATAATAGCCCCAAATATTTAAATATCAAATGAAACAATTCAAAATACCTCAAAAAGTAAAATATTGTCATTTTAAGTTATATATAGTTATCCTAATTATAGTCAGTAGAAGATTTAGTCTGCATACTCTCAGCCAATCTTGAATATTTTCATATATAATTACTAAAGGCTCTATCTTCAGGTGATCACCTCCAAAATCTCTTAGCGGTCCACCGGTTGATCAAGATCGACGTAATGTCCACCCCTGCTTTGAAGCAATCAAAATAAAAATCGATAAGAATATTAATCATTTAAAGCTCTCAACTTTCTACGGGAAAATGCATATTGTATATATCACTCCTAAACAGGGACGTCTTAAGACTCTTTGTGGCCCTGGGCCCTAAGAAATCTTAAAAAATTTTGAGTTTCTGAACCCTTATGCAAAAGTAGTCCCTACGTGAGATCTTTAAAAGTATATAGTAGCATGCATTGACAAATACTCGCTCAAACGGTAATTTGAAACAAATAAATGTGCTCGATTCACAATCTCAAAACCCTAGGCAAAAACCAGTTCGACCAATGGCCTTATTTCGACTCAATGAGTTGAATGATTGTTTATGGTATTAGGCCTAGGCCTAGACATGGACAACGGTCTTCACATAATGATACGGTATGGCCACTTTTGCAAGTTGACATGCTGTTTGAAATTCCCTGTTTTTCGGAGAATATAGTTACGTTTGAAATTTTTATGCAAATCAGTCACAAAATACAAGAAAGATCTTTAAGAGCGATGAGAATTTATTATCGAAAATCCAATCCTTTAAATACAGGATTCAACAGCAATGATGGCAGAATAAATCTCAGAAGGTCTATAACCTTCAACAGCACTCAGACTCAATCAATAGTGTCTAAATACACGCATGTAAAATATTGTTCACAAGCACAACCGAGCCAATCGCTAGTCAAAACAGTTCTCACTAATCTCTGGTTGAAACAAGACTGACTGTCTCAGCGAGCACCGCTCTATTTATAGACCCGGCGGAAACTTTTAGAAAAAAGCCGCTTGCGTCATACAGCGGGAAATTTGTGGATTGCTCTACAAATTTCTAGAGGAATCCAGAGGGTTTCGAACTCACCAACATGGTTGCCAATGTCAACAAAATGGTCTCCACAGACACCAAATATGATGCCAACTTGGCTCTATTGGAAAGATCTCGCTCATTGAATCACCATTAAGGGACGGCATTGCTTGTAAATATTATAATTTTATCATAAAATAAATATTACATAGTGTATTATAAATGCATTGCACATCCAATTATAAAATATTTACACTATTAACACAAAATTCGTAACAATATGTACGGGAATATTTGGCCATTAAAATTATCCGGATCATGATCCTATGAAGACTAAGGAGAAAGAAACGTGGTCCTAGGCACAGTTGACCCGTGCCTTAAAACGCCTCTGCTAATGAAACAAGTGATCATGCAGCAAATAGAAGGACTAACTCCTCGTTGAGTTTCTGAGGAATCTTAAAATTTCAACGACCTGCATATGACCTGAGAATTATATACGGAATTTGTAAAATAAAGAAAAAGAAAAAAAAGAGAAAAAAACAGATTTTCTGACTTAAAATATTTCGGAAAGCAATTCATCTACTCAAAAACGCTACCAATAGACGAAGTTCTTCGACAGATTCAAGAGCATAGCTTGTTACAAATTTTTGTACAGTGGGTGTTGCAATACTTCGATTCTTTTTTTTATTCCTCTCTCACATTAATTAAATTGAGCGTATGTGAGTAATAAATATAAATAGCTCAATTAAACCGATAAGTAAGTTAAATTTATTTTAAAAGTTCAATTCCTTTTTGTGATAATATGTAAACGCTCGTAATTTTACTTCGGTTGTTGATCGAAATATATGTACGAATTTAATATTCTTACATGTGTGCATATACATGTAACGAATACATATATTCGTACATATATACAAGAGGATTCACTCCCAGACCGACACACTGGTAAGGTGTATAGAGAGTATAGAAACGACTCGGAATGCCATAGGAATGCAGGGTGTGACGTATTGGATACGAAAAGACACAGTCAGGCTAGAGATATAAATATGTACACTTTATTTACAGAACATTCTAAACCGCCATCTTACATCCAGAGCACGTTTCTGCCTTCTGCTCCCAGCTGGGACCCTCCAAACCGGTCCTCGCGCATGTCTTTTTCTGGAGGAGTCTATCCCGGAACGTAGGGGAATGGATTCCAGGAAACCCTTCTCCTCCTACTTCCTCAGGCAGCAACACCATTCGCTCCTGGTCTCCGACGTCATCAACTGATGCCGGAACAACATTCGTCACAAGGGTTGCAAATGCCGCGGTTATGAGGTTTGGTGCAAGGAGGAGGAGAAAAAAGAACAAAAATATAGCAACACATTAATATATAATGAGACAGAAAACATTTTATTCAGAGGTTGTACTACAACAAGAGTTCGAAAGTGCATGAACATCTTCTTCTAAGTTCACATAATCAGGGACGTCTTAAGACTTTCTGAGGCCCTGGGCTCCTTACGTAATTACAGGCCCCACCTATGACTCTTAAAAGTAAACAGCACACCGCATACGTTGTCAAATACCCATATTAACAATAACCCGAAACAAATAAACGTACATAATTTTGACTGAATGAGTAATGATCAGTGGCGGACACAAGAGGAGAGAGGTCTCCGGGTCCGAGCCCTCCTCCAAAGCTCTTTTATTGGATTGATTGTAATCCTATGTATGTAGTACGTAAAATTTATTTAAGTATTTATTAATAATTAATTTTAGTACTTAATGCCAAATATTTATTCAATAATTAATTTTTTACTGATTTTTGTTCCCGAAAATCCACAAAATCGAAAGAATATGATGGGCGGCGTATTGGAACATGATACGAGAATGGTGTACTTTTAACCCTCGACCATCCCCCTCTTGAAAAATTCCTGTGTGTGCCACTGGTAATGATGATGTATGGTTGTTTGCCTTTGCCTATAATGGACGAAGATCATCACATTTAGCAAGTTCACATATCGTCCGAAATTCTCAGTTTTTCGTAGAATACAACATTTGACAGCTGAAATTATTCGAATTTTATTAAGGATGAGTCGAGAACTAGAAGAGGCCCCCACTGTGACCGAGGCCCTGGACCTGCCCCAGTTGGTCCATGCCTTAAGTCGTCCCTGCACATAATGAGTTTGGTGTAAGAGATGCCTATTTCTTCAGTTGAATATGTGTAGCTGCTGAAAAAATACAAAGACATGCCAGAAATCTTCCAGAACGTAAAGAATTCTATGCAGCGTCACTGTCAGGCCTTCAATAAAGTGTTTTGTGTCCCATTAATGTGCTGCTATTTCTGGTTTTTTGCACCATAGATCGTAGCTGCGGCATTTACGACCCTGCATTCCTAAGTGATTCTGAGTCGTTCATGTAGCCCCTTTACACTCTACCAGTGTGTCGATCTGGTAGTGAATCACTCTGTATATGCATAAATATGTCATGTAAAACGTTTGTTAAATACATAAATATAAATGTACATGTCTAAAATGTTAAACATGTAAATATAAATACACTCATCTAAAATGTTATAGTTGTACATTTAAATTCACGCAGTTAAAAACTTTTCCGATTTTATCACTTTTCACATGTTTTTTTTTTAATTAAACGTATATCATTTCATCCTACATGGTTTTTGAATAACTTAAGAGTGCATTTCCTTTTTTTACTTCACGAATTATATATTTTTTGCTCGGCTTTTCAAGGAACGTATTTGAGATAATTTACTAAAATAGGCAATTCATTAAATATAAACGAATTGTTACCTTTTCATCATGTACAATTACATCAAATGCTGCTATTGCTTTGTTTTTCATCCATTGTGGAACATCCTGAGCACTGTTTCCACTCAGAAAAAAAAAATTTCATCGAAAAAGTTCCACATTTGTTAAATGTTATTACGTAATACAAGAAAAGACATGCTTTGTACTTTCCCCACAAGTGAAATATATAATTTCAAAGTTAAATAATTCCGTTTGATAAATGACAAATAGAACTTTTTTGAACCGACAGATTAATCTTAAGTACGTTAATATATATGAATAGGCTTAATTTAATAAACACGGTAAAACAATTCGACTTGTCGAGTACAAATAACTGTATCAATAATAATTTGTTATAAAGATGACACCGCGCATTACTTTTTAAATACACATTTTTTTCTCTTGCAAACATTCGCCATTTTTCATAGTCAAGTTTTCCTTTCGGCATCTAGATTGGATTGTACTTGACATAATTTGTGCGTTTGAAGGAAACTTTTTTTTAACTCTAAAATTCTAATTGTTCTAGATTCTTCTAAATTAACATCTGTTAAATTCTAACCATGTAATTTTTCCTTTCGCGGTACAGGGGACTTGAACTAAATCGTTTCGCTGGTGGTTTACTCAAGGTCAGCTCTAAAGTAGTTTGTATCTACTTGAAAATGTTCTTTTTTTGCTTCAATTACTTTTTCCGGCGTGATTCAGGGCAAGGCTTTCACTTAAGTGCAGATCACTTTCTTTGTTTTTTGTATTGTTAACAGTTATATTGATAAATTTAAGCACAATTTTCTAAAAAAGGAGATGCAGTACTACTATAATAGAGTAAGAAGAAAGGTTCAAAAATCAATTCGTTATAGAACTTTCATTTTGTTGTTGTTGTTGTTGTGAGAAATAACTTCTAAAAATTTAACGACTGAGAAATATAGAATGAGAAAATTTAAATTAATTAAAAAATGGAACTAAAATATATAGTTATGGGATTTCAAATCAAAAATTATTTCTAAAGGGAAAAGGTAAAAATAATTATAGTAGGATATCTGTAGTTTTTGAACATCCCTAAGTCGGTCCTGAAAATATATTTGTTGTTGTAATGCAAATACTATTTAAAACTACAAACATTACATATAAATTTCAGAGAAATGAAAATTAATGTACAGTTAGATCTCTGTTTAACGAAGTTGTTAAATCCCGAAAAAAAGTTCGTTATGTGATACAGTACGATTCAATTGACGAAAAGCGGTAAAAAAAATAAATCAAATCTAATTTTTTTAGCCTAAATTATTTTATATACTTTTCTACAAACTCACAAAATTTGAAAGCTCTAAGTTTAAAAAACGCAGAGTTGTGATAACTTTTACATTTGTTTTTATTCACATCCCAATGGAAAATCAAAACTTTAAACTGATTTTAACTTGGAAAGATAAAACAACTAATTTTTCTTCATTTAAAATGCTAAAATGCTATGCTAACTTTCTATTGTGCCTAATAATTATAAATGTTTTCATTTGTTGCTTATATAATACATGGAACAAAAGTTGGTATGCATTTTTCAATCAAAGCAATACTTATTTTTTTAAAAATAATTGAATTTAGAATTTACACATTTTTTAAGGAATTTTCAACAAGCATTCATAAAAAGAAGTATTGTACGAATACCAATCATGTTATCGCAAAACTCATACCAACTTTTGCTATACATAGTTTGACGTACTTGTAAGTCATATTTGATATAAGTACGTCAATTTTTGTAGGGGGAGTAGCATTTTAAAATCACATCAAAAGTTTCAAGTTCTTCCCTTAAAAAATTAAATGGTTAGCTTTTATGAAATTTTGAGCAGAAAATCCAATTTACATCATTCATACACGTAGGAGGCAACCAAAAAAATTATAAAAATCACTAAATTAAAAAAATTTGTGTAAATCGTACCATGTCCCCTTAAACAGATATTCATCTTTCATTATATTTTGTAAGCCGCATAAAGCAGATACATAACACTATATATTATTAAAATAGTAATTATTCACACCTTTTTTGTAAATTAATATCTATTTTTTAATATATCCATAAAGAAATCTGCTTGGAAAGAAAGGAAAAAACCATTGTCCAGAAATACACTGTACTTTCAACTTCGAAAAAAAAACTCTGTTAAAATTAATGAATTTTAATGACATTTTCTAATTTTAAACCTACAAGTAATTTTAAACATATTTCTTTTATGGCTAGTAGTTTTAAGTTTATATTACCTTAATTTTAATTACTTGTGAAGTCTTAATTTTTTGTTTGAAAAAAATGCTTTCCCTCATAATTTATTTGTAATGAACCAAAACCCCTGCAGTCGTATTTTCTACACTCTGTTATCCGCGTTGAATTGTTTCACACACACACACAAAGGATTTTATTATTTCATCATATGAAAGTCCAGATGTAGTTCAAAAACAGGGAGAAAAAAATCGAATAACAAGAGAAAAAATATGTTAAATAGAATATACACTTCGCTATTTGGAGGTTATTTTATGAAGAAATTTATAAAATTTTCTTAGTTCCAGGAAAAATTCTCAAAATAAAAAAATTCGTAAAACAGAGGTTTGTAAAATAGAGCGAGTATGAATCTCTATGTAAATAAAATGTACTCTAATAAACTTAATTTTGTTTAACATGTGGGTTTTTTTTTTGTGTAATATCCTTTTTTTTTAACACGAAATTATTTTAAAACTAAAAAATATTTCAGTCCCATCAGTTTCGTGTTAACCGATTTTAACTGTACGTTGAAATTTAGAACACGTGTTTTGAACATCGCTGGAAACATATTTGATTCGTTTAAAATGTCAACAGTTCTCTTCTTAACGGTAGGGTAAAATGTAGGCCGTTTCTAAAAGATATTCATATATTAAGGTATCCGACTACGTTCGGAACCGTGATTTTACAAAAGCGTATAAATGGATAATATTTATATTTAGAGTCACTTAGATTAGAAAATGTATATAAAATTGTTTTAAGAATAGTATTACAATAAAAGATTATTTAAGTACAATATTTTGACAAAAAATGAACATAGAATGACCCATTTTCAAAATATTCCCCTTTTGTGAGAAATGCTTCTATTGTAATAATATTTTGCCTGTATACAGCTCAGACCTCTATGTAGAGGCTCAACTAGAATTTTTGGAACATATAACTTAGAAGTGGGTTTATCCATGTTTTACGACAACAGAGGCGAGAAATTTTAAGAAAAAAAACGCCGATAATTATTTCAATTGGTTGTAACTTTGAAAATAATGCGAATTTTCCAAAAATCATAGTTGAGTCACTGTAGAGAGGTCTGAGCTATATACAGGCAAAATATTATTATAATAGAAGCATTTTTCACAAAAGGAGAACATTTTGAAAAAAGATTATTCTAAGTTAATTTTTTGCCGTAATATTCTTTTTAAATAAATTTTATTTGTCAAAATGTCCTTAAAACAGTTTTATATAAATTTTCTAATCTAAGTGACACTAAATATCATGAACATTATCCATTTATGTGCTTTTTTAAAATCACGGTTCCGAACGTATTCGGATACCTTAAAGGAATTCCATTTACGCGAAATTTTTTTATACGGATATTGAATGTGACGCATTTAATTTTAGAATGATTAGCTGACTATTATATATATTGCTGGATTTTTTTTACTATGCAAAGAAACATTTTAATCCCTGAAGACAGATAAAAAAAGAGGAATTAATTTCAAATGAAAGATTTCATTTTGATATACCGTGGGCAAGTTTTTTGACCAAGTGCTACGTAACCTTATAAAACGCGCGTTTTACTGCTCTATAATTCAACCGAGGTTGACATATTCCGATCATTTCATTTCCCGTTAATCACTGTTCGTCTGTCTGGGATTAGTATTATCTTTCTCTTTTTCCTCTTCAGTTCTAAAGAAACCGAGGAACCAGACAAAAAATACTCCCTCTTTTATGATAACAACACGTGTGAAAATTTAACGAGTGACGGGCGTTACCTGTGACCATGAAACCGAAGGTCTTTTTTTTTATTCAACAACCGCTTTAAAGTATATATATTCTAGCTTTGATTAATTCATTTTCATTTCTATACCCTGAATGTGGCTTAAGAACAAAGGTGTTGAACCACATAGAAAAGAAAGTTGAGTCACTTATGACGTTGGTTAGCACTTTAGACGCACAAAATCTATTGTTGTGTGTTTATCTTGTACATATAATGTGTTTTATAATAATCGAATTTTTAAACATTCTTCCATTAAACCAATGTATAATATGTAAACATTTATTTTGTGGTTAAAGTTAACCAATACATTGTATAATTTAACACATCATGTTGTGTTTTGGCTATTAAAACTGAAATACAAAATTATTCAAAACATGAAACTCAAGGCCGTGAAAGGCGACGGATCATTCCATAGAGTTGCTAATTCGAGTCAACTTGCGAGGAAATTCATGACGGTCACGTGATAAATTCAATCACGTGTTCGCCATTGATTTCAAAGCTACCATTAGTCTTGTACTTTCTGTTCTACTTGTTAAAATTCATGTATAGTTGCAAATTCAATAGTTTAGTTAAGATGTTCAAGTATGTAGAGTCTTCAAAATAGTTTCCAAATTTAAAAAGAAAAATGATCTGCATACTTTTAAATCAAATGCATTTTGTTCACCTACGTGCATCATTATTGTTGCAAATTGTCACTTTTTAAAAGAAAGTTTCTGTAAAAAGCAAAAGTTGGCAACGTCGAATGTTTTAACGGATTGGATGGAAACACATGATTGTAGTTATCATGTGACTAGAACGTCACATAAATTTATTTCATTGAGTAAGACATCTAAAATGACTTTTATCAAAAAAAAATAATTAAATTACTGATGTCTTATTGATACCTGTTTGAAAAAAGAATTCAATCAGTCTTGGGTGAGATGAGGTTTCATGCTTATAAGTATAAAAAGTATTTATGAAACTTTTTACTCTTACTCTTTTTTAACAAAGAATTATTACAAAAACGAATATTTTTTTAAAAAAACAAATTTATCATATGCCAGATAGGAAGAATTTCTAGCTTTAATATTTTTAATAAAATATTCACTTCACTGAGAATTTATATGAATATGTCCAAAGAGATAAAATCAAAAGAATGATACTAGAATATATAGCCCTACCCACAAAAGCTTTTAGCGTAGAGAAGAACAAATTCCTCAAGTGGTATTACCAGTTCTAGAAGACGTTCACTCTCACTTAAATTCACGATTGCAATGCAGCCATAAAGATACATAAACCATTTCAGGCTCGCCAACGTATTTTCATAATCACACAATGGAAAGATATCCGAAACTGGCCTTGAACTTACTCCTTTTGGTGCGTATTAACAAGCAAAAAGGTGCTGCTTAATTTGATTAAATTACTTTAATTTGAAACCGATGAGTAATTGGTTACATTATTCGATTTAATTACAATAGAATGTTAAATTAAGCTTTCATAAGACTGCTTATAATATTGCAAGGTTTTAAAGGGACATGGTACAATTTATAAATTTTTTTTTTAATTTTATGGTTTTTACAGTTTGTTTGCTTGTAACCAATGGCTATGGATTACGTAAAAAAAGTTTTTGTGCTTAAAATACTACCAAAGACTAACAATTTAATTTTTTATAGAAAAGTTTAAAAATTTTTTGAGAGGATTTTAAAATGTTACTTCTCCTACAATAATTGTTGTACACAAGCGACATTTGACTTACAAATACGTTGTAACGTTTGAAAGAATAACTGTAGCGTATTCTTGGTTAATTTAAATATTGAATTTATTTACGTCACTACTATTGAATATTATTTACTGAATTATACATTGAAGTTATTAAACTTAATTAAAGATTGTTAGAGTCCAATAATTTGTGAGAGAAAGAATCCTTTGGCCACCGCTTCCGAGTAAGTTCAAAGCATCTCTCCTCCATCCTCCGGTCGGCGGGGTTCGATTACTAGGGGTCAAAAAAGGGGTTGCGAGGTCGGCCACGCCGCAACCTTTTATTTGCAGCCTGCAAGATGCACGTGTGAGTGTCGGGTCCACAAAAGATGCCAATCCCCGTTGGGGATTACAACGTTACAACGTCAATCTATGTATAACAAAAGTTGGTATGGGATTTCTGCTAGCATGATTGATATTCATTAAATATTTTTTTTTCTGAATGCTTATTGAAAATTCCTTAAAAAATATATAAATTCTAAATTCAACTATTTTTTAAAAATCATGTATTGTTTTGATACACAAAAGTATACCAACTTTTGTTACATGCATGTACTAATAGCAATAGATAAAAAAAATTCAAAGCATTTGACACAATCGAAAAAAAACTTTGGCATTTTAAATGAAGATAAAATAGTTGTTTTTTCTTCCTGAGATAAACTCGTTTAAAGTTTTTATTTCCCATTGGAAAAAAACGATTATATAAAAATGAACATAAAAGTAATCATACCCTTAATTTTTTTTAAAATTTAGATCTTTCAAATTTTATGAGATTATAGACATTTATATAAAAAATCGTTTGGACTAAATCATCTGTATTTAAGTTTTAGACCGATTTTTGTCAATTGAATCGTGTATTGTGTTTCCTTAAATGATTTTAAAAACAAAGAAATGTAAATCAAACTTTTTTTTTCTATAAAATTATTGTCTGCTGATTTTGAATGTCTGCAAATTTTAAGAATTATCGTTTGAAAGAAAATAGGAACTTCAAAAGTTTTTAATTTATTTTCAGAATCTTTTTAAGTTCCAGATTTGCTTGAATAGTTCTGTTCTAAAATTCTTAATTTACTTGATGTAAGATCCAGAATTCAGTTTCAGAAGTGCATGCAGAATTTTACTCTAAATGTGCCTACAGAAATGCTATTTTAAAAATTCTGAATCTTCGTAGAATTCTTTTTTTTAAAGTTCTAACTTTCGGGAAAATGTGAAAAAGTATCTGTGTGTTTAAATGTGTGTGTTAGGGAAAAACTCCCTTGAAATATTTATTTTCAAAATTGAAAATAATTTAACAGACGATAATTGCCTCTATTATTTGAAAAATGAATAATAA
Source organism: Trichonephila clavipes (assembly GCA_019973935.1). NCBI lineage: Eukaryota > Metazoa > Arthropoda > Arachnida > Araneae > Nephilidae > Trichonephila > Trichonephila clavipes. Next base: position 274,364 of record BMAU01002031.1, on the reverse strand, counting down.
TATTGATATTACTTTCCTTCTTTGTTCTGAATGAAAAATTCATGTTTATATTTCTAACTGAAAATATATTTAATAATTTTTAGAACAGAAAAGTATTTATTTTGTGAAAAGTATTATTCGTATAAAAGCTTTTTATTTTACGTTCCATTTTTCCTCCTTGTTATTAACATGTACAGTTTTCAAATAACGTCGAACGTATACGAATCTCAAACTATTAAACAAAGAAGATACTTTAATAGTTCTTTTTAGGAACTGGGGCTCAGATATTGTTTAAGCCATTAATAAATTGATCATCTCATTAGTAAATTAATTTTTCAATTTTACGTTTGTTGCAATTCAAGCATACTTTTACCAATAAATGAACTCAATTTTAAAAGTCTACCATGCCTAACGAAAATATTCTTTTTGATCTTTCATTCGATTGAAGTATTTTTTCATAATTATACGATTCCTTTTGATGGCTTAGTTCTTTGCGAAACTTTGCACTAAGCAATTAAATATTTTCTGATTCTAAGTCAAACAATGGTATGCCAGCTCTTTTGTTGACTCGTCATGTGATTGTAGATCAATTTAAATGCTTTTTATTGTTGTTTTTTACTTTTTTTTTCGTGTCGCGCTTTTACCAATATTGAACATAAAATTCTATCTGTTGTAACAGTGATAAATTTCGCTTGTGATTCGTATTGGATTCAAATAAAATTCACTCAGAAATTAGGCATTTTTTATTAATGATTATTTCTTAATTAATTGTTATTTCAATATTTAATAAATACCATTTTATTATTTAATAATTCTGTAATAGAAGTCATTTTTAGTATTACAGTTGGACCCCGATTTAACGAATTCATCGGGACCTAACATTTTGTTCGTTAAATCGGGGTCATTCGTATTATATCGGGATCCAAACAAAATACAATTTTTTGCAATTACCTTTTGTAAATTATACAATAAGCAACAAAAAAATATCCATTGTTTGAAATTTTACACATTTTGTTCAACAGCTAAAAAAGTTAGCCGAGTGGTAAATTGGCTTGCTTTGTCATAGCCCAGTACCACTAAAGACCCGCCGTGTAGGGCAGCGATGCACGTTAAATCTGTCGATTGTTTGAGTTAAGAGGGGGTGCCAGCTTTGTCGTCCACGTCACACCATGGTTTGTGGTCCGTCGCCAAAAGCAGCTGAACAGTGCGACGTTAATATTCAATCAATTCAATCAATCAATCAACAGCTAAAAATACTTTTAGTGAATTATTATGCATCAGTTAGTTGGAAGTTTTAAAATACTGACTGGGGTAAATGTTTGACAATCTTCTTGATTCCTGACCCGAAAGAGTTCATTTTCGACTTTATGCACAGAATTCATTACATCCTGCTGTGCGCAAGGTATGTTTTCACAGTTTTCAAACAATATAAAGCATTAGAAAATGCAACAATTTTCATAGGAGCTTCATTAATAATTTCCCAATCAGAATCGCTTATCATTGGAATCAACAGTTTCCAGAACTTCGGTTGCTCAGATAGGCAGTCCGTCATCCAATGTAACATAATCGTTAAATTTAAAATGTCCCATGTATTGTGGAGTGGGATGAGATAAGAAAGGAGTTTCCTGTCCAATTCAAAACTCACACGATACATTACACTTAGGACTCATCTGCATCTGTTAAGTCTTTTTACACTCTGCACTTTTTGTCGTCGAAAGTTACTGAGAAGGAAAATCTTTTTTTCAGTTCCTCGCTAAACGAATGTCATTTTTAAAAAGTGCAATTTTTCCCAATAAAAAATTGTCTTCAACTGTTGAAATAATTCGTTAATTCGGGGTTTATTATTCGTAAAACAGGGATTTTTTCTTCATTTTAATCGGAGAAAGAGAAAATTCGTTAAATAAGGGTTCGTTAAATAGGGGCTCGACTGTATTTAATTTTATAGCCTGGATTTTTTTTTCACTATCAGCAAACAACATTGAATAAATTATTCTTTCTTATCTCTTTTCACTAGAAACAGAAAATGTTAATTAACATAAGCAAAAATTTTACAGCTTTGATACAAAGAACAATATAAGCGTAGTGAAATAAATAATAAATATTTTATCACGAACAGTATTTATTTTTATATGCAAATTAAAATTTGAATTCTTTAAAGTGAACATGTAAATTGATAGTAACAAATTATAATAATTTAAATATCGCACATAGGAAAAAGAAAAAAAACTTCCAATAGAGAGTGACATTTGAAATTTATTAATAAAGTATTGATACGCCATTACGTAATAAACATCATAATGTGTGGACCAAATTACGTAACAATCAATAACGTATTTCTCTTTCCATCCCATTTTTGTTATTATCACAAAATAACAACTTTTTATTACTGCAGAGAATAAGCAGTTCACAACTTGACGGACTTGGGCGTTTTTGGATTGAAAAGATCAAGAAATAAAATTTACATAGTTTTCTGGCCTTCGTAATACTTCGATACAGTGGAGGTTGGAAAGGAAATGTTTGCGGTTAGGAATAATTACGGTGATATTTCAATGATAGGTGATTAAATGACAAGAATGTCCTTTTTCTATTACCATTCACTAAATGGTTTTATGGATATCTTTATCTGTTGAAATTGCAACTTTTTCTCTTTAATTAAGTAATAGCAAAAACCAGAGCATTAGCGAATAGAGTTATAGTTTGAATTGTACTTTAAAAATTTAAACAAATGTATTTATTTGTGATACATAAATAAAAATGTATAGGAATTAAATACATTAATGTAACATCTTAGACGCATTTTAATCGATAATTGCGTCCGTAGTAAATATCTTTTAGGTAATTTGAATATTCTCAAATGATTGTGGATTGACTGAAGAAGCAGAATCAACAACAAAAAAATTAATTAATTAATTAAATGCTGATCGTTTATAGCAGTGATTCCCAAAGTGGTCTATATCGACTCCTAGGGGTTTATGACGACCTTAAAGGGGTCCACATCAGTGAAAAAAACATTTGGGGGTCCATTAGGTGTAAATAGGGGGTCTATGATAGTGGTTCTTATTAAACCAGATCATGACTTTAATTTTAAAAAGAAATTTAATCAAGTGGGGAAAACAGGTTTTACCTAATTAACAGATTTATTTACTAAATTTAATGAGGTTAATTTGTAGTCATAAAGGAAAGCCTAAATTTCATTAAAACAAGGAATTTCTTTTTTTTAGTTTAATTCTTTCCAGAATTCAACTAAAACTGTATAAGAGTGGAGGTCGCGAATTTTCTCAATTTGTCAGGATGTTTCAATCTAAGTTCAGCATTGAATAGCCCTTTATTCAGATTTTGAAATTAGGTTTGACTATGGTAACACCTTAGAGGACAATCAATTCATACGGTTACATTGAAAATAAAAATTCTTATTACAACAGTAACTGATCGGAACAGACACTAACGAAGATCTTAAAGTAAAGTTTAGAAACGGATACAAGCAATTTTGGCTTTAAAAAGTCATAGCTATTACTCAAGCTGAGGAATAAGCTTTAGCGCATTTGTCAATCTCCAAAGCAAAAAAAGTAATATAAAAAAAATTAAGTCAATTCCTACTTTGAATGGACGAACAAAAAGTATTTTATTAAAATTTGAATAAGATATATATAAATAAATATATATATATAGGGAGAGGGTGAACTAATAGTAGGAATTGAAAAAAGAGCATGATTTTTCTGCATTGTTGTAACAATGCACACTTGATTTGGCTAGTTTGGCTGGAAAACAGGTTTTCGACGCCAACTTTTATCTTTGTTTTAACAATTACATTGTTACAACAATAGAGACGATTCTAACTTGGCGTCAAAAGTCAGTAATTAATTTAATTGAATTTAATTAATGAATGAATATTTGAAAAAACTGTATTAACATCAAGTGTCATCCACTACAAGTTTTAAAAAAATAATTTGAACTTGATTGGATGAATAGAAAGTATTTTATTAACGACTGAAAATTTGAACAAAATAAATACATATATAAATAAATATACAGAGAGTGAGCTAATAGTAAGAATTAAAAAAGAAAGAAACACTGGTCACTATACTAACAAATGAGATTTAGGGTTAAACCTGAAAAGATTGATACCAAATGTTGAAAATTTGTTATTGAAGAGCCAAATTCATCCCTCTCATTAAAAGCGTTTGTTTGTTGTTCAGTTATTTTATGTATTAATTGAATGTTAATCAAATTAATTAACATGTGCTTCTTAAGGTTTAAACACTATACTTCACACTACAAGTTAAAAATTTAATTATTTTAAAGTAACCCTATAAAGTAACTAGCTGTCAAAAAAGACACATTTAAGTTGATAAATTTGCAAAAATTCAACATAAGCAGGGGTCTACCACAAACCGAAAAATTTGGTATGGGCTCTATGAGACAAAAAATTTTGTTAACCTCTGGGTCATAGCATAGGTTTCCAAAGTGGTGCCTACGGACCCCTGGGGTTCCTTAGGGCTGCTGAGGGAGTCCAGAAAAATTTTAATTTACTTAGGGGTACGTGGACAACTTTAGGGGGTCTACGAAAGTTTTAATATAAAGTAAAAAGTTTGTAACCCATTTCCTTTATTATGAAAGTTAAAATAAATTAGTAATGACTTTTACGTTTAAAAAAATTGGATAATACAATTTTTTTAGGTAGGTACATAAATTACAAGTTAGAGAAGCGTTGAAAGGTGGAAGTCTGGGTCTATTGCGGGAGCGGCAGTCTATGCAGGTTTAAACAGAAACGGAAACTCGTCACTACATGCAATAATTTTGCTAAAATATGGAAGAAAGAAATAATTGCGCATCTATTCAACAGTTAAGTTTTGTTTTGCGCATGATACCGAGATCTGAAATGAATGCAACAATTTTTTTTTCTTAGTTTTGTACAGAAAGCAGTATTGAGCTTTGTTTTGTTACGAAGATAACCATCTCATTGGATTTCTATATTTTAAAGAAAAAGTTACTATTTGAATAAATACTACTTCAAATATACTGCAATGTTTAATTTATACTATTTTTACGTCAGCTAAATATGATGCAAGATAATATTATTGCCTCACTTGACAGAAATGTACATGTGCAATTACACGTGACAGAACTAAGCAAGAACAAAGAAAGGAAAATTATACTATCATTTGCATATTGGATCTTACACATTAATGTGACCAACATAATTATAGAAGAAAAGTACTTGAGGATATTCCCAAGGAAAATTCTTAAGGAAATTCTTTTGATTTCAGTCAAGATAATAAACCAATTGAATTTTTTGTTTGTATACAGTAACAAGATTCGCAAAGGGCATGGCATCGGTGACTAATAAGTGAAAAACCTTTAAATCGTTTCTTTCTTTTTATGTTTACACTACAGCTGACGAATTTAAAAAAATATTCTTGGAATAATTCATACATTATTTTGTTTTTATCATTTTTGTATTAGTTTAATCTGTTATTGGTTTTTTAAAGAAAAAATTATAGTTTTCTGTGTGTCAGTGAATCAAATATGTAACTTTTGAAATTTCTATAAGATAAATAAAAAATAAACATGGTGTTACTATGCTTATATAAGCACTTTGCATTTTAGCTTTTCAAAAGAAAAATATCCTAAGAAAATAAATAAATAAATAATAAAATAAACATAGTGTTACAATACTTAAAACTTTTTCTATTTTAGTGTTTCAAAAGGAAAATATCCTAAAATTATAGAACGTGCAATATGAAAAATAAAATAAATTATACAAAATTTTTGTTATGAAAACTTTAGAATGAATTCAGTAAATTTTTAGATGTATTATAAAAGTGCGAAAACTATTTGACAAAGGACGAAAAAACTTAAATTCCATAACACTGGTTTAACGTCAAAAATAGATTGAAAAATCATATTTTATTGTAAATAAATACTTTTGTATAATTTCCTTAAAATAAAAAATATATTTTCTTATTATAATTAATTGATCAATACTTTAATTTATCTCGTTCCAGCTTATTCGTACTAAAAAATAAAATTTTTAAATGTGTATCACGTTTTCAATTTGTGTAAGATTCATTATTTTAAATTAGACATTATTTTTTTAAGAATTAGAAAAATAATTCTTATGAGGCTCAAAATAACCAAAATTAGCTATCAAGAATAGCCCAGTGGCTGAGTGGTTAGTACATCGCGCTTGCACACCACAGGTCCGAGTTTCAGACCCCGGGCTGGACAAGGTTGACTCAGCCTTTCATCCCTTCAGTGGGTGGATAAAATGAGTACCAAGCTTGCTTGGGAACTTAACACTGGGGTTTTCGCGTCAGACTGTCCTCCTGACCGGAACATCTGCTCATGCACCTCAGAGTCCAAGGTCGCGTATACTGAGTTGGGCACAGTAGGCCTTGTCCCTCATGGGATGTCGTGCCACTGAGTTGAGTTTGAGTTATCAAAAATATTAGTTAAAGATACCAATGTACTAAGTAAAGCAAATCTGTGACTTTCATTAATAGAGTTTTGAATACCTGTTAAGAAATTAAAGTAAAAAAATGTGCAATTGCGTAACGATATTCCTTAAAAAAAGAGAGATAATAGCTTACATAAACACAAAGATTTGTTTTCACGTTCACTGTGTTCTGTATCTACCGAATTATCCCCCCGAACTGTTCCAAAATCCTTTTTTAGTTACAAACTATAAATATCACAAACACGATGAAATCAGTTTTTGTCGGTTTTACTTGAAACCGCCTTATATATAGCAGTATACCGGTCAGCAAGATTTATCTAATTCTTATTCTGGTATTGAATACAACTTAAATTTCTTTAAAAAGTTAACAATGTATTTTTTATAGTTTTGTCAACAATATTTCAACCATGCAGGGCTATATTTTGAAATAAAGGACATCCTTTTGTGCAATCCTACCTTCTAGAACACTACAAAAGAACGCCACACCCAACGATTAACTACATATTTTAAACTTTCCATTTAGAACAAAGAAGTATGAAGAGCTTTTAAGACAAATTGCACAAAATCCTTTGTTTGTTTGAAGAAGAAATGTCTCAGAATTAAAACACCTTTAATAAATGTTCGAGGTCTCATTTCAAAATTGCTTCGAAAACATTCCAGCTGCAGAGAACGGTAGACGATAATCGAAAATTTCAGAAAGAATCCTTTTTTGTCGATTTGACCAATCAAAATCGGCTATTTGTTACACCTATCCAAAAAAAAAAAACGAGAGAATTTTCTCTGCCTCCTTATCAAAATATCAGTTCAATGAAGCCACATTCAAGGCTGTTGCTTTTTTACTCTTATATATTGTTTCTAATTTTCATCATTTACAAGGAACTCAATAACGTGGGGAAACCTTGCAAGGTCATTTAGAGGATAGTATGACGATTTTTTTGTTTTAATAATTATTTTTTATGATTGTACGCGCTTCCATTGCAACCACTAAGAAGCATCTTTTGAAAAAGTTTTTTCTTTTCCTTTTTCATCTTTTTTTTTATTAATCATTTTCTTTCTTTGCTTGTCTTCTTGTTGAGGTAAGGGGGGAAATACCGTATTCCAAACGTTGTCTCGACTTAATTATTATACTATGATCGTCCCACTCTGAAAGCTTTCGCATCCACAAACTGGATTGCAATGACCTAATTTCCAGTACTATAAAGACTTTCGTTTTCTGGATTTTAAAATAATCTTCTCTGCAACAACTCTTTTTCTCACAACTACTCTTAGTGCACAAAGATGAACAGTTCATTGGTAAGTTGTGGAGTTAAATTTTTTTAAAACGCGCGCTGAACGTTTTAGTGAAAGAAACAATTAAATGAACGTACTTTCTCATCAAGTTATTGAAATGTACTCTTCAAATGAATCGAATGTAGAGTGAAAATAACATTTTTATTAATTTCCATCAATTTAGAAATTGGTAGAAAAGAATTTTTTTTTATTTCCACAAAATCTAAGCTTTATTACTGAAATTGGCACATTTACCAGTTTGTTAGCAAATTTGAAAACTATTCTATTTGTCATGAGAAAAATACATAAATTATTCGATATATTTACTAGCAATTAATATTGCAGGTGTAAATTCATTGATCTCCAATTATTTTTAATTGAAGATGAAGATTTTGTTTGGATTTGGATTTTTAATTTGTTGTATAATAAGAGTAGAATTTTCTAAACTGAGGTGTTCACAATATTCAATAATCAAAATGTTTTTTATGGGGCGATTTTGGCATAACATATTTTCAAAAACATCACAAGAACTTTAATTACCGCAATAAGACAATTGCAAATAATTTTTTTTTAAATCTGAAATATAAGCATGCGATTGAATTTTTTACTGGCTATGTCTGATTTTACCAGTAATGAACAGTTACCTACTTACTAGTAATAATAAAACAAGGTGTTAAAATGTTTCAAAATTTATTTCCAATAAACATAAAATGTGATATTTTTAATCGTTTGTTACTACTGAATAAAATTTAGAATTGTAAGCATTTTAAAGATTTATTTTTTAATTATTTTTTTTGATAATATTTAAATTTCCATAAAATATCTGTCAACAGGATTTTGACGTAAAATTTATGATAGTATAAATGTAGAGGGTTCTTTTTTTCACATAAATTGTTTCACTATTAACAATTTTTTTTTTTTATTTTGCACTAATTTCTATTCCGAAAGACTCATTATGACTTATTTTTAGAAGATGATTTTTTTTTGCATGCACAACTGTATGCATTTATAAGTCATATTTTTATTCATTTTGTTCCTATATTTATTTATTAATATTTTTATATGATTCATTTATTTAGTTCCATGTTAATTTTATATTTAATTATCAAGTAATATTTTTATGTTTTATAATTCAATGCTGTTTACTATGTTGTGTAATCTTTTTACAAAATGTTTCCGTCAGGCTGTTTATCTCAAAATTATAATGGGGATATTTTCCGAAAAAGGCTTATGTTAGGAGCATCTTGAAAAATTATTCTTAAAGGGTTTTCAGGATGAATATGTAATTTGATTATAGTTTACAGCTTGTTTGCATACAAATTTTCTCATTCATGAGTTTTGTAAAAGAATAACTTTCCTCTGAGTATGAATAAGTCATATTCTTTGTGAAGATTTCAGGAAAATATTTTGCTCCCTAATTTTTTTCAAGAAAATTTGTAAACCTTCCTGTATTTTAAAGTACGTGACTGTCAGTCCTAAGTGCAGTTTTACTAAAATAAACAGGACTTCCATATTTCCTTTCACATTGTTTTGCTAACTTTTAAATTTTATTCTTATCAATTTCTTGTCTTGAAGAAACGCATCTGTACCAGAGAAAAAAAATTCGTTAATTTTCAATCGAAATGCGCTATGGTATTTAATTGTCATATTTTTAGCAAAAGTTTTATTGGTGAATTCCTTGCTTCCCATTCAAATTTTCTTTTTTGTTTAGTTACATTTACATAAAAAAGGGCAAAAGTTCAGTTAAAAAAAATCTTTTTTGAATACATTTTTGTTACTTATAATTATTCCTGTTTTTCATTTAAATAACTGTTTTTCCTATTTAGATTAATGTCTTAACCTGAATTAGATTAAACCACCATTGCGATTGAATACAGTTTGTTTATATTGTATTAAAAAAATTGAACTAACTAATCTAAATAAGCTTTGCATTGATAGATTTTTGTATGATCATTACAACCTCATAGAACAAATTTTGATGGTAAAAAGGTGATTTTTTTTACCATCTAATTCAACTTAAATTAAATTGTTCGAGTTCAAGAGAAATTTGAAAATTCTTATATCAGACTAATTTATTTTCAGGTTATCCTTTCTTTCTTTTTATCCTATAAATTGATTTTTTTTATCCGTTTACAGTAACTTAATTTTACTTTTATTTGGTTGTTATCACAAGATTTCGTATCTTTAGATTTTTTTTTCTTTACAGATTTCGCTAAAATTTTAGTTCCAGAAAATTCTAAAATTCGGCATTTTTGTTGCTGTAATGCGATTGTTAAGAATGTGATCATATTTGTTTTTAAAAAATCGTCTGTAGCGAATTTTCAGTCAAATTATTATGTATTGTAAAGCAAATTTAGTAAACTAAGACCAAAAAAATAAGTTCTTTTGTTCTGTGTAAATCCAACGAATGTTTAGTTCTTACGTTATTAAATAAAGTTTTCTCTTTGTATTGAAAATGAATTTATCTTTTTTTTTTTCAGATTGTATTTTTGGGTCTTCTCTGCTGCTCAGCCGTTATGGCCGGGTACACCAGGACTTACTACGGCACAGGTCACAAAACCCATCTAGGGGGTGCCGCTTATGGATATCACCCAGTGAAATACGTGGCCTCCCACTATGGTCACGGACTGACCTATGCTAAGCCCATCGTGCACCACCCCGCACCAATTGTTTATGCTCACAAATCATACAGCAAACCACATGTCACCCATTACATCAAACCTGCAGTGCACCCTGTAAGTGACAGATTCAACTATATTTTTTTCTTAAAAAACGATTGCCAGTAATTGGTTTTTGAACATTATTCTAAACTTTACAGAAGTGTTACAGCAGGAATCAGTTTCCAATGAATAAAAACATTGAACTTAATACGCGTATTGAGAATATTTTAAAAGAAAAATATTGAGATAGTTTAGTATGTTTTGAAGTCACGTGTTCATGTTTAGAAAATAAGGCTAGACGTCTATATTGCTAAAAAACAAGAGTTTAGTTCATTTAAGCGAATATAAATTCAGTGAAGCTTCGTTTTGACTTTCCTTTCGTATTGTACTTGTGTGCATGCTTTAAATTCTATAGACGTTTAGAATTTAGATAGACTCGTTTATATAAAAGCAAGGTTAAAACTTTTATTCTTGAATTTATAGAACATCTGCTGTGAGTATGTTAGTTGTTTTGATTTTCGTTTCGTTTTGATTGTTGGCACTTCAATACTCATAAATTTGATTACCCAATGGACTCTAACGTCAACTATTGCTAAACTATAAACACAAACTAGGTCAAATTTACGTCTCGCTCGAGATAATATTCGTTGAGAAAACATGCATTCAATACTTTAATGCAGTTCTGGGCTAAGGTAAAGCCGAAACAAAGCTCACCCACAGTTCCAAAGATAGGAGGTGAAGTTTCCCTGCGGGAAACAAGTACTCCGACAACATTTCCACGTATAAAACATGCATAAACAAAAGTTGAATCTACTTTAAAAATGCGCGATACATAATGTATTATTTTGGGTGAATATGAAATCTTGGAAATATATAGCTTCTATCTTGAAAACTCTTCAAAATTTTATTTTCTTAGTGAATAAACTATATTTTAAGATGTTCATTTTTTTGGATGTTGTCCACTTGAAGATTTTCGTTTAGCTCAGCACACCAAAAATAAATACGAGAGAGTTGAAATGTCTCGATCACACACACACACACTTAAATCTTCATAAATTTTTAACTTAAGAACAGTAAGAACTTAAGAAGAAGTTGAATATTATTTATTTTATGTATAGAAGTCAATTTTTAGTTAAAAAAGAATGCTACAAAAAATTGTTAAAAGGTAATTAATTGTTAAAGAAAACATTATTGATTTTAGTAACTGTAGTAGCCAATATTCTGACAACACGTATAACAAAACTGTTGTATCGATGGCATTATTAGTTTCATAAATGTTAACATATTCAGTATTACATTAATGTTATAAACTATAACGTCGAGAACTTTTAAATAGTATTGAAAAAGGGAACATCAAATTATGATTCATAAATAAGTATGCATCAAAAAATAAACTTTCGATTTAATTTCAAACCGAATTATTTATTCTAAATATATTTCATTACATTAAACATTATTTTGACGTTTATTTGATAGTCGAAAAAATCCTATGTTTCCTCAGTTCCATATAACGGCACATCTCACACTGAAACAGTCTTATCTGTGAATAATAATACTAATTTTTCAAGTGTAAAAATTACTCCTTTTGTAAAACTTTTTATTCCTACATTTGCACCGTTTAATCATAGAAATTTTTAGTTGGGAATCAAAACTTTGTAAAAGTATCACATTTCAAGTAATAAATGAATTTTTTAGTTTTTTATTAATTAATTCTCAACAGAGCTTTTCTTCGGCATACAACTTGACAATTATCTAAGTGATAATTCAAATATTTAGGCCTAGAATTCTTAGTGTAGCTATTCTGCTACGTAAAGATTAAAACGCCCAAATATATGAAAGGAAATGTAACGCAAACCAAGCTTGAATTCTAACTAGCTCATAATAATTCTAGTCATTTCGTTGAAGTAGGTAAGTACATATGATTAGCCGGAAATCACACAGATTTCAAAGAATAAAATGACAAAAACGAAAGCATTCGTTCTTAGAATTGAATAACCTACTTAAACGAAGAAAGTTAAAAACTTTTTTAAAAAAATTATACAAGAATAAAAATTTAAAAAGTTTTCGCTTAACCTTCAGCAGTTAGTAATAAATAACTCGATAGTAGAAAGCACACGATATCAGTTACCGAAAAATCGTTCCCAAGTTGAGTTCTACAAATTGCGAAATCGTTCTCATACTAAAAGCTTCTTATTCTACATAGTAATCTGTAGAAAATAATCGTACGGAAGTCATTTGTAAGAAGAGATTTATTTTTTTTCTCTCGTCTAACCTAGAATCTTATATCATTTTTAATCTACCATATTAAATTTCTTTCAGTAAGCATTATGCTTTTTAAAATATTAACTGTACTGGAAGAGATATGATGAGTTTTCATCAAAATCAAAATTATGCAGTCCAGAAGTTTGCACAACGATTTCTAGCCAATTGCCATTTTGAATTTAGAGAGCTAAATTTTCAACTAACAATCAGATTTTTAATGATCCTTCTTAAAACTCAAAAGTTATATTAGTCCGAATGCTTCTCAATAAATTAAAGAGAATTTTCTGTATTAAATTACTTTCTCTAGAATGGTTTGAATATTTTTCAAAATTTAATAATTCGCCTATGAACCATTAAAAACACTTCCAAAAATCGGAGGGGAAAAAATGACATAAACAATCTCCATTTCACCTTTTCGAATAGTTCTGCAATTTTCCTGAAATCTAGAATATTGTATTTTATTACAAAAGGAACAAAAGGGAATTTTATATCTGACAAGAAGCCTTATTGGAATAACTTTCTGAATCAGTAAAAAACAATGTGCAAGTGTTTCCTTAAAAAATACTTAATTTTAAATCACAATTGTTAAGAAGAAATGTTGTATAAAGCTGTGAAAGTGTGTGTCGTGTAGTATTAGTTTTCAGCAAGATTTTAATCATATCACATTTTACCTTTGGTAAATTACGCTTAAGCCATTGTTAAAATACCTATATGTTTGACAACAATAAAGTTAAAATGTTTTATCTATGATTAGAGAGACATTTGGACGTGCAATTTATTAAAGTAAAATTGTTAATAATTTCGAAATGAGATTTTGAATTGTTATTTTACAATCTTATATATTTCTGTTTTTCTTGTATAATTTAGCTTTTTTTGTACTAAATACTAATTTTTTTTCTTTTAAAAGATATAAACATAGTATTTTTGATCATTCTTTTTAGGTGATCAGCAAACCTTTTTACCTTGGAGGCCATGGACATGGCATCGGATACAAACCAGTCGTCTACGGACACGCTGCTCATCCTGCTGTCTACGCCCATAAGCATTACCATCACTAATCACATCTTTTTCAAGTAAGGGTCATTTTACTATTCCCTACTGTATTAATTATAGTAGTAAAATATTTATTCTTGAACGGATAGTTAAAGAAAGGGCACGTATGTATTATACCGTCTACCAAGACCAATTTCATTAAAGTAAAAGTTGTCACCAAATGCCGCAATATGTGGCCAATAGTAGAAAACCATCCCCGCACATGATCGAACACAATAATAATAACGATAGTAGATTTTGGCGATGCCTTTTGTTTGGCAAAACTGGTGAATAGTATAATACATAAGCACCATTTCTTCGAAAGTGGTAACGTAAGAGATGATCGTTTCAGTAGTTTATTTTAAAGCAATTAATTACATAAAACAACCAATATAATATCTTGTATAGTTCTTCATCAGTGTCTTTTGACAAAAGAGATAAAGATTTTTGAAAAATAGACTGCCATATAGCTTTCTGATATAATCTTCTTCTTCATCTTTCCGGGTGGGCCAAAGCCTTCTTATTCCTATCTGCGCTTAGCAACAGTTTTCCAATTAGTCCCTCTTAAAACATGAAAATCGTCTTCCACACAATCAGCCCATCTCAATTTGGGCCGACCCCTAGTTCTAGTTCCAAGAGGTTTAGTAATTAAAAATTCTGAACGACAAAGATGAGGGGACCATACAGCAGAAGAGGCTCGCAAACATCAAGCAACCGATTTTGATGGATTTAATGACATCTGCTTCCTTAAGTAGTTTCTGATATGGTATTAATGGTGTTGATCTGTGAGACGTCTTAAGACTTGTTGAGGCCCTGGGCCCCTACATAAAAGTAGGCACTGGGCCCTTCCACCTATGACCCTTAAAAGTAGGTAGTACATAGCATACGTTGTCATTCGAACAAACAATTACCCGAAACAAACAAAAACACATGACTTAAAAATCGCATAAATCGACTACACCGATTGCCGCTCTTTGACTTAATGAATAATGATGGTGTATTTTGGAAGGCTGTGGCCTATACATGGACGACGGTCATCACATAATAATGCGTTGACATATAGTTCGAATTTCCAGTTTTTCAGAGAATACAACCGGAAATAGCATTTGAATGTTACAATTATTCGATCTTATTAATGCTGAGTCGAGAACGAGATGAGGCCCCCACTGAGGTCGAGGCCCTGGGCCCGGGCCCAATTGGCCTTTGCCTTAAGACGTCCATGATGTAGATTATGTTCTGTAAAATACATTTGATTATAGTGATATTATTAACGAGATACAATAATCCTCAACGTTTCTTTCTTTTTTAGTTCAGATAGTGTTAGCATTTTAATTATATCATTAGATCAACTACATGTTTCCTAAATTTTAAATTACATATTTGTAGATTAAAATCCTTTTTATTCTATTTATGCCTTCCTCGATTTTTATGCTTCATGTTATCCAATGAGATACTTAATACCATCCACACACACACACACACACACACATTATACATCTTGTAAAAACTGTGATTTCATTTATCAAAAATTTCTTCTTTTTAAACAATAATAATAATATATATTTTTTTTTACAGGCTCCATGAATCTCATTTGAGGAATCCCATTCAGTTTTTAAAAAAAATGTATTTCATCATCAGTGCCTGTGAAAATAACTCACAACAACATCCTTGTTAAAATAAATCAAAGTTTTGTATCATAATCTCTCGGTGTGTTTTTATGTGTCTGTTTAAAGCTCTCAATGTTCACATTCATAGGATATTAAAGGATTCAAAAAGCTTTTTAGCATTTCTAACTGTGAAATGTTTGAAACAAGACACTGTACTGGACTTTACTTAAATGCCCTAGTGAATGGGTACCCTAGTGAATCTGTACTACTAACTACCACCTTAGTTAATGCATCAAAGAATTTATTAAAGTTTATGTTTGGGGGGGAGTTACTCTCATGCACACTGGCATAGCTAGTCCTGAATGGACCCTGTATCAAAATTCTTTGTGGACACCTTTTTGGAAAAGAAATAACAGAAACTTAATTCAAAGTATCAGATCGGTAGCTACGCCCCTGCTTTCATGTTATTTGTCTGGTCTATTTTTTTTTAAAAAAAAAAATACTCAACATATTTACGATCAATCTAAGGACTAAAAATTTTAACAAAACGGAATTATGACAAAAAATTATAAGCACAAGGAACTAAAAAATCACTAAAAAGTCATTTCTCAAAAAAAATTTATCAATAAATAGTACTAAAAATCTATCAAAAGCTTAGGTAAAGAGGAATTCAATTATCTTAGGTAAAGGGGAAATTATATAATACAGAAGAGAATATTTGAGGATATGCTTGATTTGCAATAATTTTATCTGAATGAACTAAAATCTTAGCTTAATAATTTAAGGTATTCGAACAAAAGTCTTAATCTTCCATTCTACAATATTTACAATGTATCTGTTGTACCTAGCATATGCAGAATTGGTTTCACACAACATTTAATCATTAATTTTAATTTGTTTATTTTTCTTATATTATTTTTAATCTAGTTGTAAATTTTTTAAAATATGTTTAAATAATGGTAAATTTATTTCAAAAAAATTTTTTTTTAATAAATGTTGATTTTAAGCTTTTATAATTATTAAAAATATAAAAAAAAGTTATTTAAAGCGATATAGATATGAATACAAATTTGTCGAAATATGAAGTAGACTTTAAAATTATTGATTTCACTAGAATTATTTCAGTTTTTGCGTTGAAAAAAAAGAGAACATTTAGAACCTTTTAAAAAAAGGAAACAAAAGTTAAAAACTACATTAAAATTTTACGATGTAAATTAAAAAATTAAATTTAGAAATGGTTAATATATAATTGTCTTGATGCGTGATATATTACAAGACTTTTTAAAAATCTGGTGGGATTTGTTTAATTTTATTTATTCAGATGAAAAATTTTTAAAAAAAAGGCAGCCTTAAAGAAAACTATGTGGTATCTTAATTTAAGATAACAGAAATTTTTTTTAAAAAAATACATATTTTTTCCTGTTATTGAAACTAAGAAAGCTAATGAAAAAAGGAACGAAAATTACGTAAGCTGATGTGGCGCCATCTATTTGTTTTTTACCAAAATAAATAAATATTTCAATGACTTTTCGCAAAATATGTTTTGATTTAAAAAAAGAAATCTTAGAAATTTTGTTATTTAAGGAAACAAAGATAAATTGAAAAAATATTTTTAAATAATTCTAAAGCATTTGGGAGGATAAATTTTATATAAGATTTCATTGAGTTATTGATAACAATAGGGAAATAGAATAAAAATCATTGTAAACGAATATGAGTAAAAATCGAATAATAAAAAATAGAAATAAAAAAATTTCTTTTTTTTAAATTATCCTCAGAAAAAAAAAAAATTATAAATAATTTTTAAAAATATTTTTACTCGCAAATATAAGCAGTTTCTGAAATACCGAGTTCACAAAATATTATTAATAGTACATCATTATATAAAAAGAATTTTATAATCTCTTTTCTTCAAATAGTAAAAGAATTTTTCTGAATTTTTCTTTTTTATCATTATTTTTTATAGGATATGAAAAAAAACCACAAAAATATATATATAGAAATAAAATTTATTTAATAATGAATCAAATATGCAAAAGAAATATTTTCATGTCACACACACAATTTTGAAAGTTATTTCTAACTGTTATTGTCAATGATAATTTTTTAAAGAGAGGGGTAAAAAAAAAAAGAACTTCCGTCGAGCCGGAGTCGAACCAGCGACCTATGGATATCTATGTCAACCATCTACAGTCCACCGCTCTGCCAACTGAGCTATCGACGGGCATTTTTACTAAGCTTGCGAGACTTCTTAACAAAGTATAACCAATTTATTCTTTCTTTTAGCTGGGATGGGGATTTTTTTTAAATATAATTTTACTTATCAAAATAAAAGAGTTTTTTTTATTTACTTTAGGAAAAGTGGTTTTAATTTACTTTTATTTTTAATGAAAACGTTTAAAATTTTTAAATAAGTGCAAGGACGTAATATAGCAATTATTACAAGGAATTGAATTTTCAATTGTTTAATCCAAAAATGTAGCACAATGTAACTGTATTGAGACCGTTCTTTTCGGGTAGCTGCTTAAGTGCAGTGGCCAGGGACGTACCTACCGCCGTATCAATGACACAGGGCCCCCAATCTTTAGAGGCCCCTAAATGTGTAATCAAAAGATAGTGAAATGTTAAGAGAGATTTCAAAAGAGGGCTCCTCAAAGCATTTAGATACATGACCCCACTCAGGACTAACTACGCCAATGGCAGTAGCGCACACATGAATTTTTAAAGGAGGGGGGGGGGGGTCCAGGGTCGAAAGTCCATCATTTTTGTTTCATGCTCCTTTTGATTTTGTCGATTTTCGGGAACAAAAAAACAGTAAAAAACTAATTATTAGAAAAAAATTAGCATTAATTAATAAAATTAATCATTAATAACAAATTCTTAATTAAATTTTACGTACTATATACTTAGAATAATAATGAATCGAAAAAAATCAAGGTCATTGGGGGACCCGTTGGAACCCCTTCCCCTTGTGTACGCCGCTGAATGAGCGTATTAAGTTTTAAGCGCGATTCGACAAATCAACCTATCAAACAAACATTATAAGCACAATTATGTTCATGCATAGTCATCTTAAGCCAGTGGCGTAACGGTGAATATTAGGACCTCCCGCAAAAAGTCAGGTTTGGAGCCCCAAGCCGTACTTGGCTTTAATCCGGCTTTAGGCCCTAAAATCCTGCCTCCCCCTCATGTCGTGGGGATGTATACGTTATGCCATTGTCTTAAGCACCCCCAGCGACCGCCACCTTACTTTTTCTTTTTTTTTTTGACGATCCATTTTTTGCCAAATCATGCGGGCGCTTGTGTTTTATGATCTCTATATATTAAGCCTAATTTACTAACACCTGGATAATTTGAAAATGAATGCAAAAAATCGCCAGAAGCAGTTAATTAGTCACCACAATTAAAAATCTCTAAATTTGAATTTTGAGGAAATATTTAAAAAAAGAATGCAATAAAAAGGCTTAAGAAAATCTTTAGTGTAAAAAATAATTAATATTATTT
This sequence comes from Trichonephila clavipes, assembly GCA_019973935.1. Classification (NCBI taxonomy): domain Eukaryota; kingdom Metazoa; phylum Arthropoda; class Arachnida; order Araneae; family Nephilidae; genus Trichonephila; species Trichonephila clavipes. The sequence goes on along the minus strand of BMAU01002031.1, from coordinate 255,594 downwards.
ATTTTTTATGAAATTCAGACTGCTTTGGACACTGGAAAATTAAATTTAATGATTGAATAATATTAAATACAGAAATTGTATTATAATAAATTTACAAATGCTATACTTTTTGTTTATTAATATAGACTAGGATAGAACATCAAAGTAAAATTTTACTTCTTTCGAAACGCTAATGATAAATACGTTAAATGAAGGCTCCATTTGAATGCATGAGAACCAACGATAGAGTAATTTTTTCCAAAGAATTTATTTTGTTTAAAGTAAAACAAAATAGTTTCCATTGAGAGCAAACAAGGGAATTATTGTGATGCAATAATTTGCGATTAATATATATATAGAGAGAGAGAGACAGAACTCAACATTTTATGGTCTTTCTTTAAAAAATTTCATAGAGAGCTTTCAAATTTATTCATTACATTACGGAATATTGATTTTAATGTCGTAAAAATGTTTAATTTTTCTAACTTATACATTACATTTTAAGAATTCGTTTCTTCAAGTTCCATCATTTCTTCTGATAAAAATTTAATTGAAAAAATAAAGCTTGATGTCTCAGAAATAAAAGCAATTATTCAAATTTTGATTTTCAAAGAACCTGGTTTAAGCAAGTTTTTGGTAAGAATGTCACATGACTACTTGAATAACTGAAATTTTTTTTTTAACAATTGAAACAAATTTAGTTTTTTATTCTTTACGTGCTTGAAAGGTGTTTTCTTTACTACTATTTCGAAATAATTCCCCAAAAGAAACACTGCTTTATATATATTCATTTACTAAAAACTGTTTTTATATGAATCATTGACATTTTGATTTAAATGTTTTATTATATGATTCTGAGATTTCTTGAAGATAAAAAATTTGACTTTCATATTGAATCTATTTTTTGAATTTCTAAAATTTTGCCCTCTGCTGAAAAAAAAATGTAAAATACTCATTCTGTTTGCCTCCATTTCGCCTCCATTTTTTTTAGATTGCTAAATATTATGGAATGCGTAAATAATTCTAATAGAAATGTTTGAATTAAAATGCAATTTTTTTCATTAAATTTAAGAAAAGATAATCAGAAAGAAATACATAAAATTTATGTGTTATAAAATGAAGTTTTACTTTCAAAAACATGAAACTATAAATATTTTTCTACCCCGAAAAATACTGCCCTGAAACAGCCTGTTGATTTTCCACAACGATGTAAATTATTTTTATCGTTTAGGATAAAAAATAAAATCCACCTCAAGGTAAAGTAGAATTCAAATTAGAAGGAAATCGTGAACGCCTTTTCGAATTCCTTTTGTTTTTCATTTGTTGTTCAGATGCAGCAGCGATTGACAAACTACAAAATAGAGTAATCAGTTCAAAAATTGGCTTTTCAGCCTTGAAGTACAAAATCACGGAAAACAAAAAAATAACTCTCTTATATTTCTTTATAAGATGTAAGAGAATATTAAAACATTAGCGAGTTGAAAATACAAATTAAAACAAGATTCTTCGATGGAATGCTTTCTTTGTGTACAGTAATGCTTTTTTTATTTCAAATTAATTTCTGTGACCTTGATTCTGAAAATGTTCAAAACAGAACTACCAGATGTTTGAAGAAAACAAACATCGTTTGAACTTTGTTCTGAATTCGTGAATATGTCCTTGAAAAAAAAAGTTTTATTTTCTTTTATTCTGAATGAAATCGTGTTTACGATGCGAATTAAAATACGCGCGTGGTGAAATAGTAGTACGTTTGAAAATACTTTCGCCTTTGTGAAGTATTTCAAAGAAAAGTATTTGGTTTTCCACCATTTTACGTTATTTTTTTCCAGGAAAGTTGATCTATTAATTTCTCCACAGGACTGGGTCAATTCCTCTTACAAACTTGTTATTTTAATTTTTTTTTAAATTAATGAAAAAATTGCCATTTAGCACTCTTGAAATATCTTGTATTTAGAAATGTGAGATATATTTTATTTCCTTCCATTAATTTGATTTGTTTGATTATAAAGTAGTTAAAATATGCGATAAAAACTATTTTGTTTTTTATAGGTGTTTATGATTATATTCGGAACGAATTTTGTCATATTGCAATGTGATATACATTTAGGATTAAATTTATTTGGAAATCTAAGCAAAAATTTGAAATTACTTTTAAGTGTGATTTACGTGAATAAAAATTGTTTTCGTAATTCAGGTGACTTACGAAAGACAATTGCTTCACTGTTTATCCTTGTTCATAGCTGGATTTAGAAGAAATGCGCAAATTTATTCATTTTGAGTGCGATATTGTAAAACCCATGCTTCATGGTCTACTTTAATATTGTTGCTTCACTACTAGACAAATTTATTTAAAATCAATTTATTATAAGTTTTTGGAACCATTTTTAGTTTTTAAAATAATAATAATCTGTACGTTTACAAAAAAAAAAAATCGCTTTTGTATTTAATTCAATAAAAAAGATATAGAAAGCCAATTATAGTTCAAAGTCAGTTTAATAACCTTTTTTCTGTCCTTATACTTTCATGGAGCTTAGATTTTTTTCTTCCAAACATAAAATCAATATTTTTTGCCGAAATATTAAATTTTTTTGCTCGTATTTGCTAGCATTAATATTCCAAATATATGTATACTGTTCAAGTTTGGGTCACTGGAGTATGATGCCTTCACAGGAAAGTATCAAATTCTAAATGATCTATTATAATTTTAGTTCTGATTTATTATCTAGCAAGAATTAATGGTTTTCTACAACTAAAAGAGTGGTAAAGAAAAAACTATTTTTAGTTAGTTAAGTTCTTCGCCATTTTAAAATGATTTCTGAAACTTGATAAAAAAGATGTATGGTAATCAAAAAATTTTTCAATGGGCTAAATTCATGTGACGTCATCAGTGGCGTAACGTACACCCCCGCACTGCAGGGGGGGGGGCAAGGCTTCTAGGGGGCTCAAAGCTAGACTGACGCCATTAACGTAGAATTTCACAAAATTAGCTTTAAATTTTTTTTAAATCCAATTTTTAAGCGATTTTCAAATTGGCGATCTAATATCATTCGAAATCAAAAATTTGATCGCTTATTAGATATCTTAGATTCAATAACCAAATCAAAAAAAACATTTTAATTTGCTTTATTCCCCGCGACGAAAGAGATACTTTTTTTTAAGTATACTTCATGTTAGCGGTAGGGAGAAAAAAAAAAAGACATGTTACTTTTTTTTTTACAGAAGTAGCAAAGTAACTTAATGGCGTCTTTAGCATACCCCCCTCCCCCACATGTATTTCATTTTCATTTAGCGAACTCGTAAATAACGTACATCTGTAATGCTTTTTTCATGAAAAATAGTATTGCGATACTATGGTCTAGATTTATGATTTAGAAACCCATATGCCCACAGAAATTTCCGTAGATTTATGAGTATTCAATCAAATAAAGCATGATGAGAAATGTTTCACAAAATTGTTTTTAGAACATTTATTTTTTTTATATTCAATGCACTTCAATATAGGAAGTGTTCCTTCGCTGCTAAAACATTTTGATCTCACTTCTCTCTTGTAATATTAGAACCGTTTTTTTGTAAACGGAATTAATTATTCTGGTTCTTATACTGTTATTTGTTAATAAGACAAGAAGAAACGCGGCCCTAAAATGAGTTAAAAAAACTTTGAGTGGTTCTCAAAAACGAAAAATTCGAAAGGAAAAGGAGTATAATATTAATAGCAAATATGCAAAATTGGATAACTTTTTAATATCCGCAAGTTCATCATCTTGTGCAAGTGCTACTAGTAGTAATGCCAAAGAACTTGAATTAATCCACAAGAAAAAACACAGTTTCGGACACTTCAACTAATAAGGATACTCTATCTAAAGAAAAGGAGTCGGAAAATGAAAACGAAGAAACAAAATTGATTAGAAATGATTTTGCGCATTATGTAGGTACGCCCATAGATGCAGATTTAAGGGGGGAAATTTTAAAATTGGGCCCATACCAACCAGAAGGTAATTTTCAAAAAGATGCCAAAGGAAGGAGTAATCTTCAAAAAGTATATAGCCTCGACCTATCTTGTGAATTTCCAAATCAAATTATGTCTCTAAAAGCAGTTTTTAGTGAAGATTTAATTAAGCTGAATTCGATAAAAGATTTAGGTAATTTTTTGATGATTCAAAATAAGTTTGCTGCGCCAAGTTTACCAGATGTATGTATTGCAGTTTTATTGTTTTTGACTCTTCCAGTTATTTCTGCAGTGGCGGAAAGATCATTTTTTAAATTAAAATTAATAAAAAATTATCTACGTTGTACGATATCAGTAGAGAGGCTCTCCTATTTGTCTTTGATAAGTATTGAACAACAAGAAGCAAGAAAAATTGAATTGTATGAATTAATAACCGACTTTGCTAAGAAAATGTGAGACGTCAATCGCTTTTTTTTTGTGATTTACTTCTTGAGTGTAGTGCTGTATATTAGCTAGTAGTGTGTGTCGCGAACAACCCAACGAACTAGTTACTTTTGTAGTTCAACCTGAGTGGTACTGTGACAACACCTGTGAGCACATTCTTTTTTTGTGTCCATGCTTTCTTATTAGTAACAATAGTTGTGTCTTTGACTTTTTGACAATTTATGCTAGAATTTTATCGAACTGAAAGTCAAGCTCATCCCGGGATTTATAAACGAAGAATTTGGTAAGTGATACCTTTTTTCTATCATGAGGATCTGAAATCGAAAATATTATTTTGCAGTGTTTGTGTTTTTCTTAGTGTATCGTTTTTATTTAAGCTACCAGGTTATCAGTCGACTGTTGTTAGATTTTCCATTTTTTAAATACTCTCTAATGTTAAACATTATTTACTTTGTTTACTCAGACACAGGTTGATTTTATATTCAGTTAGAAGTTTAATATTTAAATATTTTTACGTGATGTATAAAGGTACATTATGTTATGGTTTTGCAATTCTTTGTATATATCCGGCTTGGGGCCCAAGATCTGACCTTGCGGGGGGCCCAATTATTTTCCGTTACGCCACTGGACGTCATAGTCATATGATTACTGCAATCACAGTTTTCTCGCTGCGCTGTTGCCAACGTTTCTTTTAGAAAGTGCGCATTTTTTATCAATAATAGCGTTTTCTGTAAATAAAATACACTTGATTTAAAAGTACGCGAATAATGTAATTTTTTTTAAAATTTCGAAAAATCTTTTGAAGAACTTTAATAATTGAATATCTTTATCATGTTATTAAATTTGAAGTGTTTTTCAAATTTTACAAGTAGGACAAAAGTACAGGTTTACTATCAGTTTTCAATATATTGAAGAACGCCTGATTGCATTTATTATATGACCGTCAAGAATTTAGCCCATTCCAGCGAAGAGGAAAAATGAGACAAAAATACCGTCTGAGCTCTTTGTTTTGTTTTTAGGCATACGATTACTGAAATAATATACGTTTAAGAAATATTTAAAAATGAAATTTTCGTAACTGAATATAATATGAATAATTCCTCAAAAGCTGTTCAGTTAAATTTTATTTGAAAAGTCCGTGAAACATAGAATTATACAGGTAAAAAGAAATGGAATGCTTTGTGAGAGGGGAAAAAGCAACAAAATAGATCCAAGATACCTTTACCTACAAATATATAAATCTGTTTTATTGATGTATTTGTGCATTGTATTAAATTTGTATCTAGATGAAAACTTTAGCTGTCAAAAAAAAGTATGTTGCTTATGATTTATGATATTTCTAAAAGTGAAAGATGTCAAGAAAGATTTATTGTACTTTTTGTTTGGTTCTTAAAAATTGCAGGCTTTAAGAAAGATTTATAACATCATTTTGAAATACATTGCTGCTTGTTCGTTTCTTTCCTTATTTAGAAGAACATTTTCTTTTACTTAGTTGTTTCGTAAATGATGATTTGGTGTTTGAAATCAGTAAGTTTCAGGTAAACAAATAAATAAAATCAAACAATACAAAATAATTGTTCTGTTTTTGAGAAAAATAAGGACAAAAAAAGAGGAAGTAGTATTAAAGATTTAATTTATGATTGTCTTATGCTCAAAAAAAAAAAAAAAAAAAAAAAAAAAAAAAAGAAATTGTTACACTGTACTAACAACTAACTAAAAAAAATAAATTCGTTTTTCGCTCTTCCCATGCCTGAAGTGATAAGAATAAACTGATACAAAATAAATATGACTTATTATCACTACATTGTTAACGTAAATTTTTATACCATCAAAATTAGAAAAAAAATTAACAACATTTTTTTCATCACTTATTTTTTTAATAAAGTCATTTTTCATTCGTTCTCATTTTTTACACTATTAGTTATTTTTTATATATTTTATCTAAGTTTTTTTTATTTATTGAGGAGAACTACGAGCACACACTTCTCAGAAACGAATATATATCGGAAAAATATTATTTCTTAAAATTTTATCGTGTTTGTTTTCAGTCAAGATATCTTTATCTTGATTGGTTAATTTTGAAAAATAAATATTGTTGTTAAAATATTAATTTGCTTTAAAAACAAATGGATGAATGAAAGAAGAGAAAATGATTAAAACGAACTCATACACTTCTTTCTCTGTTATAAAACACATCTTAAACAAGTTTTATATATTCGGCCAATTTTCATTCATGTGTAATTTTTGAACAGATTGAGTATTAAATAAAATAACAATTTTTAAACTGAATTGCTAGATAATATGATAATTCTCTGTATAATTGCTCTATATTAATATTTAATAGCCTATTTTGGAATTTTTATTACTAATATATATTTTAATTCGTTCTATATCGTTAGATACTACTTTTTCAAAAAATTGAAAAAACTTCATTCTCTTTTACAATGTTGATGTTATTAATAGCAAATGCACATATCGAACATACAAAATTGTTTTAAAAAAATTGTGTTCTTTCCTTCGGAGTGCTTTTATATTAAATTTAATGTGCAATGAAATGTTTATTATCAATAATGAACTTCTCTCTATTTCGAATTTTGAAATAAAAATCTATATGAAAAAAAAATGCGTCATAAACTGTTATTTTTCACCCAAATGTTTTTTAGGCGTACGATACTAATTTTAATTGTAAAGGCAATTCGTATTTCTAAGTACTTCGTATAGATGGCGCCACGAAAACCTCTTAGTAAGTATTTATATTTTTAGTTAGCGTACGTTAACACACTTCAAGTATAGACACAAAATTAGTAATAAAAAAGTTATTATTCGGTAAGAAGACAAAAACAGAGAAAAAATATAAAAATGATTCCATATTTCAGATATTCAAAAGTCTTATGTTTATCATGCTAGTATGTAAAAATCGTTAACCCTATAAATATTTTTTTAAGATACCTTTTCTCTCTATTTTAAAATTCAAAATTGTAAAATAATAGCAATAATTTTTAATGATACTACTTCCTTAGGCTTGTGTGTTTTCGCACTTAATATTGACATTAATGGACTTGTTACAAACTTGCTAACAAAATTACAATTTACTTACAAAAATTAAAAATTATTAAAATTTGTAGATTTTATTTACGCAAAAAAATGTCTTGCTATATATCACTAGAAAATCTTGGAAATTTATTTTGTTTGTAAATTTTTTTAAGCATTAAAAGATGCATAATTGTTATATTAATTTGTATAATGAATTACCTCACATTTTAAAAAAAAACTTTATAAAATAAAAAAAACATGAAATTGCTGTATAAAAACCTTTTTATTTGGTCTCAATTCACATACAGTAAATACATCAACAATCCTTTGCAAATCCCAATTTTTAAGACTTGTAGAGAATTGTTTCATACGTGCAGAAGAATTATTTTACTTCAGTAAAACAGTCTTCTCGAATTTCCAAAAGCTGAATTATTCCCCTGGAAAACAAAAGCAAAAGATAAATAACAACGGAACACTTTAAAAAACCAATAAATCATAACTATCAATTAAAATAAACACGCCCGAACAGGGACTCGAACCCTGGACCGTTAGGTTAAAAGCCTAACGCTCTACCGACTGAGCTATCCGGGCTCAGAAATGTGTCGCAAGTAAAGGTTCAGTTTCGTAAGCAGACGCTCTCTCTCTCTCTCTCTCTCTATATATATATTTTAATTCTTTAGTAAACTTCGAAAAAAAGAATATTTAAAAGTTTGGAATAGATTTTCACTGGATAGAAAAAAAAATGTTATGAAGGAATTCTCATTTCAATAAACAGCTTCCAAATTGTGATCCGAGTGCAGAATCTTGTAAAAACTAAAGTGTGTGAAACAATTTACATCCAATATTCTCCAGGTGTAAGACTCACATTTATTCGAAAGTTGATACTATTTCTTATTATGATGATATTTTGTCACATTTTAAGATATTTTTTTCAATTATATGTGCAGTTATATAATTCCATTTTCATTGCCGATACGAGTAAAGCATGATTTAAAAAGTGCTAGTACGAAATTTTAATTTTGTAATTATTTCTTATGCTAAAAATCTAACTTTCTCTGAAAGTAATGAAGATTCCTGGAGATTTTTTTCTAATCCGTTTGATACTTTGGTCATATTTTTGAGAAAGGCGTTTGAATTATCGGCTAATCGTATTTAATTCATTCGAATCGAATATCTTAAGGATGTCTGTAAAATACTTTCAGTTGTTGTCATCGATGTCAAATGCAACTGAAAAACTTTTTGATCAATATTTTAATCAGAAGTCACGAATTATATATATTAAATCACGAATCGTGCAATTCTTGAATTTTTGACAACACCGTCAAGTGTTTCGTTACTAGCCCACTCATGTCGAGCCCGGATAGCTCAGTCGGTAGAGCGTTAGGCTTTTAACCTAACGGTCCAGGGTTCGAGTCCCTGTTCGGGCGCGTTTCATTTTAGTTATTTTTTTACTTTAATTGAGTTGACTATGTATAACTTTTATGTTTTCTGATCAATTTTTTTCCCATCTCTCTTCCAATTGCAATATCTTTGTTTTGTTTTATTTTTTTCATATGTTTTTTACTTTTCGTTTCATTGTTTAGACTTCACTAGAGCGTGGAACTATTATTTATTTGTATTATTAGGTAGGTTTTATGTAATACACACACACATATTTCATTTCTTTGTTTTAAGGCTTTTACTTTGAGTTTAAAATTAATGAAGCAGGATGCCATCTTCTGTATATTTACATTCCATGTCTTATTAAAGTTGTATTTACATAGTACAGTAATTAAAGTCTTACATTTTCAATTAAATTTTTTATTAATTTCTGGAGTCTAAGAATCAATTAAGGAAAAATTTTAAATGTCATACAGATTTTTTTTTTTTACAATAATAATAATACTAAGTTTTTTTCCAATGCCGATTCTGTCGCTGACATTTATTATAAGTTCCTCTGTCTTTTTTTTTTGGTTTAATTTTATTCGATTTGATTTGTAAAATGCTTCCAATGGTAGACCAACTGAAATGATTATTATTTATTCATAAAATAAATTTAAAATCAAAAGGGATATGAAATTATATGCATTTAACTAAGTAGAATTGTTAACGAGAATTTACATTTAAAAAATATTTATTATTATTATTTAATTTATGAGGGATGAAAATTGTAATAACCTAAGCTAAATATGTTAATTTTTTATTTTTTGCGTACATTATATCTTTTTTAAAAAAATATGTTTAATATTTGATGGTTAATTCATTGAAAGCATATTATTTCTATTATTTCTAATACTACTATTTAAAGTATTATTTCGTATACTAACTAGTTAAAAGAGTTTGTGTTACTTTAATCTGTTTGGGCAAATATAAAATTCCTTAACTAAAAGTTATGAAAAGAAGATGGCATTCAAAATTGCAATAAAAATTTATATATACAAACTGTTTAATTATTACTTTTCATTAAATATTTCTCTTATACCAATGCTTGTACCAATTCATTTTGCGTGTTTACACTAAAATTGTTCTTACGGAGTTGGTCTTGTTTTGAATTCTATCATATTATTTAATGTACTAAGAAGGAATAGTCAAGTAATATGTAAATTTTTAGATTATTTTTAAAAAAAGATAAATGTGTTACTTTTATTCATGTGAAAGATAATTGTAGCTTAAAATGGCATTTTGCACTAAACTCCACTAAACTCATTGCTGTTTTTTTATAGTTAATCTATCTTCGCAGTCGAATAATTTAGTTAATAATTCATTTTTCCTAAATAGAAATCTCAATAATTGAATTTCTTCTGCGAATTTATATATAAAGATATATTCTATAAAAATATATTCTTTTTTTAAATTTATTATTTCCCTTTCATTACAAAAATCTTTTTATTTCATCTTTCACAGAGTGAGAAATCTTTGTATTTGACTACTACTTTGTATTTGAAATATACCCTATCACACTTTCTACAATTTATTACTATTATTTTTAAATTAGGAATAGATTACTTTTTGAAATTCTCATCACAATCTACAAGACATTTGTATCTTTATTTACTGTTGCTGACCTTCATGCAAGACAAAAATTTGCTCACAAATATAGGTTGACCCAATTACGGGGACCGTTTTCTGTCTATTTGGTTTTTTCTGTCTTCGCGGACTACATGCGGCATACGGACCGTTATTTGCCCCAACCCCTGGATTAGTCTATAAATATAAATTATTTCTTGCAAAAATTCTTTTTACTTCATTTTTCCAGTAGCATAACGGAGCACATTAGGGCCCTCCTGCAAAATTTAGATTTTAGCCCCCAAGCCGGATGTTGCAAAGTATATGTACTTTGTGGCAATCAGGTTTTGGGCCCCCTAAAATCCTGACCCCCACCCCGCAGTAGAAGGATTGAGAGGGGGGGAGGGTACGTTAAGCCACTGCCTTTTTTACAGATGGATAATTCATTTCATTAACTACTTACATCCCTCTAACACAAGGGTACTCAACCTTTTTTTCTGCCGGGCCGCATACATATATTAACTATTTCACGCGGGCCGCATACATATGATGGCTATTTCATGCGGGCCAAAAACATGAGAATTAATGGAGGGCAGGAAGAAATTACGTAAAATGTAACATAGAAAATTTAAAATGTGGAAATTGATCAAAGTATTAAAATTCCTATTTTGCTTTTTTTTAATTATCATTTTTTTATATTTTTTATTTTTGTCACTATTTTTTTCTAAATTGGAAGCATTTCAGAATCACCCTTTCAATAACATAAAAAATTTCATAGGGTGCCTTTGTTACAGCTGTGACATTACCACTGACAAAACACTTTTTTGCTGCTGTAAGGATTATTCAAGAAAGCCTATTCACCATCTTTTGAAAGAGATCTTCGAGGAAAAGTGTGTCATTGAATGAATCCTGTATATTGACATTTTTGAAATACAACACCCCCATGCTTGTTTTTCACTAAAAAATACTTAACTTCCCAATCGTCTTGAAACACTCTATTTTCTTTGAATATTTTTCGCTTGCAAGGTATGAAAGACAGTTAAAAACTAGTTCCACTAAAAAAATGGTCGCTACTCCACTGTTGTCTATTATCAATAATCAGGAAAAAAATTATCAATTCGCACCCATACAACATCGACAGCAAAAAGCAAAACTGATATCTTTGATTTTTTTAACATGAAGTTCTCACTAAATTTTCGTAACTAAATGAATTTTTCTGAGCACTGGGACATGACCGGTACACTTAAAAAGGTCCGGTGGGCTGCAGGTTGAGTGTCGTTGCTCTAACCTATTCTTAGGGACGTCTTAAGGCGTGGGCCAACTGGGCCCGGGCCCAGGGCCTCACCCTCGGTGGGTGGCTTATTTCGTTCTCACCTCAATCTCAATAAGATCCTGATTCATATAATTTTATAATGGGGTCACACACACACACACAAATATTTTTCCGCACATATTCTCCGAAAAACAGGGAATTTCAAACTGAATGCCAACTGGCAAACTGTATTATTATTATGTCATGACCGTTGTCCATGTCTAGGCCTTGGCTGTATTCCATAAACAGTCATTCAACTCATTTAGTTGAAGTGCGGCCATCGGTCGAGCCTGTTTGTGCCTAGGTTCTTAGAGATTTATGAGTCGAGCACATTTATTTGTTTTGATTACCGTTTGAACAAGTATTTGACAATACATGCTGTATACTGTCTACTTTTAAAGATCTTAGGTAGGGCCTACTTTTGCATATATGGGCCCAGGGCTCAAAAACTCTTCTCTGGGTGCCGGGTCTCAAGACGTCCCTGCCTATTCTAATTTCGTGAAAGATTGCGAAAAATTGTCTGCTACTACTAATTGATAAATAAGCGTTGTGTGGTGTTGTTTATTTTTCCAAATTGTACTCTATACTTTCGAATATAAAACAAAGCGTAACACGTAGCTCACCTGTATGTATAAAAGAGACCGATTTAGACCACATCCGGTTCAGTTATGCTGTTCACTTCTTGTAAGGGTAAACGCCAGAATAAGCTCCGTAGTAGGGGTACCCGTATCCATACCCATATCCAGGATAGCTAAGGGCGGAGCTGGCGGCAAGAGCATAGTAATCAGCAGCAGCTGGTACGACGGCGGCTGCAGGGACTGCTGGTACAGGGGCAACTGGGGCCACTGGAGCAGCGCCGTAGGGGGCAACGGCGCTGCTCCCTACTGTCTACTTTTAAAGATCTTAGGTAGGGCCTACTTTTGCATATATGGGCCCAGGGCTCAAAAACTCTTCTCTGGGTGCCGGGTCTCAAGACGTCCCTGCCTATTCTAATTTCGTGAAAGATTGCGAAAAATTGTCTGCTACTACTAATTGATAAATAAGCGTTGTGTGGTGTTGTTTATTTTTCCAAATTGTACTCTATACTTTCGAATATAAAACAAAGCGTAACACGTAGCTCACCTGTATGCTGATTTAGACCACATCCGGTTCAGTTATGCTGTTCACTTCTTGAAGGGTAAACGCCAGAATAAGCTCCGTAGTAATACCCGTATCCATACCCATATCCAGGATAGCTAAGGGCGGAGCTGGCGGCAAGAGCATAGTAATCAGCAGCAGCTGGTACGACGGCGGCTGCAGGGACTGACAGGGGCAACTGGGGCCACTGGAGCAGCGCCGTGTAGCACTCCGCTGTAGTAGTAGCTGCTGACGCCACCTAATCCGTACCTATATGGAAGGTAGGGGCCGGCACTGACTGCGGTGTAGCACAAAGCGGCAACGAGAAGGGAGATGATCTGAAATAAATTTGAATATTAGATTAGATGTCTGGAAGATTGAGTAAGTATATTGAATAAGTATATGTTAACATCGTACTATAAAGCAATGCGATGGACTTCTGAATTTCGAACTTCGGTCAAGTGACGAAGACGACACCTGGGTTGGCACTAGGGAGGGCGATCCGAGATCGATTAATTGAAAAATCTATTTCTCGGGTAAAAAAAATCGATTTTTTAAATCGATATGTAGTTCTGAATCGATATTTCATCCTAGAAAAATCGACATTCGATTTTTTTCGTTTTGGTAAAAACCATAAAATTGGTAAAAACGAAGGATATAAGGCATATTTGGTAAAAACGAAGGATTTAAGGCATATTTGGTAAAAACGAAGAATTTAAACACTATTTATCGCAGGCAGTTGTGCACCTGCACTTTACTGGCAAGAACAAAAAAAAAAAAAAAAAAAATTATCATCACGTTCACTCAATAGCCATGATCTATATGAGTATCGTGGGTTCATGCGTTCCTTTTTCGCCTTTTTTTCGATTGCCGGCAACATCGAATGTGATGAGCGGAACCGCTTGGATCCCACTAGACTAGACAGACTGCTGCTCTTAAAAAGCTTAGATATTAAGCATTGTGAACTATAAACTATATTATTTATTTGCTAAACTTTTTAAGGTAACAAACACATTTAGAAAATATTTGTCTTCTTTTATACCTAATACTCTTTGATATGGTAATAAAAATAATTGTAATTGTCGAATTCCCTGAACTAAAAAATTCCCTGATCTTACTGATAAAATAATTTATTGTGGTATCTTTCCTGTATTACATAAAATGGATTTATATTAACATTGTAAATGCAAACTTGACCTTTGAGTCTCTACCCATTTAACATGCATCAGCTCCTTTACACGGCGGGTTTTTAGTGGTACAAAGGCTCGGACTCGTGACACGCAAGCCACGAGTTCTTGATCATAATCACTAGGGTACCGCTGCCACTCGGAAGGACTGAAGACGAAATCGTAAACATTAATAAGTATCCTGTTATTAAGGATTAATACGAGGACTATATTTATCGAATATATGAAAATTTCTTTCCTTCGTTAAATGGCAAATGGTAGTGTCAAGGTACAATAAGAAATTAATTTTATAAAAAATTGACAAATTGTGTGTGTGAAAGTGTTTGAAGAGTAATATATTAATAATTTAGTAATATTTGTAATTATTTAGTAATTTAGTGAATCCTAGTAGCTGAGTGGTAGAGTATCGCACTTTCCCGCCACAGGTCCCGGGTTCAAATCCCGGGCTGGGCAAGGTTGTGACTCAATCTTTCATCCCTTCAGGGAGTCGATAAATGAGTACCAAGCTTGCTTGGGAACTGAACACTGGGAGAAATGCGTCAGACTGCTCACTTGACGAAAAAGTCTGCACACGCACCCCATCGCTTAAAGTCGCGTAGATAGGCACAGTAAGTCTCGGGGCTTTGTGCACTGAGTCCAGTTCATTAATTTAGTAATACTTAGTAATATTTGTATCTTTTAGTTTTTATTGTAATATCTGAATATTTTTTCCCCTTTAGAAACGAGCAACTTTTATTGTAAAGCAACTTAAAACATTTTAAGTTTGGAAAACTGAGCATAAACTGAGTAACAATGAATTATTTTCGAAACTTAACTTTTTTTTTGTAGCTGTGTCTTTGGGATTGGACGTCTTTTGTGAATTTATTTTCCTAAGGTTCTGTAATATTTTTTTTAAGTAATAGATTTAATCTTGTTTTAAATGTGATAGGCTGTTTCTTTTGCGAGGTAATATGACATCCAGCTTCGTTGTAAAATGGGACGTTGAAATTTTTTTCTTAAAATTCAAGAATAAATTGATACAGATAATTAATATTGAAAGATAACTTTTGTGTGCCCTATTACTGGTTTGGGTTATTTCTTATAAGTTTATCATTTCATCAAAAAATATTTAAATACGCTTTTTTTTAGGAAAGGAAACCATTTTCGATAAGAACTTTTGATATGACTTGAAGTTATATATATTTGGAAAGATAAGACCTAAATTTTGAATAAGAAGCTATTGCATTTGAGTTAATTAGATACTTGAAAATTCTAATCTTTCGAAACTAATCCCTTAAATTTTTTTTTAGTGTGATCCATTGTAAAGACCTTAATTACTTCCCAAAACATTACAAAGTCAATATCCATCTAGTATTTGTCGCCGTACCTGTGAAGAAAAGAGGAACATATCTTTAAGACATGGAAATAACAGAACAGGTTTTTAATGTTGTACTCTCTTTATTACGAATGTCAATACATTTAATTTTTGTTAAACTGTCTCCCTTAAAAATAAATGTTTTTTAAAGAAAAATGTTTGCCTGAACAAGCACTTCGACGAAAACGTGACTATATCTAGTATTTGATATCTTACTAGGGTATATATATATATATATATATATATATATATATATATATATATATATATATATATATATATATATATATATATATATATATATATATATGGCTGGGATAGTTTCTAATATTTTGGAGTCAGCGTTTATATAGATCAGAGATTTTTTCAAAAATAATTTTCTCCTAGCTACATTTTTGTCTGGTATATCTGTTTAAGTTACAGATGTATAAATGCAGATACACTTTCTCAAACGACTAGATTTTGTTGCATAAATTACATTTGAAATAGTAATTCTTTAACAAACAAAATGAATTGTTAAAAATATTTTCAGATTAAAATTGGCAAAAAAATATTAATGTAATCGAACACACATCAAGAATATTATAACTTAGCTGTTACAAAATTTGTGTTACCAAACCTAATTACAAATTTGGTTTAAATTGAGTTATAGATAACACAATTGAAATTTAAAGTTTAGAAGTCTCCGTTAAAAAAGACTCGAATAATTTTCAGATGCTATGTTAAATAATTAATGAAACAACAGTACGTAAAATTATCACAGTTTTAGTAAAATAAATGTTCAGTATCAGAATGTTATAAGAATAAAATACACAGAGAATAATTTAATAAATGTTAATAAAATAAAAAATATTGAGCATTTCATAAATATATAAAATTTAAGATATAATATTAATAAGTAAAAAAGAGAAGAGGAAATATTTTTTGATCAAAAATTGATTCTTAGAAAATTAGTTTTTATACGTATCTTTGCTTTTATTAGTTGTAGTTTGATATATCTATATTTTTATTTGTTATGAATGCGAGTCAGTTTAGTAGAATTATTGCCAAATATGGGTCAAATATTACTTCAGAATATTTAAAACTATTATTTTATTTACAACACATAAACTCACAAAAATTTTATATTTGTTGCCAGAAATCTATTCATGTTAGCAAAAAAATAAATCTCAAAACAAATCGTTTGCTAAAAATTAATATTTGGCGAATAAGTGAAATTTACTATAATTAAACTATTGATCAACACAAAATAATTACAAATGATTAGTAACTAATAATTATTTTCATTTTAGTTACATTTTCAAGTATGCAAATGTGTTTTCCACTTTAAATTAAATCAGTTGCCAAAGAAAAAGGTAAATTTCCTCTACATGCCATTACTGTTAGTGGTGAAAAAGGAACATATTGTATTATTTAAATAATAATATATGTATTAAATTATACACATAATAGAACTAAAATTACTTAATATATTTAAAACGCAGAAATTAATGTTTTTCAGCCATAATAGCATAATTAAATAAAATAAGCTAAAGTATATATTCAATTTTAAATAATCAACAAGCCAATTAAAAAGATAACGAAAAAAAATAATTTAAGTTAAAACCAAATTTAAAAAAAACGCTACGAAGCAAAAATACAGTTATTCTGTGTTTTAATTTAAAAATGTTCCAAATGAATTAAAATATTTATTGTCTTACAAAACTTTACAGCTATTGAATATTTTGGTAGTAAACAATTCAGAGAAATGTTTGGAAGAATAAAACAATTATATATATAAAGAAATAAGAAAGACACACACACAGAGAGATGGAAGAGTTCTAAAATTAAAGAATAAGAGTAGAGAATTTAGAGAAAAAAAGAAAATAATTCTCTAACATATTGTTAAATAACCATTTGTAAAATCTCAAAAGTTATAGGAGATAGTCTAAAATTTCGAATATTGACATAACAGATAAGTAAGGAAGATAGTGATCAAAGTTTAAACACAACCTTTTATTAAATAATATTAATCGATATCAGATAAATGATGTGAAATTTAACTAATTAAAAGATTTAAATAGTTTTTGCTCACCATTGAGTTCATGATTGTTGTTAGAATGGGCTGTTGCCGCTGCTGGAGGAATCCAAAAGGCTTGCTGAAAGCTGGGAAGGAGCAAGTGTGATTCTCCAACATCTGCTCCTGGCTTATATACCAAACCTATACCTCCTGACTCTCTGCTGAATGGAAGCAAAAATCGTCTGTTTCATGGTTCAACAATTTAGAATATTTTTCCCCTCCTCCAATCCTTGGAGGTAAAAGTTCCTGAGCATCCAGTTGACATGCCAGGGTCAAATAAGGCATAAAACGCGTCTTTTCCATAAACGCCTGTTGACCTGGAGAATGCCATTTTTTCTTCCCTTTCTTTTCTAGTTTCATTACCATCTTCCCGGGGTAAAACGGTGGAACACAATTCATTCCGGGACGGCTATTAAGTATCGCAGTTTTGACACTGAGACAATGGCAACGGCTATGAAGTACGAGCATTGTGGGGAAACACGAGCCCAAAACAGATCGTGCTTGTTGATATGCCATCAGGCGACAAGTTATGAATGAATATTTCTTTCGTGCAGAATGGCAACAAGTTTCGGAAATAGCTTCGTGTATTTCATCGGTTGTCGATAGCTTCTTTTATTATCTGAGTTTAGAGTTCGATAAGGCTGTCTTTTTTTCGTAGTGTCTTAAAGTTTTCGTTATTAGGGTTTTTTTTTAAAAAAATTAAATTGGTTTCTAATTATCTTTAAGGTTTTATGTTCTATTCATGATATTAATATTTTAGTGTGAAATAGCAACCGATAAATTTCAAGAATTGATAGAATTTTTTTGCATTATATCTTATCGATATTTGTTTTTTCCCCTGGTGACCGCTTCCTCCATTTCGAATTTATTTTTAATAGCATTTTCTTCCAAAATACTGTTGGTCACTGAAGATATCCCCCTCTCCCCTGTTGAGAGGCTGATGCATGTCAAATCTGTTGAGGCTTAAAGCCCTCCCGTTGGTGTGGTTTTGAAGTTTGAAAGGGAGGGGCCAGCTCAGGTTTCCCTCTGGTCTAGATCAAAGATCATAATTATGAGGGCTGTAGCCAAAAGCCCTCGTGTTGCTTTATAGTGCTTTATATGTTGATAAATATTCACCCCCGGCTAAATTACAATTTTAATGATAGTAAAATTCTTCCCCCAAATCTATATTTTCTTACCTCACACATCATTCGATACATTATTAGGGCACCATAGGTATTAATACGATGTAAAATGAAAATTTGAAGAAAGAAATACTATCTGAGAAGTCTCGTCTGTAATCAAGACTCGTCACGAATTTACTTTTTAGATATATGAAGTATAATTTGTCCTTTCTCTTGATACAGGCAGACTCTATTTCTAAATATCTTATTTTTCTATTTTAACTTACACATTTACAAAAAATTAGGATGATGCAATGATGCATTTTGAAAGTAAAACAGCCATTTTTAATTTGTGTGATCATAAAAAGAAATGTCAACTCTTTTAAAAAAGAAACAATTTTGCTTTCCTGTTTTCTTTCTTCCCTTGTATACGATGATCTTTTTTCCCTCAAGAAAACATAAATTAATTTTATATATATTGAAAGAATTGCACCATATGAATATTTCTACTCGACTCGATATCAGTTTAACTGAGAATAATCCTGATTTTAGTGAGGGATAAAATATATCAGGGCAGGAGCGGCTCTAGGGCCGGACAATCCGGACCCCTGCCCGAGGTGGTAAATTTCAAGGGCGGCATTTGGATCGAATTTGAAAAATATTTTTTTTGTTACGAAGAATTTGATATATTTTCTGAAATATTATTGGGTGTCAATTGGTATTGCATTTAACGTGTCTTATTATTTTTTTTTATTTTGTATTCTGTATATTTAATGACAGTCTTCTTTTGGGTTTAAAATTGAAGAGTTTGAGGCGGGGGTATATGTTAAAGCAAGGAATTTAATATATATATATATATTTACACATTTTTCACTAGTAAATTTCTCCCCATCCCGTAGTGAGGTCACAACGGACATTCCTTTCACCCTTACGACGTCCGTCGTGATCTATCCAAAAGAGAACAAATAGAGAGCTTCAGGAGATGTTTTATATTAGTCCTGAGTGTAGTTATTATTAGTTAAGACAAACGCTTGTGATCCCCACGATCAGTAGATTATTTTTCGAAGAAATTGGTCTGCTGAAATCGACAATTCCTTCTCTTACATTTCACTCGTTTGATATAATAACAAATAATTATGTCCTTAATTTCGAATTGTCCTGAATCTTTTAAGACTTAAAATAATATATATATATATATATATATATATATATATATATATATATATATAGGTGGCATTGGAGAGAGGGGCGGCAAAACAGCTAGAGCCGGCCTTGATCGAACCGGAACTGAACCGAAAAAAAATCGGTTTATTTCGGTTCGTTATAACTTCAGTCTTTTTATTATTGTTGTGACGGGGCTTTGCCGGATTTTCATACTAACCCTCTTGGGGAATCTTTGGGGCCAGAATGGAGTTATTTCATATCCAATCCTCTCAAGAAGAAACCACGATATGCAGATTAGTTATTAGATATATTATGGAGCTTTAGTATTAGCGTGGGAGAATAGAAGAAGGAGACAGAAAGTTGAGATGCTGAACGCCGTGTGCTGTGGGTAAGATATTAAATATAGAAGTAAAATTATATGTAGAACGGGCTTTAGCGTGTTAAGGAATCTAATGCAGATAAAGATTCTTAGAATAACTTCTAATAAAGTTAAATGGTTAGGATTTCAGACGCTATTTACTTAGAATTTAGAAATACGTTATATCACTCCTGATTGCATCCCTATAGTAAGACTTGTGCTGTTTGGATCATAGTTTGATTATGGCTAACTCGAGTGATCAATCATTTCCTCCTACAAATCTAGGTCGCGTAGATGAAGAGAAGATACCCCCGGGTCGGGGGGTATCACACTGTAACCATCTTATTGATATTTTCTAATTTCAACCATATATTTATCATCATTACATGTACATTGCTCATCGATTTCCTGTTTTGATGTTCTCATTTGTACTTTTCTGTTTCAGTTTCACATAAAACTACTTATAGAAGGCACATTTAATGCAGTTGAATGCACTAGACAATTTTTAAAGAAAAATATTAGTCTAAATTGTATTCTTCGCATCTCAGCATGCGATCCTCCATGGATGTTTGTATAGACTGCTTAGATAGACAAACCAGTATCATAAACCAAGTTTTCAAATACGATTTTGATAATGGATAACAATGACAATGCTGGCCATTCTCTGTTCACCGCTCGTATTGTACATTCTGGTTAATTGTATCAATTCACATAGTGTGGCTGTTGTCGTGTGTTTCATCCTGGGATACATACGAAAGACCAGAGATAGATGAACAGAAACATACAGTACAATCACAGAAGAATATAGACTTTATTACAAACTAAGATCCCCGCATAGAACAGAAGGGGTATGCTGCTTTCCATTCGAAACGGGAATCCATTTCGGGTGAAAGTCCAACTTCTTTTCCCGAAGATACATCCATGCCTTATTCTAGATTCGAATCCGAGCCCACTTGATTACAAGCTAAGTGCCAACCATCATACTGGCTGGGCGGCAATTCACATAGTGTACCAATTAAAAAGGAACAAAATCTTCTAAACTTTGATACAATTTTTGCTTATGTTCGAATTATATTTTAGTGCAAATAAGAATGTACATAAATAAGATTATTCATTCGAACTGAACCGAAAACTGTTATTTTTGGCAGAACGAAAACAGGAAACTAACCGATATATTTTGTTTCTTTGAACAGGAACGAAAAAAAATGTTAGTTCGGAGCTCTGAAAAATATATTTCGAAAACTGAATTTTTATTTCTTTTTCTCATCCAATAATAAAAATTCACACCTATTATAAAATTTATTTAAGACTTGCAAAAGTTGTGCTCTAACCCTTTGTAAGACCATTTTTCTAGCTATGCTCTGTTAAAATATTTTTGGGTTTGAGATGGATTTATAACAAGTAATATAAAAAAAAATTAAGTCAGTTCCTCTACTTTGAATGAATGAATACAAAGTATTTTATTAACGATTGAAAATTGGAATAGGATATATATATATATATATATATATATATATATATATATATACAGGGAGAGAGTGAACTAATAGTAGGAATTGAAAAAAGAGCATGATTTGTCTGCATTGTTGTAACAATGCACACCCGGTTTGTCTGAAAAATAGGTTTTCGACGCCAACTTTTGTCTTTGTTTTGACAGTTACATTGTTACAACAATAGAGACGAATATAAGTTGGCGTCAAAAACCGATAGTTAATTAAATGTAATGGATGAATTAATATTTGAAAAAAACAGTATTAACATCAAGTGTCATCCACTACAAGTTTAAAAAAATGTATTTGAACTTGGTTGGATGAATAGAAAGTATTTTTATTAACAATTGAAAATTTGAACAAGATAAATATATATATATAAATATATATATTTAGAGAGAGAGAGTGAGATAATAGTAGGAATTGAAAAAGATATTCATTTGGCTTATTGGTTTAAATTCATTTGATTTTTAAAACCATTTTTTTGGTGGGAAGTATGTTACCCTCCGCCCAATGGGACATCTTACGGTTTGCATTTCTTTTTATATCGCATTACGTGATAATTATAAAATGTAATTGACAAATACTAAAATCTAAGAAAAGAATGATAAATTAGATATGTTTTGTATTCAAAAATTTAATAATTTTTATTCATATTACTTTCCGTGAAATTTCAGAAATTAGGAATCAACACAGAGTGACATATTACAAGCTGTACAAATGTATCTTGTTCTTTTCTCATGTGCTTTAGCAGAGTACAAGAGCCAACGTCGATATGTCTTTTGTAAAGTTGGTATATTGCAGAGATAGCGAACCATTGGCACGCGACACAATATTTTGGGCACATTAGTGATCAAAATGGTTTGCATTTTATTTCAAAGTAACAAAGTTCACTATGAAGTAATACGGACAAACGCGAGCGATTGGTCTAGGTACGCCTGAGAGCACACTTGTTTGTTATTGCCTTGCCTTAATTACGTCATGGATTACAATTGCTTATGATGTGTAAAATCTGTCTACGCATAGCATAGTCAATTTTTTTGACACAACTGCATTTTAAAGTTTATTTGTGTTACATTTACGATTTTTAAGTGTTATTTAACATGGCTAGTTCACCAAAAGAATAAAAAGGACAAGATAGTAAGAGTAACAGAGAATTTCAAACATGGCATTTTTAGTAAAGGCCACAAAGCAGTGTGTGTTTTAAGTTATGAAGTAGTGGTACGCATAACTTCGACTGTAAAACGGCATTTTGAAACAAATCGCAAATCTTCTTGTCAAAAAAGTGAACCTCAGTACAAATAATTAATTGCTTAAAAACCGATTGGCAGAGGAATCCAATGGAGTATATGCCTTCTACTAAAAGTAATATATTACAACCCTAATATAAGTTATTTGTCATCCACAATCTGCAACAACAGAACTCACACTAATGTTCCTTTAATTTAAAATGCACACGTTCAGTGGCGCACACAAGGGGAGGGGGTCCTTGGGGTCCGGACCCCCCAAAGCCCTTGATTTTTTTCCGATTGATTATAATTCTAAGTATATAGTACGTAAAATTTAATTAAGTATTTGTTATTAATGATTAATTTTATTAATTAATGCTAGTTATTTATTCAATAATTAGTTTTTTAATGTGTTTTGTTCCCAAAGACCGACAAAATCAAAAGGCATGATACAAGAATGGTGAACTTTTGACCCCGGACCCCCCCCCCTTGAAAAATTCCTGAGTGCGCCACTGTTTACAACTATATAGTGCAAAAGGTATTTTTTTTTCAGTAAATAGAATTTTGTGTTCTTAGTATATTTAGTTTTATTATTTTCCCAATAATCATAAGTCAAAATTATTTGACGACACGTCCGTACCTCATTAAACACTTCCTTAGAAAAAAATGGCACGTTGATCAATAAAGGCTGGCCACCCCTGCCCACCTGTTGTCAATCGTACCTTCTCTGGAACTGTTTTTTTTTTTGTTTTGCTGCTGCTGCTGGATTAGTTCACAAGTCATTTTTTGTGTTTGTAACGTGAAAATCCCGATATTAATTGTCTTGCTAGTGGAAGCTGTGCAGCATAAATCATAGGTGGGAAAACAACTTCCCACCGACATTTAAATATTAATGTTGGTTCCCACGGCCTTATAAAGAGTAAAAAAAAAAAAAGGATAAATTATTATTCATATGGTGCAATATAAGGCATTATTTCACACAATACGGAATAGCATTGCTCGTAGCGTTATAACAACTATTCTTTTACTCGTTTTTCACTGTTGATCAACTCGATTATTTATACACAGATCACGATTCTTCGTGACGATTCGTATGTAAGCAAATTGCGCATGCTCACAGAATAGTCCCGTAGTATTTCTTAACTTCAAGTGTGTGTGCAAGAATAGAATACCCCTTAAAGTCTACTCTTCTTTAGGTAAGTGTGAATTTACGACTTTTTGTGTGAGTCATCCTCCCTCTCTCCTTCATGGGGATCGCTTTCTTTATTAAGCATTAATACTTACTCCCCCGTTCCTCTTCGGAGTTCTCTCTAGCGCTCATTTTTTATTTCCTCTATTCTACTCCCTGTCAATTAATAAGTTTCTTTTCTTTCAATTCACGTCTCAATGAGTAAATGAGTGTTCATCAATGTCGCAGTGTAAGGCTACACAAGGGCTATTGGCAGAATGCCCAAAGGAACCCAGCTTACCCGAGGAGGGTTTAGAACTACAAACCGATCTTTCGGGAAACAACCACACCCACGTCCAGTCTTTATCGGGGGGAATCAAAGTTTACATTTTAAACAGCAGATGACAGTAAAATAACTTATTACAGATTTAAAGGTAACTGCCCGATATACATATGCATACGCGTATACGTAATACAAATACACAAATCAATAATAATAATAAAAGAAAACAAAGGGTAAAAGAAGGAAAACGGACCTCGTACGATTAATTTTGAAGCTCACTCAAGTGATGGAGTTATGACACCTTAGCTGACACCTTTTTCTTCAAACTGCCATATTCAGCCACCAGAGGGCTGCGAAAGCCCAGTGATTAAGGCATCGGATCATGGCAGGCATGTCATGAGTTCGAGCCCAGTACCACTAAAGACCCGCCGTGTAGGGCAGCGATGCACGTTAAATCTGTCGAGAGCTGAAACGTCCCCCCGTTGGTGTGGTGTGGTAGTTAGGTAGAGCTCAGGTGTCGTCCATGTCACTTGACCATGGTTCAAAATTACGTGGTCCGTTGCCCAAAGCCCTCGTGTAGCTTAACAGTGCGACGTTAATATTCACTCAATCACCCACGTCACCGGGAGGACTTTGAGTCTCGACAGATTTAACGAACATTAGTCCCTCTACACGGCGGGTCTTTAGTTGCACCAGGACTCGAGCGTATAAGACACCGGCTACGAGTTAATATCCATTACTACAGTCTACGGCGTTTCATTCACTTCTCAAAGATGTGTTTGTATGTTATTTACACGACGGGTTTGGTTATTATCATTGATTGCCCAATATTTTACCGGACTGTCCCAGTACCAAGACTCATGGGACACTGTAATGGGAGATATTTCTTCTAATTACTAGATATCACACATAATCTATAGTGGAAATGTCTGGGGATCTTTCACTGTAAATGCCTAATTCTTATTCTGGTCTTTGCTGCAGCGTGGGATAGTGCCTGATTTATTTATTTTACAACCCTTTCATACACTCATGAAAAAAAAAATTAGCTCACCAAGAAGGAGTCGTCAAAATGAAACGAAATTTTACATACGTAATGACTACTTTGATATAAGTAAATGAATAGAAAATCAAAGAAAACTGGATCATTTATGTTGAACCCCCTCTATCGCGAATGCACGATGTGATACTATCTGGCATTGAGGCATAAAAGTTCTGTATGATGTCTTGAAGCACTTCGCTCCATATTTTCTGTAACCTTGCCTCTAGTTCGTTCAAACTCGTGGGATGTTCAACTCGCCATCCCAAATGATCCCAGATATGTTCGATTGGAGACAAATCTAGGGACCGGGCAGCCAAGGAAGGGTAGTAACAGGGCGGAGATAGTCTTGTGACACCCTTACCATGTGAGGACGAGCAGTGTGTTGTTGAAAAATGGCTCCTGGGAGCGTTGCATGAGTGGTAACACATATGTTTGCAGAAGGTCATGAACATACCGCTCGGCTGCCAAGGTGCCACGGATCAATACTACGGGTGACCGTGTATTGTAGGCAATGATACCTCATACATCACACCAGCTGTGGGAGCGCCGTGTCGTTGTAAAGCCAAGGCAAGACCGAGGCGTACCACGTGGTCTCCACACACGAACGCGATTGTCATCACTGCTGAGATTGAATCTGGATTCGACGCTAAAGACGACCTGGTTCCATTCCGCTGCAGTCCAAGTTCCTCGCGCGCGGCACCACTCCAAATGGACGCGTCGATGGGTGGGCGTCAAGGGCAGCACACGTAATTTGCGCCATGATCCCAAATATCCTTCAGCCAGGCGCTTTCGTATGGTTCGAGAACACACAGGGGCCCCTAGTGAAGGTGCTACCTGTGCCTGGATGGCGGCCGATGAAGCAGTTGGCTGTACGCGTGCATTTCTTACGATGTGGTGGTCTTCTCTACGACTGGTCTGTCGAGGGCGTCCTGAGCCTGGTCTTCGAGTGAATGACATCTCTTGGATCCACTGGCTCCAACACCTTCTCACAACACAATCAGAGCTGCCGAATTGACGAGCTACTCGTCTAGCTGACCACCCAGCTTCCACCATGCCGATGATTCTCCCCCTCTCAAACTGCGACAGCTGCTCATATTGTCTTCGAAAACGGCGTAATGGCATGTCTACCTCAGCTCTTTCTTTGTAAACAATTCAGCACACTCAAACGAGCTTTTGCTATCTGTTTTATACTCCACAGAGAACGATGTTAAACGCCCTCTACCGGCTATACGCGTTGTGCAATCACGCTGCATTTCTAATCATTTGCGTATCTCCCCGACATGTACCATTATGCCAAGTTTCGTTACGATTCCGCTATTATTTCTTGGTGCGCTAATTTTTTTTTGTCCATGAGTGTATTTCATGCAAATGCTTCCGTATTTGAACTCCTGGATACTGCTGACACGTTTAACTGAAATTAAGTTAAATCCTTGCCTCTGATTTTTCGATGTTTAAATTTGAGGATCTGCCAGGCCTCTGGTACTAGATATTCAACCCCCTGGCAAAATTTTCTTAAGTCTTTTTTGGGCCATTCTAGATTTAATTGTCTTTTCACAAAATATTATGTGGCTGTGGTCGCCTAATGGTCATGGTCATGAGTGCGAGTCCAAGAGTCACCGAAGACTCAAGGTATAGAGGCTTGTGCTCGCTAAATCTGACGTGGCCCTGTGTTCTCCCGTTGGCGTGGTGAAGAAGTTTGAAGAGGGGTACCGGCTCACAGGTGACGTCCTTGTCGCTTAACCATGGTGGAAAACGACAAGGTCTGTCGCCAGAAACCCTCGTGTTGCCGTATAATGCGACTTTAATATAACTCTTACTCGAAATGGGATATAATAATTTTGAAGCTTCTGCAGGGTTATAGTTGATGGTTTTTTTGTGGATTGTGGAACAATGTGGACTATTATCTCTTTTGTAGCGTTAGTTTCAAATACAAATTTATGAATAAGTGACACACAGAATTATACTTAAAATAAAATTGAAGTGTTTGATATTATGTCAAATACACACACTAGTACAGTCGGATGAAAAATTTTTTAGAATACTGACGGATAACAAATGTAAAGAATGCTTGGAATTATTACATTTTAAATTTTAAAAAAAAAAAAACACACACACACACACACTTTCCTGATTATCTAACATTATTCATAGGTGAATACAAATGGGAAAAAAAGGAGGAAAATTACACGGCAAATAAAAATTAAATTTTTTATTATTAAATGGGTCCTGAAGTAGGATTCCAAGTTCTAACTGTCCAACGGGAGTTCTTTGAGAATAATTATAGCAGCAGGTTAAATGGAGAAGGATTGACGAGACGTGAAAGTGTGAAATGGGGTACCCACTCAGGTTTCGACTTCGTCTTATGATCACGGTTTGGAATTCGTGATAGATTGAACCTAGTTGGTGCGCGAGGTCCCAGTGTGTAATAATAAGTTAAATTGTAGTATTAACATATGGCTAAAAAATACATAGGCTTTGATAAGGAAATCACTTCCTGGGTTTAAATCAGCATTTCTTTGAATTTCGTTTCGGAATATACATAAGTTTTATTATAATAAACTATTTCTATTTTTCCATCCTTTCAAATCTGCTATTTATTTTGTCTCGGAAAATCGCAAATGTTCAACTCAGCAAATAGTTTATCGGAATTTTATTACCTGGCATTTAATATTTAGGAGTGGGCTTAAGATAGCGTACAATATATCACATATTTATACATTCGCACGGATATAAAGCAGATGACAGCAGCGCACGCGAGCGACTATGTTTAAAGATCGACTGCTTCTGCATTCAGCTGCGGAAAATCGATGTGTTTCTGAGAACAATGCCTCCGTATTTTATAGTATTCATTCAGGTTTTGTTGGATAGGGTTTTTATATATTGTATTCAGATAACTTGATACTAAAATGCCGGTCCCTTCCTGTTTTATTCTGAAATTCTGTTGAATTTGTTTTGAAGAAGGATTACACATTTTTTAACGGTTTATAAACTTTAATGTATATACACTGGTGTGCAAAAATTAAGGACGAGACGGTTTTTTCAATATAACTTTGTACAAAAGCTTTCCAAATCAACACATTTAATGCCGTAAGATCCCCAATACGTAAGGACATGTGTAATATGTAAGCAACACTTACTAAAAGAGAAATCAGAGGGATAAAAAGAAGCTTGATTGAAAAAGTAGCATGGAGCGCAATGCGACTGAAGGCAGAAACATCCCTGTGATGGGTGTCCAGCAAGAAACATCCGGTCTTTAGTAGGGGATATGATCTCCCCTGACTGCTAGGCAGGTTTCACAGCGTCTGCCCATGCTGAGAATGAGGGTGTCAATGAGTTGTTGAGGCATTGCTGCCCATTCGTCTTGCAGCGCCAATCGAAGCTCCCGAATCGTTACTGGTGGTAAGGTACGAGCTGCCAAGCGTCCTGCTCGATGGGATTGAGATCCGGATGTGAAGGTCCCCTTGGACCTCACTTTGAGAATGAGAATAAATTGGAGTCATATAAGAACCAGTGGCCATTTTTATAAATAACTTTCTTTATTTGGTAATCTTTCCCAAATAGAATCAAAGACTTTTAATAACAAATATATCAAAAAATAGCTATATGAGGTTTAAACTAGGGTATTTTTCCTTTAAATTAACTTAAATATTTAATGATCCAATTAATTAACAATTAGAATGTCGATCACGCAGAGATTACCACGATAAGAGATCCCAGAATTATATTCTATAATGTTCTTACATTTAACTTTAATCTCGCTCCTAATATAAATCTTTAATGAGACTTCAAATATAAATCAATATTTACCACACTGAATCTCAAGTCTTCTTGAGATTAAATTATCCAACAAGAAATCTTCAATTATAAATTTAACTTCACTATTATCACTTTCTGCTTCAATCTCTCTCTCCTACTGCTCTAACTTTACGATTCCGTTTGACTTAAATACTTTATCTAATCTGCATATAACAAGGAATCCTGTCCTCTTTTTGGAGCTGATTGGAAATAGGTAGGGAATTAAATTTCCCTAAAAAAGACGACTCAGAAGGTTAGTGATAAATTTCCGTTAGATTTGTCACTCGGAGATCGTGCCGGTCAATCCATACGTTCAGTATCCTCACTCTCTAAGAGCTGTTCGGCAGCTACTGTGCGATGACATGGTGCATTGTCGTCCATGAAAAGGAACCGCAGACCCATAGCGCCTCTAAAAAGACGCACATATGGAAGAAGAATCTCGTTACAATAACGGGTCCCGTTGACTGAACCTGCGTCGAAGATGTGAAGGTCTGTACGACTACCAAGCATGATGCCTCCCTAAACGAGAACACCGCGACCTCCATACATGTCCCTTTCAATGATGTTCGAGGGATGATTGCGGTTTCCCCGCTCTCTCCAGATGAGTATGTGATGAGAATCGCTACTCAAACTGAATCTGCTCTCATTTGTAAAGAGTACTAGTCCCCATTCATTGTCTCTCCAATTCCGGTATTCCCGGCACCACAGAGAACGCCTTCTCCGATGGGCAGGCGTTAAAGGTACACACCGTACAGGGCGTCGTGCAAACAGACCACCACCGTGCAGTCTTCTGGCCACGGTAAAACGCGATATCGGTCGTCCAGTCGCCTGTGTCGTGTGTCTAGCGATTTCTCCCGCTGTCTGCCGCCTGTTTCTTCTGGCCTGTAAGACAATGTACCGGTCATCTGCGGGTGTGGTTCCTCGTGGACGACCACTACTGAACCCCCGGATAGCTGTTCCTGTAGTTTGGAATTGTCTCCAAAGTCGTGAAACGATGCTGTGAGCAATTCCGAACTCTGCAGCCACACTTGTCACACTGCGGCCTTCCTCCAACTTCCCAATGATTCGACCTCGGGTAAAAGCTTCCAGATGTCGTCTAACAGATTGATTATTCGCCATTTCTCGCTGAGGCAGCAACTCGGTGTGATTTTAACTGCTATACGGCGTGCAATCTCTGCCAGAAATACTGATCTTACACCGACAACATGCTTTATACTGCTCAGACACTCCCCCATTACGTCTACCTGCATATCTGCGCATGTGCTACCGTACATCACCTTACTTATTCTCCTGATTGGTCTTTCTGTCCGCTCTGCCTCTTCGTTCAGCTGATATGCTAATTTTTCGACTTCGTCCTTAATTTTTGCACACCAGTGTATATAGTGTGTGGAGCAGTAGCGCACACAGAAATTTTTCAAAGGGGGGGCGGGGTCGAAAGTTCACCATTCTTGTATCATGCTCCTTTTGATTTTGTCGATTTTCGGGAACAAAACACAGTAAAAAACTAATTATTGAATAAATAATTAGCATTAATTAATAAAATTCATCATTAATAACAAATACTTAATTAAATTTTACGTACTATATACTTAGAATTATAATCAATCGGAAAAAATCAAGGGCTTAGGGAGGGGCGGACACCCATGACTCCCCCATGTGTGCGCAACTGGTGTGGGGAGTTTTTATTATTGAAAAATACATTTTAATTTCTAAGAAATTAATACATAAGTAAATGTATTTACAAAAAGTGATTAATTTAAAAAAAATAGAGAATTACAGTTGGACCTCTATATAACGCTAAGTCCCAGAAGAAAGTTCATTACATGGAAAATTCATTATATAGAGATTCATCTTTTAATATACTTTATAAACAACATGAAACAAATTTTAAATTCATAAATACTATGTATTAGAAAAGTAATTATTCACACCTTTTTTTTAAAATTAATATATGTTTATTTTATGTATCTTACTCATCAAAAAAGAAAGAAAGAAAGAAAAACTGCAAGGAAAACAAGAAAAAAGAATGTCGAAGAATTCACTGTATTTTCAACATTAAGAAAATAATTTTATACTAAAATTAATGAATTTTAAGGACATTTTATAATTTAAAGCATGCAAGTAATATTTAACATACATTATTTCATAATTAGAATACGGGACAACTCCACTGAGAGGGAAAGAGGATATCGAAAATGTTTCTAGTGAACTGGTCAATGGGGGTTGAAGGTTGCACTTCTTGGATGAAACGTCCAGAACTCTATTACTCTCGGCGAGTTTTAGGGTCTAATAAAACCAGTTCAAGATTTATGACCACCATAAAATGTATTAAAGAGAGAATATAAATAAAAAAAAATTTCAGAAATACTCTTTTAAAAAAAAGGGGAGAACAAAAATTGAATCATAAGAAAAAAAGTTCCTTATATAGAAAATGCACTTCGCTATTGGGAGGTTATTTTACAAAGAAAATCATGAAACGTTTAAGGTTCCAGGAAAAAGTTCGCTATATAGAAAAAGGCGCAATATAGAAGTTCGTTATATAGAGGTTCAAATGTTATATAACTTGATTATTTGAACCAAAGGTGGGGAGTCTATCAATAATTAATTGTTGTGAAACTGACATATGTTTATTTTATTTGTGATGATTTATATGCCGATCACCCAAACTGATCGAATTTAAGGCCGTATCACACGAACGTTTTTGGTGCAACTTTTTGAACGAATTTTTCGTCCTATCTGACGGTGAAGGGTTGCCGTAAGCAAAATGACATACTCTGACGTCAGGCGCGCTCTATCTCCACATTGAAAAATTACTCGCCGATTTTCTGCTTTGTCAAACGAACATGCAAAATTATTTCTTTTATTTCGCTCGCGTTTTTGTTGATGGGCGTAAACAGAAATGGAGTACCATTCTATTGAAAATATTATACACCGTTAAAATATTATATGCCATATCTGATGCGTTTGACTAAATCAAAGCCACCATCTTGTTTATGACGTAGGGCGCCGAAGAACCCCATTGGCTGGAATTTCAAGCAATTTTTATTTGAAACGACTTTTTGAGCTCACTAGCAAAAAGTTGTCCGAAAGCCGTTGCTATGGTAACTGTGTAAAAAATGCACGAATTGGAGGAAAAATTGCTTGAAACGTGTGCGTGTGATACGACCGTTAGACGCGTGTTCTGTGATATATACCGAGGGATTCTAAAATCCCGCGACAAACTTTGAGGGGTGGAAGAATTCACTAAAACAAACAGTTTTTGTTTTGGAATATAAGGGTGGAAGTGCCGCGTTGAAGGCACAAACAGAAAAAAAAATAATACATTAACAGAAACATAAAACGTTTTATTAGCAGCATACTTAACGAGTAATTCCATAGAGAAATTGTTTGAACAGTTTTATAGATTGCATCCACCAACCGCCATGCATGCTTGGCAACTTTTTGGCGCGATTCGCTGACAATATTGGCAATAGTTAAAGGCAGCAAAGCGGTGGGCCAGTGATCTGCTGTACCTCCCAAATCGACGCATGCGCTTGAGGTTTCAGTCGTTATGCGTGATTTTACTAATAGCAAAAATGCAGACATGCATCTAATGTACGGTGGTGTTAATAGTAAAGTCAGAGGAGTAGTACAGCTGCATCAGGAACGCTTTCCAAGTAGACGCATGCCGAACCACAAAATGTTTCAGCGATTGTGAATATGGTTTATTTATCGCAGGGGTAGATCAAGGACTGTACGACAAACACACCTGGAAGAAATGACGAGGTCCGTCACCAAAAGCCCTCGTGTAGCTGAACAGTGCGACGTTAATATTCACTCACTGAAAAAGATGTCTCTTTTCATGTTTCTTTTTTGCTAAGAAATAAAATTATATGAAAAATTCCTACAACAAGAGTCTTTCTTTTTTTAAAAAAAAATGTATTCAGAAACTGCGCATAAATTCAAATAAAAGAGTTAAAATATAAATATTGAAGATGCGCCATTATTTGGGAAAAACGACGAATAATTTTTTTTTGTTTCACTTTCAGATCGTCAAGAATAGAAAATTTTTGCCCTTTTCAGATGCATATGAATGAATGGTGAACAAACGTATGAATTTGCATTTGAATGGCAAGAAATTTTTTGCAACAATCGTTTCAATGGCACAGAATTTAGAAAAAGGAATTTTAGGCAATTTTTAATCTTTAAGTTCTAAAGCAATAGCCAAGCGGTCGTATCATGGAGACCGTGGCTAGAAATGTTTCAATTCTCACGCATGCTCCCACTAAAGATCCGTGGCCGCGGTGGTCTACTGGTCAGGGTAACGGACACATGGCCGGCGTGTCATAAGTTCGAGCCCAGTACCACTGAAGACCCACCGTGCAGGGGAGCGATGCACATTAAATCTGTCGAGAGCTCAAACGTCCTCCCGTTAGTGTGGCGTGGTAGTTAGAAGAGGGAGTGTCAGATCATGTGTCGTCCTCGTCACTGGACCATGGTTCTAATTTACGAGGTCCGTCGCCAAAAGCATTCGACTAGCTAAATAGTGTGACTTTAATATTCACTGTCTCCCCCACTAAATATCCGTCGTGTACTCGTAGAAGGGTGTGATGTTCGGGAAAAATGATGGGTAACATGAGGGTTAAGAAATTGAATAATTGATTTATTTACGCCACAGCTACTAATTGCAATATTTACAGTTGGTTACAAGTTATTCAATTATTGACTATTTCCATTCCACAGAATATGTTATTAGAGAAGGAGGCAAACACAACCGTTCTTTTCAGTGTTTCAAAACGAACTGTCTTTCCACTCTGTTGGGGTGAGGGCGATCTTTTCTTTCACCTCGAATTGCACTCGGGGCTACGACTCGTAGGAAGTGTTGTTTCCTCACGGACATAGGTTGTCGGTGCGATGTCAGATGAAAGAACTCCGCGATATTTTAGGGGTGCACATTTGACATGAACGGCGTGATCCTATCTGTAACGGGGAGTTGGTTTTGCAGCTGCGAGGAGAAAAGCGTTACAAAGGCTGATGCACATTGAATCTGTCCAGGTTGTGAGTATTTACGTTCATGAGGGATGCTGATTCAAGTTTCGACTTCGTCATTTGACCGTAATTTATAAATGTAAAGAATATTTGACTGCAGTTAGAGAAGTGCGAACACATAAAGGAATGCTCCAAGCGAGTGATGATCTTTAGGGTGTGCTAATAATGATGTGTGTGATAATATCTAAGTGTTTCAGGCACCTCCTATGATCTTAAAACTTGCATTGAATCATATAAAACGCTTTTGTAAAAAAAGATAATAAATTTTTTTAGCTTTAAAAGGGCGTTGACTAAAAAAAAAACAAATTACATTAAGAAAACAAATATTTTATTTAAAGAAAGCAATTCGAATAGATATCGAGCTGAAAGACAATTTAATGTTCTTTAGCCCAAATTGTATGTGCACCGACCAACTCTACCTATATATGTTAATATGTATACTCTATACATATTTTATATACATAAAGAAGTATGATTCCTGGATCTATTGTGGAATTTCATAGTATAAAAAATGAAAATAAATGTATTAAACCACTCCAAATGTATTAAACTAAATTTCAGTTTAAATTCTTAATTAAATTGTAATCTTTTAGTTTTGTATGAAATAATTAACATTATTATTATATGATGTACTGTATGTAGAGAAAAATGTAAGGAAGTCTATGAAGAGAATTATTCTTTTAAAAGGGGTAGGTATTGGAAAAAGTTTGAGAACCTACGATTTAAACAACTTTTTAGAAGCATGGGTCAAGGGAATGCGTCTGGCGCCAAAGCAAAATTGGAAATAAGAAACGCTTATTTATCAGGTTCATTCTTTGTCGAATAAAATTTATTTATACTTTACAAGAAATTTTCAATCTGAATATGGGCGATCACACTTGTTTAAAATTTTGAATTCAGGTATATCAATCTAATATAGGCTTTGCCATGCATAATCTCTAATAAAATATGTAAACATGTCATCAGAAATTTAAAAAAAAGTTTAAAAGTTTAAAAAGTTTTCAAATTTCTTCAAATCAGTGAAGATGAAGTATTGAATAACAATTTTTTAAAGTTTTGATTAAACAGGCGATTATTAATTTTCCTCAACGAAATTCTTTTATTGAGTCAAGTGACAGACAAATTGTCGATTGAAATGATGGAATACGCAACTTTATAATAAGTAATATTTAATTAATTATTCATGTAGGGTCCGTCATATTAACCTCTCCTGTTTCAAAGGGAAGTCACCAACAAACAAAACACGATACAGAGAAGTCTTTTAATTATGAACAACAAATGTGATGCCATTTTATATTAATTGGTTTTAACAGTTATCTCCACTAAATGGGGTCCTCCAATGGGGACACATTGACGAAGTCTTTCCCGAAAGTTGTCCATAATTTAGTTGATCTTCTTCGAAAAATTCACGAGGACTGTGAAGTGGTCATTGGTGAAACAGCTGAGGGTTTTCTGCTACCCAGTAGCGAAGAGTTTGTTTATTCACAGTGCCTGACAAGAGGAAGGAGGCCTCATCAGACAAAATCAAAACAGCGCCAGGAGAATGTTCTGAAGAACTTTCGGGAAAGACTTCGTCAATGTGTCCCCATTGGAGGACGCCATTTAGTGGACACAATTTTTAATACCATTTAATGTAAAATGGCATCGTATTTGTTGTTCACCCATAAAAGACTTTTCTCTGTATCTTGTTTCGTTTGTTTGTAACTGCCTTTTGAAAGAACTTTGCTGTTGTTGGGAATGAGATAAAAATATAAAGTTTAACAGCCCCCTTTTGGGCAAGTGTAGTTACAAAACCTCTGTCAATAAAAGGAGAATGTTGAGAATTCAATTCTCACACATCAAAAGTTCAGAATTCAGTCTAATTCAGCGCTTGCAAACTAAAACGGGGGAGGTTTATATGCCGGTCCCTGTATTAAAAAAACCCGTTTTTCCTAAATCAAAGTACACGTTCTCCAAAACTATAGTAACACGTCATAACAAGTATTTAAAATAAGTTTTGAATAGGCTTTGGATGACTGATTTCTGTAAAACGACTTTCTCCTTATAGATATGCTAATGGCAGGGGAAACACTTTAACAAAAACGTACTATTATTACCTTTATACGCACACTAGTTTAGTTAGTAGTAATATAATTTTATTTTGTTGTAATATGAGTATTAATGTGCATAAATAATATTTAAAGTGTGCTCGTATATATTTTTGTAACGCATTTTTCTAACAACAATAATAATTCAATGTATAATTGAAATAGTGCGCTATAAAGATCTTTTATAATATTTTATTTAATTTTAAGCCTATTCACCGAAGAGTAAAATCACATTCCCAATTTGAATTAGTAATCAGTATCAATATTTGGTTCTCCTTTAATTTTAGAAATTAGTGTGTGAAAAATATGAATATATATAAAATATTTAAGAAAAATTACCTTATAATCCGGCTTATAACGTGCACTTTGAACACAAAAAAAAAAAAACAGATCTAAATGTACGGGTGCGCGGTATACGCCGAGTATAAAAATGATAGCTTTAAAAAAAAAAGAAAAGGAGATGAGCATAAAAAAAAATTAAACTTCTGTATGTATTGAAATACTGTTTATTTGAAAGAAATGACGCACCTTATGAACTTAAAGGATTGTAGTTCTAGACGTATACTATTTTTTCCAAAGCCAGGGATAATACTTCGAATAAACGTTTTCGAAATATGAGAGCATAAAACACATATATTTCGAGTTCCTTCAAAAAAAAGAAGGGGTACGTTTATATGACTAATATACCTAACAATTTAAAAATGCAGTTTGAAAGTATAGATACGCATCATACGCCAGAATGTGCTGTATTTTATTCGAATACATTTCTACTTTTCAAATTGCTTTCTTCAAGATAATATTACTTCATCACAAAATGTTTTTTTAATCGTAAAACAGTGGCTGTATTTCGTATTTTTTTACACTATTCCATTCTATTTTAAACAAAGTAGATAATATAAATGTATTTGATATTCAAAAAATATAATCACACTTCATAAATATTTTACTACATTATACTAAATTTAGTTTAAAAAAAACGGAAATGAAATATTCATTTAAAACATCAAGAGAAAGATTTATTATGTGCAGTTACTAATTTTACCTAAAGTTTTATTTGTTGTAAGGATTTAGATTTATTGGATAATCTAACACATTAGAAATAAAGCGTATTCATCACATGTTCCTAGTATTCTATTTTTGCACAACCAGTAAAAGAATAATAAATGTTAAATATTAGTACTATGAATACAGAACAATAAATATTATGATAAAAAAAGGACCAAGATACATGAACATAAGTTTATTATTATTTTTCTATTTTTAGTATTTTGTCGTAGTTACGTTTGTTTCTTTTATTATACCATTTATTTATTTATTTTCTACGGCACTTAAAACAGATTGAGATTTGTAGCTAATCGCTGCTTCAGCTTGCTCCAAGGTGACTCTTAAACCGATTGTTCTTGAATAGAAATAAAATGCTTCTTTACTCTAAGCTTAAGTTACATTTCCTTTTTACGTGAAATGAAAGGGAAATGAAATACAACGCCGTAAAAGCATTGAGAAACACCATTTAGTGTCTTTATTTTCGAATTGTATTTTTAAAACTATAAATGTTGAAAAAAACCAATTTTTTTTTTTTTGAATCGTATTCTTTAAACTATAAATGTTGAAAAAAACCCCCAATTTTCCTAACTAAAAAGTAACAAAGTTGACACGCGTAAAAAATTTGATATTGTAAAAGTATATAAATTAGTTGATAAATTATTTAGATATGTCTATTGTTACAATTTCAAAAGAAAATATTAACTAATTTTCTTAGCTTTCCAAAATAATTAAACAGGCTCCAAAAAACTTTCATTCTACATTTATAAGAGTAGAAATACAGTTTTAACAATTAAAGAGATAAAAAATCTTTTCACCGATAAACTTAATTCAAATATCTCTTTTTATAACAATCCAACAAAAACTTTTAATTGCCATTTATAAAAAAATGCATGGGTTACATTCACTGTTGCAAAAATAAATAATAAAACAATCTTATAGCTAATGTTGCCATCTGAAAGATAAATAAATAAATAATAATAATAAATTTAAACATCTATTAAATAGATTTCTAGTTGCCATATAGTTAAGTCTTTTTTTGTTTACATTTTATTTAATTAATTAATTTTTATTTAAAGGTTTTCTTTTTATAAAGGTATTTCAGTAATTTATTTAAATGTGTTTCATATTTTTTCTATTCACGCATTAATATTTATTTAAGAAATGGTTATGTATTAAATATTACTATGCTACTTTGAAATTTAAAATTAAAAAAAGAACGGAAAAATCAAGTGTTGCCATTTTGTATTTTCATTAAAGTGTACTTTTTCACAAAAAATAGTTTTTATAAATAATTTTTTTAAATAGAAATTGGTTTTTATCTTTTCCCAGATAAGATTGCTTTATTAGGAAAAAGGTTAGTTGTGGCTGAATAAAGTCTTGAGTGAGAAACGAAGAAGACATTCGTGAATTATCTCTGTTCTTGCTTCTGAAATTGGTGAAAATTTTTTTTTCTTTAAGTTTATATTCTTACAAGGACTTGGTAAGCATTCTTTTTTTTCTTTTATGAACGCAAATAGACTCAAGGTGAGTCTTTGAAAGTCTGACTATCCCATGTTAAAAAACAAACAACAATACAGATGGAAGATAGCATGGACGCAGGGAATGCAAAATACTTTCGCACTCCTATGTCTATAAAGGAACTCGTCTTACGAGCCGGTCAAAGAAAAATATCTGAGATAAATATGTTTTTAGAAAATAAACAAAAACCGTCATCTATCCCCAAAATAAACCCACAGTTGTTATATATGGAGATAAAAAGTAAAATCCCCAAATTTGATCAAATTTCTAACATGTCATTCACTAGAAATGGAAAATTACGTTTTGCCACCTCGGATCCAGTATGTGCAATACAAATTCTATCTTTAGATCAATTATTCAATATTTCGGTTAATGCAAGTGTCATTCATATGGGAGGGTATTACTTCCCGCTTCTTACTATATGAAATTCCTACTAATGTATCATTGGAAGAATTATCTGCGGAATTACAAGACAGTAATAATTTTGAGATTGTAGAGATTCGCAGATTTATAAAATCGGGTACAAATCCTGAAATATCCCCCGTTATGATAACCATACTTGGAACTGTATTACCAGATAATGTTAAGCTTTCGTTTATCAATCATAAGATTCAATTATTCATTGACAAACCTAGACAATGCACCAAATGTTTCAGTTTTTCTCATCCATCTCGATTTTGTCAGAGTCCAGCTATATGTTGTATAATTGTGGTTCTTCTCACTCAGGAGAGTGCACTGTAAATGAGAACTGCATAAACTGTAAGGGTAATCATCCGGCAAATTTTTCTCTCTGTTCTTCGTTCTTAGCAGAAAAACAAATTATGGAATTAAAATGTAGACAGCACGTAACAATAAGTGAGGCGCGACGACGATTTCGTGCATCTAATTCCGAAAATCTTTCGACAGTACTTAAATCTAAATCTCAAGAAAATAACATACAAGAGTTAATAGACAAGAAGATTGAGAAGATGATGACTGCTTTCCAAACAGTTGTGGAAAAACAAACGGCATTCCTAATGGAAATTTTACAAAAATCAATGGAAACAATGCTCTCTCAAGTATATAGCATAGTGGATTTGACTACGCGATCTTCTCCCCCAGGCAGGAAAAAAAGAGCATCCGACATGTTAAAAACATCCATAAGCCCAGTTCAAGTTTTTCTTTTTTCTGGGAATAGTGGAAAACTTAACACTGAACTTGGATAAAAAAAAAAATACTGTATATATGTTCTTGATTTTTGTATATATCTTATCATTCAGTATTTTACTACAAATATATATATATATATATATATATATATATATATAATTTTTTTTCTTTCCTCAAAAGGGAGGAAATTTTTGAAAATTCAGTGAAATAATTTTTCCCCTTTTTATGAACTTTTACAATGGAACTGTAGAAGCTTAAAAAATAAAAACATATGGTTAAATATCCCTCCCTTTTCTCAAGCAGATATCTTGATTTTTCAAGAAACCTTTTTAACCAGTGAAGATACATTTAATTTACCAGGGAAAAAGATTTTCAGAAAAGATAGACAAAATAGATCAGGAGGTGGCTTGATAATAGCTGTACCTTTAAACGTTTCTGCTCAACAAATCCCTCTACAGATATCACAAATAGACGATTTAGAAATACTTATTGTCAAAATACATATTGAAGATGTTTCTTTTTATGTTATAAATATCTACGCACCACGTGGACTAAATATTAACTTAAAATCTTTTTTTGAATCATTAACGGATCCTTTCTTCATTTTTGGTGATTTTAACTTGCATCACACCCGATGTGGGGATCGGATCACAGCTCAAGGAATAGTAATATTTTTATTGACTGGTTGACTGATTCTAATTCAATACTTCTAAACACAACTGTTCCTACTTATAGAAATTCCACGGTAAAACTTCTTTAATTGATCTCACAATTTGCTTCCTCGAGTCTATGGACATACTAAACTGTTACGTTTCAGATTGTTTCTTTGACAGTGACCATTCTCCAGTAATTACCGAGTTTTCATTAATAAGACCCAGTAAAGGTTAATAAAAAATTGACTGGCAAAGGGTGAAAAATGAAGTGCAGATTATATTAAGCAACCCAGAGAAGAATATAGATAATTTTACTGATACAATTTCAAAAAATTATTTACAGTAATACCAGAGTTGTTCAAATTTCTAACAAATCTTTCCCTCCATGGTGGAATGGTACTTGCCATAATTTTTATAAATTAAAAAGAAGTTCAGAAAAAGGCTATCCGTAGCATTTCTCCGCAATTATGGATCAAATACAAACAATACGCTAGTAAACTCAGATTTCATATAAAAAATGCCAAAAGATTGTATTGGGATAATATTTGCAATAATGTTTCTAATCCAAAGATATTTTTAATATTCTGAAAAAGCTCTCTAATACTAAGAAAATAGAACCCAAGTATAATATTCTACAAGTTAATAATAGATATATTACACAACCTCAAATTCAAGCAAATATTTTGCGGACTTCTTTGCATCTAAAAACGCTTACCATGAACCAATTCCTTTGGACTTTTCCACAAAGAGGACAACAATCTTAATAAACCTTTTCATATTTTTGAAATCCATAGAGCAATCAAACTTTCTAAAAATTCAACTCCTGGAGCTGATCATATTACAGCATCTTTTTAAAAAAAAATCTGGATCGTAATGGTTGTGAAATTATATTAAGATATTTTCAAGATTTATTTGATAATGCAATAGTTCCAAACTCTTGAAACATGCAGTCATTCTCCCGATTCCTAAACAATGTAAAGACAAAACTCGCATATCCTCCTATAGACCAACAGCACTGACTTCCATCTTTTCAAAAACATTTGAAAGAGTTCTCACCAATAGATTAAACTATTTTCTAACCACAGAACGAAAACTTCATCCTCAACATTACGGTTTCGTCCCTTTTAAAGATAGCAGAAGTGCTACCTATCTCATTCATAAAGCAATAATGGATGCAAAATTAAAAAAGAAATACTTTGTTGGAGTAAGTTTGGATATAAAAATGCATACGATTCAGTTTATGTAGATGGTCTTCTTTATAAATGCCTACAAATCGGTATTACAGGAAAACAGCTATTTGGATCCACAAATTTCTCACTTATCGATCTTTTCAAATCAAATGGAGGGGCTATCTTTCCTCCATAAGGATATTTCCCCAAGATCTGCCACAAGGCAGTGTTCTATCCCCCATTTTATATACTATTTATATGTATGATTTTTTTGAAGCTCTGGAAAATGACATCGAATGCTCTGTTTATGCGGACGACGTTTTTCTTACTGTTCTCATCATTCTCTTGATTATATTTGCAAAAAAATGCAAAACACGCTGGACAGAATTTCTCAATGGTGTAAATATTGGAAGCTTTCTCTTAGTCCAGATAAAAGTACAATATCAGAGTTATCAAACAAAAGAATTACTACGTTTCCTAATATTTTATTGGAGGGACTTTCTCTCCCTTGACAATCCTCTATCAAATATTTAGGAGTTCGTTTTTCCAAGCGGAGCCAGAATATTTCATTAAGAAACCAATTAAATAACAAAGCCTTGAAAAAAATTAATAGCCTTAAGGCTATGGCATATAAGCATCATGGACCAAGAACAGCAGATCTAATCAAAATAGTAAATAATAGTATATGCAGTATTTTCTACTACTTTAGTCATATAATAAATAACCAACTGAAACCTTTTAATATCATTCACACCAAAGCACTTCGAATTGTACTGGGACTTCCACAATGGACTCCAAACATCGTACTTTTAAAATTGGCTGGACAAGAAATTCTGTCGGACAAAATACGAAGAGATTGGCAAATAAGTTTTTCCTTTCTCAAATTTCTAGCCAAATCTTTTCTCCATTATATAGCAATAACCCTGAGTTTCTGAATCTCAATATTATGGAAGATAAAAATTCTATTATAAATATACTAAACCCTTTGAATGCCGTTAGTAGTCACATTATCTCAATCCCCAGAATAACATCGTTTTCAATTCTCCCATGCAATATATATATCAATAATTTCGCATTTCAGGATAAAAGCTTACCAGTTCAAATTATAAGGGGCTTATTTGATGAAACGGTAAACCGTAACTTCCAGGACTTTTATATAATAGCTACTGATGCCTCAAAAATGAGCAAATTACATCTATTGCAGGTATTACGGCAAATTCCCATTTTGCTTATAGAATAAATCACAATAATTCTATTTTTACAGCTGAAGCTCTGGCTATTTGCCAAGCTCTAGATGATCTATCTGTTCAGTGTACGTATGTAAATGTAGAGCGCCCTCTAGCGCTCAGAGTGTCTAACGAATCTGTGTAACCTCTGACTCCATCGAGTAAGGAGTCGAAACGAGCGAGCTGAGCAACAAGTGATAAAAACTA
Source organism: Trichonephila clavipes (assembly GCA_019973935.1). Taxonomy (NCBI): domain Eukaryota; kingdom Metazoa; phylum Arthropoda; class Arachnida; order Araneae; family Nephilidae; genus Trichonephila; species Trichonephila clavipes. The sequence goes on along the minus strand of BMAU01002031.1, from coordinate 212,469 downwards.
CAGTCCACTTACTGAGAGAGACTTTGTCTTGAGTTTTTACTTGTCACCCAACATTCTGGTCCGTCTCAACCGGAGCGACCTATGCATTGAAAATCCGAGGTATGTGCTGTAGTTTTTGACTTTTCGTTAAAAAATCGAACTTTAAACTTTAACGATGTTTAAAGGAGCAAAAAAAGAAGACTTGAGGCGAATCGCTTCTGAATTAGAGTTGTGTGTGAGTGATAAATTAACTGTTATAGACTTGATGGATCTTATAAAAAACTGTGATAGATACAAAAACGATCCTGATTCAGTGCATGAGTTAGCAAATTTAATTATCGAAGAAAGGAAATATGACGAAAGTCAACAATTAGAGCTAGAAAAAATTAGAGAAAAGTCTAAGCTTGATTTAGAGATAGCGAGAATACGAGCAAATGATAAAGACAATAATACTGAAGTTAATTGTAATGATTCCTTTTCTGTGGATTCTTTAATTAAAAGTATCCGCACACTTACAGTGAAAAAACAAAACCTGAGGGATGGAGTTTCTTTTTTTTATCATTAGAACGTGCATTTGCAGCCAAAAGTGTTACTGATAGATTTAAGCCTGAGATTTTGTTAAATTTATTAGGAGAAAAGCTGCAAATATCATTATATATCTGAAAGATGAGTATCTTAAAAATTATGATAAAATAAAGTCATAATACTCAAGAATTTGAGCCAACTCCTCAATCGTGTTTAGAGATTTTAAGAAAGCAACACGGCAAAATGAATCCCATGTCCAGTTTGCGAGTAGATTAACAACAAATTGGGAATACTATTTAAAAATTGAGAAATGTTTCAAATTTCGAGGTATTAAAACAATTAATAGTTTCAGACAAAATATTTAGTACTTTAGATAAAGAAACCGCATCGCATATTAGTGTCAGACAAGCAGATAAATGGTTTGATCCTTTAACGTTGGGAAAGAAACATCGCAAAAACCACTGAGTGAGAATATTAATTATTGTCGCAAAAATCAAAATTCTAAAAATATGTCTCATATTTTTCTCAGATGTCAAAAAAAATGTGTTTTTGTGTCAATCTGATAGTCATTTTTTAAATAAATGTCCTCAATATAAGCAATTATCAGTAAATAAACGGTAGAACTTGTTAAAAATAATTCCTTGTGTTTTAATTGTTTAAATTTGCATAGAGTCAGTTTTGTAAATCTAAAGTTCTTTGTAAATGCTGCCAAAAAAGCATCATTATTCTTTGTGTTTCTCTGGAGACCCAAATTTTACGAGTGAAAGGGTCATTCAACCTTCTTCATTGGCAGAAAGAGCCGGAAACAGAGGAATCCTCGATGGGTCAACTTTCAGCGAAGGCGTCTGTGTTCAAACCCATAAGTTACATAGGGAGATTTCGAAAGAGGTGTCTTCTCAGGGTTTAGATCTGTTTACCGCAACGAGTTACGTAAAATCGAAATCCGTTTTACTTGCAACCGCGATTTGTTTCATTAGAGATTCCTTTGGGAAAATGCAGGAAGTCAGAGCACTGTTGGACGGTGGTTCAAAATTTTATTTCGCAACAGTGTATGAATAGACTCAATTTAAAAGAGAGAAAATAAACATTTTTGTTTCAGGATTAAATAATTCAGAGTTAACGATTAAATCGCGCGTTAATGCAACAATTGCAAATAGAGGAAATAGTTATGAAACTAATGCAGACTTTTTTGTAGTGCCGCGAATTACGGATATGATTCCTTCTCAACCATTTAACGTTAGTTTGGGTATTTAGTAGAGAGAAATTAGCGGATGAAAATTTCAACATTCCGGGGAAATATTGATTTATTGTTAGGAGCAGAAATCTTTTATGAAATTCTTTTACCAGGACAAACAAATCTTTTAAATACAAAAATTAATTTTTCAGAATACAGTCTTCGGCTATATTGCGAGTGGGAGTATTCCAGTTTCTAGTGAAAATAAACCTCACTGTGGGTTAATCAAAGATAATGTCGATTTAGAAAAGACAATGAGGAGATTTTTGGGAAATCGAAAATGTTGAACCTGAGACAATAAAAAAATAAGGAAACGATAATTTGTGAGGAGCATTTTCAAAAAAATCATACTAGAGATAGTACGGGAAGATATATAGTATCTATGCCATTTAAAAGGATCCAAATTGTTTAGGCCAGTCAAAAGATATTGCCCTTAAAAATTAAATTCTTTATGGAATAGATTAAAGCGTGAGCCTAACTATTTAAAAATTATATAGAGATTTTTAAAAAGAGTATAAAGAGCTAGGCCATATGCAAGAGGTAGACGAGAGAGAGGAGTGTGGAATGTATTTCATACCACATCTTGGTGTTTATCGCTCTGATAAAAAACAAGTAAATTGAGAGTAGTTTTTAATGCGTCGAAACTTTCGGTTATTCTTAAACTCTCTACAATACAATGGGGAGTTGCTCAAAATGACCTTTTTCAATAATGGTTCGCTTTAGAAAGCACATATTTGCATTCATTGCGGATGTGCAAAAATGTATCGAATGATTTGGATGAATCTAGATCAGCGTAAACTTCAGCGCATTCTGTGGAGAGAGAACATGTACGAACCAATAAAAACGTTTGAGTTGTCAACTGTGACCTATGGAACAACGAGTGCACCATTTTTAGCGACACGTACGCTAAAACAATTAGCCCTAGATGAAGCAGGGAATTTTCCATTAGGGTCTTCAGTTGTGATGAGTGACATGTACATTGATGATGTACTTACCAGCAGACCTTATTAGAAGCAAAAAAGAACTGAAAAATCAGCTGATCAATATCTTCGCTAAAGGAGGTATGGTTTTGCATAAGTGGTGCGGAAATAATAAGGAATTGATTGAGGTTTCCGAGAATTATGATTTTTCAGATTCATCAGAGATAAAAGTGTTGGGTGTTTATTGGAACCCCAAGCATGATTGCTTCTTCTTCAGAGTAAAAATAGACTTGCACGAATTAAATTCCAAACGGGATGTTTTGTCAACCATCGCCAGGATATATGATCCTCTAGGTCTTTTAGGTCCTGTGGTGGCGAAGGCGAAAATCTTCCTTCAAAAATTATGGATGCTAAAGATTGATTGGACAGATTTGCTTCCAGATACAATCAATAGAGAATGGCGACAATTTGTCGAATCACTTCAGGTATTAAATGACATAAACATCAATCGATGCATTGTGCTAGAGCAACCGGAAGTGATCGAGCTGCATGATTCTCCGACGCGTCCCAGTCAGCATATGGAGCTGTCGTCTACTGCAAATCCATAACCTCAGATGGAAGGATGCTTGTGCATCTTATTGCCAGTAAATCCCGAGTTGCGCCTACCAAGCAAACAACGATTCCCAGACTTGAGCTATGTGCCGCTGTGCTGTTAGCAAAATTAGTGCATCGTGTCAAGCAAGCTTTAAAAATTAAATGTGACTAATACTTTTCTTTGGAGTGACTCCATGATAGTTTTGTCATGGATAAGGAAGGAGTCATATCAACTAAAAACCTTTGTGGCTAACAGGATTGCTACAATCCAGGAGATGACTTCCAGTGAGCAATGGCGTTATGTGGCAACAGAGGACAATCCTGCCGACTTCGTTTCCAGAGGAATGGATTCTCTAAAACTTAAAACCTGTGAGTTGTGGTGGAATAGTCCTAAATTTCTGATGAGCAACCAGTACCCACAACGACAAATTCTGTTGCAGTGTCAAGGATCCAGGTGAACTTAAAAACTGTTGTGACTTTTCTAACTTTTTCTTGATTCTGCTACTAACTCTTTTGTAAATAATTTACTTAACCTTTAGTAATGACTATTTTAAAATTATTCGTGTCTTAAGTTTTATTTGTAGATTTGTTTATAATTGTAAGAGCAAAGAGAGCAAAAGAATTGGGCCTCTAGATTTAGGAGAATTAAAAAAGGCTGAACAGCTTTTATTGAAATTAGTACAAAAGGAAGAGTTTAAAAGTAGAGATGAATGGTATTCAAAATTTCTGCCATGGTACCTTCCAACAGTCGAGTAAAAACACTCAATCCATTTATTGATAGTGAAGGGATTTTTGAGAGTTGGAGGTCGATTGAGAAATAGTGATATTAATTATAACCAGAAATTTCCAATTCTTTTGCCTTCGAAACATAAATTGACTTATTTAATAGTTGAGTATTTTCATAAAAAGTTTTTACATAGTGGTCCACAATCCTTGTTATATCAGATCAGGCAAAATTTTTGGATATTGAATGGCCGTAATATTTGTAGAAAAGTTGTTCATAATTGTGTAATTTGTTGTAAGGCCAAATCCCTACTTGCACTGATCAAATAATGGCTGACTTGCCAAAGGATAGAGTTATCAAAAACTATCCATTCAATGTGTCAGGTGTGGACTTCTGTGGCCCCTTTTACATTAAGTATAAAGGGCAGAGAAAAGGTGTATATAACAAAATCTATGTTTTGTTTCTAAAGCTGTGCACTTAGATATTGTGACTGATTTAACCTCTAATGCATTTATTGCTACACTTAAGCGTTTTATATTTAGAAGAGGTAAATGTGCTAAGTTGTATTCTGATAATGCAACAAATTTTGTGGGTGCAAATATAGAACTTAAAAATGTTTAATTTGGTGTGTAAACCTGATGAGGCACTTGCAAGTTATATGGCTTCTGAAGGAATAGATTGGAAATTCCTCCCCCCTAGAGCCCCAAATTTTGGAGGTCTCTGGGAGGCAGGCGTTAAATCTTTTAAGTTCTATTTAAAGAGAGTAGTAGGTAACATTAGATTAACATATGAAGAGTTTCTGACCGTGATTATCCAAATAGAGGGGATGTTAAATTCTCGTCCTCTTGTCCCATTATCTTCTGACTTAGATGATTTAAAATGTATTGACTCCTTCTCATTTTTTGATAGGTAGATAAATTACATCAATTGTTGAGCCTGATTTAACTAATTTAAATGAAAATAGGTTGGATAATTGGCAGAAAATTACAAAAATAATTCAATTAATTTGGAAAAGGTGGAGTGTAGACTATCTAAATAGTTTGCAGCAGAGAAATAAGTGGCATTTCGAGAAAAAGAATGCTAAAATTGGAGATATGGTTATAATAAAAGAGGATAATTTACCTTCATGTCAATGGTCATTAGGTAGAATCAACAATATTTATCCAGGAAAGGGATTCTAAAAAGTAAGAGTAGTGGAAGTCAAAACCACTAGAGGTATATTTAAGAGACCCATTTCGAAACTGTGCATTCTACCAATTGAAACAGTGTGTGTGTGTGAAGTAGCATATATATAACCCTTCAGATAGTAATGTTTGTGTGTAGAATAGTATTTTTTTTTAAAAAAAAATTCTGTGTGATTTATCAATTTTTATACATTGTCTTCATTTGTATGCTGTTTTTGTTTGTATTTTTGAAGTATTGTATTTCTGTGTGTTATCTTTATGATTATGTTCTGTGTAAATCTTGCATGTTGAAAAACATTGCAAGGCCGGGCGGCATGTTCAGTGTACGTATGTAAATGTAGAGCGCCCTCTAGCGCTCAGAGTGTCTAACGAATCTGTGTAACCTCTGACTCCATCGAGTAAGGAGTCGAAACGAGCGAGCTGAGCAACAAGTAATAAAAACTACAGTCCACTTACTGAGAGAGACTTTGTCTTGAGTTTTTACTTGTCACCCAACACTATCTATTATAAACAAGAATTTGTTAATTTTGTCTGATAGTCTCTCTGTTCTCTCTGCTCTTCAAAATTACTCAATTAAATCCCATAGTGTCATCCATAAATTAGCTAGCAAGATTTACATTCTATCACTTTATAATAACCAGTTGATTTTACTTAGGACTCCGGGACACTCAAATATATTGTGGAATGAACAGGCGGATAATCTCGCAAGAACTGTCACAGAGTCTAATGTTTACATCGACTGGATTTCCTCAGAAGACATCAATAAAAAATATATCAAGAGAGTTTTAAAAAAGCCAATGATAATTTCTATTCAAGCAAATATTTTGTAAACTTGGGAAATATTCCTAACATAAGCACCATCTCTAAATGGACAAGAAACAGAAGAGAAGAAATCCTATGTACTGAATCTTCAGCAAAATGATCATCACTCCAGGACTTCTGCATAAATTCAATTTATCGGATAACGCAAATTGTAGATCTTGTAATTGCTTAAACGATTTGGACCACATCTTGTTAAACTGCAATAGATATATTCATCCTCGCGAAATCATCTAAAACATTTTCTCAAAATCGATCCACATCACAACCTGACTTTCAAAGAATTATTGGAGAAAGCTATGTCTAACAGATTAACATTCAGATTTTTTATCCAGAAACTGAAATATTTTGACATCTACTAATTTTTAAGAAACATCTGTCTTTTAGGGGTTCATAGCCTTTGTTGCTCCATATTCCACAAAACCTGAACTGAACTGAACTGAATAAAAATTCATATAATGTAAAGAAGAATATTTTTTTAAAAAAATGCATAGAATCTATTTCCTGTACATTTTTTGGCACCTTTTTGACACTTTTTTTCCTCCTACAGAGCCAGTAAATCAAAAACACGTAACCCGTCTTCATTCAACACAAGAACTTCACATTTACATAAGAATTCGAAATTTGAAGCATATTTACTTTCACACTATTGATGTCCTCTAAATTTTCAAGGCACGCTGAACTCGATCTTCAGACCATTTCGAGAGCGTAATCAATCATGTTGCAATGGGGTTTGGATTGTTTCGAAGGTCACTAACATTTTTTTGCAAACGATTTCGAGGTAAATGCTCGTCGGGAATTCCATATTACTGTTAAGAATAATTAAATAAAAACGCGCCATTCGAACACGACATGGGATGGAATTTTTATTAGGAAATATATCAAACTCTCTCTCTCTCTCTCTCTCTTGACTATTTTGTCATCTAGCTATTTGTGTATTATTTTGCAGTTAGCTATAAATCCTACAATAATGTAAACTCATGAATAGGATCCATAAATAAAGTTAGTTTTTTATTATTAGTTAGTCTGTGTACGTCCAGCTATTCCAGGTTTATGTTGGAAATTGTGCATGTTCGAAAATAAATTGTTCATTCCTTTTGTTCTATAATTATTCAAGAATTTGATATTCGAGACGACGTTGTGGAGTTATAAGGAGATTGAACCCTTAAAAATATAAGTTCATATCTATATTTTTTTATTTTTGACAAATAACCAAAATGTATTATTGCTTTAGCGAAAAAATGGGAATTCATGTTTGGTTATTTTTGTTCTTAAATTTAAGTTGCAAATATATAAGGAACATATGCATAAAGTTATAATTCATAAATAAATATATAAAATTAGATGCACACAATAGTTTTTTTATTAGAACTAATTACGGATGGCAACAGAGGAAAAAGACCAATAGTTATGTGTGTAAAAAAAGTTTTAGTTCAGTTTTTACGCTTTCATGTAACTGAAATGAAGTGTGACTGAATTTAGAAGTTCACATAATTTAATACACACTACACCAGGGATGGCAAACTACTGGCATGGCACGCGACACAATATTTTGGGCATGCCAGCGATCAAAATGGTTTGCATTTTATTTCAAAATAACAAGGTTCACTATGAAGTATTACGAACAAACGCGAGTTATCTGTCGCGGTGCGGTGGGAGCACACTCGTTTGTTATTGTTTTGCCTTAGTTACGTCGTGGAATACAATTGCTAATGATGCAAAGTTAGTCTACGTATAGCATAGTCAATTTCATTGTATCAAATGTATTTTATTGTTTATTTGTGTTATATTTATGATTTTTAAGCGTTATTTAACATGGTTAGTTCAGCAAAGGAATAAAAAGGGCAAGATAATAAGTGTAAAAAAGAATATCAAATTTGGGATGAATATATATATATATATATATATATATACACGTATATATATATATATATATACGTATATATATATATATATGTAGACATATATATATATCCTACGTATATATATATATATATATATATATATATATATATATATATATATATATATATGTAGGATTTTCCATTTGAAACATTTGTTAAAAGGTTGAGTCATATCCTTTTCAGAGGACCATAAATCTCAATTTTATTTATTACTGCATTCCGAAGCAGCGCCATCTAGTGAGCTTTCGTAGCTCCGGCTTGAATAATTTTTCGGCAGAGGCCAACTAACCACTACTTGACGGATGATTGACGGATGATTTTGAAAACAGGAATCTAGAATGCGTCAGCATTCTTCTATCCTCTATCTGGGACTCTGATTTTCATGGTTTTGGAAACTTGGGCTTGAAGAGAGGGGCGTGACTTCAGAGGAGGAGATCCAATGGCAGTGCAGGAGGCGTTGGCTATGGAGCGATCGTTGATTGGAGGATGGCAGTGAGCTTTTAAGATTGAAATCATGTACTTTGAAATAGAAAGTGACTTTAACTTAATTTAAAAAGAGAAATTTGATTAATTTGAGAGAATTTTAAAAAGTTAAGGGGTAAAAAATAAAAGTTACAATTAAGAATGATAGGGAAATTTAAATATTGTTCATTATAGCTTCTGCCAGAAGGCAGGTTTTTTTTCTTCGTCGGAATTTGCTGTTTTAAATTTAGAGAGAAGGTCGAGGATTTGGGGGTTATTCTTTACGAGGTTTGAGATAGTATTAAAAAGTTCCAGAACTTGGGAAAAATCTGAACTGTTATTATCTTGGGTAAGGAATCCACTGGAAGAGTCTTCCTTTTATTTGCAGTTAGGTTTTCGGTTTCGGAGGGGATCTGATTGGGGATTTCTCCGCTAACAACGTTAGCGAAGGAAATTCCCTCTTTAGTCCATTTGCTTGAAAAATTTTTTCTTTTAATCGGGTCGGAAAGGCAGCGCCTTTTTTTGGGTTGGGGGAATTTGGGACATTTAGTGTAACATGCCGAGTGACCGAAGTCCTGGCAGTTGATACAAAATGGGTTTTCTTGTCGTTCTTTGATGTGACAGTTTCGCGTGGCATGGTCTTTACCGCATTTAAGGCATCTTGGTTTCATAAAACAATTCGCGGCAGTATGGTAGAAGTTATTGCAGTTGAAGCATTGGGTTATTCCTCTAACGAGGTAACCTTCTACTTTCACCTGCAAATAACCCAACTTTTTGATGTCAAAAATTTTACTATTTAAGTCGTTTCTTGGTAAAGTAATTAGGAAATATGGGAGGGATTTTTAGTTCTTTTGGAGATTAGTTGCGTGCAGCTATCTATATTGAATCCGATTAATTTTAAGTCGTTAGTGATATCAGTAATTAAAGCAGAATTAGGGAGGCCTTTAATAACGGCTTTAATTGGTTTATCTTTTTGGCGTTTGAGAATGTAAAATTCGAAATCTTTATCAGACTCTAAAAAGTGTTTAAGTTTTCTGTATTCTTCATGGTCGGTGGAGAACATTTTTACGACGTCATTAACGATTCTATTACGTAAATTAGGGAATTTTTCTGAGATGCATTTAATTTGCTCTCTGAAATTGTCTTTGATTTTAAGCATTATAGGGTGAGGGGGAATCTTGGGTGTAACTACTTCGGTAGTTACTGTTTCAATCGAGGGAGGATGCTCGACATCCTGTTCAAGATCGGAGAAACTATTGTTAGTTTCTATGGGGTCCTGGGTGGAGGTAGGAGAGATCGGTCTAGCCGTCTTTTTCGGAAAGATAAACTCTTCCGTAGAATCCTTACCTTTCTGTTTACGTTTTTGCTAAATTTTTTTCTTAGATTTGCTATTGATTTTAGTTTTATTTTCAATCTTATTTTCAATAACAGGAGGAGGGAACAAAATTATTTTCCTCTTCTACCGAGGTAGAGGGAATCTTATGATCCTGGCAGTCTGAGATAGTACATGGTGGGAGGGTTTGAAGCTCACTTACCATCTCCGCTTTTCTCCTGATCATGGCCTGTTTGCCGGAAATGTACATGTCCATGAAAGAATTTCCGGGGCTGGGAGAACGTCCGTCCATCCCGTGAATAGATAAATGAAGAGCTGAGATACCTGTGACAGTATCTCTAAGTTTCGCGCAGGCGGAAACTTGGTCAAATTTTGACGGCGAAAGTTCCATATAATCGCTTGATTCGCTCATGATGATTCGACAGGTCGTGAAGCTCGCAGGTGCGTGGTCTTCGTAATGGTTAATGTTTACGGATGATTGATTACGGATGATTTTGTAAACAGGAATCTAGAATGCGTCAGCATTCTTCTATCCTCTATCTGGGACTCTACCACTACTTGTTCAACACGTCGCGTCTTTTACCGCATTTCCGCGCCCAGCGCGGCACCACCAGTCCTAACATCCAAGAATGAGAAAAGGTTTTATTTCCCCGTCTTCTAAAGGTATAACTCAACTTTTAATTAACCTAATTCCTGCATTTCTTTCTCTTTGTAAATATCCCCTTTTGTAAATATTTCCCTTTAACTTTGAATAAATTCTCTTTTAATTTGAAGTATTTGTGTTTAAATGACTTAGATTAAATTAATAATTCATCACTCCCCCTTAAATACTTACCCCTAGACAAACCACCTCGCCAATCTAAAATCCCGCCTTCTGAAGAGTCTGATTTTTATTCGAAGATTTATTCGGACTCCCACAGAAATAATTGGGGGATCGCCTGGGATTTGATTTCGAAAATCTTCTCTAAATAATAAGTTGATAACCTTCTAACTCTCTTCTTCTTTAAAAAAAAAAAAAAAAAACCATTTTTGGCTGCACGCCTAATTTACAAGCGGACTGAATCAAAAATGCGGATTGCCTCTCATAATATACTAACATTTAGGTGAATAAAACGAGAAGTTATTTTCTGCCGTGTACAGCAACTACAAGAGTTTCACAAGTCCATTGAACACATCCAGGAGCCTTTGAAGTTTGTTTTCAAGTAATTAATCACACGTCGTCAACTGTATCAGGTACTTTTTATATTGTTCTTCAAAAGGAAAAAAATCTAAAATACGTGAGTCACCGTTAATTTGATTATGAAAAAATTGTTGTAGTCGATTTCATGAAGTAATTTATATTTTTAAATATGTGTGTTTTTCTGAAATACTATTTTTCTATGTGTATAGAAATCGTATCAATTAAAATTTTCTACAAGTATATCTTTTAAAATATTAAGAAAGTCGTACGTAATATTCAAGTGTTTTATTTGTATGTCATTTATTAACGAATCGCATTGAATTAATTTTATGCTTGTATGAAATAATTTTATGCTTGTATGAAAAGTTTGCGTTTCTTCAGTTACGTCATCGACCTTGAACTAAGAGATTAATGTTTTCCATTCCTAAACATTTGGCAATTTAGATTACTCATATAGTGTAACATTTCTTTTTCCCGCAGCTGTGTGGTAATTAATTATTTTTTATGAGATTTCGAGAAATATATTTTGAAAGAATATGCTATGTTTTTTAGAATTGATGAATGATCATGTATAATTTTATTTTAAATGATGCATAATATCATTCAATATATAAGTATTTTGAGTTCATTTTTGACAGAATTATTATGCTTTCTATTGAAACATGTGTTTATCCTTAGAATGTTCTGAAGAGATACTAAAAGATTTTATTTTTATTGGTGTAATAAAAAATATATATGAGATTTTTCTTAAGTAACTAACTTCTAATTATTTGCTTTTTCAGCAAACTTTAAATGATTAAATCTTCATATCACCACAAATTTAATCACTGTTTCTAAACAAGATTTATATTAATTTATTTTTTCTTTCAAATTCTTTTTGCATTTGTAATAACGAAATGAGATAACTGATATAGCAAATGGTTTAAAAAAAAGGTTTTGTTTTTAGTTGAAATTAATAATTTGACTATTTTAAATTAAGCATTACGTATTTTAGCTCGCACTGTTGTCTTTATACGTTACTGGTTTAAAATATTTCTAAATGAATAGAATTTGAATATTTCAATGTATATTTAGTGTATTTTGATGCAATATCATTTTAACTTGAGAATTTTTGTAAATGCAAACGAGAATTGCCAATAGCAACATCATTGTTTTTTGTTTGAACGCGTGACAATTTTGTTTATTCCTTTGGTTACTATTTAAACTTAAATTTAAATTTTAAAATGGCGTATCTTGGCAAAGGTTGACGCGAAGATTTATTTGTCTTAGCCACGGAATTAAATTTAAAATTCGATAAATCTATGACCATCGCCACACTTAAAGATCTAATTATTAGTAGTGAAGATTATGACGAAGAACTGACCAAAAACATACATTCAACGATTGTTGAGGATCGCAAAGCCAGAGAAGAAAATTTACGCATTGAAGAGCAAAAAAAAAAATTACGCATTGAAGAACGAGAAGAAAAATTACGCTTCGAACAATTGAGGTTAGATGAGCAAAAACGCAAAGATGAATTTGAGTTGGAAAAGTTAAGAATCCAAACACAATCCAAGTTAGGCGCTGATACATCCAAAGAAAGTGATACTAAATTTCTCGTCAAAGAAATTTCAAAGTTTATACATCGTTTTGATTTGAAAGAAGACATCAGTCTTTATCTAAAATTATTTGAACGTCAAGCGCAGAGATTGAATATTGATCAAGAAAACTGGGTTTCTCATCTGTTAGGCTTGTTACCGACGGAAGTATCTCACATCATAGCGAGAGAGCCTGACGATAAAGCCAACTCTTACGAACACGTTAAAGATTTACTGCTGAAACGCTTTAAACTAACTCCAGAAAAGTTTCGACAACTATTTGTCACTCACCAAAAAGCACCTGAAAGAACATGGATTGATTTTTACTATGAGTTAAACACTTACTTCAACGGATGGATAGATGGATTGAAGATAGATACTTTCAACAAGTTATCAGATCTAATTATAACAGATCAACTCAAACGAAAAACTCCTTTTGAATTCAAAGAATATTATCTTGATGAATGGGCAAATATGAACTCCCCTGTTCAATTAGCAGAAAAACTAGAAGAATTCGAGAAGACTTTAAAAGGACTCTGAAACAAAAATCTAGCAGTCCATTTGTGAAGAAACAAGAATTCAGATTCACAGAAAAGAATCGCAGATATGAAGCACCAGGAAAATTCGAGTATAACAGGAAAGATAGAGTTTCCAGCGTCAACGAATTACAACAAACATTACGAAGCCCCTGTTACCAAGTACGAATCTGTTCAAAGATATCAAGACAGCGCGCAGAAAGGGTATTACAACAAAAATTACGAGAAACACTCAAATCACAATGCTTCCAAGCATGCTCAGACGAACTATTCAAAATCGCAGAAATTCAAAGAACCTCCAAAAGAAACTTGCACACTCATCGTTAAGGAAGGTTTACGTACTAAAGAGATATTTTTGGAAAAGTGAAAATCACGGCGCTGATAGACAGTGGTAGTACCGTAAGTTTGCTTCGAGAAAACACAAGCAGAAGAATAATGGATCCAACAAAATTATCGAAGAACAAGATGCTTCTCACAGGTATTGGTGAAGCACAAGTGACAACTATCGGTTCCTTTGAACATGAGTTCAAAATAGATGATGAAAATTACTCGTTAACTTTGCATGTTGTAACGACTGATAAATTAAAATTCGAAGCAGTTATTGGATCAGATCTTTTGGAACAAGCATCGATAAGTTTTACTAAAGAAGGAGTTAAATTCAACAAATATGAGAATCATGCACAGCTTATGCAAATATCTGCTGAAAATCTTCAAGAAGAACTAGACCTACGTCATGTTGAAAGTCGTCAAAAATCAAGAAGGAACTTGAAAAGTTAATTCAAGACTACAAGCCAGAGAAAACAGCATCTACTGACGTCACAATGAGAATTATTTTAAAAGACGAAGAACCAGTCTGTCAACCTCCTCGTCGACTAGTTTTCACAGAAAGACAAGAAGTAAACAAACAGATAGAAGAATGGCTCAACGAAGGCATTATACGTCCGAGTTCTGCGGAATATGCAAGTCCAATCGTAATGGTAAAAAAGAAAGATGGATCTTCGAGAATGTGCATTGACTACAGAAAATTGAATCAGAAGCTTGTGAAAGATAAATTTCCGTTACCTATCATCGAAGATGTTTTAGACACTTTGCAAGAAGCAAAGGTATATTCTACATTAGATTTACGCAATGGTTTCTTTCACGTCGATGTTGACAAAGATTGCAGAAAGTATACATCCTTTAACGTCCCAGATGGACAATTTGAATTCAACAAAGTTCCTTTCGGACTAAGCACAAGTCCAGGAGTTTTCCAACGCTACGTATCAAGTATATTTAGAGATCTTACTCGGAAAGGAATTGTAATCAGTTATTTAGATGATCTCGTCATTCCAGCGAAAAACGAACAGGAAGGTCTCGAAAAACTTAAAATTATTTTTGAAGTCGCAAAGAAATACGGATTAGAAATTAAGTTCAAGAAGTGCCAATTCTTAAAAAAGAAAATTGAATTTCTAGGTCACATTGTAGAAAGCGGAACTATTAAACCATCTCCCACGAAGACACTAGCTGTCCGAAAATTTCCACAACCAACAACAATAAAACAAGTACAAAGTTTTCTTGGTTTAACTGGATATTTCCGCAAGTACATCAAGGATTATTCAAAGATAGCTAAACCACTTAGCGATTTAACAAGAAAAGAAAACCTCTTTGTTTTTTTGTTTTTTTTTCGGGATTCAACAAAAAGAAGCATTTGAAAAATTGAAGAAAATCCTGTCCGAAGGCCCAATCTTGCACATTTACAAGTATGGAAGAAAAACAGAACTGCATACAGACGCATGTAAACAAGGGTACGGCGCAATTTTGTTACAAGAAGCCGAAGATGGAAAGTTACATCCCGTTTACTACATGTCGAAAAAGACAAATACAGCAGAAGAAAAGTATGACAGCTACGAATTAGAGGTACTAGCAATTATCAACGCATTAAAGAAGTTTCGTGTTTATCTTTTAGGACAACACTTTAAAATAGTAACTGACTGTTCAGCATTTCAGAAGACTATGCAAAAAAGGAGCTATTTACTCGCATAGCCGGTTGCTTCAATTAGAAGAATTCGATTATGAAATAGAGCACAGAGCTGGAAGTCGTATGAAGCACGTTGATGCTCTTAGCCGATATCCCTTAATGATGGTATGCAATGATACATTAACTTCGAAGCTTAAAAAAGCACAAGAGGAAGATGACAACATCCAGACATTGAAATCACTTCTAGAGAAGCAAGAATCAGAAGAATTTTTTGAGCGAAATGGTATACTCTACAAGTACTTAAATGGTCGAGAATTAATTGTAACCCCTAAAGCAATGCAAGCTGAACTAATTAAATTGATTCACGAAAATGGTCATTTCTCAGTAGGAAAAACAGAAGAAATTGTGAAACAGGAATTTTTATCCCAAATTTATCTAACGTCGTTAAAAAGTAATAGTTAATTGTGTTCCATGTATCTTAGCTAATAAGAAAACTGGCAAAAAGGAAGGGTTTTTGAATCCTATTTCTAAGGAAAGCATTCCTTTAAGTACGTACCATGTTGACTTCATTGGTCCTTTACCCTCCACAAACAAAAGCTATCAACACATTTTTACCGTAGTAGACGCATTTACCAAATTTACTTGGCTATATCCCGTCAAAACTGTGTCTGCTGAAAGTGCCCTCGAAAAACTAAAACAACAGCAGAAAACCTTTGGTAATCCCATCAGAATTATCTCTGATAGAGGTTCAGCGTTCACTTCAAAATTATTCAACGACTACTGTGATGAAGAAAACATTCAACATCTACAAATAGCGACAGGTGTTTCTCGAGGAAACGGACAAGTTGAACGAATTCATCGAACTTTGATTCCAGTTCTCACTAAACTATCATTAGACGACTCAACGAAATGGTACAAATACGTCGACAGATTACAGAGAATACTAAATAGTACTATAAGTCGCAGTACAAAATAGACACCATTCGAACTATTAGTGGGAATCAATATGCGTAACAAGGAAGACATCCTAATCTTACTTCTAGAAGAAATGGCGAACGAATTACTAGAACAACGCGAATTTTTAAGAAACGATGCAAAAAAGAACATCGAAACCCTGCAGTCTGAAAATAGAAAGACGTATAACAGAAGAAGAAAGAAAGCTTCGTTATACAAAGAAGGTGATTTAGTAGCCATCCAAAGAACCCAATTTGGAGCTGGACTGAAACTAAGACCAAAGTTCTTAGGCCCTTACAAAAAGTAACAAAAGTTAATTCCAAGGATAGGTATGAAGTGGAAAAGGTTGGTCAGCACGATGGACCGAACTCAACCACCACCTCAGCTGATTTGATGAAACATTTTTATGCTTAATTGAATTTTTATATTTGTTATTATTTTTAATTTTCTCATATCCCTCTTGAGAAATTAATAGATGTTCTATGGTAACACTCGTTTCCATAAATCATTTTATATTCACTTGTAATATTTATTATATTTTCGTATTATTCATTATCTTTCTATTGATGCGAAGGATTTTTTTATGGTTTAGTTAATTGTAGATCACAACATAGAATATTTTGTTTTTATATGCTTTATTTTAGGTCCGAATTGTGAATATTAGGTATATATCTTTTCATCTGTAATATTTTATTTTATTATCTTTAAGAATCGTATTATTTGTCTTTATTGCATCCATATTCCAATAATCATCAAATTTATAGTTGTAACTAAAAATAGTTTGTATTTAAAGTACTTAAGCTCTCAACATTTTGTAAGAGCTGAGAGACCAGCTCTGTCAGGAGAGGGTGATTCTGTAGGATTTTCCCTTTGAAACATTTGTTAAAAGGTTGAGTCATATCTTTTCAGAGGACCATAAATCTCAATTTTATTTATTACTGCATTCCGAAGCAGCGCCATCTAGTGAGCTTTCGTAGCTCCGGCTTGAATAATTTTTCGGCAGAGGCCAACTAACCACTGCTAGTTCAACACGTCGCGTCTTTACCGCATTTCCGCGCCCAGCGCGGCACCACCAGTCCTAACATCCAAAAATGAGAAAGGTTTATTTCCCCGTCTTCTAAAGGTATAACTCAACTTTTAATTAACCTAATTCCTGCATTTCTTTCTCTTTGTAAATATCCCCTTTTGTAAATATTGCCCTTTAACTTTGAATAAATTCTCTTTTACTTTGAAGTATTTGTGTTTAAATGACTTAGATTAAATTAATAATTCATCACTCACCCTTAAATACTTACCCCTAGACAAACCACCTCGCCAATCTAAAATCCCGCCTTCTGAAGAGTCTGATTTTTATTCGAAGATTTATTCGGACTCCCATATATATATATATATATATATATATAGAAATATGGCATTATTAGTAAAGGCGACAAAGCGGTGTGTGTTTTATGTTCTGGAATAGTGGTATGCAGAACATCGTATGTAAAACGGCATTTTGAAACAAATAGCAAATCCTCTCGTCAAAAAAAGTGAACCACAGCAAAAATAATTAATTGCTTAAAATCCGATTGGCAGATGGCTCCAATTCAGCATGCATTCTACTAACAGTAACATCTTACAATGTAAATATAAGTTATTTGTCATCCAATCTGCAACAACAGAATTCACACTAATGTTACGTTAATTTGAGTAACACGTATAATTAAAACATTTACAACTGTGCATTACAAAGCGTATTTTTTTCGTAGTAAATAAAGATTTTTGTGTTCTTAGTATTTAGTTTTATTATTTTCCCAATAAAGTCAAAATTATTTGAGGGCACGTCTATACCTCATTAAACACTTTTTTTTAGAAAAAGGGCACGTTGAACCACTAAGGTGCGCCACCCCAAATGAAAAGATTTTAAAATTAGCTTCTTAATATTTCACATTTCTGTTATGAGAGCTCATTTCCTAAGTTTTTGTATTAAAGTACACTACATAGGATTGAACATCCTTTTGTTTTCTACCAAATAAACATTTCTTCGATGGGCTAGCCGTATCTGAATAATAGACATGTTCTGAAGTCATTGAAAACATCTACAGTTTCATAACAATTAAAATTTGAAACATTACCTAACGTTACAAATGTAAAATTCTTTGTTTCTCGTTCTGGACTGGAAATTATATTTAAACACTTCAAATATATGTTCGCTTTTCAAAAAAGTTGCCTTGGTTCTCTCCATCTATTCTCGCCGTACTTTTCTGTGGAGAGTCCGCCACGTGCCCACCAATGTCCGAGAAATCAACCATTACGCGAGAGCAGAGGCTTGATGGTGTGGGAAGGCATGACTTCACACGCATCTATCTCTTCGTAAGAGGCACTGTGACTGCTATGAGATGTTCATTTTTTCACGGGTGCAGCTGGACCTGATTTTTTCTTATTGGATGGCATCGTGAGGCACATTTAGTCGATGAATTTCTGGAAAGTGAGATTATTCACCGAATGGATTGGCCAGTTAGATCTGCAGACCTAATCCATATAGAGTATGCCTGGGACGCTCTGGGGAGGGCAATTACAACTCGCAACACCCTCCGAGAATAATACGACTTGAAAACAGAGTTGATGAACGAGTGAGATTAATTTCCACAGGAAGTCACCAATTCCTTTATTTCCGGTATAAAATCACCAAACGAAACATGTATATGAGTAAGAGAAGAACATATCCTTATTAATAAGGCGAACAGTTATTTACAACGAAGAGGAGGACGAAAAATTTAAGAAAAAATTACAACGTCAACATATGAAAAACTTTATTAATTCAAGCAATGATAAGTTATTACGCCTACATTCCTTTTAATTATATACTTAAACGAGTATTTTTCCATTAAATGATTTTTTGTCAGCATATCATTTTCTAATATATCGGAAATTACAAATCAAAAAATATCCTTCATACTGAATTTTACGGTAAGCACTGTAGCTAATATAGTAATATTCAATCTTGATTTCTCACTTGTTCAAAAATCATTCCCAACTGAAAAAAAAACTTTCAACTGCTGCATTAGTTCCACAGTAGCACAACGCAAATTCAACAAGAATAATTTAATTTTCATATGGAATGTGTTCATTTTTTTAAAATGGTTTAAGTATTTTCACTCATCTTTTATCAATTTTAACATATTGATTTTCCAGTTGCTCAAATTTATTAGAATTTGAATATGCAACCAGTCTTCTAATTTCTTCAAACAGACAATTGTCATCGATTTTAAAATGAGGCATTTCTTTCGATAAAAACTCAACACAATTTTCTATATCTGCCCAATTTACTTGCGATGAAGTCAAAAAATACCATTAAAAATTGTTATTTCCTGTGATATTTGTTTCAGACCAATTTTCGACATATTGGAAACATGTTTGGTTCGTCTCTGAGTACAGAGATTAACAGATCATTATTAAAGTATAAAGGAGGACAAGTAGGAGGACACTTTTCGAGAAAGGACAGAACCTATAAAAGGAGGACGGTTGGTCACCTTATTACTAACCATTTTTTTGTAGATGTTACACCCTGCAACTGCTCATACCTCTGTTTCATACCTTCCAACTCCTATGAGTGTTACGCAGGATCACGCGTGGGTATTTTAACTGTTGAATAATAATTTTTTTGCACCATATCAGTCCTATATACATACCAAATTTCATTAAAATCTGTCTACAAAATCTAAAAGTATTCTTAATTTTGGAAATCAGTGTATATAATTATATTAATTCTAAAAATTCTAAAATTATTGTTTTATGGACTATAAAGAGAATTGTTTTTCATGATAAAATAAATATATTGCGTAAAAGAGTCAACGTGAAAGTGTTACAACAGAAGCGACACTAAATTTAAATTTACGAGTTACGTGAATGCAGTGCGTCAGTGCATCTCGAACTTTCAATATTCGCGACCCAATATTCAATCATCATTTTCATCGTGCTTCCCCCTCCCCTCCATACAATAACAATGTATTGAATTCAATAATACTATACATTGACACTAAAGATACAATATGAATTTAATCTCTTATGTGCCGCCGACGTATATAAATGCCTTACTCAGCCAAAGCATTAATTTTCTGGACCTAAAGAGTGTTTTTTTTTCAGGTATAGAAGTTTAAGTTGGCATTACTTTCCAAGATGGTGACCGATTTAACAGCTGTCAAGTGATTTATTCTCAGTTTGGTTTGGCAATTCATTAAACGATCATCAAGCAAGGCGTAGATTCGTCGAATGGGCCCAAAACGAGATTGCCGTTGTTCCCGATTTTCATAAGCGAATTTTGTTTAGCGATGAAGCGCACTTCTGGTTGAATGGCTACGTCAACAAACAAAACGGCCGCATTTGGAGTGAAGCTAATCCACAAGTGTATGTCGAAACAACGTTACATCCAGAAAAACTGACTGTTTGGTGCGCTTTATGGGTTGGTGGAATCATTGGTCCGTACTTCTTCAAAAACGATGAAGGCCACAACGTTACAGTCAATGGTGATCGGTATAGAGCCATGATTACTAACTTTTTCATTCCTGAATTGAACAATCCTGATGTCCAGGAGCTGTGGTTCCAACAAGACGGCGCAACATGTCACACAGTTCGTGCCCCAATCGATTGATTGAAAGACACGTTGGGTGACCGCCTAATTTCACGTTTTGGACCTGCGAATTGGCCTCCAAGATCTTGTGATTTAACACCGCTAGACTATTTTCTGTGGGGCTATGTAAAGTCATTGGTCTATGCGGATAAGCCCCAAAAGCTTGACTATTTGGAAAACAACATTCGCCGTGTTATTGCCGATATACGGCCACAAATGTTGGAAAAAGTCATCGAAAATTGGACGTCCAGATTGGACTACATCCGAGCCAGCCGTGGCAGTCCTATGCCAGAAATCATATTTAAAATGTAATGCCACAAGATTATCTTTCGAATAAAAAAAAATTCATGTCAATCGAATAATACATCGTTGTTTTATATTGCAATTTAAAGTTCTATACCTCTTAAAAACACCCTTTATATATACGTCTTTCCAAAGTACGATCTTTTCTGAGCACTGCTATCCATACAATTATTCCGAAGGCTTTGGAATGCAATAAAAGGACCTGGACAGTGTTTGCGTAGGATTTACTTATTTCAGAGGATTTGCTTATTTATTCCTCTTCTCTTCCCCCCACCAAAAACATCAAATTACGCGCGTCTACGTGGTAAACGGTGGCATCGGGTAGCGAATCGCGTAACTTTTAATCGGCAGTTAAGGAATTAATTATAAACCGTACAAATTATGAAGATAGGTGTTAATACAAGCCCATGGGGTCACTGGTTCTTAACTTAGTATTGTTAAATTAATAATAAAATACATAGTACACTACTGATACATTTATAAGTGTATTATATCCGTGTAAATGCGTATTTTATAACTTATTATGTCAGAAAGCATTTTGTTTGTTTACTTTCAGTAAAGTAATCATTTTTTGAACAATCTCTTGTTTTCGACTTTTCAATAGGCTCGCGCTGCCCTCGTACAGTTATCACGTCCCCCAAGGGGGGGGGGGCGTTCCCCACAGTTCGAGAAACGCTGCAGTACGTGAATCTTGACACATAATGCAGTAAAAGCGACTAAAACAAAATGATCGCAGAAAAAATTGAAGTCAATACATTTTGCGAAAAAGCTCTTTAATGACCATTAATTTTTTCTCTGCATAATTTTCCATTGCAAAACGTTATTTAAAATCAGAGATATTCTTTATGTATTTTCTTTTACGTATTCATAAGCACTATATCACGTGGTAAAACAAAGTGTCGTTATCGACATTTTCTTCTGACATAAAAAAAAAAATTTTTTTTTGAGTTTCGCGACTACATACATATAAAAGTTTTTTTTCAGTTTTGACGAAATAATTTGTGTACTGTATAAAAGTTATGGTACGGAAAACAATAATTAATGTTGAATGACATTTAATGAATACATTTATTAATTCATAAAACATGCAGCATTATCGTTTTTTAAAGTATGATTTCATTGACCGAGCAAGGTGACTTTGAGCCTTAAGACTTAAGAATTACGTCATTTAGCAACTTTCATCTCTTTTCATGTATTGTTTTCATTTTTTTTCCGATGCAGGATTTAAAGTAGTTTTGTTTTTCTTCTATTATCTTTCTCGTACGCCGCTTAAGTGCTTTAATTTTTTTGAGTGTATGTAAACTGGGTAAAAATTTACATTTTATCCATAAAAAATTTCTCTCTTAATTCAGCAGTGAATCTGAAAATGAGTTAGAAAATTTTATGTACTTCCAGATATCGGGTAGCACACAAAAGTCTAATTACCTAAGTGCTAAGCCTAACACATTTTTTGTATTTAGCTAATTATGAATTAGCAAGATTTTTGTGGTTTGAGAAATAAAATGGGTATCAGTTCTTAAATTGAAATTAAAATGTCTAAATAAATGAAATAGAAAACATATAAAGATCATACTAGTTTCAACTAAGTATTTCGTCAAGTCAATGGATAGAGAATCATAAAGTCAAAAATAGGTAGATCATATTGGATGATAGAATTGTATTAGTCTAGTGTGATAGAGTTGGTGACAATAAATAGTGATTCTGTGAAAGTAATAAAATACTTTTTCAGGACAGCCATTCCGTACAGATAGGAATGGCATCTTTGGATGTTTGGACTAACAGCTTTGGAAAATTAACGTAATCTCACTAAAAAAGTGAAAGACATCGATTCATTCAAAAATAGAAAAGAAAATAATAATTAAAGAACACAGTAAGAGCATAGCTTTTCCTCGTCAAGAGTTTCAGAATTACAGTAATATTAAGGTGACCAACCGTCCTCCTTTTATATCTTCTGTCCTTCCTCGAAAAATGTCTTTCTACTTGTCCGCCTTCTGATCTGTTAATCTCTGTATTCAGAGATGAACCAAACATGTTCCTCACATGTCGAAGAAGAGTTTGAACATTTTTAACAAGAAATAACAAATAATAACAAATAACAAGAAATAACAAATAACATTTTTAACAAGAAATAACAGTTTCAATGGTATTTTTTTACTTCATCGCTAGTAAATTAGGCAGATATAGAAAATTGTGTTGAGCTATTATCGAAAGAAATGCCTCAGATATTAAAATCAATGACAATTGTCTGTTTGTAGCTGAAAGAAGACAGTGAATGCATGTTTAAATTCTAATAAATTAGAGCAATAGGAAAATCAACATGCTGAAATTGGTAAAATATGGGTGAAATTACTTAAACCATTTCAAAAATGAACACATTCCATATGAAAATTTATTTATTCTTGTTGAATTTACGTTGTACTGCCCTGGAACTAATGCAGCAGTGGAAAGAGGGGTTTTTTTCGGTTAATAATGATTTTTGAACAAGTGATAAATAAAGATTGAATGTTAATATATTAGCTGCAGTGCTTACAGTAAAATTCAGTATGAAATATACTTTTCGCTTCGAAATTTTCGATGTATTAGAAATGGTATGTTGACATGAAAAAAAAAATCCTTCAATGGAAAAATACTTGTTTGTGTAAATTATTGAAAAGAATATAAGCGTAATTAGCGTATTTTTGTTTGAATTAATAAAATATTTCTCATAAATTTATATACATTGTAATTTTCTCTTAAATTTTTCGTCCTCCTTTTCATTGTAAAAAAACTGGTCACTTTAGTAATATCCCAAATTTACGCGATAGGGGGGACTGAGTGACAGCTGTGTAAATCGAATTCGCGTAAGTTGGGGTATAATTTCGCATATAAATTATCTTTTGTTGGGGCCGGAGACGAAAAAAAATAATAATTTAGAAAAAAATGTTAAATAAATCTTAGATAACACACATACAAAATCGTAAGCCGAAGTTATTTTGATGTGCAAGGTTTGTTAAAATCCAACAAAGTAGTTTGCCGGCTTAAAGGTATTTTTTCATCCCGAAAAATGTCCCCGTAGTATGCTGTGGCTGCGGTAGCCGAGTGGCATAGGTATCGGACCGTGGCTTGCTTTGTCATGGGTTCGAGCCCAGTACCACTAAAGACCCGCCGTGTAGGGCAGCGATGCACGTTAAATCTGTCGAGAGCTGAAACGTCCTCCCTTTGGTGTGGTGTGGTAGTTAGGAGAGGGGGTGCCAGCTCAGGTGTCGTCCACGTCACTTGACCATGGTTCAAAATTACGTGGTCCGTCGCCAAAAGCCCTCGTGTAGCTGAAAAGTGCGACGTTAATATTCAATCAATCAATCAACCCCGTAGTATACTAATAATATTTTTATTCCTTGTTTTGTTGAAAAAATGCTCATCATATTGAATCTATATTTTCTAAAATTTTTAACCCCTTTTTCAATTAAGCTCTGATACTTTTCGTTAAATCCCTAACCGTCATACGATCCTCTGGCTGAACTGGGTCTAAAAACTAAAATTCTCTCTCTCTCTCTCTCTCTTCAATATCTTGCTCTTGCTCATGCATTTCTATGAGCTCATCCATTGTCAACTCCTGACTGCGGAAATTCAGTTCTTAAACGTCATCACTATCCACTTCTTAATTTATTTTCTTGGTAAGATCGACAACTTCTTCAATCACATTACCAATTTCACCAATTTTACAAAAAAAAATTGCTCGGACAAAAGACGAATCGACAAGATTTGAAAATCGTTAAGTCGGGGTAGTGTAAGTCCAAGTATTACTGTCTGTAATTCTGAAGTCACTGTTTCAGAATTGTATGCCGTTATCCTCCCGTTTCGCTGGGTATTTCTTGAGGATTTATGACTATATGCCGATTTTTAAAGCCGTTTCTATCTAGCATTAAGCTTTGGTTGAATTTAAAAACATTCTTATAGCACTCGTCTCTTCATTTAAAAGAGACAGGACTTGAGATTATAAATTGGATGTATATTTTTTGCGCCCTTTTGTACCTTTCAACGGATATCTGTTCAAAGAAAGAGAAAATGGGACGAGAAATTAAATACAGACGAAAGCAATGAATGATCTTTCAAATTTTAGGAAAATTTCCATTCTTAGAAGTATTTATTCCTGCAGAGCATAATTTTTGCACCCATGAAAAAAAAATATTTCACGTGTTTTTCAGAATGCATAAAGAAAAATACTCTGTATTTTTTTGCAACCGCCACGTACATCATCTTATAAATCCTCCTCCCCCAATGAAGAAATCAACCTCCAACAAAATCTGTTATTGATACAAATAATTTCCAGCCACTGAGTTCTGTACTAGTTCTAGAAATGTTCGAATTCTCGCAAAAGCCCAACAGTAAATCTGAAATATTTCAAATACAAAATTGTGCAGCTTCCGAATCCAACTGTCAGCAGCAAGGAACGTAAACCTCCCAACCCTAGACGTACTCCATCCCTCTGTATTGTTCTTTTCCGTAAATAGAAAATAACTACACTCTCCAGCATACCAATGTATGCAGATATCACTTAATAAAGAATCCGCGGGGCCCGAACAATGGGCATTGTATGTAGGTCAGGCTGCAGCAAATAGAAGCGTAAGGTCAAGGAGTGTAAAAAGGTGTATTTTTTTTTTCGCAGGGAAGTCTCTCGATTTCAACTCGAGTACACATGTTCAACTTAGGGATCGCTTGTCGCTGATTAATTTTACATGAGGTGCTAAAAGGTTGGACATGCTCGGATGCGCGCGCATCTGTCGGGAAAACCCATCTGTATTCTGGAGAGGGATTGTTAGAGAGATGAATTCTCTCTTTTTTTTTTCTGAATAGGCAGGTATCATGCTGTCGGTGGAATCGCAGTTTTCGAAGAGTTGTGTGACTGCAATTTTTTTTTATTGGCGATCTGAAATGTATCTTGCCAACCTTCCGTTGAGTCCAGTCTTATGGCGCGTGCTCAGACGCGTGGATAAAGTATACCCCTCACGTCTTCCGCCAAATTTTATCGGTTTTGTTGTGGATAAATATTTTGATAATGCATAGCTCACACACAAAATTGCACGGTTACAATGGGAAAGAAATTAAGAGGACATGGTACGATTTACGTAAAAATTTTTAATTTAAGGATATTCAAAAAAATTTTCGTGGCCTCTTATGTGTGTATACTATGTAACACAAATTTTGTGCTCAAAACTTCAGAAAAGGCTAGCCATTTAATTTGTTAAGAAAAAAAACTTAAAATTTGTGAAGTGATTTTAAAATGCTGCTCCTACAAAAATTTACGCACACGCATGAAATTTGATTTACTAGTACGTCAAACTATGTATAACAATAGTTGGTATGAGTTTTGCAATAACATGATTGGTATTCGTACAATACTTCTTTTTATGAATGCTTATTGAAAATTGTTTTAAAAATGTATACAAAAATTCTGAGTTCAATTATTTTAAAAAAAAAG
Organism: Trichonephila clavipes; assembly: GCA_019973935.1. Taxonomy (NCBI): domain Eukaryota; kingdom Metazoa; phylum Arthropoda; class Arachnida; order Araneae; family Nephilidae; genus Trichonephila; species Trichonephila clavipes. Next base: position 186,217 of record BMAU01002031.1, on the reverse strand, counting down.
TATTGCTTTGATCAAAAATTCAAACCAACTTTTGTTACAATTAACCCATGTACTATTAGCAATAGGTAAAAAAAATTCAAAGCATTTGTCTCAATAAAAAAAAAGCCTTAGCATTTTAAATGAAGACAAACTAGTTATTTTATCTTTCTGATATAAGTAAGTTTAAAAGTTTTGATTTGCCATAGAAATGTGATTAAAAGCAAACGTAAGAAAGATATAATTCTGAATTTTAGAAGTTTATTGCAATAAACTTTGAAAGCATGCTTTCAAATTTTGTGAAGTTATAGAAAAGTATATAAAGAATAATTTAGGTTTAAAAACTTAGATTTGATTTTTTTATCGATTTTTGTCAATTGAATCGTACTGTGATCCCTTAAGAAGGAACATGTTTTTATTTTGCATAAGGTCATTTTTTCTGGTCATGTCCTCAAAAAATATCTTTGTGATTTAGATTCATTTGTAAAAAGAAAACTCATGTTTATAGCATATTACTTAAAATTAATTTAATTTTTTTCCATTTTTTTGTAGGAAGTATGTTACCCACCAAGATATTCAAAGGTAGGACATATATTAAAGGTTTATATTTTATCACTTGATATTGTGACGGATCTATACGCGCTTTCTTCAATTAATCCTCTTGGAAAATCTTCGGCTATCAATTCGCGTTATTCACAACCAACCCTTCGGAAGAAGAGAATCGTGATATTTCTGGCTTGAAAGAGAGAAAGAGCGAAGATACACTCGAGCCATGTGAGATTGCTACTGAAGGTATAATATTAGAATTATAGTCATTTTTTGATTTTTATTAGGAGAAAACTTTAAAGTGACGATTGTTCACTGGGACTGATTTGATATTAGATTAAATCGGATGATTGGTTTGATTCTGTATTAAGGTAAGGATCAAGTTTGATAGTCTCCTAATCATTAGCGTTTTACTGCCGTTGTTCCACTTTCACGGTGCTAACATTAAGACATTCTCTTACTATTATTAGTTGAAATTGTGTCTGTTCTTTGTGGGGAAATAAATAGATTAATTGGATCATGTCGAGTGTTTCTTCCCTCCCCCACACACATCTAGGTGAAAAGAGAGAGGCGCGAACCTCTCACAATATTTAAAAAAATAATAATTTGTAAAATCTAAAGCATACTGAAAAGGAATTATATATAATTTAGATATGTTTTTTATTAAAAAATTTAAGAATTTTTATGGAGCTAGTTTGATATCCGGCTGCACGCGCCAAGTTGTTGTTTATGTTCGGCAAGATAGGCGATAACATTACAATATGGTTACCTTGATATTTTTATTGTCTGGCGATGTGGATGCCATGGGGATAACGTATATTAGAAATAACTTGTATTGGTTTCTTTTCCCGCGTTAACCCTATTAATTTCAGACGATTTTAATTCGATTTCTTTAAAAATTGAACCATTTTCAGTGTAATTGTTGTATTATTTCCGTCTTCTGTTTTATTTTGTGCTATTTTCGAATATGGATATTTCTATTATGGGTGAGTTACAGGATATTTTTTTTTTAAAAAAAGAATGTTGCACTTTTAATTATCGCTATAAATCGTTTATTTTACGTTTTAAAAATGCTTTTTTTGAACGTTCCTTGTTCGATGAAATTTGTTGAAAGAACTTGCAGTTTTTAGAACAATGCAAGTTTTCAGTACTTTGTAATTGATATTCATTATTAATTTAAATATATGTTACGTAATTATTTTATTAATAATGTAATATAAAAATGCAATTATTACTATATGCAATAATCATATCATATTCGTGATTTATAATTGTTTTTTGTTATATTTATAAATATTATTACATTTATTATTTATTTATAATTATTATGTAATAAGAGTATTCTTGTGCATTATTTTTATTTTATTACAATACGATGATTATTCTTTTTTATAATTATTATTAAATTATGGTATATGATTATTATGTATAATAATTATTATTAAACCATACTGTATAAATATTATATAAAATTACTATTAAATTATATTATAAGATTATTATATACTGCATATAATTACATGTTACTTTTTATTATATTATATTGATATTCATTATTTATTGATTGATCTTGGTTGTTCTTAATCTCTTCCTATATCCTTCATTTGAAATACATTTCAACGTATTTCAAAACAATTCTTTAAAATTACTCTGTGTATCGTTAAATTACCGCTAGGCCGCCATCTTGGATTCCATTCCAGCAAAAACAGGCTCTGCTTGGCGCCATGCCCCCGAATATCGAACTAGTTCCGAATTTATACATATTACTTTCCATGAAATTTCGGAAAACATTAATCAATACATAGAGGGACATTGTAAGCTATACAAACGGTATTTTGTTGTCATGTGCTTTGGTAGAGTACAAACAGCAATGGAATATGGTCATCAACTACAGTTAATTGTACGTCACCTGGAACAGTTTTCTTGCTGCTTAGGTAATTTACAGGTCGTCCTTTGTGCTTGTGGCTTGAAAATCCAAATATCAGTTGTCGTTCAAGCAGTGTGTCGTTCCAGAAAAATAATGGTATGGTGATATTTATTAATTTAAATATTTGGTTTATTTACGTCACAGCTATTGATTACAATATATACATTGAAGTTATTAAAAGTGTAATTTAGATCATTAGAGTTCAAATTCTGTTGTTTTATTTTTTTGGGGGAGGAGATTGCATCCATTCTCCGCGAAAGTTTCGAACCGTCTTCTCTTCCCTACCCTCTCTAGGGATGGTAGTGGTCGGCCTCTTTATACTCGAGTTACATCCGGCTCGTGGGTGGAGTAGGGGGTTCCTCGCGGTGTCAAAGGTAGCTGGGGCAATGCTCAAAGACAAAACCTCGCCATATTTTAAGAGTGCAGGTGTTCATAGAGCCGTTCTTATCTTATCCACGAAAAAAAAACGATTTACAGCTTTGTAACGGTAAACATTACTGCAGAAGTACTAAAGAGCACAAATCACAGGTGAAAAAAAATAGCTAAATGACATTTAAATATTAGTTAAGTTGTTGAAAATTTACTAACAACGGCCTTGTAAAGGGTTCAATGAACTTATGTCTTCTATATAGTGGCGTAACGGAGAATATTAGCCCCCCCTGCAAAGACAGGTTTTGTGCCCCAAGTCGAATCTTACACAGAGTATGTACTTTAGGCCATCTAGAATCCTGTTCCCCCACCCCAATGCGAGGGTGTACGCTACGCCACTGGTTCTATCAGTAATTCTGTGTAAGTTATGATGTAGATTTCTTTTTAAAAAATCGTCATAAATCCAGATTTGATACATTTTCAGATCATCCAGCAGATACATACAATGAAACATTTTTCATGATTTCTTTTTTTCTTCAATTTTTGTAACATCTACTACGATTGCCACGGATAACCAAATGGGCATACATGTGGGTATGTGGTTGGCGATACATTTGAGGAGCGATGTGTTCCACTTTGATTCTAGCAAAGATCCATCGAGGATCCAAAGTCTTTATTTAGCGTAGATGTAGATCAGGGGGGCCAAACTCGCGGCCCGCAACAAACATTTTTGTGTAAAATAGTGTAAATAATCTGTATTTGGACTGGAAAAGTATTTATATATTTATTTTATGTTAAAATTATATTCACAATTGTTATTGTGAACTATTGTTGAAATTATATTCACAATTGTTGTTATTCACAAGCAACGCCGTCCTTTACGTTGTAATGGTGATTCAATAGGAACTTGACGAAATCTTGGCAATACAGCCAAGTTTGCATCATTTTAGGCAACCAAGTTCATGGCGACCCTGTTGGCGAGTTCAGGACCTTATGGATTCTTCTAGAAATTACTTTCACAATCTATGATGCAAGTGGATTTTTCTCGAAGGATGCACCGGGCCTATAAATAAAGATGCTCACCAAAACGAGTCAATATTGTTTTGACTAGCGATAAGTAAACTTGCCTTGTTATCGTGATTACTGATTAGCTCGGCTATGCTTGTGAATAATCTTTTACATGAGTGTATTTTAGCCACTGATAATTGTGTTTGAGTGCTGTTGAAGGTGTGAAGACTTTCTGTGAGATTTATTCTGGGAATATTGCTGCTGAATCCTGTATTTAAAGGATTGGATTTTCGACAATACATTTTCATCGATCTTAAATAACTGTCTTGTTCTTTGTGACTCATTTGCATAAAATCCTCGAACCCCGATCAACGTAACAATTTATAATAAATTATCAAAATTTCCCCCGAAATAGAAAAGATAGTAGCAGAGAAGAGATGCCAAGTGTCAGGACTTAAGCATCAAATTTTCCTTGTTTATATATATATATATATATATATATATATATATATATATATATATATATATATATGTGTGTGTGTGTGTGTGTTTATTATAATGTATTACTCGAAATAAATCTACTTTTCTATGAAGAATGATTTTTTTTGCGGCCCACCTTAAGTTAAACCTTGTTCGTTTTGCCTGCGCAAGTTAGCCTTTGAGTTAGACACCCTTGATGTAGATAGTTGGATGCCAGTTCAGATGTAGACCTTGTCACTTGACTGAGGTGCAAAATTACGCGGTCTGCGTTGCCAATAATTATTCTATTGCTTCAAAATCAATTTCATAAATAATCAATAAACTTACAATACGATGAATGTTCTTAAAAAATACACACAGTTCTACTTTTCTCTTAAAAAACAGTTAATTTTGAAGGAATACGTTTCTTTTCTTATTGTTTAAGTATTTCAGGATTTTGATGTTTATTTATATCATTCAAATTCCTGTTTGAGGACTTATAGAGAATACAGAACCCCAAAATACTACTACTTGATTTTAGTTAATATGAAAGTTTGCAATTGTCTTACTACACTAATGACCATTAAAATTGCTACACCAAGAAGAAATGCAGATAAAAAAAATGATATTTATTGGACAAGTATATTATACTAGAAATTACAAGTGAGAGATTAAATTTTCAAGAAATTTAAGTACATAGATTCTGAGAAATTAGTTTCAAAAACAACCACCTAAGGCAATAATAACAGCACTTATGCACCTGGGCATTGATTCAAACAAAGCTTGGATGGCATAAACAGTTACAGATGACCATGCAGCTTCAACACGATACCACAGCTCATCAACTGTAGTGACTGGCGTATAGTGACGAGCTAGTCGCTTGGCAATCATTGACGAGACGTTTTCTATTGGTGAAAGATCTAGTGAACGTGTAGCCCAGGGCAACAGTCGAATATTTTCAGTATCAAGGAAGGTCCGTACAGTACTGGCAACATGCGGTTACTGTTCATGCATTATCCTGCTGAAACGTAGGGATTCACAGAACTCGAATAAAGGGTAGAGCCACGGATCATAACACACCAGAACTGTTCAAAGTGCCGTCAATGCGAACAAGAAGTGACCAAGACGTGTATCCAATAGCACCCCGCACTATCATGCCAGGTGATGGGCCAGTATGACGATGAAGGATGCCCGTTGCCGATGTGTGCTCACCACCGAACACGGATGCGACCATCTTGATGCTGTAAACAGAACCTGGATTAATCCGAAAAAATGACGTCTTGCCATTCGTGCACTATGTTCGTCGTGGATCACACTATTGAAGACGCTCCTGACTGTGATGCAGCGTCAAGGGAAGCCGCAGCCATGGTCTCCGAGCTGAGAGTCCATGCTGCAGCAAGCGTCGTCGAACTGTTCGTGCAGACACTAGTTGTCTTGCAAACGACCCCAATTCTTGACTCAGGGCTCGTGACGTGGTTGCACGATCTATTAAGGTCATGCGGGTAACATGCCTGTCTTCTCGGCTGCTAGTGATGGGGGCCGTTGAGATCCAGCACGGCGTTCCGTATTACCATCCTGAACCCATCAATTCCATATTCTGCTTACAATCATTGGATCTCGACCGACGCGAGCAGCAATACTGTGATACGATAAACCGCAATTCCTGTATATTAACAACTGTTCTTATTATTCCCATGAAATTAATTACAAATGAAAGTCATAACATCAAATTAAATAATTTTTTGTACAAACACAATCACAAGAAGATACAAATCAAATAACCATAGCAGCAAACTTCAAAACAAAACTCGAACAATGGAATCATTATTTTTAAAAAAATTCAATTTTACAAATCAGTTGCGGGAGAAGTTATCTTTTAGACAGCAATGGCAAACGATTTATTTATATAAATATATTATAGTTATAACTACCAAACAATAAAAAAAAAAGATCCACCCAAACATTTTGTGATTTTTTTGGTAATCACTTTACTACGCACATAAGACTGTGCTATATTGCGATTATCACGATTTCTTTAATTTGATAAATCTAAAACAATTTCTGCTGAAGACATGATTATTGGTTTTGTTAAACATTATTTAAATTTTGTATCTAGATTGTGATTTCAGAATGCTGCCAAAACTCACAATTTAATAAAATTGTAATTAATAAAAATACATTAAAAGAAACCATAAGATTATATAATTTGGAATGCTGTTTTTAACATCACACGACAATAATTTCTACTTTTAAATATCTCTTTTCGTTCTGAAGAAAAAGTTGCAAGTATGTAATATTGTGTGTGTGTGTGTTTTAAAAAATTCAATAAATATACTGAAAAAGAGTCGTTTCTGAATGAATAGCGAAATATTAGGTTTATTCTTAAAAATAATTTTGGTGTCAATATTTTTTCTGTTGCCAATCATCAAAAAGTTAATGTTCATTAAACATGAATTTTACTTTTCAATTTTAGTTAAATTGTCTGAGAAAAAGACTTAAATTACTCATGCATTATTAAAATGAATATAAAGACACAATTTTTTTTTTCTATTCACCTAAATTAATTTCTATTATTTTTAACACATAATTTGGATTATTCTTAATATTCAGAACTTCGGTAACAACATTATTTTATCATGAGACAAATTCCTCGAAACACGTGAGTTATGTCACGTGATATTTGAAGGCGAATCACGAATTTCATGCTAAAATCGACCTCCAGACTCAAATTCCATCGGTCATATCACGCTGACAGAGCCACTTTTTTGAAATTTATTCTCGATCGCAAACAACTGATTCTACTTTTTATTGAATTAAAATTATGCTTTGGTATGTGTTGGCAATGATCCAAAGTTGAATCTGAATCAAATGAGACGAAATATTAGTGGAACATAAATTTACCTTGTAGAGTTTTATGTGTTTAAAAGACAACAGTTGGCGAAAATCTCAAGCAGCTTGTAAAAGGAAGAAAAAAGATTTGGGAATCAGTTACACAAATATTCCAAATATACATCATTATTCAATTTTTGCTAAAAGATTATTAGATGAATTATTGTTTTGAGTAAAACAAAGGTTTTTGAGTTCCATTCTTTGATCTTCAAACTTCAATTCTCGAAACCCTTGAAAATATAAGCTGTTTCCGGGGAATCTCATCCAAGTCTTAGAAGAATATATTTTGGAACAATATTTAAAATAAATCAACATGCTACAGCAGGGATGGCGAACCAGTGGCACGCGTGTCATTAATGACACCTAGCAAAATATCTTGGGCACGCCATCGATCCAAACGATTTGCATTTTAGTTCAAAACAACTAAGTTCACTGTGAAGTATTATGAACAAACGCGAGTGATCGGTCGCGGTGCGCCTGGAGCTTGTTATTGCCTTGCATTTATTACATCGTGGTTTTACAATTTCTAATGTTGCAAAGTTTGTCTACGCATCGCATAGTCCATTTCGTTGTTACAACTGTATTTTGAAATTTAATTGTTTTATATTTACGATTTTTAACTGTTATTTAACATATCTAGTTCAGTAAAGAGTGCAAGACAGTAAATGTAACAGAAAATATCAAACTTGGCGGACGGAGAAATATGGCATGATAAGTAAAGGTGACAAAGTGGTGCGGTTTATATTCTGAAACAGCGGTATGTAAAATATTGTCTGTAAAACGGCATTTTGAAACAAATCACAAATCCTTTTGTCGAAGAAGTGAACCAAAGCAAAAAGAATTAATTGCTTAGAAACCGTTTGACAGATCACTCCAGTACAGCATGCATTATGCTAAAAGTACAATCTTACAATCCTAATATAAGTTATTTGTCGTCTAATCTACAATAACAGAAGTCACAGTAATGTTACTTTAATTTGAATAACGCGTATAACTAAAACACATTTACTACCATACAGTGCAAAATTTATTTTTTTCGCAATAAAAAAAAAAGAGTTTTGAGTTTTTTTTTTTGTTAGCATTTAGTTTTATTATTTTCCAAATAATCACAAGTCAAAATTACTTGACGGCACGTCTATACTTCATTAAACATTTCTTTAGAAAGAATTGCCCGTTGATCCATAAAGGGGTTCGCCACCCCTGTGCTATTGGTACTTTTAAGTAAAGAAAATGGGAGGGGGAAATCACTGCATTTTTTTATTAAAATTTTTTAACGTACAATGTAATTTATTCATTATTTCCTGTTCCAAATGTGCATTATATTAAAAACTGGTGTATCCGTTTGTATTTTTATACATTAATTTCGAAGTCTGTGTATATTGAAGCTATCTGCAATCCCATTTCATATTCTGCTTTTTTATACTATGTTTTTATTGCCCAATACGTTGAGAAACATTTTTAACTCACAAGGGGAGAGCACGACTAAGGAAATTCATTTGGGATCGAGACTTAGTATAATAGTAGTACTCCTTTAGGGTGTTCATCCCTCAATGTAACACCGCCGAATGGCCAGTCAATTCGGAGAAAATAGCCTTCGAAATTCGTGCTTAGCTTTTTATACAATTAAGTTTTAATTTCCTCCAACGACTTCGTAGCCTGGTTGTTAAATCGTCTGCTTACTAAGCGCGAGGTTAGGGTTCGATTCCACGCGATAAAAAATTTTTCTTCTATTCATTTAATCATTTTTTAAAATTGAATAAATTTGTTTATTAACGGTTTATTAAATATTAAATGATATTTAATGTAATTATTTTGTATTATATAAAATAAATAAATTTATTAGTAAAATTATTTAAAATTTTTATTAATTAAAAGTATAACCTGTACTCAAAAATAACACCGGCAGCTAGCTCAAATAATTTTAATTGGTTGTACATTCTAATTGATCACAGTTACAAATACATACAAACCAGTTAATCTTTATACAAATAATAAGGGGTTTACGCTGGCGGACATTGGCATGTCCTTTCTACAACGTGGTGGCAGTCAGACTGGTTATTTGTCCATACGGCCAGGAGAGGGCGCTCTATTACTATTCGTTACAAAAGTATTTAAAATAATTATTAATTAAAAATATTAATAATTTATATTTAATGAATGAATCATTATTTATTTAAAAATAATTAAATACTATTTATTATGATTAATTAATTACTTTTTATTATAATTAATTTATAATTATTAAGAATTATTATTAATAAGTAATATTACTAATTTATCATTAAAATTATTTAAATAAATTTATTTAAAAAGGACTTATTAAATATTTTATAAAATTATAAAATTAATAATTTATAAAAAAGACATTTTTTATTATATTATTTATAAAATAATTAATTTAATAATAATAATATATTGTATAAATTATTTTATATTATATATATTATTTGATTTATAGTATTGTGTATTTCTCACATTATAAAACTATTTGTAACTAATTTTTATGTAAAATATCATTTAATATATTTATTTTTTAAATATTTTATTATAAATATTATTTATTTATATAAAATTTAATATAAATATTTATATAATTACAGTAATTTTTTTACTTTATAAAATACAAAATAATTACATAAAATATCATTTAATATTATATACTAGCCGACCCGACAGACGTCGTCCTGTACACACATCTGAAATTCAAACATTCCAATTTTTTATGAATAAGTTTTAACAATCTGGAACATTTTGATGAAAATTTGTATTAAAAAGTTATTGCAATATCTAACGTCATTACAAATACGGTTATCACGATTCGATCAATCGACAGCGCGTAAGTATGTGTATACTATGAGCGAAGTTAAATGTAGAGGCTGTGTGAATAAAAACTTAAGCTTGTTTGAATTAAGTTTGAAAAAGTTGAGACTCAAACAATTTCATAACAGGTATATTTATTAAATAGTACAAAAACTTAATTTATATATATATCGTAATGCCATTGGATGTACAATATTTTTGGTTAATCCTTGAGGGGTATAAACAAATAAATTCGATGGTTTTCCACAACTCTGGAACACGTAACATATAATTGACCGTGAGAAAAGCACGGATTTTCTAAATTTAAGCCACAAATCTTCATTGTTTGACCTTGCAACTTATTAATAGTCATAGCAAATGCCAAGCGAATTGGAAATTGTAAGCGTTTAAATGGTATAGGTGAATCTTAGGGAATCACTGGGATCCGTGGTAAAAGAGCAACTTAACTTTGAAATTTTCCACACACACACAAAAAAAAAAATTTGGAAAATCGCTTAAAAATTTAATCCTAAAAAAAATTTTAAGTGAATTTCGAAAAAACCTCTTCGTAGAGCATCAGTAGGACCTAAGTGTGCCAAGTTTTGTACTTCTGGATTGCTTAGAAGTGAAACTCGCACACAAACTCTTTCTTTCATTAGTATAGATTTCAGATAAGAAATAGTTTTAAATAAAAAAAAAAAAAAAATCCAGCCGTTTAGGATGAGTTTAGTCACATACACACGCGCGGAATATTTATATACATAAAGATATTCCGTATCGTGGCTTTTCTCGCCGCGCATTAGCAGAATAAATAGCACACAGGTTTTAAGGTTTTTAATTAATATCTTTTTTAACTAACTTCGATATCGGACCGAATTGTGAATCTAAACTATTCTCGAGTCCACTGGAACAGACACAAAAAATTTCATCAAGATCGGTCCAGCCGTTTAAGAGGAGTTTAGCCACACACACGCGCACAGAAGATTTATATATATAAAGATTTTATTATAAATATTATATTTATTAATATAAAATATATATTTATAAAATTTAATATAAATATATAATTATAGTAATTTTTTACCTTATGAGATACAAAATAATTACATAAAATATCATTTAATATTTAATAAACCTTTCATAAATAAATTTAATTTAAAAAAATAATTAAATGAATTGAAGAAAAAAGTTTATCGCGTGGAATCGAACTCTAACCTCGCGCAGAGTAAGCAGACGATTTACCAAACAGGCTACGAACTCGGTGCGGAAAATTTAAACTTAATTGCATAAAAGCTAAGTATGAAATTGACTGGCCATTCGGCGGAATTACATTGAGGGGTGAACACCCTAAAGAAGTACTACTATTACACCAAGTCTCGACCCCAAATGAGTTTCCTTAGTCGTGCCCACTCCTTGTTAGATACATTATTCACAAAATGACATTAAGATGTTTATAACTATTTGTAACTGCAAATTTCCGACCTAAAATTTGGGAGTTCTCCCTGCTTAAATTTAGACTTTTAACGACAAATCTGTTGATATGGAACACTAACGTTTTTAAAGGGTCTGATCAGGAACTTTTTGAAAATAATTTAATTATTTTGAAAAATATGTTAATGGAATACTGGTAGAAAATCACTGCACTAAAGGAGAACGATAAATTACTATCAAAAACGAAAGGTGATACCTTCTCAAACTTTGCACTCCACACCATTCTTGTGCTTCGTTCTATTTTAAGCCTAGCTGTTCAACTCCATTTTCTTTTCGGCGAATCTTTGATAATCAGGTTTAGAAGAAAGAAAATGCTTCAATTAGTTTTAATATTGTTTCTACGAATACATTTATGTGTTAAATTTATAATATTAAGCCATGATAAATGAAATCAAATCCGAAGTTGGGGTGAATACATTCTATGTCTATTCGTCAAGCATCGAAGTGTTTATTTTTCAATGCCATTGGTAAGTGATTTTAAAATGCGCAAAAAAATTTGAAACACCCTTTTGATGGAACTTTTTCATTTGTTATTCACAGCATTTGAAAATGTTTTGAATTTTCCTTCTTGCTCAATTCTGTTTTGTAAATAATGTAAGTGAAAAAAGCACCAGGAAAAACCCTTTTCTTTTGTTTTTCCAACTCAAAGCAATTCTTAAAATTTAACCCTCATATTCTTATGTAAATGTATTTTTATCTATCAATAGGCAAGTTTTAACAACGTCACTGTCACTCTTAACTTTGAAGATTGGAGGTTAAAACCCCGGTACTCTACCACAGTGCTCCGCAACCTTTTTATCGCTGCGGAACGGTCAACGTTTGATAATTTTACCGCTGAACGTTGATTGTTTATATTTTAGATTGTTTTGATTTAACAATTTTAATTTAGTTACATTTAAATTTGCCTTCAGAATAAAATATAGTTTCACCCAAAATGAATAAAAGTGATTTAACGTGGAATATAAAGTGATTTCCGTGGAAAGTTGCGCAATTCCGAGAGAAATGCACCACTTTAAATAAAATGGCAACAGTTTAATGTTCTTTAGGCGGCCCGGCACCATTTGATCGACGGACCGGGGGTTGCGGATAACTGCTCTACCAGTCTCCAACTGATCTGAAGCGTCTGCATCGCGCGAATATCCAAACAATAGGGAAGGGACTAGTCTACTAAAGAGAAGGTGGAAGGAGAGAGTTAGCAGGGAGAAGTAGGGATTAGGGAAACAACAGCGAATGTTGAATCAAGAGATCAAAGCCCTGGCGGGCTAAGTGCTTTAGGAACGCAACCCAGCTAAACGTAGTTGATTTAGTTCGCCATTTTTCCGTTTGCTGATTTCGTTTTCAATTGAATTTTTAAAAAATGGCTGATAAGCATTTGAAAAACAACAGCCCTTTTTAGCGGCAGGAACGATATAGATGAAGATTCAAATCATTTGAGGAGGGAAAAAGAAAGAGAAGCAATTTTAAGAGAAAAGGAAAAGTCTGTTGTGTGTGAGGAACGTGCAGAGTTAGTTTACGAACGAATAAGGAGACGTACGCAATTTATAAACACTGCAGCAAGTGCTGCAAGCACGGAAGAAATGAAACGTTTAGATCTATGTCTAGAAGACTTGATGAAGCATATGGGCTATTCAGAATTTAGCTCATCTCTACGAAGTATTGAAAATTTTCCAGGCAATAGGTATATCATTAAACAGCGGCAAAAGAAAAATTCCATACCTTTAAACAAGCAGAAGCTAGCCAATGTTATGTAAGTAGACTTTATAAGCATTCACTCTTGCATCATTTCATGTCATTGTGGTTCTTGAAATGCATAGCTGAAAGATACGTGTATTTCTTGCAGAACTTGTCAAGATTAAAACTGCGAATGTAAAAATTTTCATCAATATTTTTACTTTATTTCAGGGTACAATGGAGTTTCAAAAGCAATTTTGTTTTACTATCGCCCACCCTAGAAGTGAACGAAAAAAATGCGCCAAACAAGCACGATAAACGATATTGTCTGGTAACCCGTTCCACACAATTTAAGTCCAATCACAGAATGTCGCTTACAGCGCTACCTTCAGGTAAAATGGAGAACTATTTCGGAAAAGGTGTGGAAGATTTTCGAACGCCAAATCCTCTTTTCAAGAGATTTTCAGAAACTTTTTAATGGAGAGTGGCCTGATTAAAGAAACATTTAATTGTGTAAGATGCAAGGAACTTTGCAGCATAATAAAAAAAAAAAAAAAATCATCAAATGGAAGTATTTGGAGATGCAAAAAGTGTCGCGCTGAGAAGTCCATTAGGGTTGGTTCTTGGTTCTCCTGCAACAGATTAAATTTGCAGGAAATTTTACGTTTAACTTGGGATTTAATCACAGGTACAAAAACTTGCTTTTCTTCAGCAACTTTGGCAGACTGGCGTCATTTCGTACTTGAACAAGTTTTAGATCATGTCGAATTGACGTCAAGCAAAATTGGTGGGGTAGGGAAAGTTGTAGAGGTAGACGAATCAAAATTTGGGGAAAGGAAATTTCACAAAGAGCGTCATGTAGAGGGTCAATGGGTATTTGGGGGTGTTGAGCGCGATTCGGGGAAGCTGTTTTTGGTGGCTGTTCACGATCGCACTCAACGAACTTTAATGGAAATCATTATGGAATGGATAGAGCGAGGCACGAAAATTATTTTGGACTGTTGGAAAGGTTATAATCACGATGTGTCAACCACAGAAGGATTTAACCATCTAACAGTCAATCATTCGTTGAACTTCGTCGATCCAGATACGGGTGCTCACACAAATACTATTGAAAGCACGTAAAATCACGATTTCCCCAATATAACAGGCAAAATGATGCCTCTTTTTACTTGGCAATGTATATGTTTGAAAAGAGTTGCCGCGCTAAAAACGTTGATATGTTCAATGCATTTGTTGAAATAATAAGGGAAATAGAGTGGGAAAATTTTAAATATAAACTCTAGAGGGTTTGCTTTGTTTAGGGATTGCCGACATTTTCTTTCGTTTGTATTTGTGTTATAAAGTGTTTGAAGGATTAAATCTATCATCTGATTCTTTCATTGCCAGATACACCAGGATAAAAGACTACTAATCTAAACTTAAAAATATAGACAATAGACATACATTATTTCTCTGACAAATAGAACTAAATACACTACTCCCAACGAAGTTCTTGTTGAAGGAGGAATAACATACCCAAACTCTCACCTTCCTTCCTTCATCAATCAAAACCTGTTACTACAAAAAAAAATTTATGTATATAAATAAACTATATTAAAATATATTCATCCACCGAAATTATTATTGCAAATAAATCTAAGTCTCATTGTCACTTTTCTTTTTAAAAGTAGGTAGCATAATTCTGATCTTATATATGACAAGAAAATAAAATTGGAATGACTTAAGTGTTACAGAAAATGTACGAGAAAAAGAAATAATCGTGTTCAGAAGAGCAAAAAGCAGAAGGAAGGAAGGAGTCCATCTCTATATGTGTATTTTCTTTACTTAAAATCATATTTTAAGTAAAGAAATTTATTTTTGGTTACTTAAGACAAAACACCCAGAATTTTGATACCTTAAAAGCATTGACATTTAAAACACATACACATCAAATCTATCCTAAATTAATAAATTTTAAAAGTAAAATAAATGAAAAACCAAGATTAAATATTGAGGTCAACAAATACATCATTGAACCATAAAAAATTTAATTGTTCTATACAAAAAAAAAAAAAAAGAACAGTTCCCGCCACAAATTGTGACTAAATATGTATGTTATAAAAAAATTTTTAATTTGTGTATTGATGTGTTAACTAAAAAAATACAACAATAAAAATTTCATTGAGATAATACACTTTCAAAATTGAGTAATAATTGGTGAAAGCAGACGTGGACTACAAAAATAAACAAAACTAAAAAATAATTAACTGATCAAATTATTATTAGCTAAAACAAAAGCACCTTTGACAGCTAATGTGAATAAATTGCATTCACTCCATATTTTATCGATTACAGAAATAATTTATTTATTATATCTTTTTTTTTTTATTCATAGAATGTCAATGTCTTTTTAATTGAAATGACGCTTTCCGTTTCTTAGTTCTATGTCTTATAAAATTTGTGTTATTTTATATCAATTACATTAGGTGTTATTTTATATTAATTACACAAGCTTTTCATTTTGAATTTAATATCTCTGAATGCGTTTTTACTGCTAATGTGTTATGTTATCCAATATATTAGTACAAAAATATAATAAAAAAAATAAAGAAAGAAAGAATTATTTTTCAGTATTCAAAAAGATGTTTAAGAAGTAAAAATTTTCTTTAAAAAAGCATGCATTTTACATAAATGAAAAATAGATGTTTCAAAGAAATTTACTCCATTTAAATTCCCCCATTCATTTATTTTAAAAGTAGTTTTATTTTAGTTCCGTATTCTATTTTCTTTCAACAGGGAAAAGTCCTTTTTTTTATATTATAAACTTTATATTTTGAATGTATCTGTTTATTTTAAGAATCATTTCAAATCAATGCAAATTACATAAGACAATTAATGCAAAAAACTCGAATAATCACATTAATAGGAGCCTTAAGTAAAAATAAGAAAAGAACCCCCAAAAATTGGAAGATCACATAATGTTATTTATAAAATTATAAGCTTATATTATAACCAGTATCCAATATAAGTGCTAAAAATAAAAAATGACATAAATAAAAACAGATATTTTCCAAAACTGAAATTGACGTTTATCATATATACATAATTTTTAAAATTATTTGTAACGAGTTAAAGATTAAGCAGCAATCAACCAATGGAATGAGTAAAGGAAGTTGGTCAATATGACTATGAGTGTATGAGTTACATTAATGTTATCACTTGTATTCTCAATAAATAAGAATAATAACATGAATTCAAACAATATTAAAACAAGTATAGCATACAACATTGCAAGAAATAGCATTATTACTTACTAAATCAATAATGAATAAAAATCAATCAATAAAAATCAAAGGATTTTGATTGAAAAATTTTAATTCATTTAAAAGTTCGTGCTTCACATCTGTAGAGGCTACTTTTTTATTTACATAAATAGATAACTAAAACTATTATTTAGCTCAATTTTTTTCTTTTATAAAGTAACTTTTCTTCATGAACTTACACATAACACTATACATTTCTACCTTGAATGGCTAACAAAAATTTGATCTCAAAAGAGAAAATAAAGATACCTGGTCAATTAGTTTGCTTGACCTAAAGTTGCACTACAGTTAGATAAGGACTAGCGATAATTGATTTCATAATTTTGAACTATGGACAAATAAACGAAAAAGTGTTTTCACCTCATTCTCTTAAGCTTATCCTCACACACATACTATACAACATTCTAAGAATTAAATCCATTTAACATCCAGCATCCTCCATTTTTCTTCACAACATGTCACCAGAGGAGTCATCAATTCAACTAGAATATATCCAGCTAGGATATATTCACAACTTTAACTACTAAATTATCATAGATAAGGGGTCGTCAACCTTGAGGCTGCGGTGTGCCAAGCCAATTTACCTATATGATTCAATGTGCCACACGGCTGAAAATAATTGAAACTATTTGATCCAAATGACAATGCATGCAGAGTTAGGAAATACAGATCAAGACAATAGATTTAGAGTTTTTTATGTATTAATTTTTCATCATCTAAAGATAAAAAGCAAAAATAAAGAACATAAAAAAAATACAATTATTCCTTCAAGATAAATAAATAAAAAAAATTAATTGTACATATATTATGTATCTTTTAAACATATCAATAAGAAATAAACAACATAAAATATAAATATTCCCCTTCAATACAGTTAAATAAAAATTATATGTATTAATATGAACCTTGTTCCTGTACTGCTACATAACACAATATCAAATATATAATTTGGGACTCATAGTGTGACATGATTCTGAACATTAAAAAACTTCTGTGTGTGCAGACTAAAAATATTTTTCATATGGGAAAAAATGTGTTCACATAGATATAAAGAATCAAAAATGGAAAGCAGAGTACATGCAATTTTCTTCAAACCATCAAATTTCTCCAGAAATGAATACAACCTAAAATAGCTGTTGATTTAATATTAATTATATTTTTTTAGATCTTTTAGATTCTGTCAATGTTCTTTTCCATAAATCTGTAGATGTTAGTCTAATAACCTCTTTTTCAAAATTATCAACTTCCCTCCCCTCAAAAACTTATAAATTTGGTGAGCAGTGTAGGGTACCATAGGTTATTGAGCCCTTTCACAGACCATCAATCAACAATTGATTGGCTGCTTAATAAGGTTTACTTCAAAGCAAGCATTATTGGTCAATTACTATTCACACTGTCATTTTGAACTTTAATCAAGGGATGAAGACAACACCAGAGCTCTAACATTCAATTCTAAAAATTTCCACACCATGCCAATGAGAGGACTTTAATCAGTTGACTGTGATTCACAAGTATACTTATTATGGAGAAATTGTATTATTTTATGTTATAATGAGTATATTTGTCATGCTTAAAAAGTAGTGACCATTGGTTATTTAAATTGAAATTTTTGAGAAAAACAAAACATATTCTTCAATTTTAAGATGTTTAGAATATTTTGAGGCCACGCCTGAGGGGGAAAAAATAATAAGTATGAAAAACTTAAGATGAACTCTTGTATCCCTGTATGCATCAGATGAAACAACGTATAAGTTCCCATAATGAATTTATTTATGAGTGATGATAGTGTTTTTTAGATGTCAGCTGAAAAGGGGCAAAAGCAAAAGCCAGGAAGTTGATTTATAACAGGGTTCCTTTAAGTATGGTCAGCCATGAGACAAATGTGTGACACCGGCAAGGCCCTGAGCTCAATGATAGCTTCTTTGAAGCTGTGATTTTACTTTCTTGAAGCTGTGAAGAATTCAAAGAGAAAAATTGACACATACTGGGCCATTTAGACTTAATATAACCCATTTAGGCGGATATCACATTCCGAATTATATCCCTGAACTTCAAAAACAAACAACCCTACATGAAGGTGTTCACATTGCAAGATCACAGGAAGGAACTACGTTACTGGTGTTTCATTTACAATGTCCAGTTATGTATTGTACCCTGTTTTGGTGAATACCACTCTACAGGAGGGATTTAAATTCATACCTTTATATGTAATTTTTCTTGCATTTTCCGTGTAATATGTATGTAATACATGTTTATGTTGACCAAATAAATAAGTATTAGTAATAAAATTGGCAGTTTTATAAAAGAATCCCATCTTTTGATTCAATATTTTAAACAGCAACACTTCCTGTGTGATTGATGAATATACTTGTCATCACTCGATTTCCGTGACGCACATAGTTGAGCAATCTGAAATGGTGTCGCAGTTTAACTGGTTAACACTCTTGCTGCATAGTAATTTTATTAAAGTAGGTTAAAAAATTGCGCATTTTTTTAAATTACATATTTCAAATCTACATTTTAGAGTTAAAATATATAATTAGATCATAAAAATACGAACATAAATAGGAACAGCACGGGTTACACAGCTACATAGATAAAAAAAATTCATAAATGTGGAAGTTCCATAAATTTTGCTACATCTATGTTGCCCATGGAAATCACAGGAGGCGCAGCGAGAGGGTTAAGAGTCTTAACAGATTTAATGTGCATCAAATCCTCTAAACAGCAGGTTTTTAATGCCACCAGGATTTGACCACACCTCTCAACAGAAGCAAAGATGGCCATCAATTTGTGTCCATAGCAACTTGGCCACCCAAACCATATGAATTAACATTGAATTGTTTGCTTGAATCACAATCACTCTTTAAATGAGACTACAGTCAAGAAAACCCATATCACTTGTATAAAAAATCTCAGCCTATTTAGATTTGATGTGTAATAAATACACTGCATTATTTCATAAATTCTTTCGGCTTAAATTCCGAGATCTTTCAGCGACAAAGCCACAAATTTGCTGTTGGAGGGTAGTGTGGATTCAAAGTAGAAAAACAGGGCAGGAATTCTGCTCATAAGAAAACCAAACACAGAATTATGCAAAAAAATAATTTATTAACAAAAATATTCACATAGCATTTAATATTTTGTAAAAGCTGTACTTTTACCACATAATTCTAACAAGTTTTTCAGTACTTTCCCATGGCAACCTTTGAAATAGAAACAAATACAAAACTAAAAAATTAACTACAAAATATAAAATAAATTCTAAATAAGGTTGCCATGAATATTTTGTTTTTAAATGAATTCTCAACATAATGTAAGGAATTATAAAGTATCGAAACTCAAGCAACTTCTGTGGTATGACGGAAACAGTTATGCAGAATGCAATAATAATCTTAAATATGATATTTTTATGCTGAAGAGAATTGATTAATGAGTAGCCACTGTACATATATAAAGGTATTAATGCAAGCGAAAAAAATATATTTTTTCCCAGAATTTTTCTCCATACATAAAATGTGTAATGACGATTATCAGCTAGTAAGTATGGGTGTACATGAGACATGTATGTAATGGCAAATGCTGAAAAAACAACCAATTCAAAAACAAGTATTTTTTCAGTAAATATAAACTTAAGGAACTGCTTTGCTTTAGAAATGGATATTAAATATGGACTACAGAAAAATAGAAAGAAAAGCAAAAAGTAAAACAATTGTGGAATGTGAACGCAAACTTCGTGAGCAGCTTTATCTCCCAAAGCAATGGAGCCATTATAAAATACAAATGCAACAGATCCAACAGCAATTGGAATGTAACCTATATTAATTTTCAATATTTTCCACAATATTTGTTTCCAGTTCTTTAACCATAATGGAATGAATACTCTGAAAGCAGACACAGAAAACAAATTCAATTTTTTATCTTTTTTGGAAAGACTTTCTTCGCTGAATTCAAACAAAGTCTGCAATGTTTCTTCTGCAGCAATCTGTAATTAAAAATAATAACAAACTTAAATATAAAGTTGAAAAATAAACGCTATAGGAAAACAATTTATAATAATTACCTTTGGCAAAGAAAATAAAATAACTTGAAAAATTGATTGAAATTGAAAAAAAATAATCATTTTCAGTTTTTTGTTTAAAATATTGCATTAAATATTAATAGATGCAGATAAATCACAAGAAGGATATAAAAAAGTTTTTAAGAAATTAAAATAAAGAATTTTTTGAAAATTTTTTTTTAATATAAACGGAAGGAAAAAAAAAACTTCTATTACCCCAAATCAATGTTTTAGAATTATTAGTTAAGAGATTTAAAAATAAGATGCCTTTTCTGATACCAAATATATTTTGATAGATGAAATAATAACAGTGAAATAATTTGAGTGACTAATAAAAACTTTCTTATCACAAGTACGATTAAACTGCAAATAAATTCATAAATGATAACCACTTAGCATTGCTTCAAAATTATGTATAAACACAAATTTTTAAAATTTACATCAAATATAAAAAAAAGATGTTTTAAAAATATACTCAAAGAAGGTAATTTTTACCTAAATTGTAAAATTAATCTCAAACTTGTAAACTCAATACAGTAAAACACGTTTCAAGCGAAATTGCTTAAGATGAAATATGGTTTAATATAAAATAATACAACTTTCCGACAAATTGTTATGTATTTTCATGCATTTTTTTTCTCTTAACACAAAACGAAAATCGCTTAACAAGAAAAGATTTCCCCTCTGGGAATGTACAAAATACAGAAAACACCAGCTGCACAGGAGAGATTTAAAAGGGGTGTGAAATGAAAGCCATATTCATAGACAAATTTCATAGAAAGGAGGCTAACTTGGCTTTAAAATACCCTCGGAATAGCCTGTGACACGAGCCAATTTTGTTTATGTAAGCTACTTGCACACTTCAGCCCTACAAACACTACACAAAAACATCTGATCTCCCATCAGTTGGCTTTGGAATTCGGTGATGAGCACATTACAGAGTCAGTAAAAATCAGTTTGGTTCATGTTTTTTTTTTTGTTCTGTTTTAGAATTATTTTACAAGTACAATGGCAAACAGCTCACAGGGAAAGCAAACTGCTATTTTGCTCAAAATGAAGATGGAACTACTTAAAGCTGTTGATTGAAAACAGGAGACGAATAAGGAAATCTATTTTGATTTTGGTTTTGCTAAATTTTGTATTAAATTTTCTTTTCTTGTGAATGTTTTAGTTTCATTGATTTTTTACAATATTCTTTTTCACAAAATTCTTTGAACATGAAAAAATATTTCAGTCCCCTAAGTTTCATGTTAAACAATTTTAGCTGTATTAAAAAAAATTAAGTTTGAAATTTCTCCATATAAAACACTTTCTTAACATTTATCAATATATCTTTCTGAATAGAGATGAAGCCTTGGAAATTTGTTAAATCGGAAACATTTTTTTAAAAAATAACAACATTGATTGTAATTAATCCAAAATTCATATTAAGTAGAAAAAGGGCAAGAGGAAAAGAATTTGGCAGAAAAAAGAAATTTTATTCATGCACAATTCAATAGCATTTTATGACTTAAATTTTCTTAAGTAACATAATTTAAATTCTGTTTTTTATTTCAACAGGTTGAGTGCCGTTATAAGGTAACTCATAATTTATCCAGGAGACCAACTATAAGAAATCTCATAGTTTATTTACTCGCCACATTTGAGCAGCAGTAATGAAATTCATAGTACATCAGTATAAATATGAATTTTGTAACAGTGGTATAATTTGTAGATTGTTAAGTACCATGTCACTTAACATGTTAAGAAGGAAAAAAAAAAATTCCAATATTTATAAATTCTTTAAGTAAAAAAAAAAGAAGCAAGATTTCAATAAGCTCAAAGACTGGATATGATAGCTTCTATAAGTTTTCTATAGTAATACAATAAGCACCATTTTGACTGATGGACAATTAGGACCAGCTCAGCTGTAGTAGTTTTGGGTAACATTTTTGTTTCAGGATCAAAGTTTCTTATGAAATTATCAATTTAATTGAACAGTGGATATATTGTTGAGCAAATATTGTTTTTGTCTTATCAAAGAAATATGTATGACCCTTGATATTCCACAATTGTATTTTATTGAGTGAAAAAGATATGTTACTGTTAATAGCCAACTACATACATAATAGCTGTATAATTTGTAATGCGTAAGTAACAATACACAAGTTTTTGCATGACCCATGCATATGTTTATGTCTACTTATTTAAATCAAAAGGAAAGGAGTGGAAGAGTTAAAAATGGAATATATTGATTATACAAACATTGTGATGAATCTATATGTGTCATCTAACTAATCCTCTTGGGAAATCTTTGGGCTTGTATTCAAATTTAATTCACAGTCATCCCTCTCAAGAAGAAACCATGATATTTAGATTAGTTCGACTATATAAAGTCAGAGTTTTGTAATTTTAGTAGAAGGAGGCAGGAAGCTGCTATATTCTTTACACAGGTGAGGTTGAATAACGTTTACTTTTGCACATGAAGATTAAGAGTGGTGTTTGGCCACTGCGTCGAATTAGTGGATTTGAGGTTAGTAATCAATGATAGATTAGGTTGAGTTAAATAAGTTACTTGCGCATATTTGCTCAATATTCATTGCTTTCTCCATGCTGCTCCTTTGACATTCACTTTGAGAATAAATTGTTATGGGTTAAATTGTTTGACTAAATAAATAATTGTGATTATAGAAGTCTCTGGTTCTGCTTTCATTCCTCCTACACCCTTAGGTAGGCAAGATGGTGAGGGAACAATTTAAGGTGCAAGTTGCTCACAACACAAAATATTATTGAAGCTTTGTTACAATTGTTTACT
Organism: Trichonephila clavipes; assembly: GCA_019973935.1. Taxonomy (NCBI): domain Eukaryota; kingdom Metazoa; phylum Arthropoda; class Arachnida; order Araneae; family Nephilidae; genus Trichonephila; species Trichonephila clavipes. The sequence goes on along the minus strand of BMAU01002031.1, from coordinate 162,923 downwards.
CTTAACCCCTTAACAGTTTAATTTTTTTCCAAATTTAATCAAAAAATGTCTTCATTTTTTATTGCATTTTTAAATTAATTTTGCAACTTTAAATAGGAAAACATTATTTTTCAGCATTTAGAATAACTTTTTTAATTTAATGGAAATAGTAGTGTTTTTTCTGTAAAACGCCTTTCTTTCTTACATGAACGCTGACAAGAACATTAAGATTTGTACATATAAAAAAATACCATTACACAGATAGCAGTTTTTTTCATTACATTTACTTTACCTCTTTCAATGGACAATTATTGTCATATATTCAACTAGCTGGATATTATAAATTGATAAGATATAGGTGAATCAGTACAAATGATAGATAAGTAGTAATGCCCATATGGACAAAGCCAGTGACACACACAGGAATTTTGGTCCAGGGTCAAAAGTCCACCCTTCTTGTATCATGCTCCTTTTGATTTTGTCGATTTTCAGGAACAAAAAACAGTAAAAAACTAATTATGGAATAAATAATTAGCATTAATTAATAAAATTAATTCCCCCCCTTGTGTCCGCCACTGGGCAAAGCAGTAGTAACCTATACACAGTGCTCATACGGAGTATGGGTGAAATAGGGAAGGGGTTCAAATTTTTTTTAAAAAAATACATCAATATAGTAAATACATGTGTGTTAGCATTTTTGAGATGTTTTTCTACACAGTAAAATGATGTTTATTGTACTTAGGAAAATTAATTTTAAGTGATCAGATAGTCAATCCATTAAAAAATTATTTTCTCATGCTGCCTGTTTAAGAAACTGTCTACTGTTCATCAAAATATTATTGGTGTAGCTCCGGTGGCTTAGAGGTAGCATGCCCATTTCGTAAGCACAAAGTTGCGGGTTCAATTCCGGCTGGAGTCAATAGATTTTCTGGATGTGAAAATCCTAGGCATGCATGCCACATGATTATGTGAGATGTAAAAGATCTCCTGAGTATGAATTTAGCTCTGGTATTTTCGGCAAAATTAAATCACAGCAACATTTAGCATCCGATGAGAGCTTGAATTAAAAACTAATTGAAGTGTCTAAATGAGGTAACAAGGCTGCCACTAGATGGTGTCCTCATGAAATGGCATTTGGGGACTTGCCGTGTCTGCAAAGGCTAAGTTGCCAAAATGCAGGTCTATTTTATTCAATGAAAATAAATTTCTATGTAGCTATTTTTTGTTAAATACAATTAATTTATGTATTTCTTCTAGAAACTTCAAGAAATATCATGATTTAATAATATAATGAAGTGAATCCTACAAAATTTTAAATTTATTCAGTATTAAATAGATAAAGATTGAGATTGATGCTTTCCATTTAAATAATGATCACCAATAATAAAAATGCAATATAACATTTGCTAATACATACAATATTTAAAGAAAGAGTGAAAGAGAGAGGAAAAACTAAATTATTTTGAAATATACACAAATAAATAAATTCAGTTTTTAAAATATTCAAAATGAGCAGAAAGATATGGTAGTGTGCCAGATTTTACACATATAATTTCTGAAAGCAAATTCACTTACACAAACCTGATATATATAAAACATCAAAAAATATTTATCAGTAACTAACTTCTGGAAATGTGGTGTGATAATTTTATTTGCATCCTCATTAAATCATTAAACAAATTACAAAAAAATTGTGATAAATTTTTGCTCACATACAAAACAAAATATATATATTTTCTAATATAATTAAGAAATTTTAATTTCCCAATTTTTTCAAAAGTAGAAAAAAAAAGTTACCTTGTGCTACAAAAAGTCATTGAATAAGCATATACAACTTATAACAAAATCAACTAAATTATATGCACAAATACATATGTTTTACCTAATCAACCAAAAATATGCAGAATAGCTTATTTGGTTTTTCCTTTTTGAAGATGTTATAAAAATGTATGTATTAAAAGACATACAATTAGAGAAAGCTGATTCTCAGAAAGTTTTATTAAGTTAATGTATCTGGTTGTGTATTTTTAATCTATCTTTTTTTTTAACATGCATGCATATATTATGATGCAATGGCAACAAAAATATAAATTCATAAAAAATGTTTGAGTGTAAAAAGAATATAACCTCAATTAAAAAGGTCCTAATTCTAGATCTAACATCAAATATCAATGGACTGTTGTAATGAAAAAAAACTCAGATAACAAGCTTTAACTAATCAAAAAACTTACAGAAAGAACTTTTATACTAACAAAAAAATACTTACATAAAAAATCCAAACAATATTAGTCTGTCGAAACAATAAGGCTAACACTCCAGGAAACGAAGCAGCAAAGTAGAATTTTTTCAAATGCCAGTAATACATCAGCAGCACAAAAAATGTAGATCCACATTCAGTATAATACAGAAAGTTGAAAAAATACAAAACAGGAAATATGGTGATATTAAATGATGACAGCAGCAAAATTCTTGATTCATTTTCCTAACGGGGTAAAATAAAAATAAATTCTTATTTGAGAATTACAGAAAAAAGTAATCACCTACAAATGGAACTTTGATAACAATACATAGTTTTGCTAACACTAAATTAATTAACAATGAAGTGATTTAAGAATGTAAAGTTAAAATGCTACAAAAAAAGAATATTTTTTTTTATCTGGTTCAAAAATAGTTCCTATAAATCAAATAGTTTCTATAAATAATTCTGTAGATAGATATTACAGGTAATTTATATAATAAAAATAACACAGTTCATAGATTCTGAAATATCATATGTTTCAAGGAGTTAGTGCATAAAAAATGTTATTAAACATGTTTTCACAAAGAGAATCATAAAAAAAATATCAAGTATGCGCAAAAGTTCAACCCATTTTTGAAAAGCAAATTACTATTTGAAAAGTTACATGTAACATTGTGACGACTGAAGTTAGCCCGTAAAATGTGCAGATACCCAACATATAAGTAGTAATTCTGATAATACAGCACTTGTGGAGAATATCTGGTAAGATAACATGACAAGAAATAAGGCACATCTGAAACACTGTCAGTTTTAGAAGTTCAATAAAAGCAGCATCAAACATAACTTACTTTATATTTACAAAGAGGATGCAATTCATAACACAGAATATTATCAATATTTCTGGATATTCAAAGAAAGAGAGAGAAGCTTTTTAAGGTGAGGCAATGTGTGAACATTTTTCATTTGTTAGAGATGAGTCTTGATAAAACCAGTAAAAAAACCCCCAGAAACTAACTATGTCAGAATTAGCCAAAGTCTTTAATGTTCCCCAGACAACAGTCAGAATGGTAGTTAGAAGCAGTGATGTAACATATACCTCTGCAACCCCTGTATTGCGGAGGGCTCAAGATTAAACAGGCCCAAAATGTGACTTTGCAGGGAGGGTACTAATATTCTCTGCTACACCACTGGTTAGAAGTGTTGCATTTCACCATACAGTTTGATCAGCTTTCTGAAAATCAATGAGACTGACAAATTGCTACCTGTGTTTCCTAGCTTGCACAGTGCAAAAATGAGCCATTTTTACAATATATTATCACAGAAGATGAGATTTGAATTATGTATTACAAGCAAGTATGTCGACCATCAGTGAATTGTGTGCAACCTTCTAAACCAGGGGTGCCCAACACAAATCGTTTGGTGGGCCGCACATATCAAAATAAAATAACAAATTAGACAAAATATTTTATATTTTTGTATAACATTCAAAATATTTTATTAACTTAGAATTAATGTGATACTTGTTTTTGTATTTTAGTAGAGATTTTTTCAATATCAACGGATAGTTTAATCGAACGTGCATTGTAGTAGATTGGTCACGTTTTCATCGAGCAACCTGCTGTGATACTTTGTTTTTACCAGGTATAATTTTGAAAAAAAAAATGACTTGCAGGGATAAGAAGTTCCAAATGCTGATATAATGCACATAATCAATCGTTTTAAATTTGAAGATTTATTTTCAAGGATGTATTTTTGATAATGTTCAATCTTATTCCCTTCGAACAGGCTTTTTAGCTTGAAGCTTGATTGTAATTCTATCAGCTCCAATTGTAAATTTGGAGGCGCTGACTCCGCCTCTACATTAAATAGAGCTAAAAATATTGTAAACATTTCCTCAAACCTTTGTACTTAGGAGAATCTGGAGTAGATTTCTTCAAATAATTTTCGAATTTCCATAGAATGAAGAAGTTTTTATGGTCATTTTTATAGTAATTTAATAATGGGAAATGAATCAAACAGTTTGACCACAACTGATTTTTATACAGCTGAAGCTTTTCTACAAAGGCTTTATATCTTGACAACAATCAGTAATCAACTTATTTTCACCATTAACTTCTAATTTAGCTTATTCAATTTCATTGATATATCTATTAGAAAACATAAATCTAGAAGCTATTGATCATCTAAAAGTTCACTTATATTATGACCATAATTGTTCATGAAAGTTTCAATTTCTTCCCTTTATTTCCAAAATCGTAATTAGCAGTTTCCATGACTTAACCAAGGAATTTTGGTGTAATAAATGAGATTGCCGTATTCAGATTACAGTTTCCTAAGAAATTCTTGAAATTGATGATGCTTCAATGGATTGTTTTTAATTGAATTAATTACCTTGACAACAACTTTCATCACATGAGACATATTTAACACACACTTGTACACATAGATTCTTGAGGTGCAAAAAACAATGATAAATAAACATTTGAAAATCATGTAAACTGTTTCCTAAAGCTTTTATGTGATCGAAAATTAATGTAATAGCACCAACATTTTTTTCTAACCATTGAAGGGGCTAGATCTGTTGCAATGCCTACAAGATTTTTCAAATCTATCAAACTTTTCCATTCACTCTGAAACTCTATTTTCCTCTTGAAATTTTCTTTTTTTCTTTCAGCCATGGCGAATGAATACCTAATAGAGATAAATACAATAATTATAGATACAATAAAAAAAAACAGTAAGATCACCTTTTATCTGGATCACAATCACAACAAAGTTGAAAGTCGACCAGATTTCCCTTTTTGGTGAAGAATATCTCCTAACCTACAAGGTTCTTATCTATAGTGGATTTGTGACGCCATCTGACGTTATGTAGTACAACAATTATCTGCGTAACATCTTCACATTTTATACTTGTTACAGAATCTCTACATAAAATTTATTTAGATTTAGGTTTTCAAAATTTTTATTTCAAATGCAAAAAGGCAGTTAAGCAAAGAACAGCAGTGCAACTATTACACTGTTCCACAAAAATTTTTTTTTTCAGCCTGATGGCCAAATATTTTCTTATTGCTTGGAAGTCAAATGAAGGGAAAAAATTATTCCAGGAAAAAATCACACAGGGAGAGGTGGGGGTGTGTCAAAACATGATTTTTTTATTCAACCGTGTATAGTCCAAATGTCTAAAATAATATAGACAGTTAGAAACTTCAACTGGGTCATAGGTTGGACATGCCTGTTCTAAACCAAGAGTGTCAAACTCAAAGGCTAACTTTGGCCAAACAAACAAGGTTTAACTTTAGATGGGCCACAAAAAAAATTAAAAAATCAATATTCATAGAAACATAAATTTATTTCGAATGTTACATTATAATAAACATAAATAAAAGAACAAGAAAAATTAATGTTTATGTCCTGATACTTGACATCTTTTCTCTGCTCCTATCTTTCCTGTTTCAGGAGAAATTTTAATATTTTATTATACATTATTGTGTGATGCAATACCGGTCAGGTCACAAAAATGTTTGTTGTGGGCCACGAGTGGACAATTTGATGTTGTCATAGACCCCTGGGGGGTCGATATAGACTATTTGGGAATCGCTGCACTAAACCCAAGTTCACAGTTTCAGTTGCAACCTTAACTGATTCTGCACTAACCAAATTAAGAGAATGTGCAGCATACGGCACATAATTATAGGGAACTTATTTTTTCTTTTAGAAGAGGTTACACACCATTATATCGACCGGACATATTGGCAGCGTTAAATGACTGTCCCCTACAATTACCCAATAGCAATTCACTTGTTTCTAAAAATTCTTGTAGAGAATTAAATAAGTATAAGCCAGTGTGACTACTAATTTTAATTAATGAGACACATCTTTCATGCACTTTTCACCAAAATAATATCGTAGTACAATAGCAAGTTGGTCATTGTGGGCAAAATCTGGTATTGAATCCATCACAATTGAATTGTACTTTATGTCATCGTTATTTATTTGAGTTGTAATTGCTTCAATGATTTGCTTGCCAATGATCTCAATTATTTGCTCATATATTGTTTTTGATAAGTACGATATTAATGATTTTGGTTGAAGTTCTCGCCGTTCAATGTGTTCATGAATGAATGGGTCAAACTCTGTTAGTAGTTCCAGGGCACTCATAAAATTACCACTACGAGGAGAATCAAAAACTTCCTAAATGCTAAAAAACCTCCTACTTTACTACAACATTAACACGTTTGATGACATTGTAGTAATATTCCGTATCTTTTTTAGTTGATCCTATAATTGTTTATCTAAAACAGATTTATTTTCTTTTCATATCAAACAAACTAACATTAAATTTTTATGTTCAATAAAATTTTCATGATTTTTTAAACAACTTGTTAATTGTTTCTGTTCAGTGTACGTATGTAAATGTAGAGCGCCCTCTAGCGCTCAGAGTGTCTAACAAATCTGTGTAACCTCGGACTCCAATGAGAAAGGAGTCAAATCGAGCGAGCTGGGCACCAGAGTAATAAAAACTACAGTCCACTGAGAGACTTTTTGAGTTCTTTACTTGTGACCCAACAGTTTCCAATCAGATAAGCTGGTTGTGTATTGAGAATTTGTTTTAGATAGAATATTGCACGTCATACAAAAAACACTACCAATACTAATTGAATAACATAGCTAAGATCTTTCCAGCAATCGGCCATTTTTAAGTCTTTTAATGAAATTATTCAAAAATGATTTCTTTGGTTCTTTGTATTCTCTTACCTAAACAGAATATATATCATCATTTTGATCTTTATTTTAAAACTAACTCATTTCATGTGAAAGGATCTACATTATTAAAATTCGTAAGTAAGCAAATGTATGTACGTCTATTTTCTCATGAACCGCACAATGCAGAAACTCCCCAAATGTACCAAAAGATTGGGAATGATCAGAGGAATCTGTTTTTATCATTTATATTCCGATATTCCAATTAGTTAAAAAGATATTAATTAAAAACCTTAAAATGCATAATTAGTGCCATTTTTTACTGCCAGGGGACAAGTTCAAAAATTCGAACTCCCCCCCGACGCTTTTAAAACGCGATCTAATTTTTTTCATGAGACTCAGAGAAAAAATAATTACAGATTCGGAAAGATCATTTACTTCACCACGATATGGTATAATTTATTTTACAAAATAATTGTATTTTCTATTTTTTACAATTTTTTTAAAAATTATTCAAAATCTATACGTTTTTATTAAAATGATTTCTAAATCGTTCCACTTGCATTTTTTTCTTTGCACAAACGAAAAATATTTCACACTAAAAAAGTTCATGCTTTTCTCTTTTAGAATCAGTCATTAAAAAAATTAAATGTCAAAAAGGTTTTTTTTTTGCGATTTTTCAAAAAATACTCAAAATTTTATTTAAATACTTAATAGCTTCTTTATTTATAAAAATAATCTCACAAAACTTTTTTCCCGTGTGTGGAATGATATCATCCGTAATTTGTACAAAGATTGATAAAATATCTTAAAATTACGTTGTTTTTTTAAAAAAAATTGTAATTTTCGTTTTCCCTTTTTGCGAGAAATATTAAAGTATTACTTTTTTTTGTTTAAAAATTACCGTTGTTTGCAATCAATACATGAAGTTTGAAGGCATTAACTTAAAAGAGAAGCCCGAAAAAAAAAAAATTTTAACGAAAACCCAATGCGAAATTGAATATCTCTTCCTCTTATTTTAAAGGTCTTTTCACTGCTTCTCTCCGAAAGACAAGTAGCTTAGTTATTTAACGCGCTATTTTCTAAACGGCAGTTTCCAGGTTCAAAGCTGGATCTTTTTGCGAGAAATATTTAAGCACTATTTTTGTTAATATTTCAACTTGTAGAAAGATTATCTGAGTTAATTTATATAATGTACTACACTAAAGGCTTTTTCTTTGCCCCTTTCATCAAAATCATATCAGAAAGCTAAGGAATGTTTATAATAATAATCTACAATTCATATCATCTGTGAAAAATTTACTGAATAAGTAAAAAAACACAATAACATGAATATCAGAATCAATCAAAATAAAAAAAACTAATAAAAATGCACTAATAACATGATTAATATAATTTAATTAATTAAAATTTTCCAAGACTTAAGCACTTCTATTTTTGTCTTTTGGTATTCATGCATTATTATTGTCACCACAGTCAATAATAAAAAAAGTAAAATTGAAGGTAGGTCAAAAATTTTAATAATTTCTCACAAAAACAAGAATAAAAATAAAACTTAAAAACAAGAATATTGTTTTTAAGCAAACATGGAAACAAATATCATTATTAGATCTATATCACAGCACTAAGCAAACATTTTTAATGAAAATGGTTGACAGCTAATATGTTACCACTATTAAGTTTTTCGAGCCAGTTTTTTCCATACCTTATGGTGATGCTGAAGTATTCTATATACAACATATATAGTTCCAATAGTGAAGCATATATTCACAAGACGAAAGCATGCAAGTTTGTCAACATCTAAATTTGTAATTTTTGATACAGGGTTTAGAATGCCAACTGTTAATAGATATAGTCCAGGAGGTGTTGTAATTTTTGGGTCCCACTAAAAAGAACAGAAAAACAGTAATAACTTTTCATCAAAAATTTTTTTTCAAAAATCAAATATATTTTACAAATATGTTTTAAGAATATTGGATACAAAAGCTCAATAATAAGGAAATTAATCTTATTGAAAATATGTCACAAAAACAAATATTAAAAATTATTATAGCTAATGTCCCTGTGATTAAAGCAAATATATGCCTATATATTTGTTCTGATTGTTCTTTGAGATATTCTGCATACATATACTTTTCATGGAACTTATACATTAACATCACTGCAGCTAAATTTTCACCAGGTGAATTGTGCCAACCTCCAAATCTGACTGATTTTCTTTTTCAAATAAAACATGTAATATCTTTTTTTTTTTGTTTTGATATCATGGCATGATTCATGTGGCACAAATTTTGCTGAGCTGATGCTGATATATAAGTACCTTTTTAACACGCTTTAAAAAGTTTCACTTGTATGTGACGGAATCTTTGAACTCGATTTTTACCCACTTTAAAAAGTCAGATTAATTCAACATTTTGGACACTTGTCCAGGACCGACGACAATACGATAATTTCATAATTTTGTTCCATTGTCCTGATCAGGATAATTAGGAATATGATTTATAGATTTGGCGACTAATTCCGTATACCACTTCCAGATTTGGCGATTCATTGCATAAACTATTTTCAGATTTGGCTCTAATTCCATATGTCATTTCCAGATTTGGCAACTAAAAGATAAAGGTGCAACCCTAAAACTGAAAATAGGCTTGTGGTTAAAACAAAAAAAAGTGTTCTTTATGTGGAAAAGTGTAGGGCGAGTGCGTAGTTTTTCTGAAAATGAAAATTAAAAAAAAGCTTCTGCATGTAAAATAATAATAATTTATGTTTTAACTGCTAAATATCTTTTCAATTCCTACTATTAGCTCACACTCTCTGTATACTTATTTATCCTGATGAAATTTTCAATCAATCAATAAAATACATTTTAAAGCGCTCAATTGAGCTGAAATTTTATATACACGATTATTTTGAATGACAATACAGTAATTTAATTATAATTAATAAAAACTAATTGATTAAAACTGATGATTTAAAGAATTACAAATACAGCCACATTGGCCTCATTTTTGGCGACCACTTCCGACTAATTCCAGATTTAGCAACTAAAAGATTAAGGTGCAACCCTAAAACCGTGAATAGGTTTGTGGTTAATACAAATGAAACAAAAAAAGTGTTCTTTATGTGAAAAAGGGTAGGGTGGGTGCGTCATTAATTTCTTACCATAATATAAGTCTAGTTTTTCTAAAAATGGAAATTAAAAAAAAAAGACTCATGCATGAGAATAAAAATAATTTATGTTCTAACTGTTAAATTATTTTTTATTTTTATAAAGCAATATACGTTTAGAAGTGATGACACGAATTAACATTATAGAAATACATTAAAAAGGTGATAACATGATTGACATTTAATATTTCTTCTTATCACACTTTTATTAGTTAGACCTGTATCTACAGAGACAGAATCTTTGGAATATAACGATATGGAACTCATTTCAGATGGAGAGAATAAATACCCTTCAGAACTATTAATTAATATCCATTGAAGAGCAAGACTAATTCCAGCAGCCACGTAATTCCGGCTCCAAGTATCAAACTCAAAGATAAATTCAACAAAGCATAACTGATAGTTTTAAAAACTAAAAACAGGCTTTTATTGTAGATCGAACTAAAAAATGAAAAATAAATTATAGTTTAAAACACCACACGCTTTAATAGTGAATTGAACTAAAAAAAGTAAAAAAATAATTCTTAGTATAAGAATAAAATGGTTAACGAGAAAATTAAAGTAATTGTGGTAAAAGCGTGGGGTGCTTGGTACTACATTTTTACACTAAATCAGCATTTCAGAATAGAACTAGTAAGAAATTATAACAATTAATATAGAGCACCCCACGCTTTTATCCCAATGACATTAATTTTCTCGTTAATCATTTTATTCTTCCATTAAGAATTATTATTTTACTTTTTAGTTTGATTCACTATAAAAGTGTGTTTTTAATTTTTTTTAAAACTATAACTTATTTTTAATGTATCTTGCATAACATTAAAATTATTGGTACTTACATATTAGCGTCACCACAGCAAAATTGGCACCCTGAGAGTTGGGCCATGATATCAAAACAAGAAAGATTCTATTGTGTCTTACATGAAAAAAAAATCAGTCAGATTTTGGTGGAAAATGGCACAATTTGCATGATGCCAATTTGGCTGTGGTGATGCTAATGCACATGTACTAAGTCATGCATTGCTGTAATTTTTAATAACAAGCAAAAAAAAGCAACTTTATTCTCAATTCTTCTACTTTTAAATCTACATTTTTTATATATTCCTTAATGTCTTATTTAGACACAGAATAAACCATAAGTTCACTTGAAAAGATTTAAATGGATAGTTTGAACTTGTATTTCTTGCAAATATTTATCAATTAGCCTGTATGTTTAAAAATTTAGATACAAACCAAATATTGCTAAAAGAAATGTGTTTTATACTATATGAAGTTGCAAGAATTGATAATTTTCAAATATATTTCATAACACTTTCTTAGAGACATAAAAAGTATTCTTTTTTCCGAAACTTTGATAGAAATTTAAGCAATAATGTAAAATCTAATACACACATAATGAAATAAGAAGGGTAGATGAAATTACCTTATAATACAAATTATTAACATGACCAAAAAAAATTTGGGAAAATAAGTGGGTCATGCTAGAATCCAACTACTCCCGTGTTAGAATTAAAACAATAAAGGAATATATTTTTAAAATGAATGCATTTTAATTTTGATTTATTTCAAATAATCACATTCATATATTTTTCATTGATGTTTTGAAAGCCCTTTTTTTTCAAAAAAATTCAAGAACCTGTCTCATTGTCTCTCTCAAGCAACAGACAGATGTAAAATATTCTGAAGGAGAAAAACTTAATGATCAAACAAGTTCTATCATTAAGTTTTGAAGAACCAACCGAACCAACATAAAGCAAATTTAGAGGGGAAAAAATATTACCTCCTTATATATACCCTTATAATACTTCACAGCTTGGGGAAAATGGAATATTTCATCCATAAACGGCTCCATTATCAAAGTATTCGTAACATAAAAAATAAATAACGTGAAAGATATAAGTATATAAATGAATATTTTCAACATGGTAATGCGTGGGATCAACTGGTAATAACTTCATTCAAAATTTAGTTATCACAGGTTCTAAAACAACAGTTTAAATATACGATTAAAAATCTAATTATTGGATGAAATTTGAATTTTATCACACAAGCCATTTAATCGCACATAAATTGTTTACATTGGCATTATCAGATTTCGAAAACAAAACATGCTCCACCGACAGTTATGGTCAACAGTTATAGTGCAATCACGCGAATATTTTTAGTAGAATACATTCGAGTTTTGCTAATGAGTTGCATGTAGAGAAGAAACCAAAGATGGAACATTTCTACATGAATATTTAAGAATTTCAAAGTCCATTTATTAATACGAAAAATGAGCTAGAAAACTATTATAATTCAATCTTCCAAATGAATTTCATTTGCCATCAAAAGTGGCATGTAAATTATGGAGTACCTGTCCACACATTAGGGACGTACCTCCTCGTCAGAATTACTAAAAAAAAAAAAAAAAATCATAAGGATGGGGTGACATAAAATAAAAAAAAAGAGAAAATAATAAAAAGGAACAATTATAATGGGTAAAAACATAAAACTGCTAGAAAACAGTGGCAGACGCAGTCCGCTCGCTGAGGAAAAAAATGCCCGACTATCTGCTTTTCGGTTGAAACAGAACCAGCCAACGATGAAAGTGGGCGTGGTCATCTGCCATCGCTAGTAAGTATTTGTTCCTCTTACCTATCACACTTGAGAAATGGTTAGTTTCGAGTGAAACAATTTCTATACCTTCTATTGTTGCTTGACTTATTTATAATTAAATTATTTATTCAAATACAACAAAGAAGACGCCAAAGTGTTTTTGTTCTTTTTAATTTAACTCTAAAGCTTGCAATTTTGGGACTTTTTATATCCTTTCTTTTATCGTTCTCACTAATTTTTCATTTGTATTGCTTTTGTTATCAAATGAGGTGGGTTTTTTTCTTTTGCTTGTTTGTATTTATTGCATATAATTATGAAATCTGTTGTAGATGCAGGTTCTTCAGTAAAAGTAAACGTTTAGTCGAAATTTCTCCACTCACATGAAAAGTTACTAAAGAAAATATTAGTAAAACCAAAAGGCGAATGGGTTAATTGATACTTTATTTAATGCTAACACAAAACTCTTTCATGTAGTGTAATTTAAGCTATAAATATTGATGTCAATAATTGCATTTCTGCGTGTCCTGTTTTTTTCCAGTAAAAGAAATTATCTGGATTCGAAATTTAACTGGCTTTCAAATTTCACTCTCAAGCGTAAATGATGTACTTTATTGAAAGAATTCACAGTTCTACCTACACAAGTGAACCAAATAATACAGTAAACCTTTCTTATCTTTAGAATTAGAATAATTCTCAGGTGAGTTTCTGTAGGAATGAAAGTATTTAGAATGCTATTCAGGTAGATAGTTTTATTACAAAAGAATTTGCAAAAGCTTATGACAAAAGTATAATTTACTTAAGACTTTTATTGCCAATTCCAGAATTCTTATAAAATAAAAAAATTAGTTGGTCACAAGATATAAGAGGAAAATGAAGCTATGTTACTTCTAATTGTCGATAAGTTTTAAACCTCTGGTCTAAGTATTAACTCACAAAAATAACTTTCAAACTTTAAACTATGTTTTAGATAAAAAAAAATATATTTTAGAATATTCTCAAATGTGTGTGTGGGGGGGAAGAGATTGTTGAAAATGCTTTGAAAATAGTTATTTGGAAATTTTTGTGTATGTGTTGTAGAATTGTTTTCACCTAAATTAATAATTGATTGCAAACTTTTGACTTCAACTTAACAATCAATGCATTATTACTAAATTTTAGTCTCTTTTGTGTGCAGAAGTATTTTTGGTACTTATGTATTATTGCAACTGTAAATAAAGCAAATAGTTCCATGTGCAACACAAGCAAAATCAGGGTTGCCAACTTGGAGGTTTATCTGGAACATTGGCACTTTTGCGATAGTGTTAAGTGCTGTATATTTTTGCAATTAATTTAATTTCTTAGGTTATTAAAATTATATTTTTTGTAGAAAAGAAACATAAGTGTTGAAAATTTGTTTATAAACTTTTTGTACAAAGTGGGTTCTTTTTTATGTAAATTTTCACCACTTTTACACTTTAAGGTTTTCCTTCATAAGTTTTTCTATATTAATGTAAACTTCAAATATCTACTCGGTGTATATTTCTTTAAAAATCTGTTTCGCATATTGGGATACCTTAATAGTTCCCTTTAACTGTCAAGGACAGTAGAGTAACAAAAAAAGGGGTTTGTGGGAAGATCAAAAGCCAATTGTATATAAAGCAGATTCCCAAACTTTTTTGTCTCGTAGACCACTAGCCATGTTTTCCACTTGGGTGTGAATATTGAGTAAATTTATGAACTGCAATGTGTATTTTTGACAAGTATAGAGCTATTTAATTTAGATTAAAATTTTTAATTGTGGTGAAGTGCAGTGTTAAAACTTAAGTACTCGTTAACTTTCATTAACACTCATTTATTAAATTAAATGTAATTACCTGTATTATAAAAAATTAAGCAAACAAAAGAAAATAATTTTGTTGAGAAGAATGAATTTGATTCATTTTAATAATTTTTCAACATTTGGCATCAATTATGTTGGGTTAACCCAAAATAACTTCGTGTAGTAGTGTCCAGTATTTTATCCGGAGATTGATAACCGTGCTGAAATTCCTTTTCACGAAAAAAAGCTATTAAAATTTTTATTATGCTTTTTCCATTATTAGAAATAAATAAAAAGTATGCCTTTTTAAAGCAGAAATCTGTTTCTTAGTTGAATGTTAAGACCTTCTTTAAAGTCTATTCCAATAAGTTCTCCTGTTGTAAATATGACATTTCTTTTTTTTAATGTGGCCATACGAAGTAAGTGCCTATTATATTACCATGGTCAAAACATTATCAAATTGAGTTCTAAAACTAATTGAAGCGCATTTAAATAGTGAATGTAGTTTAATGTCATGTTCCAGGCAGATTGTCCGTGACAAATTGAGAAACTGGAAAAATTAACGACTTCTAATATTATACTCCTTTACCTTAATTCTGGCAAGAAATGGTAAAATGATGGTCCCAGGCTTAATTAAATTTAGGCAATCGCCTTGTAACTGCAAGTTAATCTCATTAAAGTTAATTATTAAATATGTTCGATAGATAAAATCTAGTTTCCACTTCTAAAAAATTGGATCTTTATTATCACAAAACTCTTAAGCAGTCATCAGAAGTGCAACAAAAAAAATCTTTTCAAATATGAGCTTTTCAAGAGTTGCGTACTTTAGTGTGACAGAGTTAATGATGAAAGTTTTCATTTTTCTTCACACAATTGTGCAAATAACCATGTATTCAGTGCATTGCTTTGGATTAAGTTCACCGCTTATTGATGCCTAATTCAAGAGATTCATTCAATCTGCCATTTAGATTTTTAACGACTAAATAATTTCATTGGATGATGTTCTGTATTGCTAATCCCTACATTGCTAATGTGGTTAACATTGATAAAGTATTGCTATTTTAGCAAATGTTTTAGTCTTTGGTGAAAACCTGGATAAAGTTCAGCTTAAGGGAAAAAGGTTTTCTGTTATTATTTTCAGAAGTACTGAAGTTGTTAAACGTTTAATTCAATTTTCAAAAAAAGAAGTTATGTGGATTCTGATATTTTAAATCCTGGGGATTAGAAGAATAAAGTGTGCACCTTTTCAGGGCATGGGCTCCATTAGTCACGCCAATGAGAATGGGATGCAGAGTGATTTGAATGTTCTGTCCCTGAAAACATGTCAAAACTGTCATTATTTTCAACAATATCAAAGTATATCCTGTTGAAATAAACAATATATCGTATTAGGAATGGTCTTTTTTCTGATTTTAAGTATAGCAGAAAGGAAAAGTTTTAAAAACAAGAGAAATTTTTGCCCTGCGATCTTTTGGAGTCTCTGAAGTTGACATTACCAGGGCATTACAATATTTTTTTTTAACATTTTTAATTAATATACTAGCTGTACCCTGCCATGTGTTGCTGTGGCTCAGTGTGGTTAAAAAGAAAGAAAAGAGAAAGCACATATTTTTAGTATGCTTAAACATTTGTATTTGAGGTATGACTTTTTATAATAAAAAAATTATAAATGTTCTTGTTGTTTCTTATGCCACTTGCCTGACAGTGTCAGATCGAGGCCCACAAAATTCATTGTGACATACGGCTAAGATGTATACCTGTTAGCTATAGCTTTGAGCATCATGCAGGTGACAATACAATTTGGCTTGGTTCCACCCCAATTTTGAGGGAGAACATCCGGAGGTGGTCAGAGGCCTCCCAACTCTCTTCCCCTTCCACCAACCTCATGAGAGAACTTGCAGCTCGATGGCTATTCAGAGTACCCTCATGCCACAAAGGCACTATACATTTACAAACATCCATGCTTTCTCCAGGATTTGAACCCAGGCCCTACGACACAGCAGTCAGCATCACTAACTACTATATCAGATGGGCAGCAAAACATATGTACACAAAACTTTCCTTTGTAACTTGTTAACCAAATATTTGAAGTTATGGCTTATTTCCATCCCTGTGTTATGAGCCTAAAATTATTTAGTGGCTACCTCAAGCTTGAGGATAATTTTTAAATTGCTCTACTCTAGGGCAAAGGGTTAGTTTAGAAACATGAATTATATTTATCAATGATATAGGAAATGTTTTGATTCTGCATTATATCTGGCAAGCAAAGTTTTTAATGGCTCTGGTGGTTCTCAGAGTTGTGACAGTTTAATTTTTCCAGTGGTGCAAAACATCCCTTTTGTTTCTCCCTTAAATTTCATTCTGCAATAATGACACATTTCAGTAATTGCAGTAATGCTGGCTCAACCAATAATCTTCTGCTGGGTTGCACTGGAATGCAATGTGACTGTTATTGTGTGATTACTCGCCACCAAGTCATCTTTGACGATGAAATGCTGTTTCTCATTGATATCTTTCAGCCATTCGTAACCTATTGTATTCCTTTTGTCAAGAACAGAGCAGACCTGATGTTGTAAAAAGCAAATGCTGTGCTCGCAAACATGCATCTTTAAGTCTGGTTGCATATTGCTCTGCTGCGTCCTCAGCGCCTGTCTTCGTCTGTTTTTTTCACTTACTATGCAATTACTCGTTGCACTACTTTTGCCTAGCGAATACACGAATACAACCTAAATTTGATTTCCTACAAAGCGTTATTTTTATGTACTGAAGCGAATTGCCTGCACTTAAAAAGAAAAAAAAATTAAAACAAAAGCATAAAATTTCAAAATATTGAAAAAGAAATTGGGAACGAAAAGAAAGAACAAATAAAAAATACTCTGAAATATTTAACTTCAAATGTACATCAATCAACACAGCTCAATTCTAACACAATGAGAAACAGAATATTTCATTCCACTCTTAACAAATCACTCTGAAGAGGTCCATTTTACTATATAATTTGAATTCAAATGAAAAGTAATAGGCAGAGCTCAATTCCTGCCAATAGCTCTGAGAAATGAAGAGGAAAAAATAAATGAAAAACAATGGGGAAAAAATTAACTATACTCATATAAAATCAACTCTATAGTAAAAGACAGCTTAATACCAATGCAATGTAGAAAAAAATAATTAAGGTGACTGCCTATGTTAAAAATGTCATTAACACTGGGAAGTGTCATCAATGACATGAGCAACACATGACAACAAAATCAAATTTGTGCATTGTTTGCAATCATATATTGAATGTGCCCGTTTTCCTTCATCTCCAACAAAGTTAGGGGAGAAATATAAACCCTACATGTGTGTGTGGGGGGCTGAAGATATTTTTAGTAGAATATGCAGAGGAAATTTCAAATATTAACTTGGATTTCTTATCAAAAAATGTATAAAATGTTGATAGTTCTTGTGATTCACCATTCAATTAGCATTAGCAATTGTTATGAACAAATTTAAGGGCCTATCTTTATAACAGAGTGGCTTATATCTAGACACAGGGTGCTTTTCACATGGACGATTATTTGTTGTGTGGGTACTTGCGAATTAGCATCACTGCAGCCAAATTGCCACCAAGAGAATCACACTATTTTCCATCCAAATCTGACTGATAGGTTCTTTTTTATATAAAAAATGTTAGAATCTTTGTTGCTTCGATATCAAGGTGCGATTTGCTTCGCACCAATTTTGTTACGGCGATGCTAATATACAAATACCTTTGTGTGTTCCAGAGCAACAGTCACAAACTGATGGTACGCAAGAATTTTTGCATGATCTACAGAAAAATTGGGACATTTGTACTTTTATGATATATTCACACAAAATCAACACCATCGCTCACATAATAGCAATACAATTTATCAAAAAAATAATTAAGGTTACTGCCTACATTCAAAATGTAACAGACACTGGAAGCTGATTGACTTAAAAATACTTAGGTTAAATTTAAAACTTATAAAATTGCAAAACATTAAAGGGAAAAAATAAAAATACTAACAAATATTTAACTTCAAATGCCAATCAATCAACATAGCTCAATTCTAATGCAACGGGAAACGTAATATTTGATTCCACTTGAACGAATCACTCCAAAGAGGTAAATTTCCCTATGATTTTTTAAATGAAAATTAATTGACAGAGCAGAATTCTCACCAATTGCACTGAGAAATAAGAAAAATAATTAAAAAACTAGATGAACTATAAAATAATAAACTATGCTCATACAAAATTGACATTATCGTAAAAGACACAGCTCAATAGCAATGCGATACATCACAAAATAATTGTAATAGAGCCATTTCATCAAATTTGGGTATATTTTATTTGCTTAAGAAAGCTTTTTGATTCAAATTATTGTAGTAATACTTTTTCAGTAAAAGACTGCCTCTCACTAATATGTTTTTGATTATTTTATGAACTTATTGATGTACTTTGAAATTATTTTGTTGCTTGCGTATTATCACAACCTATTGGTGACATATGAAATGAAGCACCTAGTTGTCGATTCAGCATGTGCGACACATAAAAATCAGGGGTGCCAATTTGGCAAGTTATTAATAGAGTTGGTGATTATTGCAATAATACATAAGTACCTTTTGTTTTATTTAATTGTGTATTATTACTTTAGTAAACCTCATAACATACTTTATGGTGCACCATTCTTTTAAAGCTGACTGAGCCACAGCAGCATTTAGCTGGGTATAGCTAGTTATAACATAAAATTAATCTTAAAAAGATATCAAAAATTAAAGAAGGCTCAATATTTTGATTAAATTAACACAAACATTTTCGTACAAACACAGTACAAAAATTGTAAAATATTTATTTTGCTATTCACATTTCAGACAGACATCAAACGAAATTTAAAAAAAATTGTCAAAAACATAAAATAACATTTAAGAAAAATACCATCGATTAATTTTGCCAAAGACATCGCAATGTGTAACAAAAATATTTGCAGTACATAATCGCCAAAACAAAATGTAAGTACTAAAATATAAAAATACATATATATATATATTGAATTAACATTATACAAAAAATAAAGCCCATGATTGCCAATTCAACGCATACAAAATTGGGATTGCCAAAGTGGCAAGTTATCTTGAACGTTGGCGATTGTGCAATAATACGTAAGTACTAAATAAAAAAATTAACCAAAGTATATATCCCAAGCATAAAAATAAATTGAAAAATGAAGTACAATACTAACATTAACTGACATAAGAACTGAACTATCTTTATCAATGCAAAAGCATAATTTGAAAAAATAAGTTACTTGCGTATAACCGCAACCTATTGGTGACATTATATGAAACAAAGCATATAACTCCCAATCCAACATATATATGACATGCGAAATCAGGGTTGCCAACTTGGCAAGTTATTTTGAACATTGGTGATTGTTAGGATAGTACATAAGTACCAAAAATAATTAATCTTACGACCACTTACTTCCTCAACAGGTATTTAAGCCTTTTGTCTGTTTTGCTCATTCTCTGAT
This sequence comes from Trichonephila clavipes, assembly GCA_019973935.1. Classification (NCBI taxonomy): domain Eukaryota; kingdom Metazoa; phylum Arthropoda; class Arachnida; order Araneae; family Nephilidae; genus Trichonephila; species Trichonephila clavipes. Next base: position 142,901 of record BMAU01002031.1, on the reverse strand, counting down.
GCCTATTCCAATTTGATATGTAATTACTACCAACACTGCTTTTGCTTAGGCAGTATGATTATCCAAGTTTGATTTTCTACAAAGCAATTTTATGCACTGAAGCCAATAGTATACTTTTAAAGGTTAAAATAAAGACACATGAAATTGCAAAACAGCTCTGAGTGGGCCCTGTATAAAAACACTTTTAGGGGCTGATTTCAGATATGAGCACCATATTAGTGACTGTAGTAATACGAATGGGGACCACTGTAGCTAGGGGGCCTTGTATCATTGGTACGGCTGATACAGTGGTAGCTCTGTACCTGACAAAAGCAAACTATTGCCAATATTATATGAAATGAAGCATCTGGTTGCCAATTCAACACATACGACAGATAGGAAATCGGGGTTGACAACTTGGTGAGTTATAATAGAGTTGGTGATTGCTGCAATACAGAAGTACGCTTTATTTTATTTGTTTCAATTTTTGAGTATTATTTACTTTTGTAACCCTTTCGGCGCATCAGTCTTTTTAACCTGACTGAGCCACAGCAACATGTGGTACAGCTATTTATAAGATATCAAAAATAAAATAAGGCTAAATATTTTAATTAAATCAATATAAGCAGTTTCGTACAAACACAAAATATTTATTAGAAAATCTTTATTTCATATTTCAGAGGAACATAAAAAATGTCAAAAACAGATAAAAAAAAACGTATTTTAAAACAATCCCGTTGAGTAATTTCGAAAAATTAAAACATCGCAAAAGGCAAGCAAAAAAAAATAATAAATGAATAAAACGTAAGTACTCAAATATAAAAAATAAATAAAAATTATATATTGAATTAAAAAAAAAGATTACGGGAGAGAAAGATCGCTACAAAGATTCATATTAATTTTCATACTATCTAAAACAAATAACGAAAACGGAAATACTATACAAACGTTAATTGAAGTAATAAGAACTGAAATACCCTTATTAATAAGAAGTTTTGCTTTGTAAAAATTATAATCTTCGCATTATAGAGAAATAAATTCTCCGAGAAAATACTGAAAATGTAAGTTGTAATTTGTAAACAAAATCGCACACAAACATCCCGCGATAATACTATCTAAATGTTGCCAAATGAACAAAACAAAATTTTAGTTAATAAAAGAATAATCATTAAAAAAAATTTTATTCGAAAAATGATCCTAATTAAATATCAAAGAATAGAAAAATTGGATAAATATTCCAACCGATAAACATAGCAATATTAAAATATGTAATAATCTTGGAAAAACTGCATGTAAATTTTCCCATTAGTGAGAAACGTGACATCATATGACGTCATAACACTGGAAAATCACTTAAAAATTTAATTTTAAAAAATTTAGAAAAAATTACGAAATAATAAGTACGTAAGAACTCATCCGGATGCAAATGCAACGTTATGTCAAAATTTTAGAGGAAATGGTCCACCAATAGTTTCTGAGATTAGCGGCTTTGAACAAACACACATTACATTTTTATTTATATAGATTTTTAACTAATTGTTATTTTGGAATTTAAATGGATTCTTATGATTGTTTCCCAACTTTTGGTACCTTCAGAGTGTTTCTGCGTTTGGTTGTTGATGTAAAAATAGCTTAACATAGAGAGAGATACATGCATAAATTTGTTTATTCTCAAATTTTAATCGAGTAGGTAGATTAATATGTATTTATATTATAATAAAATATTATGTAGAAAAATAGATAAGTGAAATATTCGCGATTCATTGAAAATCAAAATTAAATTTATGAACTGGTTGAAATTAAAAAGATCACACAGCCCCATTTTTTTCTTTTTCTATGTGGGCCCCTCTCACGCCATCAAAGTCCCCCTGGGGGGCGATATAGACCGCTTTGGGGATAACTGATATAGAGCAGAAGATTTTTCATTTTTAGTGCAGCTATTATGCATCTCTTGGGTAGATTGTGGTTACCAGAAGGAAAAAAAAAACATTGTTTATCAGTATTTACCTCTGCGGAAATAATGTTCTACGGTAGGGATGTTTGGAGAAAAATTATTTCAAAATTTAGTATTGCCGCGTACCGTAACACAGTACATAAGCCGATAGAATTTTCCTCGAAGAAAGTTTTCATATTTTGTCATGATATTCGTTCAGTTTCCTACAAAATTGCTTGTATTAAGCAGATTGTCTTGATAAAGTTTTACATGAACATATTTTTTGTAACTAATATTTAAAATATATTTAAGATTTTGATTGATTTAACAAAAAGGTTCCAACAATAAAATCCTACTATTTTCTTCAGATATCAGAAAACAATTTCTTAGCTCATTGTTTGAAGTTTTGATAATCAGCTCTGAATATTTTTACTACATAAATTATAATGAAGATTAAAATTCTGCTAAAAAATACATGTTCTGTTGTAGTAAATACATTTTTTTTCTTTTACAGCAGGATGATAACATAAAATACCCTGAACAAGAGTGCAAGTCTCATTTTCTTCATTGTAGAATTCAAACAGATTTTTGCTACAACATCTGCGACTAAAACTTGCACATTTGAAATTAGTAAAATGGCTTTCACTCAAGGGAACTCAAGGCATCATTTACATGTTCATGATATTGAAAAACCTTATGTTTGTGAAATGTGCAACAAGAGTTTCTCTAAAAATAGTTATTTAAAAAGACATTTACGAATTCATACAGAGGATAATCCTTATGTTTGTGAAATGTGCAACAAGGGTTTTTTTCAAAGTAGTGATTTAAAAATACATTTACGGATTCATACAAAGGAAAAGCCTTATGTTTGTGAAAAGTGCAACAAAAGCTTTTCTAAATCTGGTAATTTAAAAAAACATTTACGGACTCATACAAAGGAAAAGCCTTACGTTTGTGAAAAGTGCAACAAATGCTTTTCTGAATCTTATAATTTAAAAAAACATTTAATTATTCATACAAAGGAAAAGACTTTTTTTTGTGAAATATGCAACAAAGGTTTTTCAAGAAGTTACGATGTTAAAGTACATTTACGCACTCATACAAAGGAAAAGCCTTATGTTTGTGAAATGTGCAACAGCAGCTTCTCTACAACTAGTAGTTTAAAAGTACATTTATCGACTCATACAAATGAAAAGCCTTACATTTGTGTAATATGCAGCAAGAGTTTTTCTCAAGCTACACTTTTAAAAGCACATTTACGCATTCATACAAAGGAAAAGCCTTATATTTGTAAAATATGCAACAAGGGTTTTTCTCAAACTGGTAGTTTGAGAAAACATTTAAGTATTCATGCCAAGGAAAAGCCTTATGTTTGTGAAGTGTGCGACAAGGGCTTTTCTCAAGCTGGTAATTTAATAACACATTTGCGTATTCATATGAAGGAAAAGCTTTACATTTGTGAAATATGCAACAAGGGTTTTTATCGAAATGCTCATTTAAAAGCACATTTAATGGTTCATACAAAGAAAAAACTTTATGCTTCTGATGTGTGCAACAATAGCTTTTCTCAAAATGTCTCTTTAAAAGCACTTTTACTTACTCATGCAAAGGAAAAGCCCAAAGTTTGTGAAAATGGGCAACAAGGGTTTTTATCGGTGATTTAAATATACATTTACGGATCCATACAAAGAAAAAGCCTTGTGTTTTTAAAATGTGCAAAAAAAGTCTTTCTGAAAATCGTGGTTTAAAAAGACATTTGTGAATTCATTCCAAGAAAATAACTTTATAAGATGTGCAACTAGGTGTTTTCTGAAACTGGTCACATAGAGCACATTTACATATTCATTAAAAGGGAAAGTCTCGCACATGTTTATAAAATACGCAACATTGCTTTCAATGAAGACATCTTACTTTAAAAAGCCATGGAAAATCGCAATTGTCAAATATTGTAGCATTTCTTTTATTATGCTTTTAAAAATGACTTTTGTAGCAGATCGAAAGCCTGGCGTAAAGAAAGGGTTTTCCAAAAGTCTTTTTTTTACTCTAGTTTGATATTGTACTCAGTGTTTTAATAAATACATGTTTTTTTCCTGAAGATTATCATTGTTTTCTTTTAGTAGGATAATCACCTGAAGAAAAATTAATATAAATCGGTATTTTATATTTTATGAAAACAAAAAAGTAAAATGGGGATTTTTTTCATTACATTGTAATTTTATGTGTAATATTCTCATATAGCATTAAATGAAAAGTAAAAGTAAGTTATATAAACTCTTAAAACTTATTAATAAATCATTTGTGGATATTTATTAAAATAAATACTGTCTATGTCAGTTTATATTGATATTTATCTATTTCTAAGAATTGTGGGTGTACTTTCTATGTGATAATGCATAATGGTTCTTGTGTCAACCCTTCTTTGTACGATTTTTTTCTTTCTTTGTGTGTGAAATAAATCAGAGTGAGTGAATTCCTGCAGTAGATAAAAGGAAAAATGTTTAAAAAATTCCGACTATAAATTTATAATTTAAAGTAATTAAAAACACACTGGAGGATCCATAATCATTCACATTTACATGTTAAGTTTAGTGCAACAGAAATACAAAATAGAATCCTTTTTTCCACCCATTATCGCTTTATCAAAAAATGTTCAAGATATCGCATGTTTCTGCTGACCACAACAAACATAGAATGGTAAGTTGAAACCTGCTATATTGATTCTGATATTTATATTTTGATTTGCAGCTATGTTCCTTATTTAGCAATTTTTGCGAAAAAAGTTGTCATTAACTAACAATTTACAGTACATCTATTCTTAGTACAAATATTTGTCCAACAAATGTTTTGATGGAAGTTTTCATTATCATATGCAAAGTAGGGTTAAATATGTATACAGTGAATTTCGCTTAACACAAAACTGAAAAGACTGAAATATTTTTTAATCTTAAAGGATATCACACACACAAAAAAACCCATATAACAACAGACTTAAGTTTATTAGAGTTTACTTTATTTACGTAGATATGTATGCATGCATGTATTTGATAAAAATCAATGAAACAAATACATTCTCACGAAATTATAGAAATTGGATACGAAATTCTGAAATTGTTTTAAAACAATATTTATTGAGTTTTCGGAAAATAATCTGATATTTTTCTTTGCATTTTTTAGCATAAAATTGTTTGATACAATTCATTTTGTTTTTCATTTCACCATTGAAATGTGCGTCTAAATAACTGTGCATACTTTTCATGCCATTCCCTTCTAAGGATGCTGTGTGATAAGGAGCCGCATTATTCATTTTGTTTTCATCGTTGGAATCTGCATCCATAATATTTTTTGAGCTTTGTACAAACACCAAAATTTCGTTGTCTGTCAAGATTTGAACTATATACACATTATCATCATCTACTGCAGTGAACTCTTCCAATAATAAAGGGTGTTTTTTTTAGAGGTATAGAACTTTAAATTGCAATATAACAACGATGTATTATTCGATTGACATGAATTTTTTTTATTCGAAAGATAATCTTGTGGTATTATATTTTAAATATGATTTCTGGCATAGGACTGCCACCGCTGGCTCGGATGTAGTCCAATCTGGACGTCCAATTTTCCATGACTTTTTCCAACATTTGTGGCCGTATATCGGCAATAACACGGCGAATGTTGTCTTCCAAATGGTCAAGCGTTTATGGCTTATCCGCATAGACCAATGACTTTACATAGCCCCACAGAAAATAGTCTAGCGGTGTTAAATCACAAGATCTTGGAGGCCAATTTACAGGTCCAAAACGTGAAATTAGGCGGTCACCAAACGTGTCTTTGAATAAATCGATTGTGGCACGAGCTGTGTGACATCTTGCGCCGTCTTGTTGGAACCACAGCTCCTGGACATCATGATTGTTCAATTCAAGAATGAAAAAGTTAGTAATCATGGCTCTATACCGATCACCATTGACTGTAACGTTGTGGCCTTCGTCGTTTTTGAAGAAGGATTCCACCAGCCCATAAAGCGCACCAAACAGTCAGTTTTTCTGGATGTAACGGTATTTCAACATACACTTGTGGATTAGCTTCACTCCAAATGCGGCAGTTTTGTTTGTTGACGTAGCCATTCAACTAGAAGTGCGCTTCATCGCTAAACAAAATTCGCTTATGAAAATCGACCATTATTTTCGAAATAAAATTGCACAATCTGAAAGCGTTGTTCAGGCGTGAGTCTATTCATGATGAATTGCCAAACCAAACTGAGAATAAATCACTTGACAGCTATTAAATCGGTCGCCATCTTGGAAAGTAATGCCAACTTAAACTTCTATACCTGGAAAAAAAACACTCTGTACTATAAATCAGTCCAATCTAGCTGATGTTTTCGTATTTTGCTCGTTCTTAAAAGGTCAAATCTTTTTGTGAAAACGATTTTCATTTCGTGTTAAGAGAAAATAAATGCATGAAAATACTTAATAATTTGTTGGGACCGTTGTATTAGTTCGTGTTAACCGATATTTCGTCTTAAGTGTTTTCGCCTTAAACATATCACTGTATATATATTCAGAAGAGTATTAGTTCCAGTGGTGTGTAAGGTACACCGCGACATTGCGGGGGTCCCAAATTCTGACTGATGCCAATTACGTACCTTTTCTAAGATTCGACTTGGGCCATAAAACCTGACTTTGTAGGGAAGCCTTAATATTCGCCATTACGCCACTGATTAGTTCTTAATTAAAAGGTTTCCTTTTTTCATTATATTTTCTTATGAAGTGTTTGTATGACTTAAAATTTGTGGGTGTTTCTTAGGGCCACTTTGAAGGGACTTTGATAGTTAAATGTCACAGAGAGAGAGAGAGAGAGAGAGAAATAACTTTTAAATGTTAAAACAACAAATACTTTTGCTACATTATAATCTGTTTGCAAAAAAATTGAAGTTTGCTTCAAAATTTGACTTGTAATTTGTTTCCACGAGTTTAATTGGCGAAATCAAGAGTAGTATTTATAATTAAATGTCAGTTGGATAATTTATTCTTTTTTAAACTCTAAACTCAGTGGCGCAAAAGCCCATGAGGGCCAGGCCCACTGAACCCTTCCCAGTATACGTGACCATTGGGCGCTGAAGTGCATGAGCAGATGTCCCGATCAGGAGGTCAGTCTGAAGCGAGACCCCCCAGTGTTTAAGTCCCCAAGCAAGCTTGGTGCTCATTTATCGACCCACTGCAGTAGGGTTGAAAGGTTGAGTCGACCTTGCCCAGCCCGGGAATAATACCCGGACCTGTGGAGTGGAAGCGCGTTATGCTACCACTGGGCCTTATTCTTTTTTAAACCAAGAATTATTCTTAACGAACAACATCGAAAGAAAACAATGCTTATAGAATAAGGAACAGGGTATGTCACTTATGACAACAAGTTTTTAAGACTTGCTTAGGATTGTTAAAACTTGTTCGTTATTTGTAACTAGTCACACCCACACTTCCAGAAGTTGGGGACACGAAAGATACGATAAATCTTCACTTACTGATTAAATTGATGTGGAATGCGACAAGAAATTAGAAAATATCTTTATGCATGAAACAAAAACCATGAAAATATTGAATTTTCGTAAATTATATGGTTTCTTAAAAAAATGTGTTGAAATCTACAACAACCAACACTGCTTGCGGCCATCCGGCCGTGCTCACTTTTCGCCAGAGGCAATGCTTTTCGTGAGGTGATTAACCATCACAGAGGGCAACCGATTTAACGATTAGTGAGATTCAGGTTGGGGACAGAGTAACAGTCTGTCCCTGGGTGCGGTGCCATTTCTCCCCCCCCCATTGGTTGATGGTATCACCAACAGTTTTCACAGAACCTTCTTTCTGGATGTGAATTTAAATCCCTGACCACACCATGTTGCTGATGTTGTTCTTGGCCGATTACGATTGCTCTAGACCAGGGGAACTCAAACTTTTCTTCTGCCTGGCTGCATACATATGTTAGCTATTGCACGCGAGCCACAACATGAGAATTAATGGACGGGGGGGGGGATGCTTTAAGACCATGATAATATAGAAAATTTAAAATGGGGAAATTGGTCAAAATCTTAAAACTTTTTTTTTGCCTTTTTTAATTATTATTATTTACATTATTTATTTTTGTCACTAATTTTTTCTAAACTAGAAGAATCTAAGAATTACTCCATCACAATTGCTGCATCAGTAAACGGTTTCATATGATTTCCATTAATATAACAAATTTCATAGGTTGTTTTTGTTACCTCTGGGACATTACCACTGACAAAACATTTTTTTTTTCTGTTGTAAAGATTGTTCAAGAAAGCCTATTTATCACCTGTTGAAAGAGATCCTCGAGGAAAAGTGTCATTGAATGATTCCTGTTTATTGGTATTTTTAAATACAACACTTTCGTGACAAAAATCAACGACTAACGAACTTTATGTTTGTTTTTCACTATAAAATAGTTAACTTCCCAATGGTCTTGATACAATGTATCTTCGAATATTTTTCGCTTGCAAGATATGAAAGATAGTTGAAAATTAGTTCCTCTAAAAAATGGTCGCTACTCCACTGTTGTCTATTATCACTAATCAGAATATATATATATCATGTTTTGGAAAAATTCTTAGATTGACAGGAGAAATGCAACGGGCAGCCGTTTGTCCTATTATATTTTATTTCAATATTCAGTAAAGAAGTCTGCACACCAAGCCATGACAAAAACGAGAGCTCTTTCAGCGTTGAACAGCAGCGAGTGAGTCCTTAGTACACGTGTGTTCTTTTAGTCCGACGAAAGTAAAGGGTGTTTTTTTAGAGGTATAGAACTTTAAATTGCAATAAAACAACGATGTATTATTCGATTCACATGAATTTTTTTTTATTCGAAAGATAATATTGTGGCATTACATTTTAAATATGATCAAGCAAGGCGTATATTCGTCGAATGGGCCCAAAACGAGATTGCCGTTGTTCCCGATTTTCATAAGCGAATTTTGTTTAGCGATGAAGCGCACTTCTGGTTGAATGGCTACGTCAACAAACAAAACTGCCGCATTTGGAGTGGAGCTAATCCACAAGTGTATGTCGAAACACCGTTACATCCAGAAAAACTGACTGTTTGGTGCGCTTTATGGGCTGATGGAATCATTCGTCCGTACTTCTTCAAAAACGATGAAGGCCACAACGTTACAGTCAATGGTGATCGGTATAGAGCCATGATTACTAACTTTTTCATTCCTGAATTGAACAATCATGATGAACAGGAGCTGTGGTTCCAACAAGACGGCGCAACATGTCACACAGCTCGTGCCACAATCGATTTATTGAAAGACACGTTGGGTGACCGCCTAATTTCACGTTTTGGACCTGTGAATTGACCTCCAAGATCTTGTGATTTAACACCGCTAGACTATTTTCTGTGGGGCTATGTAAAGTCATTGGTCTATGCGGATAAGCCACAAACGCTTGACCATTTGGAAGACAACATTCGCCATGTTATGGCCGATATACGGCCACAAATGTTGGAAAAAGTCATCGAAAATTGGACGTCCAGATTGGACTACATCCGAGTCAGCCGTGGCTGTCCTATGCCAGAAATCATATTTAAAATGTAATGCCACAAGATTATCTTTCGAATAAAAAAAATTCATGTCAATCGAATAATACATCGTTGTTTTATTGCAATTTAAAGTTCTATACCTCTAAAAAAACACCCTTTAGAAGTCAAAGTTCCTATGCGGGAGGTGGGTTGAGTTGTCCTGGTAGGAAGTTTTCCCCAACTGACACTTGTGGGGCTGGGGATTCATCATATATATATATATATATATATATATATATATATATATATATATATATATATATATATATATATATATATATATATATATATATATATATATATATATATATATATACATATATATCGATTCGTACCCATACGACATCGACAGTAAAAAGCAAAATTGAAATATTTGATTTTGTAACACAAAGAATTTCCCACCAAATTTTCAAAAATAAATTAATTTCTTAAATTAATGGACCATGATCGGGCCATTTAAAACGCCCCAGTGGGCAGCAGGTTGAGTACCGCTGCTCTAGACCTTTACACGCTTTCTTCAAAGCTTGACTCGTTTATGAATATAACGTTGGCCAAATCGGACGCAGGCCCATTCACTTTCATCTCGTCTATGGTTGTGACAAAAATAGGATCACAAATCTAGGTGTACAGTACAATCTCGTGAATACTTCGGCCTACAGTAGCGGCAGATATTGCTTTATAAATGGACTGAAACCATAGCTGTCGCAGGTGTGGTGATCGCTATTCGATTCCGTTGGAACAGGAAGAAATCTTCGTAAGCTTTGAGAGACTGACTACTGTATTTCCATGATCGTGAAATAACGCAATGAACATCTTAGAAAAGAATAACACCTGTGAGCGATTGCCCAGATTTAAAAAATCCCACAGAATGCCACACTCGCTATCGGCCATCCGACTTCTAAAAGCTTTAGTAATACTTTTGTCCTGAAATGTAATCATACTAAAATTCTAAACACTTTTTATATCAGCCCTATATGCTACCCTTACCCTTTTCATGTACGATTGCCTTTCGGCATGAAACCGTGATTATTTGTTAGCATAATTCTCCTTGCAGCTTCTGTAATTCAAATTGACTTTTAGAAATCAACCTTTTCTTGTCTGGGATTTACTTTTGGCAATGATCCGTCTTGTACATGTAAAATAATTTCTATGCAAAGGAAAATGTATTATATATAAACCCCTTTTTCACTTAACGAGGTAATAATACGCAAAGAAATTATTTCCCAATTCTTTCTTCATGAAATTGTAAATAATGTACCATGACGAGAATAAAGAAAGAAATTTCAAAATTTCATTGCCCTTAACAGTAGAAATATGAAATTTAATAAAAACACAAAATCTAATAAATGAAGCCCAGTGGCTGAATAGTTAGTGCAGGTAAAATCCTAGGAGGACCCACTGGTGTTTTTGGCGCCAAAAATTTTTCGCCAAAAAGCGCCAAATTGAAGGTTTTCAAAAAGGCGTCAATGACGAAAAACTCTTGGGAAGCGTATGTGTCAGCGGGGGGAGAGCAACGATTGGTTTCTGAAAGTGGGGGGAGGGTATGAAAAGTTAAAAAATCATGAAATGAACGGTGATTCATGAATGACTTCCATTGAAAACCGTTGGTAGTAAATGTTTTACCTTAAAAAAAAAAGGAAAAAATATGCCTCTTGCAAAGATAAAAAAAGGAAAAAAATGCAATTAATCATTTTGAAAGAGATTTAAACGGTGAAATCAATGAAATTCATTTTAAAAAAGCACTCAAAAACCAGTACATGATTTATTTAAAAAAAGGACAAAATGAGCGTTTCGCAAAGATGAAATCGAATAAATACATTAAATTGAAATCGAATAAATACATTAAATTAATCATTATAAAAAGATAAAAACAGAGAGAAAGCAATGAAATTCATTTTAAAAAAGCATTCTAAAACCAGTGTGTACAACATGATTTACATTTTTAAAAAAGGACGAAAGGGGCGTTTCGCAAAGATAAAATCGAAGAAATACATGAAATCAATCATTTTAAAAATTTTAAAAGGCACTTACCTTACGCTTGCATTTCGTCATGTTCCGTTGGTGGATACACCCTTGCGATGGATGCAAGGAATTCATGAAAATTGTCATCCACCAACTTGTGACCTATTCTTATTAACTTTCAAGTCATTCACCACGAACGCATTCATGCTCTTGCCGAACCAATATCTGGTCAAATGCAAGATAATAGTTATAGCAAGTTTGCTTTCGCTAAACCAAGTGCCCTTTCTCACACTCCGAACGACGTCGTGCGGATTATCTTTCGACTGGCTGCGGCTACGCCATTCGTAGCCGTCAACCGTTCCCTTTCGCTCTTGCAAACGCATTTCTTTTTTACACCTCGGACATTTATAACGAGAAGCAATTAAATTAGCTTTCATACACCATTCTAACGTCTCTTTCTTCCCCTTTGTGCCCAGGAGCACAAAGAAACCTGTCGTAGCCTCACTTTCAAGTAATTTCCTTTCACAAGTCATTCTTAACAAAAACCGGTGGAGAGCAAACCATTCTCAAGCGAAGTCAGGTGTCAAAAAGACGATTTTTCGGAAAAGGCGAAAAACGTTGCACTTTTTTTAGGGTTGCCATTTTTTTTCGGTGATTTGAAAATCCAAACTTTTGGATGAAATGGAAGGGTTACCATATTGTAACCTTTATCGCTCAAAACTTGGCGACAAAAAATTTGACGACCAAAAGTGGGTCCTCCTAGGACTCAACCACACCACAGGTCCGAGGTTCGAACCCCGGGCTTGTCAAGGTTGACTCAACCTTTCATTATTTAATGGGTCGATAAAATGATTACCAAGCTTTTTTGGGGACTTAAACAGTGGGGGTTTTCGAGTCAGACTGATCACCTCACCGGAACATCTGCTATGCACCTCAGGGCCCAAGGTCGCGTATACTGAGTTCAGCACAGTGGGCCTTGTTCCTCATGGGATGTCGTGCTACTGAGTTAAGTTAAAATATAATGAACCATCGGGGTAAAATCCTAGGAGAGCCCACACCCTTGGCGACAAAATGAAAAAGCGCCAGGCCAGAACGAGATGGCGCCAAGTGAGACCGACAATGGCGGCAAGTGAATACAGAGAGATAACGTGGATGTGTTATGAAAATATATGTAAACAATACAGAAATTAAAACGTGTACTCACCGCTACACGATTCGTTATTTCTTATTGCAAGGCTGACATCTACCCGATATCTGGTTTTGGTGTAACTATTCTTAAAAAAATTGAATAGACTAGGATGAGACACATAAAGCATTTAATCGCACAAGCACAAAACACAACATTACATAGCGAAGTTTTTTGTACATGTAGCGAAAGAACAGAGCAGCAACATGATTGCGTCATTAGCTTGACGCTGATTGGTTGGAGAGGCGATGCCATTCGCAACAGAAATTAAACATTTAAGATTTAAAAAAATATAAAAGCAGCACTTGCTTTCTTACTGCTGATCTTTTTCGAGTGGAGTTACAGCATAACAACCGTTTTTAAAAAAGTCTTGAAGGTCTCATCTCTAAGTGAATGATCGTGTGAGCGCCGCCATTTTTATTCTGCGAGGTAATGGCCGAACATACCTTCGGCGTGGCTGGTGCAGTTTCGAAGAAAGCGTTTTACTGTCGACCATGTTACATCATGCCGATCGTTACATTTAGGACATTCATAACTCTAAGCAATCAATCCTTCCTTCATTAATTCTTTCTTCAATTAATTCTTTCTAACCTTTCGCATTCAACAAAATAAAAAATTCTAAGACATATTCCTTCACACACGCAACCATTCCAGCCCGGTTCCCCAAAACAAAATGAAATTCGAAATGCCTGCCGACAAAATACAAAAATTCCAGAAATAGTTAGGTTTACCATATCTAGTGTATCAAAGTAGGGTTACCAAGATGGAACAATAATCGCCAATCAAAATAATACGCGCCAAGGGTGTGGGCACTCCTAGGACTGAACCAATATCGATATTAATAGTTATCACCAAAAGATATTACTTGAGAAAGATGTAACTCCATTAAATATAGAAAACTTAACAATTTACTATCCAAAACAGTGATTCTCAAACTTTCACTACTGGCGACCCAATTTTCAATCATGATTTTTATCGCACCCCCCTAAAAATAATAATGTGTTCAATGCAATAATAATGCATTTTGACGCTAAAGCTACAATACGATCATAATTATAAACCGTACAAATTAACAAGATAAGTATTAAATTTTGTATGTTACTTTCAAGTAATATTTTTTTTTTTTTTTTTGTTTAATTCACTATAAAAGCGTGTTTTTTAGTTTGTTTTAAAACTATTATTTATTTTATAGTTATTTTTACTATACACGATAAAAATCACAATTCCAGTGAATAATTTAATTCAGAGAAAATATACTTACCTACTTTCAAGGACTTTTCATTTTTTCTTAGAAAATTTGAGAAAAAATCCTGTAACGGCGTGGCACATAGTACACTAGGAGGCCTGACACATAGCACACGATAGACTAGAAAGAGGGCGCTGCTGTGAACTGTTTTGGTTTTTGAGCGGGAAGGAGAGAAGAAGAGTCTGGAACGTAAGATGGACGAAGCTGCTTGTAGTTTCCGTTTGAAATTTAATTGTAAATGAAATCATTAATATAGTGATGTGTTTTGATGGAAATAAAAATGGTAAATCCGGTTAATTAGAGCTGATTAATTCACCCACAAGACGATGTTACAGACTGGTGGCAGCGATGCGACGAAACTAAAAACAGTGTCTTTAACAACAAAAGAAATAGTTGGGGTAAGTACTTTTTCTATCTGAAAGTACCTTCAGGCGTATTTTAAATTTGATCTCAATTTTTGTATTAAAATATGGGTACAAATTAAATACAGCAATCATTCTTAATTCACTTTTTGTATTAAATGCTGGGTTTTGATTATTTTAAAGCTTTTTACTTATCCCTGCTATTCTAGTTAATTTATGATTTGTTTTTAAATAAAAACAAAAAGTTATCCTATGTAAAGGAAGAAAATTTATTTTGTCTGGGGTTGAATTAAACACATAAAATTGTTATTTTTTTTTAGTTTTAGTTAGTGTATTCTGATTTAAAACTGTGTTTTCTATGTGTGAGATATAAATTAAAAGAGTCTCTCAACGGTGTTTAAAAAAATCCATTGTAAACACAATATTAAGAATTTGTGAAGAGTGAATGATAAATAACTTATGAAAATTGTAATTATAGCACGATTTGAAGGTGCAGTGAAAAAAAATATATGTATAAAGTGTATTAAGTAGAAATATATTTTTGATTTTGCTGAGTCAACGAAATATTTATGACTTCTCTTTTACTGAGAGGAAAAAAAAAGCTGACTCATTACGTTTCAGAAGTTCTCAAGGTTAAATGCATAAATTATGTAGCTATTCCAATCATATAAGAATTTGTTTTTTTATAAGTTGTTCAGTAAAATTTTTGTTTCTGTGGATTCAGAATACCAGCGGAATTATTTTACTGCCATTATTGTGTTAGATTTTTTTTTTTTTTTTTTTTTTTTTATGAATAGAAGTGTTTGGTTTTTCTGAAAAAAAAAGTAAATCTGTAGATTTTATTTGAATGGTGTTCTTTGATTTAAAAGTGGTCAAAACATTGAAACATTTTCAATAAAAAAAATGTGTTTGTTTTTACAAATATAAACATCTATTATTATTTTCGAGTTAAGGGTGAAGTTGTAGAATTTCTATAGATAGAATTTTTTTTAATATACTTGCTCGCATTTGTTTGTTTTTAATTGAAAATAAATGACAATGAATGACAAATTAAATTTTGAAGAGACTTTATGAAGAGATAATTTGGACTCTTAAGGTGTATGTTATTGTTTTGCATTGAAATGTTTATTTTTTATTTTTGTGCTTGTTTGATTATTCTGGTATTGTAGTTACGTAAATATTTTAATCACTTGAAACTTTTGAAAAATAGAATTCGAAAGTGCTGAATATGTATGAATTCGTTATAATTTAAGAGTATATTTGTGCATATTTTGGTACAGTGCAAAATCGATAACTACTTTTAGTTAAATAATATATCGAAAAATAAGTTTCTTACTCGTCTTATTTTAATTTTCTTTTTGGAAAGCATTCTGATCTTGTTAGTCCCTAAATCATGGCATATTTAGCTAAAGGTAATAAACCTGATCTTTTGTCAGTATGTGAGGAAATGGGGGTTGAAGTAGATCACTCCAGCAAGGTGGTAGATATAAAAAAATTGATTCTAAATAGCGAATCTTATGTTGAAGAGGAAGTTAAGATAATTCTCGACAGAGCCATTAGTGATAGGAAAGAACGAGAAAGAAGTAAACAAGAAGAAAAAGAAAGGGAAGAAAGAAGTAAACAAGAAGAAAGGGAAAGGGAAGAAAGAGAAAGGGAAAGAGAAGAGCGAATGGCTCCAGAGGCCAGACAACACGAATTAGAATTGAGAAAATTAGAATTATCGCAGCAGAATCAACCATTAAATGATGAATCTGGAAGAAGAGTTGAAATTGGACCTATATAAGATTCAATTGACACAAGTCACAACTAAATTTGATGAAAAACATGATGAGATTAGTTTATATTTGATTAATTTTGAAAGGAAGGCAGAATTAGCTCAAGTACCAAAGAAGGATTGGGTGGCCTACTTGTTGGCAGTTTTACCAGCAGAACTCTCTAATATGCTAGCTAGAGAACCTACCGAAAGGGCAAATAATTATGATTTTGTAAAAGATCTTATATTGAAGAGGTACAGGTTGAGAACAGCGAAAAGTTGAAGCAATGTTTTTACAGACATCAAAAATCAGCAGAGAAATCTTGGAGGAATTATGCTCATGAGCTGAATAGTTATTTTACAGAATGGATAGCTGAATTGCAGGTTAAAACTTTCGAGCAACTGAAAGATCTATTAATAACTGAACAAAATTGAAGTACCGTGTTCCAGCTGAAGTAAGAGAGCATTTTCTTGATGACTGGATCAAGTTAAAAACTCCCTATGAACTTGCAGAGAAATTAGACGAATATGAAAGCATCAAACAGAGTTTCAAAAGAGAAATCCCTAAGAAAAATAGTTACAAATTCCAAGGTGGTGTAAATTATAGTGGTGCCAGACCCAAGGAAACTTCTAAAGATTTCAAGTCAAAATTTGAAATAAAAAGGGAACCTGTCCATGAAAAAAATCACGAGAAAGACTTTGAGAAGAGAAGACAGCTTCGATGTTATGTGAATGCGGGTCTTATTCACATCTCAGACCACAATGTGATAAAATAAAGAAGAATTACGAAACAGTCGCGTCTAATGAAACTGTTAGAAATGGTACTGATGTATTGGCTCCATATACAACTTTAGGAACAGTGAATGGAATTGAAATGCCTATACTACGAGATACTGGTGCAACTCTCGATTTAATATGTAAAAAATACGTAAAGCCTTCCATGTTTATAAATGAAACTGTGTGGATTCGAACTCCTCTGGAGGAAACCGCAGTGTGTCTGCCAATGGCTGAAGTTGAGTTGGACTGTGTGTTTGGTCATGTGATTACGAAAGCTGATGTTTTAAGAGATTCATTAGATCAAGGAAAATATCTTTTGGGAAATAAGACTGCTGCATTGTTTGAAGAAGTGAAGAAGAATAAAGAAATACAAGTGTATATGGTGAACGCTGTTGAAACACGTTCGCGGAAGAAATTGACTGAAGAGAGTAAACAAGATCTTAATATGTCAGAAGAAACTATTCCTGAAATTAACGAAAAGAATAAAGAATCTCCGGACGAACTGTATGATATTTTGCCTTTAATTCAACCTGAAATTTCTGAATCAAATCTTATAAAATTATCTCATAAAGATTTTGCAAAGGAACAAATGAACAGTGCTGAATTAAAAACACTGTTTGAAGAAGCTAAAAGTGGGTCTTCAAAGAAAAATCATTATATTGTCAAAAATAACTTACTATTTTTCCAAAAAGAAGGTAAGGATGGCACTAAACGTAAATGTTTGGTTGTTCCCGAAAAGTATAGAAAAAATTTGATGACGATAGGTCACGAGGCGACTGCAGCTCATCTAGGAGTAATTAAAACGAAAGATGCCATATTCAAAACATTTTACTGGCCTAAATGCTTTAGTGATGTTGAGGACTTTGTAAAGACATGCGACAAATGTCAAAGGGTGGGTAAACCGCAAGATAAAAAGAAGGCCCCACTAAAAATTGTTCCCGTAATAACTGAAATTTTCACAAAGATTAACATCGATGCAAGTGGACCTTTACCAATGACACCGTCAGGAAATAAATATATGATTACGGCGTTATGTATGTCATCAAGGTATCCTGATGCCATTTCTGTAGCAAACCTTTGCTCAACAACTGTTATAAATGCATTGTTGCAGATTTTCAGCCGAATGGGGTTCCCAAGAGAATTACAGACTGACCAAGGCACGTCATTCATGAGTGCACTAACTATGGAATTTTTAGAAAGATTTGGAGTTAAAGTAGTTAGAAGTTCTGTTTATCATCCACAAAGTAATCCTGTGGAAAGAATGCACAGAACATTGAAGAGGATTCTTTGTGTCCTGTGTCTGGAGGCAATTCCAGATTGGGAGAAGATTTTGCCTCAAGCCCTCTTTGCCCTAAGGACTGTTATACACGATAGTACTGGGTTTTCACCAGCTGAACTAGTTCACGGGAAAAATCTAAGGACTCCTGTGATGTTATTGTACGAGAAACTGACAGAAGAAGAGCATGTAGAAAGCAGTGTTGTGGATTATGTATTTGAACTCATTAATAGAATGAAAAGATGTCAGGAATTGGCAATCCTACACATGGAAGATGCCAAACAAAAACAGAAGTTGTGGTATGATCGCCGGACCGTTAAGCGTCAATTTCAACTGGGTGAGCTGGTTTTGGTCATAGCTCCATCCAGGCCTAACAAATTATCTGTTCAGTGGGTTGGCCCTGGAGAAATAGTGCAACAACTCTCTGAGACAAATTATGTGGTCAAATTCCCAGAGAAGGATAAAACCCACGTTTATCATGTTAATATGGTAAAACCTTATCACCAACGAGAGGAAAATATTAACTTATTGTGCATTAATCCTTTAAAGCATGACGAAGAAGAAGACATACCTAGTTTGGAACTTGAAAACGAAAGGTCGGGATGGTCCAAAATCATCAGCGATGTGCAGTTAAATTCAAAATTATCTCAAATTCAACGAGGACAGCTCAAAGAACTTTTATATGAATATAGTAATCTTTTTTCGAATATTCCTGGATGTACCGATTTAGCTGAACATGATATTGAATTAGAATCTGAACGAGCAATTGTTGCTAAGCCTTATCGTATGTCTCCTCGACAAATTGAAATTCTCAAATCAGAAGTTAATAAGATGTTAGAACTGAAAATAATAGAGCCAGAAGAATCTGATTTTACATCTCCATTAATACTTGTTGAAGCTCAGGGAAAGGAAGCAAGGCCCTGTATCGATTACAGAAGGTTGAATAAAGTAACTCGGACACAATTCTTTCCCTTGCCTAATATCGAGGAACTTTTAGAAAAGGTATCGGCAGCTAAATATATCTCTATCTTGGATCTTACTCGAGGGTATTGGCAAATACCCCTGAGTCCCCGAGCGCAAAGGTACGCATCGTTTGTGACAACATTTGGAACTTTTAAACCATTGAGGTTACCTTTTGGTCTGAAAAATGCGCCCTATTACTTTAGTCGACTTATGGCTAACTTATTAAGAAATTGTGAAGACTTTGCAGTTCACTACCTAGATGATATAGCTATCTTTTCACTAGCCTGGGATGATCACCTAAAACATCTAAAAGATGTATTTGATCGCCTACGCTCCGCTAAATTACATATCAAGCCATCGAAATGTCAATTTGCTCAAGCATACGTTAAATATCTTGGACATTTGGTAGGCCAAGGCTTAAGAACACCTGGAGAATTAAAGGTTCAGGTCATTAAAGATTTTCTAATCCCCACTAACAAGACGCAAGTTAGAGCCTTTTTAGGATTATCTGGCTATTATAGAAGATATATTCCCGAATTTTCGGTAATCGCAGCTCCACTGACAGATTTACTTAAGGGCCGAAATCGAAAATCAACCGTTGACTGGAACAGTTCTTGCCAGAATGCATTCGAGGAGCTCAAGACAAGACTATCTAAAAATCCAGTTTTATACAGCCCTGATTTCACAAAACCCTTCATCATTCAGTGTGATGCATCCAATCTTGGAATAGGCGTTGTGTTGTCGCAAGTATGTGAAAACGAAGAACATCCCATCATGTTCCTGAGCAAAAAGCTGTCGCTTGCAGAACAAAAATATAGCACTACGGAAAAAGAATGTGCAGCCATTATTTTTGCCGTGCAAAAGTTGAAATGCTATCTTGATGGACACCAAAAATTTATCATACAAACTGACCATAATCCCTTGGTCTGGTTAGAGAAAAATACTGGGACTAATCCAAGACTCTTAAGGTGGTCCTTAATTTTGCAAGCATTTAATTATGAGATTGCTTATCGGAAAGTAAAACAGAATCAGAATGCTGATAGTTTAAGCCGTATCCCTTAAAACGTGAAAAACACACACACTTGTAATGAGAATTGATGGAAAAATAAGAATTTTCTTTGTACAGTACAGTCCCGATAATCCGAACAATATCGGACCGACCCCTGTTCGGATTACGTGATTGTTCGGATTAGCCGGAGTAACAGCGAAATCACTATTTGAACTGGGAGTACGGGTTATGTTGTACAATTTTTCATACTAAACATTAGTGGTTCTGTTCTGTAGTTTATTCCATTTTAAAATTTGTACCATAACTTGATGTACAGTGCGTGAATATTAAATAAAGAACTGTTTTGAATTAAGGTTTATACTGTTTTATATTGAAATATTCACCGATTTTTTTTTCGTCCTTAAAATTATACAATTTTTTCCACGGAGCCGTTCGGATTAACCGGATGTTCGGATTAGCCGTGTTCGGATTAGCGGGACTGTACTGTATTATTATTTTTTTTTGTCTAGAATGATTGGTATTTGTATATTAGTATTTTAATTTTTTTGTATTTGTATTTTAAACTTGATATTTTGTATTGGTATTTTAAAATTTGGCATTAGTATCTTAAACTTTTGTATTTGTATTTTGATATTTGTATGTTAATTTTTTTGATAATTAATATTTGTGTTTTAAAGTGTGCATTTGGTAGCAGTATTTCACCAAATAATATTTTGTATATGTTAAAGTTCACATAGATTAGTAGGGATAAGTTTAATGCCTTCCTTAAAATAAGGTACTAATTTCGGATAGAACAGGTACTTGCACGTTATTTTTTTAAAAATATTTTTTAGCTCCGTTTAAAAGAAAAGGATTTCAAGAAATAATTCTTAACTCTCTACTGCTGCATAAACTGATCCTATGTCAAGTATTTTTCAGGTATCACAGTAAAACTTTCCACTCAAATATCGTGAAAAGTTTTCTCCAGGATGGGAGGAAATAATTAGACTGTAACGGCGTGGCACATAGTACACTAGGAGGCCTGACACATAGCACACGATAGACTAGAAAGAGGGCGCTGCTGTGAACTGTTTTGGTTTTTGAGCGGGAAGGAGAGAAGAAGAGTCTGGAACGTAAGATGGACGAAGCTGCTTGTAGTTTCCGTTTGAAATTTAGTTGTAAATGAAATCATTAATATAGTGATGTGTTTTGATGGAAATAAAAATGGTAAATCCGGTTAATTAGAGCTGATTAATTCACCCACAAGACGATGTTACAATCCAATAAAACTAAAGAAAATGTTCCAAATGTGCGTGTCCTTAATAAAGGACATAAATCACAGACACTTTTCGCTAACAACACAGGAACGTTATTTTCCAGCAAAACTGTCATTTTGTTCACGTTTTTGTAGTTTTGCTGTTGTTTGATGATCTACAAATAGCATTTTGAACTTTTTCTTCCTTGTGTCTTTTTGACAAGGCGAAGTGCTACATTATGGCTTCATAGTTTTCTTTATAGAGATCTTTATAGGCAGCATTTGAAAATTACAAATCAACTCTAAAGTTTCATGTCTAACGTTTTCTGATATTTACTTTCGCTATCTTGATTAATATGCATTATTTCAGTAGGTTCTTCAATTGCTTTATCAGTTTCAACTTCCTTCAATAAGGATCACAGATGCCCATTTTTTAAAAATATTCTGCTTATTTACATTTATAAACCACAATAAGTCATACAACACAGCAATCAAAACTACAAAATTGTTAATGGGGCATGTTCTAAAAAATAATTGTGTGAAACGGTTTTCATTATGTATTATATGTTTCAGAACAAACATGCTTATCCATATATCATAAAACTCTTTCACGTGGAAAAAGATGAAACAGAAATATATTTTATATAAAGGGTGTTTTTTTAGAGGTATAGAACTTTAAATTGCAATAAAACAACGATGTATTATTCGATTGACATGAATTTTTTTTATTCGAAAGATAATCTTGTGGCATTACATTTTAAATATGACTTCTGGCATAGGACTGCCACGGCTGGCTCGGATGCAGTCCAATTTGGACGTCCAATTTTCGATGACTTTTTCCAACATTTGTGGCCGTATATTGGCAATAACACGGCGAATGTTGTCTTCCAAATGGTCAAGCGTTTGTGGCTTATCCGCATAGACCAATGACTTTACATAGCCCCACAGAAAATAGTCTAGCGGTGTTAAATCACGAGATCTTGGAGGCCAATTCACAGGTCCAAAACGTGAAATTAGGCGGTCACCAAACGTGTCTTTCAATAAATCGATTGTGGCACGAGCTGTGTGACATGTTGCGCCGTCTTGTTAGAACCACAGCTCCTGGACATCATGATTGTTCAATTCAGGAATGAAAAAGTTAGTAATCATGGCTCTATACCGATCACCATTGACTGTAACGTTGTGGCCTTCATCGTTTTTGAAGAAGTACGGACCAATGATTCCACCAGCCCATAAAGCGCACCAAACATGCAGTTTTTCTGGATGTAACGGTGTTTCGACATACACTTGTGGATTAGCTTCACTCCAAATGCGGCAGTTTTGTTTGTTGACGTAGACATTCAACCAGAAGTGCGCTTCATCGCTAAACAAAATTCGCTTATGAAAATCGGGAACAACGGCAATCTCGTTTTGGTCCCATTCGACAAATCTACGCCTTGCTTGATCATATTTAAAATGTAATGCCACAATATTATCTTTCGAATAAAAAAAAATTATGTCAATCGAATAATACATCGTTGTTTTATTGCAATTTAAAGTTCTATACCTCTGAAAAAAAAACACCCTATATTTACAACTTCCCTAAAAAAAGGGCGGAGATAATCATACCAGTAAGTTCGAAGGTCAGCCAAAGTAACATTTTATGTTAAAAGAATCGTAATAAAAAAAATCTCTCATCGTTTGATATCGTTAAAAAAAAAATATCATCGTTCTCATATCGACCGCAAAGCAAACAAAATATTTTTTTAATTTGGTTATAGGATCAAAGATGGCTAATGAGCGTTTGAAGTGGAATCTTTTATTTTTGATGATCACCAGATGATAAAAATAAATTCTATTAGTGTAAATGTGTATTTTTTATTATGTCAGAAAGCATTTTGTTTTACTTCATTCTAAAAAATTATTTTTTTTAAACCTTTTATTTTCAATATGCTCGCGCCCCCTCGTAGGGTTACCGCGCCCCCCCCAGGGGTCGTGCCCCACACAGTTTGAGAAACACTGATCCAAAACAATACAATAAGCGTATTTGCTACTTTTTATCACCTAAATCAGCGATACTCGGTATGCGGCGCACCAGCTTTTTCTGAGTGACCCATTGCACTAAGAATTTAATTCAAGAAAACAACGTACTAAAAAGTTAGCGGGAAGTTCTATCAATTTGCCTTTTTCGATAGTAGAATGTAAATAACAGGCTTGGTCATGGATGAAAGGACATCAAAACTGCAAAAAATCCAAAAAATTTTTTTTTCTGTGTGTTTGATAGAAAGGTTAGCATAATATTGAATACGACTACGTACGGAGCCCTTTTTTTTTAAAAAAAAACATTTTTGAGAAAACTTATATCATTTTTAACTTCGATTTGTGTGTAAATAAGCTATGGTCATCTTATATTTGCAAATAAATTATTTTTCAGAAAATTGGTAAATTTATAAGAAATTTTAGGAACAATCAAAAAATTCTACATGAAAATCTATTGAATTAATTTGTATAAATTTAGTATTGTAACACACGGTTTAATTCGAAGACCAAAATGTAGATGGCGGTACTTGTAACGGAAGCAGTACCCACCGATGCTTAGAAACACACACACATCAGCAAAATTTTCAATTTTATTATTAAAAAAAATAAGATACATCTATACTCTTGAATTCTTAATATGCATATATTCATAAGAAAATAATATATTTAAAATTTGAAGGGATTGAAAATTTAAAAACACCTTTTACAATAATTTTTTTTTATTTATGTTAAAAATTATATATTTTAGCATTTCATATAATGCTTCTATTCAAGAAAATGTTACCCGATGAAATTTTGTACGTATTATTCACACAATTTTAAAAATTTTACTTTTTCTGTATACACTAATTTTCTTTGTAGTATTCCTAAGAATTTTTTAAACAACCTTAGAGATCAATTTAACAATAACTTAATTAATTTTGGAGAGAAAAAAAATGAAATGTTTATATGTGCGCTAAATTTCAACTAAAAAGCTAATATTCCCTACATTTTAATTTTTTTAAAAAAAAGTATTCATCTTCTAGCAAAATGTATCTCTAATTTTTCACATGTATTATATATAACACACAGGAAAAAAATGGAAGTGATTGGTAAATAATTGTGGAAGGAGTAGCATTTTGAATGCACTAATGTATCGAAAAAACACAAACTGAGAAAAACCATTTTAAAGTATATGTTTTAAAAAATTATTATTATAAGCTTAAATAAACTTAAGATACCCCTTTTGAACATTAGCTATATATTTTTATTAAAAATGGTTACATCTTCGTATTATTTCTACTCATGTATATATTTTTGTTAAAATGATAACTTTTTCGAGAATATTAATTACACAAAAAAACTCAAGAAAAGTGTTACTTTTTTTTCTGTCATGACAGAAATTTTAAAGTCTTTTGCCTCACATAATATTGAAATATTAGGCCTGTATGAAAACATATGATGAATAAGAACTGAAATTATTTGTAAAAAATGCCTTAATTAAAAAATATTACATGCACACATTTCACAAAGAAAAAAAAAATTGCATTATTGTAATGCCTCAGAAATATCCTGCTTTATATGTAACATCTTCCCTTTTTGTAGTAATTATTTTTCTTTTTCAAATAGCTTATTTTTTTAATCAAAAAGCTTTATTTAGCTTTTTTTAATCTAAAAAGGGGGATGGGGCATGATCGAATTGCCTAATTTTTTAAAACTTTTCAATTGAAATTTTTTCCAACTTCTAATTTTTAGGCGTACAAAACTGACATATCAATCGAAAGATAAGAATGCAAAGAATATGACTAAATAAAAATAAAAAAATAACGATATTTTGATCATTTCGAAAATACCGAGTCTTCGTAAGGAAAGTCAAATTTTGAAAACGTTAATATAAAATAAAATTCGAGTAATGACCAACACAACTAATCAAATTTATTTTGCAAAATTTAACCAATTAATCAACACATAAAAATTACTTTACTGCTCTTTTACATATAATTATAAAAATGCTGTTTCAAAATCAATGAAAATATTGAGCATTTTTGTGTATAATATGCTTGGATTATTTTAATCTACTTTAAGAAAAAATGCTGTTATAAAACTAATTTGTTCAAATAAAGTAAGTCTAGTAATTATATTTAATAAGTGTTACGCATAAGAGATGAAAAAGATAAATGTTTACTTGATTAATAATTGTTTGAAAAAAATTGCCGTATTTTCAATGTTTCATGAAAAAGTATATTCACCATTTTTTCAAATCTAATAGTGATGCAATCTAATTAATAGAACTAAAAATTTTTATTGAATATCAATACAGAAATTAAACATTACAGGAAGTTTTTCAAATTATTTCACATTGAAATTGAATAACATGAATTTTTTTCTTTTGCAATACTTTATAATTTATATGAAGTGAAATGAAGACAGCTCTCAGCTGGAACGTCTTTCAACTTCCACATAACATCATTTCACAATTCCGAGACGCCGTTTTGTTTCATAAGTAGCACTTACAGAATTCTGCATAATGAAGGATGTCAGGGTTCGAACTAGGCTGCGACCCTGTAAGAAAGATAGAAGTTGTAGAAATATCTTATAGCACAAAATGAAAATTAATATATGAAAGCTAAACACAACATATATAAAATTATTCACCAGAATGCAGATTTGTATGATGGGAGTGTGTATTACAGAAACCTGTCGTGAAATGCAATATTCTAACGTATAAAAGAAAGTAGAAAAAGAAAAGGACTGATTTTAAAGCATTAGACTTAAACTGTATAAAAGGGAGTAGATTTCATTGAATAAAGGACCTGGTTTGAAAATACGAAGTTGTATTAAAAGTTTTTAATTCCATAAATTCACCTGGAAATGGATTTTACCATCTCACCAGTAGAACTCAAACTCAGTGGTGCAACAGCCTATGAGGGGCAGGCCCTGCTGTGCCCATCCAAGTATACTTGACCTTTGGGCACTGAGGTGCATGAGCAGAAGTTCCGATCAGGTGGTCAGTCTGAAACGAGATCCCAGTGTTTAAGTCCCCAAGCAAGCTGGTTACTCCTTTATCGACCCACTGCAGTAGGGATGAAAGGCTGAGTCGACCTTGCTGAGTTTAGGAATAGAACCCGGACCTATGGTAAAATGAACAGATATTTGTGTTGCTATCTCAAGTATTAAAAAGAAATCACGTGGTTGTTTTCTGATGTGTTTTGCGTTCAGTGACAGGCCGTTGATTATTTCTAAATTCTTCTTCTGAGCGTGGCGCAACAATTCTTTCTCTGGTAAATGCTATTGATTCGAATTGAAATACTTCAGCTTAAAACTTTTTCAGCCGTTATTTCCTCAAATTTAAAGCTGGTTAATGAACAATGTACCTTCTCCTAATACGTCATCAGTATGTAAATAAATGCCTACTGGTTCCCCCCCTCCCTCTTCTTTAAAACTCTTCCCAATTTGGATCTCCGTCCTCATTATCGACAAAAGGAACTTCATCATCATCATCACTTAAGGCTGAAAGAAATGAATAATGTTTTTGTTTAAAAGAGTACCATTATCTCACGGCAGCAAGTCTTTTTAAAAAATATATAAAATGTAATACCATTTAGTAATTTTTTATTAAAAGTCTTTGGCATCATGTCAGAAATGCCCTCGGATTCTGCTGTGGGAGAGAACTTCAATTTTTCTCCACTGTAGACCTTCTTTTCCATATCCTGGAAAAACCCAAGATATTTCTAAAAACTTTTGCACTTTTGCGTCCAGGGACGTCAGTGTATTTAATCGCGTCCTTCGGTAAAAATGCAATGCCATATATTGTCTTATAGCAGTGGTTCTCAAACTTTCACTACCTGCGACCCAATTTTCAATCATAATTTTTATCGCCCCCCAATAATAATGTATTGAATGCAATAATAATGCACTTTGAGTAATAAATTTTGTATACGTTACTTTTAAGTAACATATATTTCAAGCAAATTACTTTTAAGTAATAGTTATAATTTTATGTTATTTTCCTTTGTCTTACTTTTTAATTTGGAACAGATTGCAAAACGACATTTAATTAAAGATTTATTTCCTCCATCATGCATTTCTAAAAGTACAAATGTCATTAGAACAATTAATATAAAAAATAAATTTTTAAGTCAATTCTCTCTCTCTCCTACTTAGGTCAACAAAGAAAATCTTATTTTAGTTACTTTTTATTAAATAGTTACAATTAATACAAATATGTAATACATATGACAGAGTCACAATGTTAAGTGACAAAAGAGAAAGCGATTTTCCTTGCAATTTTTCATTTTCCTTTCTATCGATGGGGTATTGAACTATTCTTTTTTTTTTGTTACTATTTATTCATTAATTAAATTAAATTAGTGTAAGAAAATAGTGTGTGTATAGTAAAGAAGAAATCACACATATTCTCAGAAATTAGGCCATCTCAGATGGAATTCGAACTACCGTCCTTCAGATTAGAAGCCCAGCGCGCTATCCATTGCGTTACAGAGGACAACACGAAAAGTTTTCCTTTCTATAAATGATTTTGGACTATAATTTTTGTTTTTTACTATTTATTCATTTTTTAATTTAATTAATGAATTAAAATTTGAAACAACCGTATTAACATGAAGTGTCACCCACTACAAGTTTAAAAAAATGTATTTGAACTTGAATGAATGAATAGAAAGAATTTTATCAACGATTGAAAATTTGAACAAGATATATATGAGAGAGTGAACTTATTGTAGGAATTGAAAAATAGTCTACTTTATGTTGCGGTCTATCATAACCCTCACATCTGGCATTCTCGTGAGCGTCTGCGTGAGTCTGGCCAAACTAACGGACGTCTGCGCAAAGCATGTAATAATGCTGTACCTCGTACAATTCCAGTCAGTCTTGGTCGATTCGATGCTTCTATAGCTACCAAATTTATCTTGAATGTACATTATATAATTTGCGCGTTAGTTGTATAATTCACGCTATTAAGTATTACTGCAGAAGGTTGAAACAAAAAAAATCATGGATAAATTTTTAAGTCGTAAGCGAACTTTCGACGATAATAAAGCATCAACAAGTGCACAGACGAGTATAGTTCCGAAAATTAAATCAAGGAAATATTCTCAAGAATACTTGAATTTTGGATTTACCATTACTGAAGTAAATGGAGAAGAAAAACCCCTGTGTGTTATTTGCTCAAAAATATTGGCAGCAGACAGTATGAAACCTAATAAACTTAAAAGACATTTCGAAACGCTTCATGGTAAGTACATTAACAAACCTCGAGAGTTCTTTGAATCAAAATTAATATCATATGAGAAACAAAAAACATTTTTAAAAAAAACTTTGTCAGTGAATGAAAAAGTTTTACTTACTTCTTACAAAGTATCATATAAAAGAGCCAGATGTAAAAAGCCTCACACTATTGCCGAAGAGCTTATTTTGCCTGCAGCAATTGAGATCGTAGAAACTGTGTTTGGAGACAATTTTGCCAAAGAGTTGCAGTCCATACCCTATCAAATGATACTGTTTCCCGTCGAATTGATGATATCGCTGAAGATGTAGAGCAACAGCTTTTCGGTAAGTTGCGTGATAAATTGTTTTCAATTCAGCATGAAGAGGCAACAGATAGCAATAAAGATGCTCATTTCATTGCGTATGTTCGATTTTGGAATGGTATGTCAGCAGTAGAAGAACTACTTTTTTGCAAACCCCAATAAAACTTAAAGCAACAGCAATAGCATTATTTGATATTTTAAATAATTTTATATACGAGGCAAATATAAAGTGGAAAAATTATGTCGGAATATGCACCGATGGTGCTCGTACAATGTCAGGAAGATTTAAAAGTATACAAGCACTTGTGAAACAAATATCTCCGCTGTGCATCTAGATACATTGCATGATCCACAGAGAAGCTCTGGCTTCCAAAGAAATGAGTCCTGGTCTGAATATTGTGCTAATGACAGTTGTGACTGTAGTAAACTACATAAAAATGAGACCCCTAAAATCAAGAATCTTTTCAGGACTTTGCAAAGACATGGGCGCAGTGAATTCATCGTTGCTATTTTATTGCGAAGCAAGATGGTTACCACGCGAGAAATTTTTGCAACGTGTTTATGAAATAAGAAATGAAATTACCATTTTTCTAGAAGAGGAAAACTTACCGGAAGCTGAGAAATTTCGAGATGGTTTATTTCTGATGAAGTTGAGATACTTAGTCGATATATTTGAGACATTAAATATATTGAATCTTCAACTTCAAGGATCAAATGTACATATGTTTGACACGAGTGATAAAATTAATGCTTTTTGTAGAAAATTAGAATTATATATGGAGCCGAAATTTAAAGCAAAAAACCCAAGAAATGTTTGAAAATGCGTATAAATGTGCAAAAACTTACAAAACTGAAGAACAACATGTGGAAGTTGTTTATAAAACTATTGAATATCATTTAGCTATGTTGGCAAAAAATTTTAAAAAAATGTTTTTGTTGCTGAGGACAACTTGATAACAAGTTAGAGATCCATTTCAAAATACTCCAGAAGGGCTCTCAACTACCGAAGAAGAAATTTTCATAGATTTCACATCCAGTGGCGAAATTAGAAGACAATTTTGTAATAAAACTCTCTTTCACTTTTGGGCAGAAGTAGATGATGAATTTTCTGCACTGAAAACAAAAGCATTTCGTATACTATTACCATTTTCAATATTGTACCTTTGTGAAACCTGATTTTCTGCGGTAGCTGCTTTGAAGACAAAATATAGATCTCAGCTAAATTTCTAATATAAAAAAATCTCTGAGTTCTTAAATTAGTGTCAATTTACATTTATATATCAAGCCTTCATTTGAAAACCTTTTCTCTGCACAAGACAAAAATATAAAATGCCCATGGAAGTCACTTATAATAATTAAACTTGTTCTTAAATTAGTATTAATAAATTAGTTATAAAATTTGGTACATTGTACAAATGTACTGATACATTTTATAAATACACTGGCTGAAGTACCCATTCTTCGCGATTATTTTTTTATGAAAAAATCTGCGCAGTTAATTCTCCTGTATCTCGGGACGGCTGCAGTTGCCTAATACCTGGCAGGCCATGGTAGGACGTCATATCATTATTCTTGTTGATATAATAGCTTTATTGTAAGGAGAGTAAAACCAAGTGCACAACAATGCATACAAAAATATAAAATGATTTTTTAAAATGAATGCTCCTATTATACATAGTTTAAAACGAACTGTAATTTTAAGCCTCACAGAATTAGCATTTAGAATTAATATTAAATAAGGAAAACGAATGTAAAATTCTAATGAAGAATATAGCCGTTGTGTTATTTTGCGCAATATTTGCGCAAAGCGAGAAATTTTAATCATTTGCATATCAAAATTCTTGTTTTGATTGTAGCTACCCGATTTCTTCTGGGTGCATATATTTTTTGCCAGAGTGTATTTAAAGCGAGAAACCTTCAAAATGTTTTAACCCGAGAGCAGCCGCCCACTCCACACTAACGTTAATGGTCGCGCGGTGTGACTAAGTCACCCCAATCCTTTTTTTATAATTATTTTTACTATACTCGATAAAAATACACTTCCAGTGAATAATTTAATATTAAGAGAAAATATACTTACCTACTTTCAAGGACTTTTTAATTTTTCTTTGAAGATTTGAGAAAAAATCCAATAAAACACTAAAGGAACTGTTCCATATGTGCGTGACCTTAATAAAGAATATAAATCACAGACACTTTTCACTAACAATACAAGAACGTTATTTGCAATCAAAACTGTCATATTTTGCACACGTTATTGTAATTTTGCTGTTCTTTGATGATCTACAAATAGCATGTTGAACCTTTTCTTGCTTGTGTCTTTTTGACAAGGCGAAGTGTTATATTTATGGCTTCATAGTTTTCTTGATAGAGTTCTTAAAGCAGCATTTGAAAATTTCAAATCAACTCAAACGTTTTATGTCTATCGCTTTTCTTATTTTTACTTTCGCTATCACAATTAATATGCATTATTTCATCAGGTTCTTCAATTGCTTGATCAGTTTCATCTTCCTTCAATAGAGGGATCACAAATGCCCATTTTTTTTATATTCTGCTCATTTACATTTATAAACCATAATAAGTCGTACAACACAGCAATCAAAATCACAAAGTTAATCATAGGAGAAAGTATAGCATATTCATAGAAAATATTTTTGAACAAAAGTGGTCGTGCAGGGAACTCGATCAAAACAAGTACCTTGATTGTAAAAAACCGTTTGCCACTCTCAAAAAAGAAGCATACATGTGACAAATTTATTTGAGTTTCCATTAAGACCGTCTAATAGAAGGATACTGTCAAGGTCACTGTTAACGAATAAACAGTTTTACCAGAATTTGGAGTGATTCAGTACCTTATGCGACCGCTCCCATGTAAAAAGTTAATTTGATACAAAAACATCGATGTCAGTTCTAAAAAAAATAAATGTGTAAAACTCATAAAATACATCTCATACAACTCATAAAAATTACTTGGCCAAATAATCCTTCAAAGTGCTTAATATGCTTATCCATATATCATAAAACTCATTTACATGGGCGGGGAAGTAACAGAAAAATATTATTTACAACTTTCCTAACAGAGAAGGAGACGGAGTTAAACATACCAGTAAGTTTGAAGGTCAAAGAGATGATAATCAAAATTAGTATTCTAGGGGTTAAAAGAAACGTAATAAAAAAAAATCTCTCATCGTGGAATTACAGGAAAGCAAACAAAATATCTTTTTTTATTTGGTTTTAAGATCAAAGATAGCTCATGAGCGTTTCAAGTGGAATCTTTTGAAAGTGGAAAACCAGATCATATTTATAAATTATATCAGTGTAAATGTGTATTTTTTATTTTGTCAGAAAGCATTTTGTTTTACTTAAGTCCAAAAAATCATTTTTTAAGCCTTTTATATTTTCAATATGCTCGCGCCCCCTCGCAGGGTTATCCCCCCAGGGGGCGCTCCCCACAGTTTGAGAAAAACTGTCTTTGGGACTTTTCGGATTTTCTATTGATTATTGATTTTTTAAAATGCCGGTTTTCATTTTCCAATGGATTTATTGTGTTTAATTTATCAGTTTTATTAACAAACTCCCCTTTTTTGTGGTTGGTTGTCTTATGTAATGCATCGTTGAATAGTTTATTTATATTGTGATATTGAGTTGCGCTGTCCGTACATATTACTGAAGTCTCTGGATTGCAGTGCCTAGCAATATGAGGCCAAAGATCTTTTTTTTTCCCCATCAACCAAACAAAAAAGCCCTTCTTTATCGTCCCTGCAATATAAGAAACATTATTTGTAACATTGATTTTTCAAATCTAAAAATAAATCAAAAATCGTATTTATATCTTACCGGCAATATATTCCGAGTACAACTTGGGTCATAGTTTTCATTTTCCTTTATTATACTTTCTATTTGTTAAGAATGTCTCGTCTAAAAGGATTGTTTTTCCTGAAACACAATTCATACTTTAACCGAAATATATTTTTAAATGCAGAGAACATATAAATTATTACAAAGGAAATTGTTATCACACCTGATCCTCCAAGAAGCTTATCGTGATAAGATCCAATGATTTCTGTTACTTCTCTTAGCCGAGCAAAAAGTCTACAATCGTAGCCCAACTCATTTCTTGTTGTCCTCTTCTTTTTCGGAACATATTCAATTGATCCAAGACTTAACTTATTTGCAGTTTGATGACAAAACATACTATCGATACAAAAACATCTAGTATATAAATTTTTACGTTCTCGGAAAAAGTGTTTGATGTTGGGTTCACCTGAAAAAAGGATGTCTTTAAAATAATACAATAACAACATTGTTTCTAAATATTTAGTTATACGTATATCATATGAACATAAAACAAAAATAGCTAAACTTAAAAAGTTGTCTGTTGATTACGAAATTTATTATGAATAAATAATTTTAATCACATGATTTTTTTTTCAAATTTAATTTTTAAATTTAAATTTTTTGCATTTTTTGACATAATTTTCATGTACATTTACATTGTTCCCAGTCATCTATAATTTCAAATATTTTAATAGCACTTACACTTTTTATATTACTTCAGCCCATTGAGTTTTGAACTGATACATTTTGATACTGAAGTACCTTTTAATTATAAAATAGGAACAATGTCTTACTCACACATAAATAACCGTATATGCATTATTAAAAAAATTCGTATCATTAATTTAAATGTTAAAACCCTAGTATGAAACTCAATTTTTTCAAATGTATATATATATATATATATATATATATATATATATATATATGTGTGTGTGTGTGTGTGTGTGTGTGTAGGGGTAAGTAATGTTCGGGATCTTGATATTTCAAAGAAATAAGCAGATTAGAATGAAATTACTGTTCAATGAAACATTAGATTATTTACAATTAAAAATTTACGAGTTATTTCACGGAGCATACTCTCAATTGTCGCTAAGCCTATTGGCCTCCACGTTGACAGAAAAACTTGGTTTCTCGCCTGTAAAACCGGAGTCTCTTCTCTCGCGTCTGTCTCGTTCCGCGTCGCAATCGTTTCCCCCTAAAACCCATCATTCCGGGGGGATACATATATTCGCTGGTAGCGCCATCTATTGGTGAGGTTGTAACCTCACTGATCGGAGAATATATTTAACTCTCTAATACTTTAAATCCTACATATATATATATATATATATATATGTGTGTGTGTGAGAGAGAGAGAGAGTATTGTGTGTGTCATATTTTAGAAATTAACTTTTTGAAAGTCTATAATATTTATGAAAACGTTTCCATCATCTGTACATGTTTTTAACTTTTTTTACCTTACCCGAGCATTTCAATTGATATTTTTTCTTGCATATCCACATCCAACCTAACTTTCGGCTTGAATCTCTATTTGCTGAGGTTTCATTTCTACAAAAAGGACACATTGGAGGGGATGTTTTTTCTGGCAAAACTCTTGCTTCTGTTAAAATATCTAACGTTTTCTTCAGTTTATGAGCTGATATCAAATAAATTGATAGTTTCTAATAACGGATGCATCTAAAATATTTAAAAAATGCTCATAATCAGATTAATTCATTATATTAATTCATTCATAAATGAAATATATTATTTCTCATTGTATGTTTTTTTTCTATAAAACATAAAAGTAAAAAACAATATCACGAAATCAAAAGTAATCCATTATTGAGAAGACAATTAGTTATTTCTATTAGTTATTTTCAAAAGTCTACAAAGGGCTTATCAAATTCAAGTAAGGAACTCTGAGCAAGAATAAATTCCAACTTTGCATTAACAACAACAAATAGTAAAAAAAAATATTTGTTTTTAATGCCATGAAAACAATGATCAAAATTATAAGTACAAATATTTCTCTTCTGTTATAAGTTAATCTATATAAAAATTTATTTACAACATATTGACAATGGCGTGTTTCTTTTATTTAATACGTCTATCATGGGAATATAGAATCTATAATTTTTATTTCGTATTCTCTCTCCGTCTCTCATATTAAGCTATTAATAACTTATAATCCCAAAGGAATTAGAAATTTTTGCGTTTTAGTGCTCACTATTCAGATAATTATGCCTCGTGGTTAATTTACTAAAAGAAAAAAAATCATCAAATTTCCTCTTATCTAAATTCACAAAAATATTTCTCATGGAAAGGTACATGCGTAAATTCATCAAAATATTTCTGACTGAATAGCATTTAAGGAAAGGTATAATATGTTTTGCTTACAAAAAATTATTAAAAATGTCCTATCAAAATCAGAATAGATCATTAACTTAAAAAACAATAAAAAAATGCAATTGTTTTGTAAATATATATGTAATATATTTATACACATTTCATTAGGCAGTTTTACTTACCTTTTTATTTATAAATATGCTCATCAACTTCAAATACTCGTTTTATCAGCTACAAGGCGAGAAACCAAGATTTTGCAAATGAAATATAAGTTTGAGAATCTCTAAGAAAATGAAAAGAAAAAGTTCCTCCGTCTTAAAAGAATCCATTCTTTAGGTCCTGATTGGTTATCAAGCAATAACCATTCCTTTTAGAAATTATCAGCCAATGGAATTTCAGCAGTAATAAAACACTCAATCATGGGGAATGTGGACGACTGTCTTCCCTCCTGTTCTGTCTTTGAAAAGAGACTTTATTGATTACTAAAATATATAGGAATGTAACATATATAGATTATCTTCTTAGGGAATAAAAATTGTCCGTCCAATGCAATTTTAAAAATCATTTGCTTACAACAGAAGTGTTATTTGGTTTATGGAAGAGTTCACTGGTCCTGAATACGAACAGTGGGCTTTCAATCAAACAATAGTTTCGAGTTAAATGAAAATGATCTTTAAATTCCTAACGCTAATAACCAAGTTAAGAAAGAGAACGAACTATGGTTTGTCACTGAAACGCAGTTCATATTTATATAGTTACGAGATCCATTTCCTAACCAAATTAAAACTTATATATGTGTGTGATTCAGAATCAGTCACTTAATTCTTCTATTGTAATATTATTATTTTGATAAATATATATACGAACTGAAATAGATAATTTACGAAGGGATGGGGGCATTTCGAAAAAAAATTACTTGTATAATTAAAATACTATACTACAATGAACTCAAACATTGAATAACAGATACACTTCTAAATTATAAATTAATATAGATTAGGTTAAATAAATCATTCATATAAAACATCATCTTGTAGATAATTACACACAAATTCAATGTTCAATATTATTCAGTCAGTGTTTTTAGTCACCTCTTCTCCTTCTATTTACACGCCGGCCCTTTGACAACTCACTTTGATGGTGAGGTTGAAGCTATACATATAGCCCTTCAGCAACTTGCTGTTCGTCTTCCCCCCATTGAAAGAGCTGTAATTCTTTCAGATTCTACTTCTGCCCTTCAGGCTTTGTCCAACTATAATGAGAATAATTGTTTACGTGTGCAGAACTGTAGAGAACTCCTGGGAAAGATAAAAGGAAAGATCGTTTTTCAATGGGTACCATCCCACTGTGGTATTTGGGGAAATGAGAGGGCAGACTTTTTGGCAAAAAAGGGAACGGGTATCTTTCAGAACTTTCGCAGAGACCTGACACTTCATTCTGCCAAACTGGAAATTAAAAGGATTTTTGGGGAATCATTTCGCCTTACAACTTCTCGTGTTGCTCGTGATAAGCCTTGGAGTATGTAAGAAATCCCACGGTACTCCAAGTTCTCCTCGTGCTGCTGCTGTGGCTAAATTTAGACTTTTAACCGGACATGACTGCCTTTGTGCTCATCTGTTTCGTTTTAATTTAGTGACTTCACCTATCTGCGTTTTGTGTGACACTGGACAAGACATGACTGCCGCTCATTTGGACGAGTGCTCTGCACTGAATGATCTTAACTGCATTGTAAAAAGGTATTGGAGAGCCCGTTGCCTAATGACCTGATGGTCAATGGCCTGGCATTTGTAAAATAAATAAAATATTATTCAGTCAACCATATAGAAATAAATCTTTTGCGAAAAAAATTCACAGGTCACAAAAAACAGAAAATAACAAATTAACTTTTAATTTATTCGTATTCCTTTAGTTAATAATCATTACATTAATTGCCGTCGAGTTGATTCGAACAGCTAAACTATTTTTTAGCACTTGAAAGCAACTAATCGTGTAAATGTAATTCAAGAATTGGTCCTGTGCCTTAAATATCTAAATTCTACAAGGTTATAATGCTTAATTTTTTAAAGAAATTTATAAAAGATGACACTTTCTTTCAAAGCTTATAATATCCTAATTTGTATTATTTGAAGACTCCTAAAATTCTTTGCGTATTTAAAGGTAAAAAAAATCTTTGTGTTCATCTTTAAATTTGACACTTTTTTTTTTTTTTGGCTAAGTTCTGTGCTTCATTTTGCAGAGTTTCATGATGAAATTATTCATTCAAGTATCTTGATAAAATAAAGTTTAAAACCCGTTTATTAAGTCATCAAATGCTTTTTTTACTAAACATAATTAATACAAAAACATGTTAACAAACTTTGTATAAAACGTTTTAAATGCTTCAGTTTTGTTTATTTACTTTACTGTTCATTTTATGCTAGTACATACAAAGTACTATGTTTTATTAAATGTTTGGAAATTCTACATCGTCTGAGTTTCTTACGTACGCTTTACATTTTGATTTTAAAAAATTTAAATACTTTTCCTTAACTCCTTATAGTGGCTGTGGTAGCCTAGTGGTTATGGTCACGAACTCGAGACTAGAATGTTTCCAGTACCTATGTAAATATTTTGCCATGAATGATACATTTTATATGAAGTATATAGTGGTTAGTGGCGCTGATTGCTGTGCCATTGGGCCTGAGTTCAAATCCCGGAGAAGGCATGAATACTTGTAAATGAAGAGTGCCTTTGCGGCATAGGAGTACTCTAAATAGCCATCGAGCTACAAGTCTTCTCGTGAGGTTGGTGGAAGAGGAAGAGAGATGGGAGGTCCCTGATCACCCCCAAAATTGGGGTGGAATAGAGCCAAATCGTACTGTCACCTGTATGGTGTTCGAAGCTGAGGAAAACGACAGGCGTAAATCTAGCCCCTTGCTATCGATGAATTTCGTGGCCCTTGATTTGATGTTAATATCGGTTACTGTCGATCAGGTGGCATAAGTAACAATAAGAGAATTTTTCACCAGAGAATAAATTTTTATGCATGGGAATGTATTGCAGAGATGTCAAGAATTGCAGTTTTCTAATGAATAAAAAAAAGAAAATGAAAGCTACTGATTTTAAAGCGTTGAAAAACTAAACTTTTAAAAATGAGAGATTTCTTTGAATAAATTGATTAAAACAATATTTAAATTCAGCCTGAAAGATATGTGTAAACAATGTTTAAAACAAAAACGTTTCTGATCTTCCTGATCTATGATTTTATTCCTTAAAATTTCTCAATATGATTGACTGCGTATAAAACGTGAATTCGCTTGCAGTAATTTACTTAATTTATTTACTTTATTTATAATCATGATTTCTGTACGATACGAGAAGAATTAATTCATAACACAGAAATGTATCATATGTTCGAAGCTTTAGCTTAATATAGTATTTACACTATGAAAGCCATTCTCAAAATTTTCTTTGAATTATTGATTTCTGCATGAATAACCAATTAACTAAAAATAATATTACCGTAAAAGAGAGTCAAGGGAATGGGTCAGAATCACACAAAAAATAGAAATTTTAATTTGGATAGTCGATTGATATCGTAATTCTGAGCTGCGGTACTAGTTAATGTAACTTTATATCTGAGCGTATATAAATTTAAGTAAACACATGTTGCGAAATTATAATAATTTGTAGGGGGAAAAGGCGGTTTTTTTAATGTTATATGCAATCAGCCCTTTTTATTGCTATTGGTTAGCTTATGTGACGTATTCGTCACTTGACCGAGGTTCAAAATTACGAGGTTCTTCGCCAATAAACTTTTTGTCAAAGCAAAAAATTATTATCATTTAAATACGAAGGTAAATTACATTATTTTTACAAATGCATAACATAAATATCATCAGTTCATAATAATTAAGAAAGAAAAAAATATTTAAATTAGAAACATTTGCGAATATGAACATCCTTTTTATTTTTGTTCAAAACTAAAGAGTACTTTAAGTTTAGTAAACGTCCCTTTTAAGGTACACATATACACTGCTGGACAATTGCTAAGGACGGATCACAAATTGCTATGTAGCATAACATTAAGCGAGACATGAGGCCTAGTAGGATAAAATATAGTTGCCACACTGTTCAGACATTAGAATAAAGAATATTTATTGTTCTGGAAAGTACAAAAGCTGTGAAACATCTGAAAGAAAAAAAAAATGTTCACTTGATCTGCGTACGGAGAAATGGAACAATGCATCTAAAAGTCAGCAGGCATCTTAAAGAAAGGTATCAGTACTGGATATGTCCACCGTGGAGTGTGATGCAACATTCCACACGTCGTACCATACTTTGCACAACATTATCCAGCAGCTGTTGAGGCAATTTATCCCATTCCTCTGTGAGTGCACGGATGAGGGTGTTCTTGTTTGTCGGAGGATAGTTTCGACCAGCAACTTGCCTCCCCAAAGCATCCCGCACATTTTCAATGGGGTTTAGATCTGGAGAACACGCTGGCCATACGAGACGTTGAATACCCTCGCTGTCTAGACAATCCTGAACAGCGAGTGTTCGATGACATGTTGCGTTGTCGTCCATAAAAACAAATTTATCACCGACAGCACCACGGAAAAGACGAACATGAGGAAGTAGAACTTCATCAATGTATCGTTGGCCCGTCATAGTCCCATTCGCAACCACATGTAGGCGCGTGCGGCCATTGATCATGATGCCGGCCCACACCATGATACTGCATGTCGGATATCGGTCCTTTTCCTGGATATTTTCTGGACGATAAGCAGTACCACTCTCGCGCCAGATCAGTTGGCGTCTACACTCCGATGACAGACTGAACCTACTCTCATCTGAGAATAGTACGCATGCCCAGTCCTGTTCAGTCCAATTGTGATGCTCACGACACCATTGCAAACGGGCAGTACGGTGCTGTCTGGTCAATGGGACACACACAACAGGTCTGCGTGCGTATAGTCCTCCCCTCCCCTCAAACGTCTGGCAACAGTTTTTCGGGAGATCTGCTTTCCTGAGGCAGCAAGAAACTGATTTGCCACCTGCTGAGCTGTGGTGCGCCTGTTCCTTTTTGCTGATAGGACGATATATCTGTCTTCTGCAGGCGTCGTACTTCTAACACGACCTCCCCCGTGCCGTCTACTACACATTCCAGTAGTTTTAAATGACTTCCACAGCCGCGAAACAACGCTGTGAGCGATGTCGAACTCCCTGGCAACATCTGTTATTTTTCGCCCTTCTTCGATCTTTCCAATAATTCGGCCACGCATAAAATCATCTATGTGATGTCGGGAAGACATGCCAAAAATTTTAAGTTCGTCTATTAAATCTTTCCTGTAAAACTTTGACTTGAAACAACAACTGTCCACACGCGTCAAAACCTTTAAAGCACGCTATCACGTGATGAACAGTCGTGGAAAAAAAATTTGCATACTCATACTTCTTCTTACTAATATCCCGCACTTATTCTAATTTTCCACATTTTGCTTCCTTTCATTTTGTGGTTGCTATGGATGATAGTGTTATCCGTCCTTAGCAATTGTCCA
Organism: Trichonephila clavipes; assembly: GCA_019973935.1. Classification (NCBI taxonomy): domain Eukaryota; kingdom Metazoa; phylum Arthropoda; class Arachnida; order Araneae; family Nephilidae; genus Trichonephila; species Trichonephila clavipes. The sequence continues at coordinate 102,376 of BMAU01002031.1, read as the reverse complement.
GCAGTGTATATACTACCGTTTTTACATAGTTCAAAATATTCAGGAATAGGGGAGTGTCAAGAATAGGGGATTCCTTTTGTCAAGAATACGGGAGAGTTTCACAAATTACTAGAAAAACTATCCTATTCAACTAAGGATTTATTTTTCTTTTATTTTTGCTGCTTCGTTACTAAATTTCACTTCTTGTCTTGAATTGAGAATCATCAGTTTTGAAATCTTTTTTTTTTCTTTACCAATCATTTCATTTTTAATTAAATACCTTCAACGAGTACGAAATAAGAAATATTACGACTTTTGTTCAGTGATTAATATATAAAAATATTAGGCGTTATTCGCCTCCTTTGCAGGTGAATAACGGCTGGTATTTGAACTGATTAACTGAATTTGTTTCACTTGTTTAAAAAGAGTCCTCTGTTTACAGCAAATGAAATCCATACTTTTTTTTCTATATTTATTACAATTGAAACGGAATGCTATAATTTTCACACCAATTTAAAAAAAGTTTACGAAGTTTGTATTCCTTTTTTTGTATAACTATGCGTTGCTTAGAAAAAGCCACAACATTTTAAACTTCCCTATCAGCAAAAAATAAGAAAAAAAATTCAAATGTACCCATTTAAATCCTGAATACTCTTATCCTTATGAGAAAATAAAATAGTTTTAAAGGGTCAAAGAGAAAGTCAATTCTTGAACACTCAAAAACTCTCTAAAATAAAATTCAAGTAATGATCAGCACATATAATTTTCACAAGATAGCCAATTAAAAAACACATAAAAGCTATTTATTTGATCCCTTACATATTTTTCAAAAAATTTACAATGTCGTAAAAACAATCAAAATATTGACAAATTAGGAATATAAAATGTTTGCATTATTTTTATGTAGTTTGACACAGTTTAATATTAAAATGTGCTCTGATATTAAAACACTAGAAATAACTTATGTGTTTAACTGAAGTTAAAGCTTTTTAGCAATTGAATTTAATCAGAGCGTTGCGCACAAAAGATGAAAAATATATATGTCTGATTAATTAGCTATTAAATGACTTTTGGAAAAAAATTGTCCCATATTCAATACATTGCTAAAAATTATTCAACATTCCTTAAACCTAAAATTGAAATTTTAAATAATTGCAATCAAATAGTTTTATTAATTAAAAAACAACACAAAAATGAAAATTACAATCATTTTAAAAATTAATTTAACATTGAAATTTAATGACATGCGTTCTTTTGGCATCAGACTTCAAATTTATATGCAGTCACACCTCAGCTGAAACATTTAATTTACATTTATTAACATCTATCAAAATCATTCGAGAAATTTGAGATCCCATGAGTAGATTCTTGGTAAATTCAGGATTTGAACCCATGACTTATCTTCTAGACAGTGACCTATTAAAAAAGATGTAGAAATACCTTATACGAAGTAAAAATTGACGCGAAAACTACACACTATGTAGAATTTTTCCTTAGAAAGTAGATTCTCACACATAAGTCTGTTCTGTGGAAATCTGTCATGAACTGCAGTCTTTTAATGCATAAAAGAAAGTTGAAAACAAGTAATACAAAAAAAAAAAAGTTATGTCAATTCCTACTTTGAACGGATGAATAAAAATATTTTATTAATTGAAAATTTGAACGATATATATATATATATATATATTCTTCGCACGGGTGAACTGAAAAATTAAACAACACAGATTGAAGGATAAAGAAGTTTTTAATGAGTTAATTTTACGTGTATTGTAAATTAAACCAAAATGCTTTTTGCATATCTCAGCTAAACAAAAAAAAGGGAAAAAAACACCTTTGTTAAACTTTAAGTAGATCTTATAGCTGATAAAAAGGATTTTTTTTATTTATAACTCCAGGTAACACTCTTGAGGGTCGATTTTTGAAAATACCTCCCTAAGCTGATCTCTGCTCAGCAAAAGCAACACATTGTTAAAAGTTGTTAAAAGTTTTGTGTAATGAACGCTTAAAATAGAGTAAATAATTTATATCTGAAAGTGTAATACATTAATATTACTTTCTGTTGTATTTATTTTATGTTAAAATTGTAATATTCTCAAGCAACGCCGTTTCTTAAATTATAACGGCTATTCAATGAAAAACAGCGAAATGTTAACGATAGAGTCAAGTTGGCAAATGTCTAGCTACTTTCAGAGCTCGAGCTGTATTAGAGCTTTGTAAGACCCGCCGTGTAGGGGTGCGGTGCACGTTAATACTTTATCCACTGCATTATGATTTACTGCAGTTTTTTTCATACAATATTTTTTTTGGATCACTACATTGAAAATTAAGGGATATACATAAACAAAATACTCCACTTTGGGAAATTTAATCCGTTAGAGCTAAAAAATTAATTAAAGATATTCCACTGTAAAATTAATTATATACACCGTTCACTTAAAATAAATAGTCAAATCGTTTTCTAAGGTCTTCATTAACATACAAAAACATAAGACACTTAAATTTTGACATAAACTTTTTTTTCGGGACAAAAAAAATAATTTTTGCAATCCGCTGAAAACGCAATATCTGCTACAAAACTATTCGCCTTCCCTGCTATAATACTCATCATAGAATCCGTGCTGCCATACATCTTGGAAGAGTGGATTTCAAAGAATATTCCTGCTAAGTATTGGTAGAATATTCCTTCTAAGTTGATGTGGTGTGGTAGTTAGGAGAAGAAGGTGCCAGCTCAAGTGTCGTCCACGTCACTTGAAAATGGTTCAAAATTACGTGGTTCGTTGCCAAAAGCCCTCGTGTAGCTGAACAGTGAGACGTTAATATCCACTCACTCCAAAAAATACAGTACAGTAGTTATAATTATTTTTATACTTAAAAATGCGATAGCCGCCTATTCAATTAAAATTAAAGCGTTATAATTAACTACTAACTACAAACAAATTTTGAAAATTTGTCCAAATGATGTAGTGTGAAATAGAAAATTTATTTACTTTAAGTACCAGAACTGATAAAAGAATTATTTTGAAAAAAAATCAATTTCTGACTACCAAATGTGCATAATAAACTCATAAAAAAACATTAAAAAAAAGAGAGATTTATAACAACCTCTCCCTTCAAAACTTAGTTTTATTCTGAAATAAAAAAAATTAGGGACCATGCTGATCACAGGAATTAATTAGAAGCGAGCGCCTTGAGTAGCCAAAAAAAGGGTTTCTTCACAAACAAAAGGTATGTGGAGACCTCCCTGGGTCTCACCCTGCACACCAAGATTAATTTGAGGCAAAGAATCACCAAGAGAAAGAATCACCAAAATAGGAGGCCCGAGAAATACACGTACTCGAATTATTAACTTTCATTAACTTTAACTAATTTGACTAAACTAACGCTTATTTTAAGCGTACATAAATTATATTTACCACTGGTTATATAAGCTTTCTCGTTCTTCAGTAGAATAACAGCACTACGTCTTCACTATCTTAATATCCTGGAATCCTCTAAGATTGAAGTTATTGTTGCTGGCTCAATAGCCTTCCTCATCAATCTTGCTAGCTTACAACGCTCGACTTAAATATCTTATCTACTTTGCATATCCCGTTCATCTTTTTGGAGTTGATTGGAAATATACGCGTATTTATATTCCCCAAAAAGACGCCTAAGAAGATTAGTGGAAGGGTTCCGTACAGATTCGTCACAGGTAGATATATGCTGTCATGGGCTTTTTTGCAGCGCACGCCAGAATTGCTTGCAGATGGCAGAATTTTTTCCTACTTGACAAATATCGTTATACTTCGGACACTTCACACAATATCTTTATAAAATATAGCCTATGTGCTATTCTAATGTATAAGCTAAATTACTGTAAAGTTTCATTAAAATCCATTCGGTTGTTTTTGCGTGAAAGACGACCAAACATCCTCACAAACTTTCGCATTTATAATATCTATCTATCTATCCATCTATCTATCTATCTATCTATCTATCTATATCTATATCTATATCTATATCTATATCTATATCTATATCTATATCTATATCTATCTATCTATCTATCTATCTATCTATATCTATATCTATATCTATCATCTATCTATCTATCTATCTATCTATATCTATCTATCTATCTATCTATCTATCTATCTATATCTATATATATATATATATAATTTCTTGGAGAAATTCTTGGATTGACAGGAGAAATGCAACGGGCAGCCGTTTGTCCTATTATATTTTATTTCAATATTCAGTAACGAAGTCTGTACTCCAAGCCATGACAAAAACGAGAGCTCTTTTAGCGTTGATCAGCAGCGAGTGAGTCCTTAGAACACGTGTCTTCTTTAAGTCCGGCGAAAGTAGAAGTCAAAGTTTTTATGCGAGAGATGGGTTGAGTTGTCCTGGTAGGAAGTTTACCCCAACTGACACTTGAGGGGCTGGGGATTCATCACACATATATATATATATATATATATATAGGGAGAGAGGGAACTAATAGTAAGAACTGAAACAAGTGCATGATTTGTCTCAGTGACGTGCACAAGGGGTGGCGGGCTGGAGGTCCGAACCCCCTCCAAAGCCCTTGATTTTTTTTCCGATTGATTATAATTCTAAGTATATAGTACACAAAATTTAATTAAGTATTTGTTATTAATGATTAATTTTATTAATTAATGCTAACTATTCATTCAATAATTAGTTTTTACTGTGTTTTGTTCCCGAAAATTGACAAAATTAAAAGGAGCATGATACAAGAATGGTGAACTTTCGACCCCGGACCCCTCCCCCTTGAAAAATTCCTGTGTGCTCTACTGATTTGTCTGTATTGTTGTAACAATGCACTCCCGGCTTGGCTAGTTTGGCTGAAAAGCCGGTTTTTGATGCCAACTTTTGTCATTGTTTTAACAGTTACATTGTTACAACAATTTAGACGAATCTAAATTTCAGTCGAAAACGGGTAATTAACTTAATTAAATTTAATTAATTATTTTATATTTGAAAAACTGTATTAACATCAAGCGTCATCCACGACAAGTTTAAAAAAAAGTATTTGAACTTGATTGGATGAATAGAAATTATTTTATTAACGATTGAAAAATTGATCAAGATAAATATATAAGTACAGACAGAGAGTGAACTAATTGTAGGAATTGTGTGTGTGAATGAATAGGACTGATTTTAAAGCATTAAAAAAAACGAAATTTTATTTTAAAAAAAAGGAGATTTTGAATGAAATAAATTGATCGACTTGAATATAGCTAATTGCATTAAAACTTTTTAATTTCATATGAATTTCATTGAATTTATCAATAATTTGATTCATATAATTATTCCACTTAACAAATGATTAGAAATTTGTATTGTTTTCAGTACAGCAATTATAAATCAAATAATAATTTTCGATGTGTTGTATTTACGAAATTAAACCAATACTTTAATTAATCCTGATTAAATTCATTAGTATTTCATACTTCAGAAAATAATGTAGGCAAAATGCAGATTCTTCCTTCAAAATGCATACACAATATATGTAGAGAGAGAAAGAGACCTTATTTTTAACTTGCTTATAAATTAGTATTAATGATACATAATTCAGTCTTGCATTTTTTTTGGTATAAATACTGTCGTAGAAAGAAATTTTTAGGTATACGAATTTTCTTTTTTCATATTTTATATAAAAATGACACCGCTAAATTAAAGGATGCTTTATATTTCACTGAGAACGTGATGACTACTGGCTATTTTTTAATTCCATTAATATTAAAACTAAACTCCGTTCTGCAAAAGCCCATGAGGATCAAAGGCCTACTGTGCCCATATGTATAATTTATTATGTTAAAGAAATTAAATATTGCAAAGTGTAAACAGGTAAAAAGAATCTAAAGATAATTTTATTAAAATCACTTCAGTAATACAAGGATTCTTTTTAAACTTTTGTTTTATTCCAGCAAAAAAAAAAAAAAAAAAAAAAAAAACCGATGCATTATTATTATTATTTATTTATTTTCCCATGGATCTCATTTTAGTCCTTACTCTCTTGGGGGCAGAAATCTTTTTCTCCCGATTCACTAGGCGGTGGTACACATTTGCTATAATTTTATTTTTTCTCTCTCTTTTTTTCACTCTCCAATAATTAGCGCCTTAGCCTTAAAAGTGGCTTCGGCTTTAGATTACTATTATGTTTACATTATAGAAGAGATTTTCAAAATTTTATTTTTTGAATTATAGATTTCTGCGAGCACAACTTATTTATTAAATGCGATATTACCGTAAAAAAACTAAACAACGGGTTCCAAATCACATACAAATATGAATTTTAAAATTTGGATAGATCTTAGTTCTCCCAATTCTGAACTGCAGTTCAGTAAAACAAGGATAACACCCGTTATATAATTTTCCTAACTTGCATATTACACTACGTAAAAAATTTGTGTGAGTATCAATTCCTCAATTCCATTATTAAAAAAATGCAGCATACTTTAATATTTGAAATGAACAGTGGTGCACACAAGAATGGGGGGGGTCCTGGGGGTCCGGACCCCCCTCTAAAACCCTGGATTTTTTTTCCGATTGATTATAATTCTAAGTATATAGTACGTAAAATTTAATTAAGTATTTGTTATTAATGAATCACTTTATTAATTAATGCTAATTATTTATTCAATAATTAGTTTTTTACTGTGTTTTGTCCCCGAAAATCGACAAAATCAAAAGGAACATGATACAAGATTGGTGAACTTTCGATCCCGGATTGTTCCTTCTTTTTTTTTCATTACAGGTATTATTAAGATTGGCCATGGTCTCTGAAAAATCTAAATTGTATTGATTAAAACGCTTATTTTTGCTTTGTAAAGAGAAAATTGATTTCTTAAACATTCTTTTTTTCACATTCAAAATTTTACTATTAGTATATTTTTCAGTGTTAGTATTAAAATATTTTTAGAATCCAATTCTGAGTTTTTGATATTTGTATAATTTTTTTAAATATGCAATAACTTTTTACAGAAAATTGTGGGTTAAGGAACACTTGAATTTAAATATCTTTCCAAAGTAAGTATGCAAATTTTGCTTTAATTTTTACATCGATGTTCAAGCTAATTAAATTGTAATTTTGTCATTAATTGCAGTTGAAATTGGTTAAATTACTGAAATATTGTTAACTCTTGCATGGACACTAAATAAAGTACTAGCTTTAAGATCAGCCAATTCTTTAATTAAGTTATTTGAAAATTTACGCAAAAATACCTAGAACGCGCAAAAGCGAATCATTCCATACTCTCTTTGGGCGGGGGAGGGGGAGAAAGAGAAACGGACATGGGATGGTTTTTTATTTTGTTACGTGCCAGCTGCAAAGATCATTGCTTGTCGGAAGGATCATACAGATTGGTATGAATGCATACAGTAACCGGATGGAATGGTCAACTAAAGATCCTTATCAGAAACATGGGTCCCATTGGAACTTTCACGGCGAACAGTTTTTGCTTGAATAATAGAGAAGGGTCGTTTTATCTTAGAGCTCAAATGCGACGCAGTACCAGTTTACAATATAGGGACATTTCTTCCGCAGAAGCCCCCTCCCCAACGGCTTTTCATTGTATTTTTAGCAGCGACTATAATAAATCAAGAGTAGGGGAGTGTTTCAAATACTTGAAAACTGCCCTTCATGTTATATTATGAATTTCTTTTTCTTCGTGTCTTAAACCATGGGTGTAAATTATGACCGTTTAAGGACAACATTGCAAAAAATAAAAAAAAAAAAATAGAATTTCTGGGCTACACATACAATATTTTTTCAACAAATTGAAATAAAAATTAATTCTATATAATTTTACTAAAATAAATTAACTTCTTTTTTATACTTCTTTTAAAATTTGAATTAGATATGTATAGGTACATATTTATTTTAAATTTGTAAAAGCTTCGTTTCATTTAGTTTGGATTGTATAAAGAGGGAATAATCCAAATTAAACCAAAATTGCTTTTGTTAAACAAGCAAATAGATGTCAGGGTCAATAGACGAGCTTTCAAAAATTAAATAGCATTAATTTTAATAATAAAATTGTGGTAGTTTTTGAAAAAAAAGCTATAAAATTTTTTAGAAATATTTCCAAAATTTCGATTAGAGAGATAACTGCATTTTTAAGGATAACATTAAACTGCGTTTGTATTTGAGTAAATACATTTTGAAAACGAAAGACAAAGGATTATAACATTTGAGATTGACTCTTTTCTCCCTATAGGGAATGTGGAGTGGTGTGGCAGTTAGAAGAATGAAATACCAACTTCGTTATCGTCTCATCCCTTTAAAACAATTTACAGAGATAACATTTCCAATCATTAAATATTGACTAAAAATTTTTTAATTTGATACAAGTCTGAAAAATGTAAGTAAAATTATTCAAGAAAGTAGTTAATTTTAGGTTTGCAATAGTAAATTAGATGATCAAGTGTATCCTGTAAAAAATTGATATGCTTTGGTATTAAAGAAAAATAAAACTATATAGGAAAAATTGAGTGCCAGTGATAAAAAATATTCTTTTTTTATAAAACATGTTTTCAAAATAATCAAAACCGGCTTATAAAAATCGATAATCCACGCATAATTCAATTCAAGGGAATTATTGAAGGACAACCAACCCAACTAAGAAGGTATAAAATGATATTAAACTCACATAAAAAAAATTTTAAAAAAAATGAATAAAAGTTTATAAATTTTCCTTGAAATAAAATTTTCAGTATATATATATATCTATTGGTATTTTAAAACCATATTTTATAAATCAAATGTTGGTTTTTACCTTAAGAATTATTATATAAATTTATCAGGAATAGTTTTATTGTAAAAGTATTCCATAAAAATAATAATTTATAAAAAAATGTATGAAATATACAGTAAAGGAGATATAAATAAAAATGTAATATTAATTTCATATTTAAGTAACAACAATTCCTAAATTTAAAAGAAAATACCAACCGTTCCAAAGAAAATTGGAAATTTTACTTATAAGAAGAATTATAAATGTAAAGGAACTGTTTTATGAGACTGTCTAAGACTGTTTGAAAATTTGTTAGCATTCAAAATAAGCCCTAAACGGACATTAAAAATTCATTTTTTATATATTCTCTTTAATAAATGTAATTATAATTCGGACTATATTATGTTGCGGAAGAATCGCATTCCACGATTTTTTTCTGACTTTTACTTCATGTTGCTCTAAATCTGTGACGTGGGCAGATTTAACAGATGACAGCCACATTTGAATGATACTCGCTCTGTTTGGCGTTTTGGCACATTTTGAAGTGTCAGAAACCCCGGTTATTGAAGACTTCCCAAAAAAACTACCATTAAATGATATTTATTTTCTTTTTAAACAAGCAGATTCTTCATTGTGTTTGGAATGTTAAGTGCCAGAAACTAGTGAACATTTTATTGAAACCTGTAAGAAAAACAAATCGCAACGCAAAATTTTGAAAATTTTTATCTCCAACCACGGAGAATGGTCTTATTCATCAATAGCGAATTGTAAAACAATAGAGCATGACCAAAAGGTTAAAGAATTTTTAATATCAACCAATAGATTCTAAAATATCAGCTAATAGATTCTAAATACTTCCTTTTCATCAATTTCTATTGAAGCACAAAGCGATGACCAAGTTTACAGATTTATAGTACAATCACTAGCTATACGTTGTAACCTCTCCAGATGGCCAACTCTCCAGATTATCACTGTACGGAACTGAACTGAACTCATCTTTCTATTGTTGGAAGTCGTTAAATAAAGAGCACTTTTTAGAAGAGGAGAGGGGAAGGAAACAGGGGAATGACAGTCTGCAGGGTTACAGAGCTTAGCAAATTTCTCGCCAATATCGGCGCTTACTTTGAATACGATGCCAATCATTCATTTTCGCATTAGACGTGGACCTGTTCACACGGTGAAAGCTGTATTCTTATCGAAAGCATAAAAAAATATGTAACCATCTTTCGAAATAGCAAGTTTAAATACATGGAACAAATTTATTTTAAATGAAATTAAATAATTTATTTCTTCATTATTTTTTGAATAAAAAGTTGAATTATGTAATTTTAGTGGTAAGTAATACGATTATACGAGCAGAAAGCGCTTTTATTGTTTGATTCTTTTTTTGAAGCTCCGGGTTTTTAACGAAACGATACTGGATTAATTTAGATAATACGATTACTCATGGCACGGAAATTCAAAAAAGAAGCAGCTCCTCTGTTGTACATTTTGTAGATGTTACGAATAAGTATTTTAAATATAACCAATAAGTGATTGAGTCGGATCTTTAACAAAGGTTATTACTATAAATCGAAAGGGTAAGTTTTTTGATACAGAATAAAAAGCGTTTACTAAAATGATTTGAAAAGATTATTTTCGTACTTAGTTTTCTATTCTACAAAATATAATGTTTATTTATAATTTTAGATAGCTTGTGCACTGAATATTCATTGATAGATTTTTATTAAATCAGTTATTTGTTTCGCTCATTCTGTGGATCTTCAAATTACATTTTAATCGTTACGTAATCATAAATACTTGTTTTATTAATAACAATTCAATATGTATATATATTCATAATGATACAAGTCGAATGACGGATTGACCGGAAGCTATGGTTTTCACTCTGACAATGAATTGAGTTTCTCTGATATTTTTGTTTAATAAAAACGGAAAATTTTTAAAAGCTTAATATTTTATCACTTTATATCAAACTCTCTGTAAAAATAAAAAAGCAGACTTCCAAAATTAACTAGAAACAATTTTTTTCTCATACTTGAAAGTTAGATCAGATTATAAATTAAACTCATTTTCAAACGGAAATTAGTATAAATCCCCTTCCATAGTATAATCATATATCTACACATATAATGTATAAACTCGACTCAATTTGTTACTAAATTTATGCCAAATAAAATAATGAACAAGTGGATTTCAATTACATGTTACTGCTAAATGTAATTATTCATATACTATAAATACATATTTGTGAAAGCAATTCTTTTTTTGTACCTAATGAAATTCGAGTTTGAACAAGACAAAAATTGAATTACATACTGCCTGTGTTATAATTTTTAATTAAATGGTATGAAACGCCTAAATTCTCTCTATACGCTATGCTTAATTTACACGCAATAAGTTTTCTTCTAAAGAGAAAGTTAAAAATTCACAATTTTAAAATGCAAGAATTCTCGTTCTGTAAGAAACCATAGGATACTCTCTTATGGTTTCCTCTTCTAAAATAACTATATTAAACGCCGAATTAAAAATAAATTCCCTTATTTAAATGCCTATAAAATGAACGAAAAGGTTTATTGAAATATTTTTTACCTTAGCAATAATAGAAACCACAATTTCACACAATTGTTTCTTTACAGTAAATTATTTTAAGTACAAGGGATGCATTTCTCCACTATATTAAAAATTATACGGCCAATTATTTACAAATTACTGAAAAAGAGTCATTCTAAATTTATATTAATTTAAGTATACAAAACATGTTTTAATTTTTTTAAAGAAAAAGTGATTAGAATTTTTTACGAGATTTTCTGGCCGTAATTTTATACCCTTGCTAATTTTAAATAATGTAAATAGAGTTTATCCATAGAAATGTATCTAATAAAAATAAAATTTTATTTCTAAGAATGTCCCTAAAATTTTAAGACACGTCTACATATATAATGGACATCATACTTAAATTCCTGTTTAATTTAATTATTGAGTTCCAACCCTCCTCCCAAACTTTTTAGACAGTTATAAAAGCGTGATTCTTACTGATTAGTGTCTGGGGGGGTAAGGATGATAATCTTATTTTTTCTGCTTCTTAAATCTTCAAAACATGCATATACTCTGAAAATAGTTTATTTATCCAACCAAATAATAGTATTACTTCTATTTGTTATTCTTCCGTGTTCTTTTTGATAAATTCTGAAGTGGGAAAAAAAATTACTTTTGAGTCAAAAATAATTTTCACAGTTCTCTAGTGTAAATCAATTACTTTTCATTTAATGTTAAATACAGTAAATTGTGCCAATCCTAGTTCATGACGTATAAAAATTTAATCACTTTAATGTGAGATTATGGTGAAGCATTGAATATCGCAAAATGGGTGATGACACAAACAATTTTTATCAAATTGCAACTGTAACATTTTTTGCTGAAATAAAAGGCCATTTGATTTCATAAATAATTGCATTACATATATATATATATATATATATATATATATATATATATATATATATATATATACTTTTTAAAGAAGCGTGTAAATAACCAAATATCATACAAAAAGAGGATAACCTAAATGAAATTGGGACTTGTAAAACACATGACTTTTAACAAATTTGTTAAATTCAATGCAAAAAAACTGCATTATTTTTTTAAAAACACATTTAATACAACTGATCACATACACAAGTACATTAGTTATTTTGATAAATAGCTTTGAAATGAGACAATCTAAAACATAGTTTAAAATTAGAATATAATACATTGTTGACTAATTGTGATATTGGTTGCTAAATAACACGGAAACAGAATTTGTGGTGCCTCGATTTCAATAGTACTGTTTCGCTTTGCTTCTTCCCCACTCAGTTCAAGGTCGTGGTCGAAAACCGAAAACAAGTTCAAACGAGCATCTCTCCCTCACTGGAAGTGACGGCATTCCTGTTCCTGCTCTTCCCTCCCCTCTCCAGAGGGTGGCTCTTCTTTCCCCCGCCTGTGGGGGCAATTAACAGCGGCTCGTTTACAGAGCTGCACTTGTATTTTTCTCTCTTTTCAGATAATTTCCTTGCTCAAACGTGAATGGGATTTTAAGCGCTATTTTTTAAAAATTAGCTTATTTTTATATGCATGAGGAACTGAGGAAAAATATTTGAAATTATAGTATGATCATGGAATGTACATTAAGTTTTCAATAAACAACAAGTTTTATTATTAACTGTAGTAATAAAAATTTTTTTTGGAGGGGCGGGTGAGTTTGTACGGAATTAATGATTTCTAATATGCAATAACGCCTGCTTTTTTACTTGGATTATTTCACATGCGAAAGTTATTTCTTGGAATTAAGTCATCTTAATACAACCTAATTGGAAAACAAAAGAGATGCTGACATTGAGTTTCAGGCTTTTAAAAATTAAAATTTGTTTAAAGATGCGAAAATTTCTTTATATGACAAAAAAGAAAAGAAATTATAACTGATAATAAACACTTTACTTATTCTTAAGATTTTAAAGACTGTGTAAACATTTACCACTTTGTAATAGAAAAAGGTAATATTAAGAGAAATTTTTTATATAAGTATTAACATTGATTTTTTGATGCTATAAAATGTAGTCAAAACTTTATAAATTTTATAGATGACATACAGATTTTCAACAAAATGTTAGTTTTCAAACTCGTTGAATCTCACTCAAAGTAAAACATTTTAAAGATGTTAAATGTTGATAAAAAGTATAAGCTGATCACACAGAAAATATATTATTTTAGGAACAATATTGAAGCTGAATAGTAGTGCATCCCGCTTCCACACCACAGGTGCGAGTGTCAAACCCCGGGCTGAGCATGGTTGACTCATCCTTTCTGTGGGTCGATAAATAAGTGCCAGGCTTGCTTGGGAACTAAACACTGGGAGTTTCGCGTCATATTGACCACATGACCGAAGCATCTGCTCACGCAACTCAGCGCCCAAGGTCACGTGTACTGAGATGGGCACAGCAGGCCTCTCATGGGCTGTTGCGCTACTGAGTTTAGGAATAATATTTGATTACAAAATATAAATGATCAAATTAGAAAAAGTAGTTGAAAGTACAGAATTTAATGTAGAAAGAACACATATTAAGGAATAAACATTTTTTCCCCTTTAATATGAGCAAATGATTATAATGCAAACAGATACCATTATTATATAATAAATTATTAGCTTTACATAGATATTCTAAAATCGTTTACAGAATTGCAAATCGATGAAAATCTCAATAACCGGAGAGAGAGAGAGACAAGTAATGTCACTCTGTTCAGCTACACGAGGACTTTTGGCGACGGACCTCGTTATTTTGAACCATGATCAAGTGACGAGGACGACACCTGAGCTGGCACCCCTGTCTTAACTTCTACACCACACCAATGAGAAGACGTTTGAGCCTCAATAGATTTAACATGTATCAATACTTCTACATGACGGCTAATAACTAGATGATAAATATCGAATATTCTTTTATTTTTGGAATCTATTTTCAACTATAATCACATTTAGTTTCTATATCGGTTGAGAAAACTCTCTACCGAATTTTCAATAAATATAGTTCCATCTTCACAATTAGATTCAGTAATTAATTTTTAAACTTTTTTTCATAATTACACGATAAATCTTTTTTTAAAATATTTTCTGACACAAATACAAAATTATTCATTATTTAAGAAAAAAAGTTTTTCAAAAATGTAATAATCTTTGAGTATTTTGTTCTATACATTTATTTAATCAGCCTATCCATTTAAATTCTAAAAAAATTGGTGTAATTGGGTAAAAAAAAAAGCACTTATTTCATTTTAATTAAAGGTACAATAAACTTAGATAAAATTAATTAAATTTTGTTAAGTAAAACTTATTTATATTTTGGTTTTCAGTAAATGCATTAAAATATGTGATAGTAAATGCATTAAAATATGTGATATTATAGATTCATTTTTTATTCTATTAAATGCAGGAATTTGTTACACAAACTTGATTTACGTAGGTGTCAAAAATAATGTAATTTTCAATTAATTATAATAATGTATAATCAATAATATAAAATAAAATAAAATGGAGAATGTGTGCTTGCTTTATGTCATGATGTAAAATTTAGATTTTCTTAGATCTTTAAAGAATTATTCTGAAATAGTTTAAAATTTTGATGCTCTATCTTTTTTTAAATGAAAATATCTACTTTGAGACACTTGCATACGGCTTCAATCAAGAAGAAAATTACGTGAAACATGAGTTTTGTTTAAAAGTTGTACGTATTTGCAACATATGTATTCCAATGGACATCGTCAAAAATCAACTATGATTCTTAGGAAACTGCACTGTTAATGATTTTATAATTGTTTTTCTCTTTTAGAATATATTTGCAGAATACATGGTACTCTTAATCCATTCTGTTTTGATATATTGGAATTCATAATGCTTAACGAATCCTTAGAATAAGTCTAAATTTTATTTACAAGTATTTTTCAAAAATTAAAATTATATTTTCCTTTGACCTAATTCTTCCTATAGATACTGAAAATTATGATAAAACATTTACTGTGGCAAATAAATGAGATGAACAGCTGGTAGGTGTTTCGCATTATGCTATAAAGTGTGAATATTCTAAGGCTATAAATGTTGGCACATGTTAAATAGTGCCACATTGTAGTCCCTTCATGTTTTTTTATTGAAAAATAATCACGATTAGGGGTTCCATCATATAACAGAGCTGATACGCATTAAGTCAAAATCCTTACGTTGTCATGGTGTGGAAATTATAAGTGGGGGCTCTAGCTCGGCTATCGTTCTCGTTACTTGATCGTCGTTTAAATTACGAGGTCCGTCTTATTACTTTGTTCCTAATGGAACTCGTAAATGAAATATTAATAACTAGCTGGTATACCCGTTCTTCTCACGGGTGAACTGAAAAATTAAGCAACACAGATTGAAGGAAAAAGAAGTTTTTAATGAGTTAATTTTATGTGAATTGCAAAGTAAGCAAAAAAAGCTTTTTGCATATCTCACCTAAACAAAAAAAAGAAAGAATAAAAAACGCCTTTGTTAAATTTTAAGTCTGTAGATCTAATAGCTGATAAAAAGGATTTTTTTTTTATTTATAATTCCTCGTAACACTCTTGAGGATCGATTTTTCAAAATACCTCCCTAAGTTGATCTCTGCTCAGCAAAAGTAACACATTGTTAAAAGTTTTGCGAAATGAAAGCTTAAAGTAGTGTAAATAATTTATATCTGAAAGTGTAATACATTAATATTACTTTCTGTTGTATTTATTTTTTTTTAAAATTGTAATATTCTCAAGGAACGCCGTTTCTTAAATTATAATAGCGATTCAATGGAAAATATAGCGAAATGTTAACGATAGAGTCAAGTTGGCAAATGCCTAGCTACTTTCGTAGCTCGAGCTTTATTAAAGCTTTGTAAGACCCGCCGTGTAGGGATGAGATGCACGTTAATGCTTTAACTACCACTTTATGATTTACTACAGTTTTTTTCATACAATATTTTTTTGGATCACTACATTTACAAATTAAGAGATATACATAAACAAAATATTCCACTTTGGAAAATTTAATCCGTTAGAGCTAATAAATTAACTCAAGATATTCCACTGTAAAATTAATTATATACACCGTTCACTTAAAATAAGTAGTCAAATCATTTTCCAAGGTCTTCACCAACATACAAAAACATAAGACACTTAAATTTTGACATAAACTATTTTTTCGGGACAAAAATAATAATCTTTGCAATCCGCTGAAAACGCAGTATCTGCTACAAAACTATTCGGCTTCCCAGCTAAAATACTCATCATAGAACCCGTGCTGCCATATATCTTGGAAGAGTGGATTTCAAAGAATATTCCTGCTAAGTATTGGTAGAATATTCCTTCTAAGTTGGTGTGGTGTGGTAGTTAGGAGAAGGGGTTGCCAGCTCAGGTGTCGTCCACGTCACTTGATCATGGTTCAAAATTACGTGATACGTTGCCAAAAGCCCTCGTATAGCTGAACAGTGCGATGCTAATATTCACTCACTCACACATTCCAAAAAATACGGTACAGTAGTTATAATTATTTTTATACTTAAAAACGCAATATCTGCCTTTTCAATTAAAATTATAGCGTTATAATTAACTACTAACCCCAAACAAATTTTGAAAATTTGCCCAAATGATGCAGAGTGAAAGAGAAAGTTTATTTACTTTAAGTACCAGAACCGATAAAAGCAGTTATTTTGAAAAAAGATCATTTTCTTACTACTAAATCTGCATAATAAAATCATAAAAAAACACATTAAAATAAAGAGAGATATATAACAACCTCTCCCTTCAAAACTTAGTTTTATTCTGAAATAAAAAAAAATAGGCATTATTCTGATCACAGGAATTAATTAGAAGCGAGCCCCTTGCGTAGCCATAACAAAAAGAGTTTTTCACAAACAAAAGATAGATATATGCTGTGGTGTGCTTTTTTGCAGCGCAAGCCAGATTTGCTTGCAGATGCCAGAATTTTTTCTACTTACTTGACAAATATCGTTATATTTTGGACACTTTTTACAAATTTTTATAAATTATAGCCTATGTGTTATTCTGATGTATAAACTATATTACTGTAAAGTTTCATTAAAATCCATTCAGTTGTTATTGCGTGAAAAGACGCCCAAACATCCTCACAAACTTTCCCATTTATAATGTATATCAGATTTATCAATTTACCTACGTGTTCCTAAAAATAAATTCTATAATACACATAAGAAATTTAAGATTATATTTTTTTCCAACAGTAATAAATTGTTTTCATTTGTAAAAAAGAGGAAATGCTTTTGAATTTTAGAATACTTGATAGTAAAGTACAAACAATAAGCTGGTATCAAAGACAAAATATTACTTTTACAAACATTTTTAATTTGCCAAGGAGCTTCATGTATCTCGGTAAACTTGTTTACATAAAAGGATTATATTATTATTCTTTGTACTGAATTGTTTCTTTTGCGAGTAATGACAACATATTGGGCTTCTTAATTTTTTTCGATTTTTGTTCCAAAAAAATTATATTCTTAGCCTTTGGATAATCCTTACTTTTTATTTTAAATTTCAAAAGAATTGCATAATGCCTAAATTCTAAGATTACTGCTCTGATTTTTGTGCGATGATGAACTGATTTTGTGCGTAAGGTAGAGCCAAAACACTTCTACGAAGACAACTCCTTCGATCAACATTCAAAACAATTACAAAAACATTTCCTTCTCAATGCACTAACTCCTTAATCGAGTAGCAGATAACTGTGACAACAATTTTTCTTTACTTTTTTCAAAACGAAGAAAGACTTTAGCTTCAAATATCACCCCCCTCCCTTCCTCTTCGTTTGAACAGTCCCCTAAAGTGACCGGGTAAGTAGAAGAGGACCTTTTTGGAGGGCGGAGGGTTTTGTCGGCATAGTTTCTATTTATCCTATGTCCGACAATTTAACAGAAAAGGAAATGCCCTTTCCAAAGATTTATTACGGCAATAAGAGGAAGAATAGTTTTCCGGCTATTTGAGAGTAACCTTAGAAGATTTACAAGAAGGCAGATGTGCATTTCTAGGTTTTCTTACTCCAAATAGGCATATAATAATCAACAATGACCAAAAACTGAAGAATCAACAATAATCAACGGGGAGAAGCATTTTTTGTTGATATAAAAGATTTTAAGACTTGCTTTCCATATTCATTTACAAGAACCATCTTATTCTGTATTCAGAGTTTCAAACGTTCAATAGCCTTAGAGAGCCCCCGAACACTCCTTTTTTTATACTATTGTACATAAAATGCGTGACTCACGAATAAATAGGCAAAAAAAAAAAAAAAAACGAACATATTATTTTAATTAAGATGTAACTATCTGTTAGACTGTGTTCTGATTATATTTATTTTTTCAGATATTTTGGATTGGATAATTTTTTTTATAAAAAAAATTATCCAATACTGTAGAACTTTCTAAGTTTGAAAGTCCCCATTTTCCTTTTCTTAGAGAAACATGTATTTGGAAATCGCGTGTGATAATTACTACTGATTTCAGTTCAAAAAATTTCTTTTCCTTTTAAAGGAGACATTTCCTACGAATTTAAACCACATTCCACCAAGATTTCTTTTTCAGTATTATTAAAGGCATTGAATGAAATCAGTGGCGCACACAAGGGGGTTCCTGGGGGTCCAGACCCCACCAAAGCCCTTGATTTTTTTCCCGATTGATTATAATTCTAAGTACATAGTACGCAAAATTTATTTAAGCATTTGCTATTAATGATTAATTTTATTAATTAATGCTAATTATTTATTCAATAATTAGTTTTTTACTGTGTTTTGTTCCCGAAAATCGACAAAATCAAAAGGAGCATGATACAAGAATGGTGAACTTTCAACCCCGGACCCCCCTCCCTTGAAAAATTCCTGTGTGCGCCACTGAATGAAATAGTATAAAACATTGATTATTATATAAAACACTAATCACAATGTAAACTATTGCACAAAAAAGGAAACGTTTATTTCATTTCAGTCAAAGGTTTAATAACCTAAAGCAAATTTAAATTAATTTATCAGGGTAAAATTTATTTATATTTTAATTTTCAGTAAATGTTTTATAAAATGTTATAGATTTATTTTTATTCTGTTAAACGCAGTAATTTCGTACATACAAACTCAAACTCTCGTGTTAACTCTTAAATTAATTAATTTTGAAAAACAAATAATAATATAATTATTTGAACATTTAGATACATACAATGAATTTAAAAAATGGAAAGAAAAAGCAAAATTTCTGCCTGTCTCTCTATGACATAATGTAAAATCTCAAATCGATAATGGGCTATTTTATAATCATATAGTACTCTGAAGCTCTCTATCTTTTTATAATGGAAAATATTTGCTTTAAGACACATACATAATTCTTTTACAAATAACAAAATTACATTAACTATATGTGAGTTTAAAAAATCTTATAACTATTGAACATCTGTGTACCAATAGACATGTAAATATTCAACTAAGCTATATTGTGGTTAATCAATTTACAATTGCTTCTCTGAGAATTAATTAGTTATTTATATAACACTCTGTTAAGAATTTTTGTATACTTTCTTTCTTAAAAGAATAAAAACATTGATAAATGTCATTTTTTTATTGCCTCGATAATTCATTCTGTTTTGATGCGTTAGATTTCATAATAATTATTGAATCTTAAGATTAAGTTTAGATTTTTACACCAAGCATTTTTCAAGGATTAAAATTATATGACAATGTTCATCTTTGATCTAATTGTTCCTATGTATGCTGAAAATTATGACAATCGATTAACAATGACAGTTAAATGTGATAAATGGCAGGAATGTGGCGTTAACTTAATACTATATCTCAAAATCATAAATAAATGTCACTTGTTAAACAGTATCACATTGTAGATTCCACATGTTTTTACACCTGTGGTAGCCGAGTGATCACAATTGAGGATTCCATCATATAGCAAGGCTCTAATACACGTTAACTTTCTAAAGGCTTAAAGTACTTTCAATGCCGTCATAACATAATCGACTGGGTTCCAGGTCGGATATCATCCTCGTTACTTGATTGTTATTCAAATAATGAGGACCGTCTCATTGCGATATCCCTCATGTTTCCTCTGAATGAGACATTAATAAACTATCGATTTATTTGCATATTCTTAAAAATAAATCCTTTATATACACAAATGAATAAATGTAAAATTTATATTTTTTCCAACTGTAATATACTGCTTTCGTTAGCATAAAATATCGAATCCTTTGAATTTTTTGAAAAATTCTTGATTAGTAAAACGCAAACAATTAGTTGACATAAGACAAAATTATGACTACACATATCAGCATAAGCAAGGAACAAATCATTCATGTATCTTGGTAAACTTATTTATATAAGGAAAAAACTATTCTTATTCGTATTTAATTGTTCTTTTATGACTAATTCCAACACATTTATTTCTTACTTTTTCATCTTTCATATAAAAAGGTTATTTTATTAGTTTTATGGATAGAAGTTAAACTTGTTAGCTTCTTATTTTTAAGTTACAATAAATTATAATTCTTTTGATGTATCAGTTAGTATAACATTGCTGAAATTCTAAGATAAATGCTCTGATATCAGTGTGATAAAAATAAATAAACTTCAAAAATATTTTAAGAAATATAATGCATGCGTCATTCTAATTCTAAACACAATCTTCCCTTTTAGGACGTATGGCAATACAATAGTTTCCAAATGGGCAGCTCAGAAAAAAAATTAGCCCCAGTCCAAAAATAAATCGAAAAATTCACAATAATCGAATATTCTTTATTAACATAGCAATAAAAACCATTACATTTGAAAATCAATGTAAGATCAATCCCCTCTCCCAATAATTTACACTCAAAACGTGTAAAAGGCCTCCACAGGTATTTGCCGTATGCAAAATCTAAATAAGTTTTTGGAAATTATAATTTAATGGCTAATTTTTATTTTTGCTCGAAAACGTATAATTTTATGTCATATTTTCGTATTAATTTTCGAGCAGTAGCTTTACAGGAGGAAACATACTTTAGGAAAGGAGCAAATTGATGTGCTTCGAGTGACACAACACCGATCAGCAGTGGCGCACACAGGGGGTCTGAACCCCTCCCCAAGCCCTTGATATTTTTTCCGATTGATTATAATTCTAAGTATATAGTACGTAAAATTTAATTAATTACTTGTTATTAATGATTAATTTTATTAATTAATGCTAGTTATTTATTCAAAAATTAGTTTTTTACTGTGTTTTGATCCCGAAAATCGACAAAATCAAAAGGAGCATGATACAAGAATGGTGAACTTTCGACCCCGGACCCCCTTGAAAAATTCCTGTGTGTGCTACTGCAGATCAGTAAATACTTCTTAAGATGAATCCAAATTCCAATAATGACCATTTCTTCAGCATACTTGCCTGTTATAAAAACAAACTATTCTCCATAACAAACCACTGATGAAGGGATTCAAGTGGTACTCTATTTCAGGACTTTTGATTTAAACCCTGAATGAAGATTTATATGTGTGAGCATGTTAGAAGTGAAAACCTCTAAAATAATTGCAAAAATTGAGAATTATGTGAATAAATGTGTCGATGATAACTTGAACGAATAATATGGATGTGATGTGGAAGTTAGAACAGTGAGGTGTTTCTTATACAATTGCCACGAATCACTTTATTTGTAGTATTTTACTAAAGATAGAAAATAAAAATTTAAGTATGAGTTTGTTTATATAGTTAAGTTTATAATAGCTAAAAACTTTTGCAGTAAATTTAATTCTAAAATTTAAAAGGAAACAGTGTATTAGGCGAATTTTTTTATAAATGTGAGTAAATGAGTCTTTCACACATACAAAAAAAAATTACAAAAATGAAATTAAGTTAATAATTTAAAATATCACTTGCCTGTACAAATTCATTTTGATATAAGAACGAATTCATTTACCTTTAAAATGTACATTAATATTACCAATAAATATATATTATAAAAAAAACATACATTTTCTTTATTTATAAGTGACTTCTTTTTTTTTTTACATAAGGATAAAACTCGAAACATGTAATTCATTTTCAAAGTATTATTAATCACTGTAAATGGATTATTAAAAATTACATAACAATTTTTTTTTTTATTTGTAATTGAGTTCCTCATTTACTAAGCTCAAATATATATTTCTTCTACAAAATTGAATCCATTAAAAATATTTTGATTTACGTGAATGAAAAAAAAAGAACCGATTGTTATTTTTACAGTGAAAATTTCATACGCAAGGGAATTTAGCTATTATACTCAAGACACGGAAGAAAAAAACTGCCTGAAAAACAATCTCCCAAATTGGGACAAAACTTTTATGTTTCAATGAACCACTACGGCATAGAAAAATGCTATAACGCCAAACCAGGCAACCCAGTATAATGACGTCATTGCACATCTACCAATGACAAGCAACCTCTTTTCCTTTGACCGTGCCGAAGAGGAATGCCCGAGGTGTGAGAAACTCAAAAAGTGCTCTTTATTTAACGCTACGCCTATTGTTGCTTGACTTTTCTTAATTTAAATGTTAGTTCGAACTCAACAATGAAGCCAAACTTTTTTGCTTTTTAAAGTAAGTATAAATCTCGCAAATCTAGGACATCGTTTTATGTACTTCATTTATCGTTCTCACTACTAATTTTTCTTTGTATTGCTCTTGTTATCAAATAAGTTGAGGTATTTTTTCTTTGTCTCGTTTATTTCAATTTATTATATATGATCATAAAATTTGACGGTGGATGAAGGTTCTTCGGAAAAAGTAAATGTTAAGTCAGGTTAAATAAAAACCATAGCAGTTATAGAAAAAAGTTTTAAACTAATCAAATCATAAGTGATTCCTCAAAATTTCTTTCAATTTCAATATATTCGAATTTCATTTTGGGGTTCCTTCATCTCGAATCCGTTTTGGGGTTCCTTCATCGAATTCATTTTGGGGTTAATTCATCGAATTCATTTTGGGGTTAATTCATCGAATTCATTTTGGGGTTATGTACTCTTAAATAATGATCAGAATATGGCTTTTATTACAATTTTTTTCCCTAATGGGGCTGTGCATTGGTATTTTGAACCTTTGCAGACCTAGCACATTCCCCAGGAGCTGGTATAACTTTTTAGCGCGACAGCATGTAGGCTAGGGATGGCGAACCATTGGCCACGCGACACAATATTTTGAGGATGCCAGCAATCAAAATGGTTTGCATTTTGTTTCAAAATAAAGTTCACAATGAAGTATTACGAACAGACGCGAGAGATCGGTTGTGATGCGGCGGGGAGCACACTCGTTAGCTATTATCTTGCCTTAGTTACTTCTTGGACAGCAGTGGTTTGTGATGTAAAGTTTGTTTATGCATAGCATAGTCAATTTCATTAACACGGCTGTATTTTAAAGTTTGTGTTACGTTTTCGATTTTTAAGTGTTATTTAACATGGCTAGTGCAGCAAAAGAATAAAAAGGGTAAGATAGTAAGAGCGTAACAGAGAATTTCAAATTTGGTGAATCTAGAAATATGGCATTAATAGTAAATGCATCAAAGTGGTGTATGTCTTATATTCTAGATTAGTGGTATGCAGAACATTCATTGTCTGCAAAATGGCATTTTGAATCAAATCACAAATCATCTTGTCAAAAAAGTAGACCACATCAAAAATAATTAATTGCTTGAAAACCGATTGGCACAGATGACTCCAACTGAGCATGCATTCAACTAAAAGTAATATCTTACAATCCTAATTAAGTTATTTTTCATCCAATCTGCAACAACAGAACTCACAATAAGGTTACTTTAATTTGAATTACACTTATAACTAAAACATTTACAACTATACAGTGCAAAAGGTATTTTATTGTTGTAAATAGAGTTATGTGTTCTTAGTATTTAGTTTCATTATTTTCCCAATAATCACAAGTCAAAATTATCTGACGGCACGTCTATACCTCATTAAATACTTCAGAAAAAAATAGCACATTGATCCATAGAGGTTTGCCACCCCTGATGTAGGTGATATCAATTACCGCAAGTAATTTTTACGCCCAGTTTCTTCCCCAGAGTTATTACAGGTTCTAAAACAATTGTTTAAAAATACGATTAAAAATCTAATTTTTGTATTAAATTTGAATGTTATTACACAAGGCATTTAATCGTCACAAATTATTTACATTGGCATTTTCAGATTTTGAAAACAAAACATGTTTCACCGACAGTTATGGTCAACAGTTATAGTGCTACAAATCACTCGAACATTTTAGTAGAGTTCTTTCAAGTTTTCCTAATGGTGAATTAAATGTAGGGGAGAAACAGAAAAAGGAGCATTCCTACATGAGTATTTAAAAATTTTAAAGTCCATTTATTAATATGAAAAATGACGTACTATTATAATTCAATCTTCCAAATGAATTTCATCTGCCATCACTAGTAAGTATGTGTTCCTTTTATCTATCACATTTGAGAAATGGCAGTTTTGACTGAAACATAATTTCTTTTCTTTCTATTGTTGCTTGATTTTTTTTTTTAAAAAAATTAAATTATTTATTCAAATGCATCAAAGAAGACACAAAAGTGTGTGTGTTTTTAATGTAAGTCTAAAGCTCGCAATTTTGGGATTTTTTATATGCTATCTTTTATCTTTCTCACTAATAATTTTCCTTTGTATTTTTTTTGTTATCAAATAAGGTGTTTTTTTTCTTTTGTTTGTTTATTACAATTGTTTGTATTTATTGTAAAAAATTATGAAATCTGTTGTGGGTGCTGGTTCTTCATTAAAAGTAAACGTTTAGTTAAAATTTCTCCACTGACATGAAAAGTTACTATAGAAAGTGTTATTTAAATCAAAAGGGGAATGGATTAATTGATACTTTATTGCATGCTTTACCAAAACTTTTTCAGGTTGCATAATTTTGCTTCTAATATTGATGTCAATAATTGCATTTCAGGCTCATCCTGTTTTTTTTCCGGTAAAAGAAATTCTCATCTGGATTCAAAATTTATCTGGCTTTTAAATTTCTCTCTCAAATGTAAATAATGTACTTTATTGAAAGAATTCAGTTCTACCTACACGAGTGAACCAATTAATAGAGTAAACCTTCTTATCTTTTTAGAATTTGAATAATTCTCAGATGAGTTTCTGCAGGAATGAAAGTATTTAAAATGCTTAATATGCCTTTTCTATTCAAGTAGATAGTTTTAGTATGAAAGAATTTGCAAATGCTTATGACAAAGGTATAATTTACTTAAGAGACTTTTATTGCCAATTCCGGAATCCTTATAAAATAAAGAAATCGGTAGGTCTTAATAAGATATATGAGGAAAAGGAAGCTATGTTACTTCTAATTGTCAATAATTTTTAAACATCTGGTCTGAGTATTAACTAAAAAAAAATAACTTTCAAATTTTAAATTATGTTTTAGATAAAAAAAAATTTTTTTTTAGAAAATATTCTCAAAAGTGTGCTGGAAAGAGATTGTTAAGAATGCTTTGAAAATAATTATTTGGAAATTTTTGTGTATGTGTTGTAGAATTGTTTTCACCTAAATTAATAATTGATTGCTAACTTTTGACTTCAACTTAACAATCAATGCATTATTACAAAATTTGTAGTCTCTTTTGTGTGCTTTATCTTAAACATTAGCACTTTTGTGATAGTGTTAAATACCATGTAGTTTTGCAATCATTTAAAATTTTTTAGGTTGTTAATAAAACGATATTTTTTGTAAAAAAGAAGCATAACAGTGTTGAAAATTTGTTCATAAACTTTTTGTACAAAGTAGGTTCTTTTTATATAATTTTTCACCATTTTTACCACTTTTAATGTTTTTACAATTTAAGGTTTTTCTATATTAATGTAAACCTTTTCAAATATCTACTTGGTGTATTTCTTTAAAATCTGTTTAACACGTTGGAAAACCTTAATAGCTCCCTTTAACTGTGAAAGACATTAGAGTAACAAAAAAGGGGGTTGGGGGAAGAGCAAAAGCCAATGTATATAAAACAGAGATCCCAAACTTTTTTTATCTCCTAGTTCACTAGCCATGTTATCCACTTAAGTGTGAATATTGAGTTTTGGCAAATTTATGAACTGCTATGTGTGTTTTTGACAAGTATAGAGCTACTTAATTTAAAAGATTTAAATTTTTAATTGTGGTAAAAGGCAGTGCTAAAAAACTTAAATACTCATTAATTTTCATTAACACTCATTTATTAATTAAATTAAAAGTAATTATCTGTATTACAAAAAATTAAGCAAACATGAGAAAATAATTTTGTTGAGAAGAATGAATTTGAAGCATTTTAACAATTTTTCAACATTTGACATAAATTATGTTGGGTTAAACCTAAATCACTTCGGTTAGTAGTGTCCTGTATTTTATTTTTCCGGAGATTGATAACTGTGCTGAAATTCCTTTTCACGAGAAAAAGCAATTAAAAGCTTTATCATGCTTTTCCATAATTCGAGATAAATAACAAGGATATCTTCTAACAAGGAAACTGCTGATATTCATTTCTTAGGTGTATTTTAAGACCTTCATTAGAGTGTTCCAATAAGTTCCTGTTGTAAATATGACATTTTTTCCCTCAATGTTGCCATATGTATTTAAGTTCCTACTGTAATATTACGATAGTCAAAACATTTTCAAATCAAATTTCAAAACTTAATCAAAAGTAGTTTGATGTTTAATAATGTAGTTTGAAATGTTATGTTCCTGGCATTTGTTTGAGAAATTGAGAAACTCTGAGAATTCAGGACTTCATATATTATACTCCTTTATCTTAATTCCGGAAAGAAATGGTGAAATGATGGTCCTTGATTTAATCAAATTTAGGCCCCATCATTTTTCTTCACGCGATTGTGCAAATAACCGTGTATTCAATGCATTGTATCTGATTAAGTTTACTGATGACTAATTCACGAGATTCATTCAATCTGCAATTTAGATTTTTAATGATTAAATAACATCATTGGATGACATGCTGTATTGCTAATCCATGCATTGCTAATGTGGTTAACATTGGTAATGCATTGCTAATTTAGCAAATGTTTCAATCTGTCAAAACCTGGATAATAAGGTTTGGCTCAAGGAAAAAGGTTTTTTGCTATTATTTTCAGAAATACTGAAGTTTTTAAATGTTTAATTATATTTTCCAAAAATTGTCAAAAATGTGGAATCTGATATTTTAAATCCCGGGGATTAGAAGAATAAAGCGTGCACCTTTTCAGGTCATAGGCTCCATTAGTCACGCCAATGAGAATGAGATACAGAGCGGTTTGAATGTTCTGTCCCTGAAAACGTGTCAAAACTGACTCATTTTAGAAAAATTTGCAAAAAGAGTAAATGTCATTGTTTTCAAGAACATAAAAGTATATCCTGGTGAAATAAACAATTTATCCTATTATGGATTTATTAGGTCTTTTTTTCTGATTTTGGGTATAGCAGTAAGGGAAGCAGTTTTAAAAACAACAGAAATTTTATGCCCTGCCATGTTTTGGAGTCTCTAAAGTTGACATTTTTTACCTGGGCATTACAATAATTTTATTTAACATTTTTAATTAATATATTTTTAACTAATTGTATTTTTGGAATTTAAATGGTTACAATCGATTCTTATGTTTATTTTCCGTCTTTTGGTACCCTCGGAGTGTTTCTGCGTTAAGTGGTTAATGTGTGTAAAAATAGTTTCATATAGAAACATGCATAAATTTGTTTATTCTCAAATTTTAATAGAGTAGGTAGATTAATATGTATTTATATTATAATAAAATATTAAGTGGAAAAATAGATAAGAGTGAAATATTCGATTCATTGAAAATCAAAATTAAATTTATGAACTGGTTGAAATTAAAATGGTCGCATAGCCCATTTTTTCCTTTTTCTATGTGGACCCCTCTCAGGCCATCATAGTCCCCTGGGAGGCGATATAAACTGCTTTTGGGATAACTAATATGGAGAAAAAGATTTTTAATATCTAGTGTAGTTATTATATATCTCTTGGGTAGATCATAGTTACAAGGAGAAGAAAAAAAACATTATTTGTCATTATTTACCTCTGCAAGAATAATGTTCTATGGTACAAATATTTGGAGAAATTATTTCAAAATTTAATTTTGCCACAAAAAAGGGTTATGCAGTGTTTTCTTTTCCAATTTTCTGTATGCTTTTTGTTCAGTACTGTAACACTGTACATGAACCGATAGATTTTTCTTGAAGATTTTTGTATTTTGTAATGATATTCGTTCAGTTTTATACAAAATTGCTCATGTACAACAGATTGTCTTGATAAAGTATTATATTTTTTGTAACTAATATTTAAAATATATTTAAAATTTTTATTGATTTAACCAAAAGGTTCCAGCAATAAAATACTGCTACTTTCTTCAGATTTCAGATAACAGTTTCTTAGCTCGTTGTTTGAAGTTGTGATAATCAGCAAAATATTTTTACTACATAATTTATAATGGAAAAAATTCTGCTAAAAAAAACCCCATTTTCTTTTGTAGTGAATATATTTTTTTCTCTTTTACAGCAGGATGCTAACATAAAATACCCTGGACAAAAGTGCAAGTCTCATTTTCTTCATTGTAGAATTTAAATAGAGATTTTTGCTGCCACATCTGTGGCTAAAACTTGCACACTTGAAATTAGTAAAATGGCTTTCACTCAAGGGAACTCAATGCATAATTTACAAGTTCATGATATTGAAAAGCCTTATGTTTGTGAAATGTGCAACAAGAGTTTTTCTAAAAATAGATATTTAAAAAGGCATTTACGAATTCATACAGAGGTTAATCCTTACATTTGTGAAATTTGCAACAAGGGTTTTTTTCAAAGTAGTGATTTAAAAATACATTTAGGGATTCATACCGAGGAAAAGCCGTATGTTTGTGAAAAGTGCAACAAAGGTTTTTCTAAATCTTTTAATTTAAAAAAACATTTACGGACTCATACAAAGGAAAAGCCTTACGTTTGTGAAAGGTGCAACATGGGCTTTTCTGAATCTTCTAATTTAAAAAAACATTTAGTTATTCATGCAAAGGAAAAGCCTTATTCTTGTGAAATATGCAATAAAAGTTTTACAAGAAGTTACGATGTTAAAATACATTTACGTATTCATACAAAGGAAAAGCCTTTTGTTTGTGAAATGTGCAACAGCAGCTTCTCTACCTCTGGTGGTTTAAAAGTACATTTATCGACTCATACAAATGAAAAGCCTTACATTTGTGAAATATGCGGCAAGAGTTTTTCTCGAGCTACACGTTTAAAAGCACATTTACGCATTCATACAAAGGAAATGCCTTATGTTTGTAAAATATGCAACAAGGGTTTTTCTCAAAATGGTAGTTTGAGATATCATTTAAGTATTCATACCAAGGAAAAGCCTTATGTTTGTGAAATGTGCAACAAGGGCTTTACTCAAGCAGGTAATTTAATAAGACATTTGCGTATTCATATGAAGGAAAAGCCTTAAGTTTGTGAAAGGTGCCACATGAGCTTTTCTGAATCTTCTAATTTAAAAAACATTTAGTTATTCATACAAAGGAAAAGCCTTATTCTTGTGAAATATGCAATAAAAGTTTTTCAAGAAGTTAATATGATGTTAAAGTACATTTACGTATTCATACAAAGGAAAAGCCTTTTGTTTGTGAAATGTACAACAGCAGCTTCTCTACCTCTGGTGGTTTAAAAGTACATTTATCGACTCATACAAATGAAAAGCCTTACATTTGTGAAATATGAGAAGAGTTTATATCAAGATACACGTTTAAAAGCACATTTACGCATTCATACAAAGGAAATGCCTTATGTTTGTAAAATATGCTACAAGGGTTTTTCTCAAAATGGTAGTTTGAGATATCATTTAAGTATTCATGCCAAGGAAAAGCCTTATGTTTGTGAAATGTGCCACAAGGGCATTCCTCAAGCTGGTAATTTAAGAACACAGTTGCGTATTCATATGAAGGAAATGCTTTATATTTTTGAAATGTGCAACAAGGCTTTTATCGAAATGTTAATTTAAAAGGACATTTATTGGCTCATATAAAGAAAAAACCTGGTGTTTCTGATGAATGAAACCTAAGCTTTTCTCAAAATGTCTCTAAAAACACATTTATTTATTTGTACAAAGGAAAATCCCAATGTTTGTGAAAATAGGCAACAAGGGTTTTTATGAGTGATTTAAAAATGCATTTAAGGATTCATGAAAATTAAAAGCCTTGTGTTTTTAAAGTTTGCAAAAAGAGTTTTTCTCCAAATCATAGTTTAAAAAGACTCATGCATTCATTCGAAGAAAAAAACTTTATTAGATGTGCAACTAGATGTGTTCTGAAACTGGTTACGTAGAGTAACATTTACATATTCATTAGAAGAGAAAGTTTCTCATGTTTATAAAATGTGCAAAATTGCTTTCAATGAAGACATCTTACTTTAAAAAGCCATGGAAAATCTCAATTGTCAAATATTGTAGCATTTCTTTTATGATACTTATAATAATGACTTATGCTTTTGTAGCAGATAGAAAACCTGACCTAAAGAAAGGTTTTTCCAAAAGTCTTTTTTATTACTCTTGTTTGATATTGTACTCACAGTTTTTTAATAAATACATGTTTTTTTTCCGGAAGATTATCATTGTTTTCTTTTAGTAATGTAATTATGGGGAGAAAAAATTTATATTTTATGTTATTTATTCTGTTTTTTATATTTTATGTGTTTTTTATATTTTATTTCATAATGATACAAACTTACATGTCAAGTTCAGCTCAACAGAAATACAAAATAGAATCCTTTTTCCACCCATTATGGCTTTATCAAAAAATGTTTAAGATATCACATGTTTCTTCTGACCACAACAAACAGAGAATAACAAGTTGAAACCCTCTTTATTAATTCCGACATTTATACTTTTATTTGTATTATAGTTTTATTTGTGAAATAAATTCTCGTGTGAACCAGAAATGGGACAGACTTTTCTCTGATGAGGAATTCCAGAGAGCCCTTCAAAAATTATCTAGAGGGAAAAGCGCTGCTCCTGACGGTATTCTTCCAGAGTTTATTTTGGAACTCGGTTCCAAGGGTAAACAAACCATTTTACTTTTCATAAACAAGACTTTGGGTGGCTCTTTTCCGATTTATTGGAGAAAAGCTGATGTTTTACCCATTTTAAAACCTAAAAAAGATCCGACAGACATCCAAAGTTTTCAACCTATTTCTTTAATTTGTATTCTAAGTAAATTATCTGAAAGAATGATTGTTGATCGACTACAGTATTACACCTGGACAGCTGTGGTCATATTTCTGAGAAACAGGCTGGCTTCAGACGGAGTTACAATAGGACCGGACAAATTATTCACCTAACTCAACACATTAAAGACGGCTTTCAAAAGAAGCAAAGCACGCTAGTTGTTTTTGTTGATTTTTAATCAGCATTTGACAGGGTCTGGAGAAAGGGCCAAACTAGACAAGGCCTTCCACAGGGATCCGTTTTGAGCCCAGTTCTTTTTAATATTATGATTAACAATCTTTTGAGTTTCATCGATAATGCAGTGCCTGAGATTAATTCCTTACTATATGCTGATGATCTTGTTCTCTGGTCAACCGGTTCTGATATACCAAAATTGGAAAGTACCCAGAACTCGGCACTGGTAACCTTGGCAAACTGGTCCTTGGAAAATGAGAGAGAGACTTTAAGGTAAACCCTGATAAGACAAATTTTGAACTCTTCACCTTAAGTACAAAAAAGCACAACATTAACCTGGTTTACAATAACAATGCTATACTCAGGACCGACTGCGCTACTTACCTCAGCTGGATTCCAGACTAACTTGGACTAAACATATCGCTAAAGTGGTCGAGAATGCTACAAGTAGGCTATTTCTGTTAAAAAGAATTGCCGGTGTTAAGTGGGGATCATCCCAAAGTGTTTTGACTTCCACTTTTACATCTTACATCAGACCTGTTATTGATTACGGCTCTGAGCTTCTTGTTACTGCTTCTGATAGTGCATTATCAAAGTTGGACATTGTTCAAAACAAAGCACTGAGATTT
Organism: Trichonephila clavipes; assembly: GCA_019973935.1. Taxonomy (NCBI): domain Eukaryota; kingdom Metazoa; phylum Arthropoda; class Arachnida; order Araneae; family Nephilidae; genus Trichonephila; species Trichonephila clavipes. The sequence continues at coordinate 70,027 of BMAU01002031.1, read as the reverse complement.
ATCAGTGGTGCAGCCACCTCGACCCCTATCGCTTCTATTCAACTGCAGACTGAAATTTCTAGTTCATCTGAAAGACGTCAATACTCTGCGCCTTCTCTTGGTGAACGATTAATGAGAAAGGAGCATTTAGGCCAAAAGGAAGGCCTAAATACATACCTTCCCAAACAAGACTTAAAACTCAACATACTTTTTTGTTAGAGTTCCAGAAACTTGCAAATGTTTTTGGTGTTTCCGATAATAGACTTCCCCTCTTTAGACCGACTATCTTCCCGGGTCATTTGAGATATGCTTCTGCTAATCTGGATTTGATCCTGCCTGTTCATAAGCATAATTCCCTTCTGGCTGAGTTAAGGTCTGCGGCTCTGGCTACGATTCATGAAAGATATCCAGAGCAAGATTGGTTACACGTATTTACTGATGGTTCTGCCACAGTAAATGCTTACCCAAAGTTCTTTCATGTAATATAACTAGCCGTTGCCCACCTGCTTCACTGGGTATTTCATGATGTTGTATAAATGTATACTGTTTACATATATATGAATTAATGATATCTAGCATTAAGAATTCGATTGTATTGAAAAATATATTTATAGCGGTAACTCTTGCCTCTTGATATAAAAAGGACATAAATTATAATATCAAATATTTCTATTTATATCTAAAATAGAAGTAGAAAGATTTTTTGCGCTCACTTAACCTAATAATCAAGTGGATTTCCACCAAAGCAACTTTCAGTGGATCTCTACTCCATAAAATATGCATGCGTGCTAAATTTCAAGTCTAAATCTAACAAAGCAAAATCGGAATTTTTGTCATCAATACCTCGTTGAGAGCATTCTTAGCGGATTCCAATTCAACAAAAAAAAAGAAGCATGCTAATCATGTTTTATTATTATATTCTTAGCAGTTCGAAAAAGGGAATTTTGTCTATCAATACGCCCCAATAAATCTCCCCGCTTCCCCCTGGAGTTGATTTCCATAAAATCCATTCTTAGTGGAACTCTATTCAACTAAAGAAAAGTGCTCAACAAATTTCAAGTAAATGAGTTAAATTCAAAAACAGGAATTTTTCTATAACACGCCTTAATCCCTCGCAACCCCACTCCTTTGGGGATCCGTTTTTACAAAACTCTTTGGTTTAGGAACTCTATTCCATGAACGGAACATACCTTCTAATTTTCAAGCAGGTGGGTCTATTAGTTGAAAAGCGGAAATATTTATCTATTATATACTCCCCTTAATCCCTCTCAGTGACCCTTGGGGATCAATTTCCCCCAAAACTATTTTGTAGCAGACCATGAAAGGAATCCACTTACCAAATTTTAAGACTGTACGTCTAATAGTTTAAAAATGGAAGTATTTATCAATAAGATCCCGCAACGCCACTTAAGAAGTGATTTTCACAAAACCCATCTTATTGCAGATCTCTACTTAATGAATGGAATCTGCTTACTCAGTTTCAAGTTTTAGCGTCTAATTGTTTAAAAAGGAGTTAATTACCTATAACGTCGCTTAATTCTTCACAATGCCACTTGGGGTTGATTTTTACAAAACCCATTTTGTAGCGGATCTGTACTCTATGAAATGAATCCGCTTATCAAATTTCAAGACTATGTCTAATAGTTTAAAAATGGAAATAATTATCTATAACGCCACTTAAGCCCCGCAATGCCACTTAGGAAGTGATTTTCACAAAACCCATCTTACAGCGGATCTCTACTCAATGAATGGAATCAGCTTACTCAATTTCGAGATTTTACGTCTAATAGTTTAAAAAAGGAGTTAATTGCCTATAATGCCCCTTAATTCTCTACAACGCCACTTAGGAGTCGATTTTGACAAAACCCATTTTGTAGCGAATCTCTACTCTATGAAAGGAATCCGCAAACCAAATTTTAAAACTGTACTTCTAATAGTTTAAAAATGGAAATAATGCATAACGCCCCTTAAGCGCCCTCAATGCCCCTTGGAGGTTGATTTTTGTAAAAATCATTATGTAGGGAATCTCTACTTTATAAAAGAAATATGTGTACCAAGTTTTTTTTCAAGACTGTACATCTAATAGTTTAATAATGGAAATAATTATCTATAACGCCCCTTGGGGCTCGATCTTTGCAAAATCCGTTCTTAGCTGATGTCTACTCCATGAAGGGAACCTACCTACCAAATTTAAAATCTGTAGGTTTAATAGTTCCGGAGAAATCGTGATTAGTCCGTGAGCGAGTCGCTTTTTTTCTCTCCTTTATATATATAGATTTAAACTATAAATATTGGTGTCAATAATTGCATTTCTGCTTATCCTGTTTTTTTCCAGTAAAAGAAATTCGCATCTGGATTCAAAATTTAACTGCCTCTCAAATTTCACATTCAAGTGTAAATGATATACTTTATTGAAAGAATTCAGTTCTATCTACACAAGTGAACCAACTAATACAGTAAACCTTTTTATTTTTAAAATTAGAATAATTCTCAGATGAGTTTCTGCTGTAATGAAAGTATTTGAAATGCTTAATATATTAAAGTAATGCTTAATATGTTAATTGGTTAAAGTGTCGTATAGGGGGCCACTTGGGGCAGTCCTTTTTTTTGGCAACTAAAAGCGGTCGCCAAGGTACTCTATTCGGAATTATTTATTATTTATTTTAGAATGAATTTGTTATCTCATCATGACATTTAGATAAAAATCGCCAAATCCAAAGTGGTTCTCCTATACTACACTTGAGCCTGTCTTTTCTATTAAGATCAGCTCCTAGAAATATAAAATAGTTACTGCATGAGTTTCAGAAGCTGTAAGTGTTCTTACATTGACTTTACTAAAATATAGAGCATAATTCAAAATGAAACATTCTTTGGACATCTGACATTTAAGTGCTGTGCATACTTGACCGTAGTCCACTTATATGATGCAAGTAGTGGAATTTTTCCTGTGTCAGATCTATCCTTTAAAGTAAAAATAATTTGTTTTGGATTTTTTAGATTTTGTCAAATTCTGGGGTTATCTTCCCTCCACAAAAAGTAAAGGCTATTTTTTTTTAGCAGATTACCGAATTCATTGAAAATATCCATTTCCTTATGTAAAACTTTCTAAAATCTAAAGTATAGTCTTTGAATCTTAGATTTTTCTTTAGCTTTTTAATTAAAAATTTTAAGGTGTTATTGAAAACCTACCAATATATCTGGACAAGATTTCTTTATTTGTATCATTTTTCTATTTTATTTTTATCATTTTTCAAATTTATTATCATAATTGTTAATAAGGATTCAAATTAATTTCTTGCTGTGAAGTACTTTTCTTTTCATTAATGTATGGTTATTTTTTATGCATCCTGTACTATTGGGTAAATTTTTTTGTTATTGAAGTATTATATTAAATGTGTTAATTTTGCCAAAAAAAATATTTTTTTTTTTGCCATTTTATGGTTAAACAAGAATATTCTGTTTGTTTATGCATAGAAACAGTTTTCACTAATGGCTGCAAATCATGCCATTTGGCAGCATCTTTTAAATGAGGAATTGTTCAGCAGTGTAATACATAAGTACAGTTAATTTTTTTCATATGTACAATTAAATACATTTTTTTTCTGCTTATATTTAGTTTATATTTTTAGGATTTATACTTGATTTTCTTATAAATATTTTTCATATCACAAACCTTCTCAGTGCAAGGAACCCAATCCTATTTCTATCTCAATACTTTGGTGATGGTTAGGGAAAATTCCTGCCTTTGATTTTTATGGCCCACTTTTAGAAAATAGGGAGGACTCTGTTTCCGAGCATTTTCAATTGGAAAAATTTTTGCAACCTTTCTTGGTGACCTATGAGACAACCCTTTATTTCAAAGGAACACAAAACATTTACAAATTCTGCTATCTGTCATTTTTTTGTTACATATTCCTAAAATATCATCATAGACAAATTTGCACCATATGAATTGTGCCACTTTTCATTAATCTGTGACTGTGATTGTTTTTTTTTTAAATTAAATGCATAAGAATATTTTGTTGGAGGGGGGGGAGTGTCTTTTGCTGATATGATATTAGGGTGTGATTCCTGCTGCGCAAATTTTCTGTGGTGACGTTAATACTTAAGTACCTGAATTCCTGTAGATAGTTTTATTACAAAAGAATTTGCAAAAGCTTATGTAAAAAGTAGAATTTACTTAGGAGAATTTTATTGTGAATTGCAGATTCTTTATAAAATAAAAAAAATTGGTAGCTTTTAAAAAGATATGTAATATATGAGGAGAAGATGAAGCTCTGTTACTTATGAGTGTGGAGAATTTTTATAGCTCTATCTTAGTATTAACTCACAAAAATAACTTTCAAACTTCATAATATGTTTTAGATAAAAAAAATATATTTTTTCAGAAAATTTTCAAAGGAAAATTTGAAGGAAAGGAATTGCTGAAAAGGCTTTGAAAATAATTATTTGGAAATTTTTGTGTATGTGTTGAATTGTTTTCACCTAAATTAATAATTGATTGTTAACTTTTGACTTCAATTTTACACGCAATGCATTATTACAAAATTTTTAGTCTCTTTTGTGTGCATGACAAGTATTTTTGATACTTACGTATTATTTCGACTGTAAACAAAATACATGGTTGCATGTACAACACATGCGAAATCGGTGTTTTGCCAACTTGGAGATTTATCTTGAACATTAGTAATATTGCGATAGTAAAAAGTATTGATTTTTTTTGCAATTAATTTCATATTTTAAGTTATTAAAAAGGCTTTAGATATTTTTTGTAGAAAAGAAACACAACAGTGTTTAAAATTTGTTCATAGACTTTTTGTACAAAATAGGTTCTGTTTATGTATTCTTTATGTATAAATTTTCACCATTTTTACTGTTTATGATGTTTTTACAATTTAAATATTTTTCTCCATAAGTTTTTCTATATTAATCTGTAAACTGCTTCAAGTATCCACTTATCTTATTTAAAAAAAATCTATTGCACATAGTGAGATACCATAATAGCATTCTTTTTTGTCAAAGGCAGTAGCATAACAAGAAAGTGGTTTTGGAAAAGATCAAAATTCCATCTATATAGAGCAGGGGTTCCCAAACTTTTTCGTCTCATTGACCACTAGCCATGTTTTCCAGTTAGGTGTGGACCACTGCTTACTGAAGATTGAGTTTTTGCAAATTCATGAACTAAGATGTGTTTTTGACAGTAGGTATACATAGAGCTACTTAGTTTAAAAGATTTAAATTTTTAATTGTGGTGAAATGCAATTTTAAAACTCAAAAACACTTGTTAATTTTTAGCATTTATTAATCAAATTAAAATTAATTACATGTTGCATCAAAAAATTGAGCAACAAAATAATAATAATAATTTGATGAGAAGAATGAATTTGATGCATTTTAATAATTTTTCAAAATTTCACATCAATTTTTTGGGTTTAACCCCAAATCACTTCGGTTAGTAGTGTCCAGTATTTTTTTTTTTTTTTTTTTGGAGATTTATAACCATGCTGAAATTCATTTTCACAGAAAAGGCAATTAAAAGCCTTATCATGCTTTTCCATAATTTGAGATAAATAAAAAATGTTTTTTTTAAAGCCAAAATTGCTGATATCCATTTCTTAGTTGTATGTTAAGACCTTCATTAGAGTCTATTCCAATAAGTTCCTGTTGAAAATATGATATTTTTTTTCAATGTTGCCATAAGTGCCTATTATAATATTACCATGGTCAAAACATTCTCAAAATGAGTTTTAAAACTGAATCAAGGGCATTTAAATAGTGAATGTAGTTTGATATGTCATGTTCCTGGCAGATTGTCTGTGACAAATTGGGAAAATTATATATAATGGCTTCTAATATTATACTCCTTTACCTTAATTCTGGCTAGAAATGATGAAATGATGGTCCTTGGCTTAATCACATTTAGGCAGTCACTTTGTAACAGCAAGTTGACCTCATTAAAGTTAGTAAGTAAATCTGTTCACACAATGGGGTGGATAAAATCTAGTTTCCATTTGATTAAATTTTTTCTAAAAAATTGGATCTTTAACATTACAAAACTCTCGAGCAGTTGTCAAAATAGTGGGGGAAAAAATCTTCAGAAATATAAGCCTTTCAAGAGCAGCTTACTTTAGTGTGACAGTGTTAATGATGAAAGTTGAAAATGAAATACATGAATATATTTTTAGTAATTAATATTGAATATATATTTTAGATTTTTATTGATTTAATAAAAGTGTTACTTATAAAACTCTACCAATTGCTTCAGATATTAGAAAAAAATTTCGTAGATGATTCTTTTAAGCTATGATTATCAGCTGAATATTTTTACTTGATAAATTATAATAAAGAATAAAATTCTACTTAAGACATGTTCTATATTATATTAAATACTTTTTTTTCTTTTACAGAAGGATGTTAGCATAAAATACTCTGGACAAGAGTGCAAGACTAATTTTCTTCATTGTAGATTTTAAATAGAGATATTTGCTGTCACATCTGCAAAAAAAACGTGCACATTTGAAATATGTAAAATGGCTTTCACTCAAGGAAACTCAAGGCATCATTTACATGTTCATGATAATAAAAAGCCTTATGTATGTGAAATGTGCAATGAGGCTTTTTTTCAGAATGGTGCTTTAAAAAGACATTTGCAGATTCATACAAAGGGAAAGCCTTATGTTTGTAAAACGTGCAACAAGAATTTTTCTCGAAATATTGATTTAAAAAGACATTTACAAATTCATACACAGTCATTAAAGTCTTACATTTGTGAAATATGTAACAAGGGTTTTTCTCAAACTGGAAATTTAAAAGCACATTTACGCATTCATACAATGGAAAAACCTTATGTTTGTGAAATATGCAACAAGGGTTTTTCCCTTACTGGTAATTTAAAAAAACATTTAAGTATTCATGCCAAGGAAAAGCCTTATATTTGTGAACTGTGCAACAAGGGCTTTTCTCAAGCTTGTCATTTGAGAAGACATTTTCTTGTTCATACAAAGGAAAAGCCTTATGTTTGTGAAATGTGTAACAAGGGCTTTTCTCAAGCTTGTCATTTGAGAACACATTTTCTTGTTCATATAAAGGAAAAGTTTTATTTTTGTGAAATATGCAACAAGGGTTTTTCCCTTATTGGTAATTTAAAAAAACATTTAAGTATTCATGCCAAGGAAAAGCCTTATATTTGTGAACTGTGCAACAAGGGCTTTTCTCAAGCTTGTCATTTGAGAAGACATTTTCTTGTTCATACAAAGGAAAAGCCTTATGTTTGTGAAATGTGTAACAAGGGCTTTTCTCAAGCTTGTCATTTGAGAACACATTTTCTTGTTCATACAAAGGAAAAGTTTTATGTTTGTGAAATGTGCAACAAGGGTTTCTCTCAAAATTTTGAATTAAAAAGACATCAGTTGGTTCATACAAAGAAAATGCCTTATATTTGTGATGTGTGCAACAAGAGGTTTTCTCAAAACAGTTATTTAAAAGCACATTTACTTACTCATACAAATGAAAAGCCTTATGTTTGTGAAACATGCGGCAAAGGTTTTTCTCAAACTGGAAATTTAAATGCACATTTACGCATTCATACAATGGAAAAACCTTATGTTTGTGAAATTTGCAACAAGGGTTTTTCCCTTTCTGGTAATTTAAAAAAACATTTAAGTATTCATGCCAAGGAAAAGCCTTATATTTGTGAACTGTGCAACAAGGGCTTTTCTCAAGCTTGTCGTTTGAGAACACATTTTCTTGTTCATACAAAGGAAAAGTTTTATGTTTGTGAAATGTGCAACAAGGGTTTCGCTCGAAATTTTGATTTAAAAAGACATCAGTTGGTTCATACAAAGAAAAAGCCTTATGTTTGTGATGTGTGCAACATGAGGTTTTCTCAAAACCGTTATTTAAAAGCACATTTACTTACTCATACAAAGGAAAAGCCTAATGTTTGTGAAAATGTGCAAAAAGAAATGTAATCGGTGATTTAAAAATACATTGACGGATTCATGCAAAGGAAAAAACTTTATAAAATGGGCTACTAGGTGTTTTCTGAAACTGGTCACATAAAGCACATATACATATTCATGGGAAGAAAAAGTCTCACATGTTTATTAAAGTATGCAACATTGCTTTCTATGGATTCATATCTCTTTGAAAACCAATTAAAAATCGCAATTGTCAAATATTGTAGCATTTCTTTTATTATACTTTTAATAATGACTTACACTTTTGTAGCAGTAGTAGTATTACTTAAAGGTTTTTACAAATGTCTTTTTTTATCTAGTTTGGTATTTTACTCACTGTATTTTAAGAAACATATGGTTCTATTTTTTTAAAAGGTTATTGTTTTCTTCAAGTAAGATATCAGCAAACAATAACTTATTTGATTTTGTTTGCTATATTGTACTGTGTGAAAACAAAAGTAATATAGTGATATTTTTTCATTGTACTGTAATTTTATATGTAATATTCTCATATATATCATTAAATGTAAAGGAACTCTGTAAACAAATGGTCGGTAACCTGTGGCACATGGAGCAATTTCTCAGTACTCCAGCTCTACAAAATTAAACACTCAAGTTAACTTGCTCTATCTCTCTGTACTATAAATAAAGTAAACAGAGTTGAATGGACGGAACTTAGCTTTTAATGACTTAGAAGTGAGGTTACATGATTGTTGTTTACACAATGACTGTACAGGGTGTTGCCAATCTAGAAAACAAAATTAAGTGATGCCAGATTACATAAGAATAATATTACATTTATCCCCCCTTTAATTTTAATCTAGTTATTTCAGTCCCTGATGTAGTCCTTCAAGTATGCAGGAGGTTGTCTGTGACGAGCTGTAGTACGCTATGCTACTGTGTTCATGTTCTGTTCAGTCAAGTCTTCTAAAGTAATGGCTGAGTCTGAGTTTATTGGCTGCAGATCTGGATAAGCTTGAACATTTTCCTCTGCACCCTTGTTGTCTTCAGATCTGGTAGTTTCCCCTCTTGGAGCCAAGTGTCTTATAAAGACAGTTGTTTCCCTTCCATCACCAAGTTTTACATGCGCATAGTCAGGATTAGCTTCAATTAATTCCACTTCTTGAACAATTGGCTCATATTTGTTAGCACGCATCTGATTTTTCATAAGAACTGGACCAGGCTTTGTAAGCCAAGTAGGTATGGAACAGCCGCTATGGGATCTTCGAGAATGAGAAAACATTCGTTCATGAGGAGAGGCATTTGTTGCTGTACACAACAAGGAGCGAATGGAATGCAGAGCTGTTTGGATAACTCCTTCCCATTGTTCAGTTTTCATACTATTAGATCTTAAAGCAAGTTGTATAGTTTTCCAGATTATTCCATTATAACGTTCAACCTGTCCATTTCCTGCTGGATTATAGGGAGTGGTACGACTTGTTGCAATTCCTTGAGAAGTTAAAAATGATTTTAATTCATGAGACATGAAAGATGATCCTCTGTCAGAATGAATAAATGATGGCATTCCAAAAATAGAGAAAATGTTCTTCAAATGCAATATTATGGTTTTTGCAGAAATGTCACTACAAGGGATCGCGAATGGAAATCTAGAGAATTCATCAGCTATTGTTAAAATATAGTGATTTCTTGAGACACTAGGTAAAGGTCCTTTAAAGTCAAGATTCAACCTTTCAAATGGAGCAGTAGCTTTCACAAGTGTTCCAACATTTTTAACAAACCTTGTGAAGGTCCCCTTGGACCTCACTTTGAGAACGAGAATAAATAGGAGTCAGATAAGAGCCAGTAGCCATTTTTATAAATAACTTTCTTTATTTGGTTATCTTATCCAAATAGAATCAAAGACTTATTAACAAATATATCTAACTAGTATTATGAGGTTTAAAAGGGAATGTGCTTTAAATTAACTTAAATATTTAATGATCCAATTAATTAACAATTAGAATATCGATCACGCAGAGATTACCACGATAAGAGATCCCAGAATTAAAATCAATAATGTTCCTATTGAACATTTAACTTTAATCTCACTCCTAATATAAACGTTTAATGAGACTTCAAATATAAATCAATATTTACCACACAATCTCAACTCTTCCTGAGATTAAATTATTCACCAAGAAATCTTCAATTATAAATTTCTAATTTCACTATTATACCTTTCTGCTTCAATCTCTCTCTTCTACTGCTCTAACTTTACTATTCCGTTTGACTTAAATACTTTATCTAATCTGCATATAACAAGGAATCCTGTCCTCTTTTTGGAGCTGATTGGAAGTAGGTAGAGAATTAAATTTCCCTAAAAAAGACGACTCAGAAGGTTAGTGATAAAGTTCCGTATAGATTTGTCACAACCTTGGCTTTAATTCATTACATATTAAACAGGAGTTTGTGACTTTCTTTATATCTTCTAAAGAAAAAGGGATATTTTTGCAACGAACCCAATGTTGCATTCGTGTCACTCCAGGATGACAAAGCGAGTTGTGAAGATTGTATATAAGTCGACTCTGGGAGTTATAGCACCAGTTATACGTGATAATGTATCAGCAGTCACGTTTTGCTTTCCTGGACGATAAATAATGTCAAATTTAAAACTAGCAAGTTCAAGTCTCCAACAGGTTAACTTTTCATTTTTAATTTTACTACCATGTCGCTGATTGAATACAAATGCGACTGCTTGTTGATCAGTGAATACTTCAAAATGCTTTCCCATCAAGAAGTGTCTCCAATGACGAAGTAATTCCACAATGGCATATGCTTTTTCTGGGGATGAATGTCTCAAATCAGATGCATGTAGGGTTCTTGAGAAAAAGGCAACAGGACGTCCAGCTTGGCTCAAGGTAGCTCCATTCGCAAAATCAGATGAATCAGTTTCCACTCTAAATGATATGTCATCTTCAATTGTTGCCAAGGCAGCATTCGCCACATCATCTTTCAGTGAATTAAAAGTCAATACAGCATCTCTAGAAAGAGGAAACTGTTTCTTTCCTAGAAGAGGACGTATTTTCTTAGAAAACCCCGGGATCCATCGGCAATAATGGGCAAACATTCCTAAAGCACGTTGCAATGCAGATGAGTCTTTCGGAACAGGCTTATCTCGCAAAGGTTTTAGTCGTTCAGGATCCGGTTTAATTATACCATCCTGAATAATGTAGCCTAGCAAATGGACAGAATTACTCGAGTAGGTATACACTTATCTTCATTTAGAGTCAAATTATACTTCTTTGCCACAGTCATGAACTTCTCTAAGTTGTCATCATGTTCTTTCTGATCTTTTCTGCACACAGTAACATCATCAATAAATGGATATGTAAGGGTGAATCCTTCATCCTCAATAATTTTGTCAATGACTCTTTGAAAACAAGCTACTCCATTAGTAATCCCAAAAGGAACATGCAAAAACTGGTAGAGCTTTCCACAAGCTTCAAAAGCTGTATAATGTCTCTCGCTATCCTGGATAGGAATTTGATGGTAGGCGCTTTGGAGATCAATTTTGCTAAAAACTTTATTTTTTGAAATTTTCAAAATTACTTCTATTTTAGGCAAAGGCTAGGCATCCAGCAAAGTTATTTATTAATTGTTTGAGAGTAGTCAACCACCATTCTGGGCTTATGATTTTCTCCTCTAATGACAAAGGCTTGAGCCCTCCATGGTGAGTTACTTGGTTCGATGACTCCTTCCTGGAGAAGTTTTTTGAACTTCCAATGCCATAAAAATATTGTCTTCAACAGTCTGACGTCTCGATTTTATAACCAAAGGTCTACAGTCTGGATTCAAGTTAAGAAAATAACGAAACAGGAGGTACTTATGCTACAGCCAAAGAACAAATTGTTAGTGGAGGTCTATTACCATCAAATCCAATTTCTACTGATGAATATCTTTTTAGAATATCATGGCCAATCAAAACATCACTACAAAGATCTTTCATAACTAAAAGTTTCACATTTTGATAAGTGAAGTTTTCAATTTTCAAATTAACTTTACAAACACCCTCTGTTTCAGTCACCATAGAGGAGTTTGCCATTGATATTTTCCCCAAATATGGTTTAACTTTCAATTTACATTTCGCCACATGTTTTTCGTTAAGAAAACTAAGAGCTTCCTGTATCGATTAATGCACTGAGCTGAATATTATTAACCAATGCCTTAATTATTGATTTCTGGAGATAGTGAGTAGATCCCGAAATAGCTGCCAGTGTGTTTGAAGAAGCCACCACATTTGAAGAGTTTCTCCCAGGTCTAAATTGGCACACTCGCTGGTAATGTCTCTTTTTTCCACAGTTTCTGCAAGTAACATCTCTAGCTGGACAAAGGGTTCGTGAGTGTAAGTCATTTCCACAAAAGAAGCATTTTTGAGACCTTGAGGAGGAGGAGGAGGAAGCCGCTGATGTTGCTACGGTTTCTTCTGAAAAATCTTCTGTTTTCATAGCTGCGGATTGAACAGGGAATGAACTTCCCATATAAGAAGCTGCATGGACCTCAGCTGATTCAAGTGTTCTAGCTTGCTCAAAAGCTTGATCGAGAGTCATCAATGTGTATTTTCGAGGAGTCTGACGAATACGAGGACATTTTAATCCTCGTATGAAAGCATCTCTAATATACTCTTTTCGGTACTCTTCAGCCTTCACATCAGTAAAGTCACAGTCTTTGCTCAATTGATTTAAAATTTGTAAATATTCACTGACAGTTTCTTCAGTTTGTTGATTTCGCGTTGACAAGCAATGTCTAGCGAATATAACGTTACGTTTCTTTATAAAAAGAGAATCAAGTATCGCAATAGCTTGAGCATAAGTTTTCAATCATTAATGAACTGATAAACATTTGAGGTTACGTAATTACATAGCAAAGGGAGTTTATTTTCTTCTGTAATGGTTTTTATGCCTCCTAAAAAGTTTTCAAAAGTTTTTTTCCAATGGCGCCATTTTGTTTCCGAATTAGAACACGTAGGATCTATATCAAATCTTTCAGGTTTCAGCAATTGTTCCATTATCAAATTTAAAAACAGAAACGATTCAAGAAGATTTCTAAGTCATTAAAATTGTACTATAAATAAAGTAAACGGAGTTGAATGTGTGGACGAAACTTAGCTTTTAATGACTTGATTGATTGATTGATTGAAAGGGATATAGAGCAACACAGGCTATGATCCCTAAAAAAAAGACAAGACAAGAGAAATCCTAATAGATTAGTAGATATTGAAAAATTTCATTCCCTTTAAAAAAAACTCTGAAAGTTGATTTATTATTCATTGCCCTTTCCAAAACATCTCTAAATGTAATAGTGGAATGTGGATCAATACGAAGAATATACCAGAGATTATTACGATGCCTAGTATATCTAATACAATTTAATATAATGTGGTCCAAATCATTTATACGTTTACATATAATACACATTGCATTATCCTGTAAATTAAATCTATGTAGAAGGCCTGGAGTAATAATCATTTTACTGAAGATTCGAGTGCTTAAGATTTCTTCTCTTCCATTCTCTGTCCACTTTGAAATGATATCAATGGTTGGAATATTTCCCACTTTTTCAAAATATTTGCTTGAGTAAAATGTTTCATTGATTTTTTGAATTCTATTTCGATATATATTTTTTTGAATGTCTTCTGAAGCAATCCAGTCAATGTAAACATTGGACTCCGTGACCGATCTTGCGAGATTATCCGCCTGCTCATTCCAAACAATTTTCGAGTGTCCCGGAGTCCAAAGCAGAATTAACTGATTAACGTAGTTGGATAGCATATAAATTTTGTTAGCAAGTCTATGAATTACCTTATGGGATTTGATCGAGAAATTTTGAAGTGCAGAAAGAACCGAAAGACTATCCGACAAAACAAGTAAATTTACATTAGATTCCACCAGATCATCTAAAGCTTGACAAATGGCCAAAGTTTCTGCAGAAAAAATGGAGTTATAATGGTTGATTCTGTAAGCAAATGAAGATTTAATGACTTAGAAGTGAGGTTACATGATTGTTGTTTACACAATGACTGTACAGGGTGTTGCCAATCTAGAAAACAAAATTAAGTGATGCCAGATTACATAAGAATAATATTACATTTATCCCCCCTTTAATTTTAATCTAGTTATTTCAGTCCCTGATGTAGTCCTTCAAGTATGCAGGAGGTTGTCTGTGACGAGCTGTAGTACGCTATGCTACTGTGTTCATGTTCTGTTCAGTCAAGTCTTCTAAAGTAATGGCTGAGTCTGAGTTTATTGGCTGCAGATCTGGATAAGCTTGAACATTTTCCTCTGCACCCTTGTTGTCTTCAGATCTGGTAGTTTCCCCTCTTGGAGCCAAGTGTCTTATAAAGACAGTTGTTTCCCTTCCATCACCAAGTTTTACATGCGCATAGTCAGGATTAGCTTCAATTAATTCCACTTCTTGAACAATTGGCTCATATTTGTTAGCACGCATCTGATTTTTCATAAGAACTGGACCAGGCTTTGTAAGCCAAGTAGGTATGGAACAGCCGCTATGGGATCTTCGAGAATGAGAAAACATTCGTTCATGAGGAGAGGCATTTGTTGCTGTACACAACAAGGAGCGAATGGAATGCAGAGCTGTTTGGATAACTCCTTCCCATTGTTCAGTTTTCATACTATTAGATCTTAAAGCAAGTTGTATAGTTTTCCAGATTATTCCATTATAACGTTCAACCTGTCCATTTCCTGCTGGATTATAGGGAGTGGTACGACTTGTTGCGATTCCTTGAGAAGTTAAAAATGATTTTAATTCATGAGACATGAAAGATGATCCTCTGTCAGAATGAATAAATGATGGCATTCCAAAAATAGAGAAAATGTTCTTCAAATGCAATATTATGGTTTTTGCAGAAATGTCACTACAAGGGATCGCGAATGGAAATCTAGGGAATTCATCAGCTATTGTTAAAATATAGTGATTTCTTGAGACACTAGGTAAAGGTCCTTTAAAGTCAAGATTCAACCTTTCAAATGGAGCAGTAGCTTTCACAAGTGTTCCAACATTTTTAACAAACCTTGTGAAGGTCCCCTTGGACCTCACTTTGAGAACGAGAATAAATAGGAGTCAGATAAGAGCCAGTAGCCATTTTTATAAATAACTTTCTTTATTTGGTTATCTTATCCAAATAGAATCAAAGACTTATTAACAAATATATCTAACTAGTATTATGAGGTTTAAAAGGGAATGTCCTTTAAATTAACTTAAATATTTAATGATCCAATTAATTAACAATTAGAATATCGATCACGCAGAGATTACCACGATAAGAGATCCCAGAATTAAAATCAATAATGTTCCTATTGAACATTTAACTTTAATCTCACTCCTAATATAAACGTTTAATGAGACTTCAAATATAAATCAATATTTACCACACAATCTCAACTCTTCCTGAGATTAAATTATTCACCAAGAAATCTTCAATTATAAATTTCTAATTTCACTATTATACCTTTCTGCTTCAATCTCTCTCTTCTACTGCTCTAACTTTACTATTCCGTTTGACTTAAATACTTTATCTAATCTGCATATAACAAGGAATCCTGTCCTCTTTTTGGAGCTGATTGGAAGTAGGTAGAGAATTAAATTTCCCTAAAAAAGACGACTCAGAAGGTTAGTGATAAAGTTCCGTATAGATTTGTCACAACCTTGGCTTTAATTCATTACATATTAAACAGGAGTTTGTGACTTTCTTTATATCTTCTAAAGAAAAAGGGATATTTTTGCAACGAACCCAATGTTGCATTCGTGTCACTCCAGGATGACAAAGCGAGTTGTGAAGATTGTATATAAGTCGACTCTGGGAGTTATAGCACCAGTTATACGTGATAATGTATCAGCAGTCACGTTTTGCTTTCCTGGACGATAAATAATGTCAAATTTAAAACTAGCAAGTTCAAGTCTCCAACAGGTTAACTTTTCATTTTTAATTTTACTACCATGTCGCTGATTGAATACAAATGCGACTGCTTGTTGATCAGTGAATACTTCAAAATGCTTTCCCATCAAGAAGTGTCTCCAATGACGAAGTAATTCCACAATGGCATATGCTTTTTCTGGGGATGAATGTCTCAAATCAGATGCATGTAGGGTTCTTGAGAAAAAGGCAACAGGACGTCCAGCTTGGCTCAAGGTAGCTCCATTCGCAAAATCAGATGAATCAGTTTCCACTCTAAATGATATGTCATCTTCAATTGTTGCCAAGGCAGCATTCGCCACATCATCTTTCAGTGAATTAAAAGTCAATACAGCATCTCTAGAAAGAGGAAACTGTTTCTTTCCTAGAAGAGGACGTATTTTCTTAGAAAACCCCGGGATCCATCGGCAATAATGGGCAAACATTCCTAAAGCACGTTGCAATGCAGATGAGTCTTTCGGAACAGGCTTATCTCGCAAAGGTTTTAGTCGTTCAGGATCCGGTTTAATTATACCATCCTGAATAATGTAGCCTAGCAAATGGACAGAATTACTCGAGTAGGTATACACTTATCTTCATTTAGAGTCAAATTATACTTCTTTGCCACAGTCATGAACTTCTCTAAGTTGTCATCATGTTCTTTCTGATCTTTTCTGCACACAGTAACATCATCAATAAATGGATATGTAAGGGTGAATCCTTCATCCTCAATAATTTTGTCAATGACTCTTTGAAAACAAGCTACTCCATTAGTAATCCCAAAAGGAACATGCAAAAACTGGTAGAGCTTTCCACAAGCTTCAAAAGCTGTATAATGTCTCTCGCTATCCTGGATAGGAATTTGATGGTAGGCGCTTTGGAGATCAATTTTGCTAAAAACTTTATTTTTTGAAATTTTCAAAATTACTTCTATTTTAGGCAAAGGCTAGGCATCCAGCAAAGTTATTTATTAATTGTTTGAGAGTAGTCAACCACCATTCTGGGCTTATGATTTTCTCCTCTAATGACAAAGGCTTGAGCCCTCCATGGTGAGTTACTTGGTTCGATGACTCCTTCCTGGAGAAGTTTTTTGAACTTCCAATGCCATAAAAATATTGTCTTCAACAGTCTGACGTCTCGATTTTATAACCAAAGGTCTACAGTCTGGATTCAAGTTAAGAAAATAACGAAACAGGAGGTACTTATGCTACAGCCAAAGAACAAATTGTTAGTGGAGGTCTATTACCATCAAATCCAATTTCTACTGATGAATATCTTTTTAGAATATCATGGCCAATCAAAACATCACTACAAAGATCTTTCATAACTAAAAGTTTCACATTTTGATAAGTGAAGTTTTCAAATTAACTTTACAAACACCCTCTGTTTCAGTCACCATAGAGGAGTTTGCCATTGATATTTTCCCCAAATATGGTTTAACTTTCAATTTACATTTCGCCACATGTTTTTCGTTAAGAAAACTAAGAGCTTCCTGTATCGATTAATGCACTGAGCTGAATATTATTAACCAATGCCTTAATTATTGATTTCTGGAGATAGTGAGTAGATCCCGAAATAGCTGCCAGTGTGTTTGAAGAAGCCACCACATTTGAAGAGTTTCTCCCAGGTCTAAATTGGCACACTCGCTGGTAATGTCTCTTTTTTCCACAGTTTCTGCAAGTAACATCTCTAGCTGGACAAAGGGTTCGTGAGTGTAAGTCATTTCCACAAAAGAAGCATTTTTGAGACCTTGAGGAGGAGGAGGAGGAAGCCGCTGATGTTGCTACGGTTTCTTCTGAAAAATCTTCTGTTTTCATAGCTGCGGATTGAACAGGGAATGAACTTCCCATATAAGAAGCTGCATGGACCTCAGCTGATTCAAGTGTTCTAGCTTGCTCAAAAGCTTGATCGAGAGTCATCAATGTGTATTTTCGAGGAGTCTGACGAATACGAGGACATTTTAATCCTCGTATGAAAGCATCTCTAATATACTCTTTTCGGTACTCTTCAGCCTTCACATCAGTAAAGTCACAGTCTTTGCTCAATTGATTTAAAATTTGTAAATATTCACTGACAGTTTCTTCAGTTTGTTGATTTCGCGTTGACAAGCAATGTCTAGCGAATATAACGTTACGTTTCTTTATAAAAAGAGAATCAAGTATCGCAATAGCTTGAGCATAAGTTTTCAATCATTAATGAACTGATAAACATTTGAGGTTACGTAATTACATAGCAAAGGGAGTTTATTTTCTTCTGTAATGGTTTTTATGCCTCCTAAAAAAGTTTTCAAAAGTTTTTTTCCAATGGCGCCATTTTGTTTCCGAATTAGAACACGTAGGATCTATATCAAATCTTTCAGGTTTCAGCAATTGTTCCATTATCAAATTTAAAAACAGAAACGATTCAAGAAGATTTCTAAGTCATTAAAATTGTACTATAAATAAAGTAAACGGAGTTGAATGTGTGGACGAAACTTAGCTTTTAATGACTTGATTGATTGATTGATTGAAAGGGATATAGAGCAACACAGGCTATGATCCCTAAAAAAAAGACAAGACAAGAGAAATCCTAATAGATTAGTAGATATTGAAAAATTTCATTCCCTTTAAAAAAAACTCTGAAAGTTGATTTATTATTCATTGCCCTTTCCAAAACATCTCTAAATGTAATAGTGGAATGTGGATCAATACGAAGAATATACCAGAGATTATTACGATGCCTAGTATATCTAATACAATTTAATATAATGTGGTCCAAATCATTTATACGTTTACATATAATACACATTGCATTATCCTGTAAATTAAATCTATGTAGAAGGCCTGGAGTAATAATCATTTTACTGAAGATTCGAGTGCTTAAGATTTCTTCTCTTCCATTCTCTGTCCACTTTGAAATGATATCAATGGTTGGAATATTTCCCACTTTTTCAAAATATTTGCTTGAGTAAAATGTTTCATTGATTTTTTGAATTCTATTTCGATATATATTTTTTTGAATGTCTTCTGAAGCAATCCAGTCAATGTAAACATTGGACTCCGTGACCGATCTTGCGAGATTATCCGCCTGCTCATTCCAAACAATTTTCGAGTGTCCCGGAGTCCAAAGCAGAATTAACTGATTAACGTAGTTGGATAGCATATAAATTTTGTTAGCAAGTCTATGAATTACCTTATGGGATTTGATCGAGAAATTTTGAAGTGCAGAAAGAACCGAAAGACTATCCGACAAAACAAGTAAATTTACATTAGATTCCACCAGATCATCTAAAGCTTGACAAATGGCCAAAGTTTCTGCAGAAAAAATGGAGTTATAATGGTTGATTCTGTAAGCAAATGAAGATTTAATGACTTAGAAGTGAGGTTACATGATTGTTGTTTACACAATGACTGTACAGGGTGTTGCCAATCTAGAAAACAAAATTAAGTGATGCCAGATTACATAAGAATAATATTACACTCTCCTCTCTACGACTCATGCATTTTGATTTAAAGGCTTTCTCACTTTCAATGCTCTGCCATAAAACGCTGCTGCTGAATCGGCAGGAAGTTTGTGTGCTTTATGGAAAAGAAATTATCTGTGTGTGTGTTTTAAATGTGACTCTCTAGAAGTGCTATACATATTCAACGCATATCAAAACGATTTTACTATACTTGTAAAATGAAGTGTCACTCATAGCTGTATGATTTAGTAAAAAAGAAAGTAGCTTATCCTTTTACCACCAAAAACTTGAGCTTTTATATTAAAGAGAAAAAAAAAACATATGTCAAAAGAATAAATCAAAATTCTGTTTTGCAGCAGTAGTGAAATAAAAAAGGTTATTCTATCAATATCCATAATTTGGATTGAAAATAGATTTGTGGTGAAAAAAAACCACTCAAGGGATAATTGGGTTTGCGAAGTGGACATATTTAATTCTTCGAAGAGAGAAAATTGCATATGAGTAGGTAGAAAAAGCCGATTCTGCTGTAAAGGCGGTGCAGGCGGTTGTAGGCGGTCGACGGCAGTGCAGAGTTGAGTTGTTTCGTTCCTACCGACGAGTTGAGTTGTTTTCTCCTGTTGAGTTGAGTTGTTTCGTTCCTACTGACGAGTTGAGTTGTTTTTTCTCCTGCATTGGCTTTGATTTTCGAGCTGAGGGGGCGAGTTGAATTGTTTTTTTTCTACAGCTAAGTTGAGTTGTTTTTAAAAAATGTGCACAAAAAAATGGAAGTATGGGAATGTTAAACGTGCTCATGGCGCCACCTATTGATTAAAATGTACACTAATTATAGATTTTAAAATGATGGAAGTAAATAACGCTCAAATAAAAAAAAAATCCAGATTCAAACTCACGGCCTCAGATCAAAATGTCTCCACAGGACAATAGTTTTCAGTTACGCTAACCATTATCCTATGAAGGCATACAGACCTGAAGAAAACTTATGTTTATAATCTCATGAATTTAATTTTGCAGGCGAAGCAGACGGCGACATGTTTTAAAATCATTTTCTTGATTAAAATGAAATAAAAAAAATATTTAATTTATATTATTTTAATAATGTGTAAATTTTAATTCAGTATAATGATTACATGCACACACAGTAAAGATACAAAGTAAATTGATTATTCAGAAAAATGTGCCGTAGTATACTCGTCATCAGCGTGAACCGGTTACGATTTAACTTGTTTTAGCTTGTCTGATCTTGATTCTACGGCTTTTCCAGGCGAAGCAGACGGCGACGTGTTTTAAAATCATTTTCTTAATTAAAATGAAATAAAAAAATATTTAATTTATATTATTTTAATAATGTGTAAATTTTTATTCAATATAATGATTACACACACACACACAATAAAGATACAAAGTAAATTGTTTATTCAGAAATCAACATCTTGTATTGCGTTTTACATTACAATCGTATATTTACATTACAGGAGAACAACAATTTGTAAAATTTATTTCAGTGTAATGATCATACATGTACAGTAAAGATACAAAGTGAGTTGTTTATTTACAAAAACAGCATTCCGTTTTACATTACAATCAATTATTTATACACACACACACACACAAAATCCCATTATTGGATTTTATGTCCTACAGCTCATTAAATAGTTCTAAATTCATCAACGACCAATGACCATGTGCAAGAGTAGTAATGCCATCACCATTAATAAACCTTTTGTCATCTTTATATGACAGAGCAAGTTTGTTTTGCTTTATTGAATGTAATGAATGAAATTTGGATCTAATTAAGTTCATGTCAACATATTTTATTTTTTCATTAAAAAGACAAGCTTTGTAGTCCTCAAATGTTATTTTATTTTTTATAGTTTGTTTTTTAATTCCTTTTAACCGCTTTTCAATCTTATTGTTTGTTTTGTAGGCATACATTTTCGATTTTAATCCTACATATTCTGTCATAATATTTCCTTTATTTTCATCCTTCATTTTCCCGATGACTTTTTGTTAACAAGAGGTAAATTATAAATATTGTTTTCATCATAGTCTGAAGTATCATATAAGTTAATATCATCTTTCATGTCACTATAAAAATCATCAGTTTTTATTTCATATATAAAAGAATCGGTGTCTGTATACATGAGCCGTACTTTTGAGTCATAACGGTGCTTCATGTACTCATAGTGAAAAGAATACATTAGAACTTTTGATATATCTAAAATTACCATTCCTACCTGTATTGGTTTGAAAAATTTGATTTGGGTTTTTTTAGATGGACGGCCATTAAGTTTTCAGAAAATATTGTGCGTCGATTAAAATTTGATTTCGCTATTAACTTTCGAGCCTGCTCTTCTGTTGAACATAAACGTATATCTACTCTTCTTCTTACATTTTCCATCGTTTTCCCGAAAATGCTATTATTCATTAGTTTGTAATAATCCTTTTGAAAGTCATTTACAGATTTAGTTCTTAATTTAGTATTATAATCTATGTAATTTTTAAGCCAAGGAGATTGAAAAAATTTTAAAACGCGATGAATTTTTTCAAGACTAACCCTAATTTTAAATATAGCTTTAAATTAGAATAATGGAGAATATATTTTGTTTTTGGTTCCAAAGTAGTTAAAAGTCTAGGCTCTTTACAATTAGGTGGGGGCTTATTTTCAGGGGCAAGGGGAAAGTCTGAATGTTTGTCATGCAAATCGGAAGGATATTCAAGATCTACTTCCAAGATGTAACCTACATCGGATTCATCTGATAAATTTAAAATATCCTGTTCAGTTAAATCGTTATCACTCCAAACAAAATCTTTTAAGGGTAGATATTTACTCATTGCATAACCGTACAAATTATTTGCGTCAAGATACATTAAATATTTTATCTCATCATCTGGGTTAAAATTAGACATATATCTGTTGTTAGCTATAGCATAACGATTGCAACACTGACTTATACCTCCTCTTACACCCTTTTCTATAAAAAGAAGCATGTCGTAATCTGTGAACAGTTCGATAGCTACTTTAGTATGTAATAACATAGCATCCCATGATAAAGCTGGGGTGGTAAAATACCAACAGGGGTCAAGTTTATAAGTTTGCATGCATATTTTTTCGAAAGTTTTCAAAGAGATCTGTTAACAATAGAACATCTGTTTTTACATATAGATCGCAGTATTCACCAAGATTATTTAAATGAAATTCATTAAATACTTTACATGCATGATTATAATCCTCTACACTTATAGCCTCCTCATTTAGTTTATTGTAAAATTTGCTAATAGGTGGTAAACAAGAATCTTTGCACTTTTCAAAACTATCAAAATAATCATACGGAAAAACTCCCTTTCTTAAAAGTAAATCTATTTTTTCTGAGTCAAAATAATGTTTCATATATTTAAATTCATCTTTTTTAGTGTTTTTATCAAATTTTCCAAACTAGAAGACATGAATTTGAAAGAATCTAAAAACCTTAACTGAAAATCATTTGAAATATTTTTACTGAAGGAAATATATTTTTCTTCGGTGTTCGGAATTAAATTAATTTGTTTTTCATCATATCCTAACTCATTAATAAAAATATGGGCGTCATATCCTGAAAGATTATGGAAGAAAACAGGCAAAAATTTGGGGGTTTTCATTGCTAAATTACAACTATTGCAACAAGGGCCATTAAATTTTTGAGTAACATGATTATGATCCCTAACCTTGATATTGTTTTCGTGAAAGGTTTGACCACAAACATAACAATTATTAGCATTATCATACAATTGCTTTTCTGATTCAGTAAGAGGTAATAACGGTTTTGATTTTTTATAAATATTATCAATTTCTATTGCATCTTTTTCTAACTTTTCAATAAAAATTTTGGGGGCATCAATACCTCTATATACTACTGGATCTTTATAATGTCCCCCTTGATAACTGATAAAATAACAAAAACCTATTGGGACATGTTTTTCATAAATATTTGTAAAGGAAAAGTTTGGATTAGGACAGCAAGTATCAGTTTTCCTAGTTACACACTCGAAATCCGCATATACAACAAAAGGTATTTTTAAACAATGTTGAAAATTTTTAAATTTTAAAAACTTACTTGTTTCTGACGGCATTACTACCCTTGCAGGATTTTTATGTATACACATCTCATTGTGCTGAAGAAGTTTGTATTCTGTTTGGAAAGCACTTAAACATCTTTTACATATAAATGTTTTATGTTGATGTTTTGTTAGTTGTTTCGAAACAAGTCGAGATAAGCTTTTAATGAAACAATAATGTCCAAACTCTCCATTTTTACGTAAAGCAAATCTATATGTTTCTCACACACTATATCACTAATGAGGAGAGGATATATTTTTAAATCTTCTTCAAAAGAATAAATGTTTATTCCTATATCGTTCATTTTTGAAAATTTTTTCACTTCGTTAAGCGGTGTTGGAAAGGATATTCCATCAAAGTTCAGCTTATTTAGGTGGGGGACATAACTTGACGTTTTGTTGGGGTTGCTGGTGTTGGGGTAAAGAGCTGCGAGAATAGACCACATGAAACACTGAGAGTCCTTTTTATTGATGACATTGATGATTGCCTTTGTTTCAGCGATCTGCTTCGGCACCTCGATGAAGGATGATGAACCTCTGAAAGGAGAATAACGGTTCGTGCGGACTTCGAGTCTTAAAATTTCGTCCAGTGTCCAGCCCGAGTCTCTACCTTCAAAATCCTTGCTTTCTTTCACTATTTTCTCAGACATGTCGTCATAAAGTCTGGCGAGATTAGTTCCTTGTAATACATCATTATTCGGCGTTTTGAATTCTACGTTCTTTATCATTTTTCCAGCATCTGTCGCTTTCGAGTAAATGCAATGAACCCATTTACTCACTTTCAAAGCTTTGTAAGTTTCCAGTTCATTGCGAAAAATAAAGATTGTCTCTTCTTTTCTTAAGAGTAGAAACTCTTTTATCCCCAGTGAACTATCGTTATTGGGAAGATTAAAAGTTTTATATGCTTTTTTGAAAAGCACTCTCGTTCTCTTTTGGTGGCAAGAAGATATTTTCAGGATCAGCCGTAGAGTTTTCAGCAGATGTGGACAACTGTGTTTTCTTTTTCCTACTTGATACAGACAAATCCACTCTCTTTCTTTTCCCCGCTTCTTTCTCCAACTTTCTTTCGCATCTTTTATTGTTCAAATGTTTCAATAAGTTGTCTTTACGGGTAAAGGACGTATAGCAAAATTTACAAGTAATTTTCTCGGTTGAATGCACAGAGTCTCTGTGCCTTTAAGTCACTTTCTCGGACGAATTTTTTACTACAATCCGCACATTGAAGGACAGCATTTTTTTTTCATGAACTTGTAATGTATGGCGTTTTAAAACATAGTTTGTAACGAAGTTTTTTCCACAAATATTACAAGTATACATAATGAAGACGTAGAACTTATAGAACGTTGCTAAACACACACACACACACACTACTAAATCAGCAATCAAATTTTGTGTTCTGCTACTCTGTGACAATCAGGCGCAATACATAGATTCGATAGAGCAAATTGGAATGGATATCTCCCACCAACCCCTTTTAAACTCCAGAGGTGGGTCCACTACACCCCCTCGTCATTTCTCATTGGTCGACCCAACAGAAATCTGCACACGGCCCGAAGACTCATTAGCGTCCTTATTGGCTCGAATCTGATAATAGCTCTATCTCTGACCCTCTCACACTCACTGGCGACACAAGGTCCGCCCGAACACCTGACCCCCTTACCACCCGCCGTTTTTGAGGCGCCGATGTATCGAGTCAGACGAACTCATTCAAAAGATGAACAGCGGGGTTTCGTCCAGCCCATTAAGACTACAGACCCACTGACGTCGCAGACCAGAATCCCAACAATGAACAATGACGCCCAAGGCCATGTGATTTGTCCCCAACCCCACCTGCTCTAATCTATCAAACACGATGAGAAAATATTCTACTGAATGTATATCACGATCTCACTTTTATCTGGTAACGAATCAAGACAGGAAAATACAGGATACAATAGATATGATTACGGACAGGGAAAGAATTTTCCTTTCGGTATCACACAAAATGAAATTTATAGAATTAAATGACTAGTAGTATAAATAGCAACATCATTCATAAAATTATTTAGTTTAATCATGGATTCTCTCAAATTAGTTCATCCATTTACTTTAATCTTGGCTGGGCCATCTGGTAGCGGTAAAAGTCAGTTCGTTAAAAAATTAATCGAAAATAAAATGATTAAACCCTTTCCTAAAAATATAATTTGGTGTTATGGAGTTTACCAAGCGTTGTATGAAGAAATGCCGAATATTTCCTTTCATGAAGGTATCCCCTCTAATTTGCACCAGTATTCGGATGCGTTAATTGTTATAGACGATCTTATGGGAGAGTTAGGAAATGATCCCCAATTAACAAAATTATTTGTAAAATTTTCGCATCACAGAAATTTAAGTATAATTTTTGTGGTACAGAATATTTTTCATAAAGGGAAAGAAATTAGAGAAATTTCCTTAAACGCTCATTATCTTGTATTATTTAAGAATCGAAGAGATCAATCCCAAATTACACATTTAGGTCGCCAATTGTATCCTCGTAAAGTGAAATTTTTTTCAAGAATGTTACGCAGATGCCACATCAAAACCGTACGGATACTTACTTATTGATTTAAAACCTGAAACTGATGAATCCTTGCGTGTGCGCACAGGTATGTTTCCTGGAGATGTTTTTTATGTATATCAACCTCGATGACCCATTACTTTGAAGCATATAAATAGATTCAAATTGTTCAATGAATATTCAATAGTTCACAAGATGCCGGTGTGTTCTGAACAAACTTTAGAGCTCTTAAAACTAATTTCTAAAACAAAACACCCAAAATCTATTTTGAAAAAGTGTTCAAAGAAAGAAATAAAAACTTTGTGCGAGTGTGTGCTGAATGTTTTATGTGGTAACATATCATTGACTAAAATTAAAAAAATCGTTTATCTCCCTATAAAGAAAGCTTAAGAAAACTTTCTAACAAAAAAACACCTCTTTACGAGAAAAAGAAAATTTTAATTCAAAAAGGAGAAGGATTCTTAAATATTTTATTGCCTGCAGCTATTTCAGTCATCAGTTCTTTAATTCAAAATGGAATTTAGCAAAAATTTGTACTGGTACCCGAAGAAAGAGTTCAAGTAACGGAACACTTATCGGAACTTGATCAACGCATGAAAAACATTCTCCATAATAAGGATTTAACGGAAGAAGAAAAAACAATTCTCTATTTACAAGTTTTACAAAAATATACGCACTTTTCTAACGAAAATCGAAGAGAGTCTGAACCAGTTCCAAATGCAGCATCTCTATCAGAAAATCAAGAAACGGAATCATTAAAAGAAAATCTAAAAGAGTCAGTAGTAAAGACGGAAAAAGAAGTGTTTGAGGAGGAAATTTTTAGAATTGTTCCAGCTAGGTATAAAGAAAAAGCAAAAAATATTTTCCAGTTTTTAAAGCTTCAAGAATCTTTCAGTTGGAATTCTGATGGTGAAATTATTTACAAAAACACTGTTATTCCAGGAAGCAATATTGCATTCCTCGTGAATGATTTTCTACGGAATCGAAAATCAGCACCTGAAGGAAGATATGTATTTTTAAGAGCTTTGAATGATGTAAATTTACCGAAAAATCTAGATGTAAATAAAAATTGTATCAGAATAACAAAATTATTAAGAAACCAATAATGTATGCTCGCAGAAATGCATGGTTGAAATTTTGAAATAAATGATACTCATTTGATTAAAAAAAATTGTCTCAGTTGTCTCTTTATGATTTGAACAGTTTTCTTTTGCTGAAGAAAATATACTTATTTGATAAAATTTAAAAGTTTCAAATATATAATTAAATAAAATTATATTAATCTTTTTTGGGTGAAAAATTTATCATAGAAAAAAAAAAAAATTTTTTTTTTTGAGAGAAAAAGAAATTTAACATAGAAAAATATTATTTTTTTTAGAAGAAAAAAATTATCATAAGAAAATAAATAGAAAATAGAAAAAAAAAAATTAAAGAAAATAAAAGACACACACATATTTAGTTTCATTCCATTTTTTTTATTTTCTAAATACAAATCTTACACCATATCGTTTCTTTACAAATTGATACATTTGAAAATCATTTATATACAATTGATTCAAAATATAATGCATAGAATAGCCTTGGCTGCGTTTGAATAAAAGTAAATACAGTATTGCCCACAAACATTAGATGTTGGTGATTGAAACACTTTAGAATTCCATAATACATCTAAATAGGTAGTAGTACTAATGTTATAGAATACAGGAGGTTGTCCAAACGAGTCATAAAATTCTAATTCTCTTTTATCATTTACAAATAATGCTAACCAGTGTGTTCCAGGTTGTGATGAGTCATCAGATTTCACAATAGCACACATGTTTTTTTGCAGAGGAGGGAGCGTATCTCTAGAATAAACACCTTGAAAATAGGGGGACGTTGTCTTCTCTTGAGATAAAACTGTATACATTTGCATTCCATCCATTCTTTAATTTCCGAAATCATACAAGATATTTCTCGATTTGTTTATTTCGATTAAATTTTCAAACTCGGCGAAAACGATAACACATACGGTTTGTTCTAAAGATTTGCTGAATTTTAATTCTAATCGCAAATTGCTATGTTTTATCAGACTTAAATGTTCTCCTGAAGAACATAAATCCGGTGAGAGGTTAAATCCAAACAATGTATTTGAATCTTTATATTCTTTTCTAGAAATAAATATACCTCTGTCTTGATCCATTCGATCTGTCCCAACAAATAGAGTTTGATAGGCCCGTATGTATTGATCTTTAGAAAAATCGAGTTCTAATGGATTGTGAGGCACTGGTTGTCCATCCACATACACTCCAATAAAATTTAAATTAAAATGTTTAAACTCATAAGGAGATTTTGAAAATGCTCCGTGAAAAGCTTCATTATCTACACATCCTACAAAAGTTTTTTTGGCATTTGGCCTGAAAATATGTTATCTTGAATAAAAGACATGCTTCCTTTAGGAATCGAATACACTTTGCACAGAACTCGGTTAATGGGATATTTTGCACTTGTTTTTTCCAGTGCTTTCGCATGACCAAGAATAACTCCAGGATTCACACGAACTTTTCGTATGAATAAAGAAACATGATCCAAAACAACTTTAAATCCCTCAGATCCTTGTAAACAAAATTCGGGCTTGCTTCGTATTAATTTTATTTTCAAATCCACTAAATTGAGTAAAAGACGATCTTGATGAAATAAATCCGAATGTATACAACCAATCATGTCTACAGTGGCACTTTCTTTAAAAAATTCGGTTCTTTTCTTGAGACCATCATCAGAATCCTTGTAAAATAGTTCAGCCGTTAATTGGGAAGTTTTGCTGTCATATCCATGGTTTAAGAGAGTTTCAATATAAGATCGATAGGGATATGTATTACTGGAATTGGAAACCACGCGATCATTTAAGGATACATCTACTTGAGAAAATAGTGAATGTAGAAATAAATTCACAGGTCCTATAGTATCATCTTTAGTAATAGGCGTATTGTCCACTTTTACTATTTTCGCTTTTACGTATAATTGTGTTTGACTGAGATCTATGTAATCTTCTGCACTTCCGGAAATGTGAAATTCTACAGGTGCATTATCGAAAACGTTAGAAAGAGGATGAAATTGTTTCCACTGCCCATCTTGAATAACTGTTTGAGTTCCTGGTAAGTTGAAAAGTTCCAATTCAGATTTAACACATTCAGGAGAATCTTTAAGAATAAATGCCATTTTTACGAGTCGAAAATGTCACGTACACTCACTTTACGTGCTTTGGATGAAATGAATTTTTTCTGTTTCTTACGCTTTCTTTTATACTGTCCTTTTCCTACCATAGACTGAACTCTATCAATAGCTTTCTGAGCTAATTTTTTCCCACTTTCTTTGCTTCTTGTTTTTACAGCTTCTTTAAAATTTTCTCCTGACAATACATCAGAGGCAACACGACTCCCTGTCATTAATACTTCTTTTCCAATAGTTTTACCTCCTTTTACTAAAAAAGGTAAAGCTGCTCTAAACAATCGACGAAATATTCCTCCGATTCCATAACCCTTTTGAAAATTAATGCCCTTGTAAAGAGTCAGACCCGAACCTATTTGACCTGCATAATAATCTTCAAATCTTTTAGTACAGCAAACGTATGGTACACTCATCTTGGTCTTTTATCTCCAAATGAGGGTATGAGAAATGCATTGCTTTATTTATAGTATTTGCCTCATTCGAAAATGAAGCACTATGATCACTTTACCTCTTTCAAAGGGAACAAAATCACCAGAATTGAGTCTCAGTTCAGATTGAATAGTTTGAAACGAGTGTCTCACCAAAGGTAAGTATTGAGGTCTATCATAGTATTGACTAATCGTTTCCCCGTCTTTACCTTTAGTGCGAACGATTCGCAATAAAGGAGCCAGTGTATCCCCCACAATTTGGGGTGAAATTAGATCGGAGTAAACGTAAAAAACTGAAAAATTAGACCATGCATCAGCAACGAATTTGCTTTTCATGTTACCTATTATAATTGCATTGCGTTTGAATCCTAACAACTCGCCTAAATTCTCTAAGTGAAGGCTGCTACCTTGAACTGCATTAATTTTCACCCGCTTTGTTGCTTTATTGTAAATTATTGTGAACCGATTAGGATTTTTGGGTAAAGCAAGTTGTACGGCTGATATAATATCTAACATTGTTTCATAACAACCCACATCAATTGTTCGCTTAACAGTTGAAGAGATATTGCCGTCACCAGCTTTGTATAGAAAATAATTGTTAGTTTCATTTACGTTAAGCCAAGAATGAGGGTAGATTATTTCAGACAATCCCACTTCCCATTCACCATTTAAACAAACAGGAGAGGGTAATTGAGTTTTGAAATGAGATATTTTGTTTTCCGGAAAGAAATGCATAGAACTATCAGAAGGTAATGTTACGTAGAAAGACATTTTGAAAATGAGTCGGCAATAAAAAAGTTTAACTATTTATACTTTTTGAATATCAGTCACCCAATCATTAAATTTTTCAGGATAGCCTAAAAATTTAACAAAATATTCAGTGTGATTCCTCCTCTTTTTCTTTGTTTGATAACATTCTCTACAGGGTAGAAACCAGAGTCGACAACTTTTTGTAATTCTGCTTCGTAATAAGTACCTTTAATCTCTTCACCTTGTAAATCTTTTAATCTATAAACAATCGGAATTCTTTGCACGATTTCAAAAACTATGAAAAGTTCTCTTCTCCAGTTTTGTTCGTATCCTTTTTCAAAGTGAAGTTTTTGTTTATTAATGCGTACAATATCACCAATTTTAAATCTAGGGGCTTTAGGTTTCTCATTTCTTAGACCACCGTATAAATTTTTTAATACCTGCTTCCGGTTATGTCTACTTACAGAAACAGGTTCCATTTTAATTGAACGGTGATACGAGTGATTATAACTGTGTATTAATTTATCAATGACGTCGATGTAATTTTTAGTGTTAAATTCAGTGAAATATTTCCACATTTTTGTTTTTAATGTCCGATTAAACCTTTCAACAATGCTAGCTTTTGTTTCGTTATTTGTAAAAAAAAAAAATTTACATTCAGATTTTTTAAATAATTTTGAACTATTTTATTTAAAAACTCCTTACCGGCATCTGTTTGCAACACTTTAGGCTTCCTTTCTTTAAAAATAATTTCTAGCCCAGACTTTACACTTTTTTTCCAAATTTATCTTTCAGAGGAACTGCCCAAGCAAATTTTGAAAATAAATCGATGCAAGTTAACAAATACTTATACCCTTTATTAAATTCTGCTAAAGATTGCATATCGACTAAATCCGCTTGAAACTGACGATCAATATCACTTACAAACACTCGATTCCGCTGAAACTTATGTCGAACAGGTTTATGAAGAGTGTAAGCATCTTTCTGCGATAACCAATGTTTCACATCTTTTTTACTATATTTCCCTTTTACAGAGCGATGTAATGCTTCCACACCCCCGAAGCTATTTGGAACTTCAGGATTTTCGTAAAACGCTGCTAAATCTTGATGCATTGTTACCGATGAAAAGAACTTGATTGAATGACTATTACAATGAATAGTTATATTATTATATACTTTTTGGGAAAGGCAAAAAGTTTATGTATAAAAACATGAGCATAAATTTTCTCACTTTCATATGAAATACATTTAAAATATCACTTGTACATACTTTGATAATTTCTTTTAAAAATACTCTTATTTATTTTTAAGATGTGAAACGATTTCAACATAAATTAAACTAACAAACAATAAAAATAATAAGAACTCAAATTCAGCATATAAAAAAAAAAAAAAAAGAATTTTATTCAAATTTATAAAAACAAAATATTGTGTGAATCTTATAAAAATCTTTAAACAAAATCCTCATAGTATTCAAAACAATCAGGTGGACATAACATGTCTCTTACTTCTCTTAAAATAATATCCAAGCGAAGATTTTTTAAAAATTCTTGAGTTACATAATGTACAGGTTTTAACAATAAAAAGTGTTCATTTTCAAAAAGATTATGATAAAAACAATCAGCTATCTCATTAGCTTCAAGTGATGAAACATATGAATTAAATGTTTCTTCGCGATTCCCCCATAACTCCTCAGCGAAAGTCTGAGGCTGTTTCAATCCTTTTTCGTTCAGGAGGCTACAAATAGATTTTTTCAAAATTTGCGTCAAGTATTGTTGACCCAGACTAACATCCAAAGAAGAAGGTAATGTATTTTCTATGGGGCCTTCGCAGAAGGTTTTATATGCAGTTAAAAAGTCCATACACTGAAACATATTGTCTATAGCAGCATTTTCAATAGCACCATATTTTTTAATCATTTCAGCCCACTGCTCTCGGGATATGGTTATTTCTTTAAAAGTGGGCTCTTTATCCGGACTGTATTTAATGCGCTTGAAAGTAAAATCAATGAAGTTCTCACTAGTTATTTGAATGTGTCGTTCAGGAGGGAAAAGTCCACTTGGTAATTCCTCCAGTGATTCCGGCACTTTCTTTTTACGCATGATATATTCGATCCACCGTGGGTCTAATGTTATTCCCTCGGGAGTTGGGTAGTATGTTTTGCCATATTTCTTGAAACGTCTTATGTGTACTGATGCGGAATCATAATAGGTGCTTGCAAAGACAAAAACATCATCTCCAATTGGAAATACTCCATCTGGTATGCAATCCTCGGTAAATTTTCCATACTTCTGAAAATAATATAACAAAATTAATAAAGATCAGAAATGTGTAAAAACATTATAAAAATTACATATTAAATTTATTTAATGTTGTTACTTACTTTTGAAACTTCTCTTCTGGCTTTCTTATTTACAGAAGATTCCCCGGCTTTTCCAAACTTTCGTTTTTCACTATGTGTTTCAGACATCACCATATTTTTTCTTGTTGAATACAGCCCACCGCAATACTAACAAACGAAATGAATTGTGAACTAAAATGTGATAAGTGTCTAACGCATATCAACCGAATTACACTTGAGCGGCGTTCGCTGAGTGGTTGAAAGCAATGTATTCATCCGCTCTAAGTATTGAGATAATTTCTGACGTAGAATTCAGTCGCCGTCTTGTAGAATCAAGATCAGACAAGCTAAAACAAGTTAAATCGTAACCGGTTCACGCTGATGACGAGTATACTACGGCACATTTTTCTGAATAATCAATTTACTTTGTATCTTTACTGTGTGTGCATGTAATCATTATACTGAATTAAAATTTACACATTATTAAAATAATATAAATTAAATATTTTTTTTATTTCATTTTAATCAAGAAAATGATTTTAAAACATGTCGCCGTCTGCTTCGCCTGCAAAATTAAATTCATGAGATTATAAACATAAGTTTTCTTCAGGTCTGTATGCCTTCATAGGATAATGGTTAGCGTAACTGAAAACTATTGTCCTGTGGAGACATTTTGATCTGAGGCCGTGAGTTTGAATCTGGATTTTTTTTTATTTGAGCGTTATTTACTTCCATCATTTTAAAATCTATAATTAGTGTACATTTTAATCAATAGGTGGCGCCATGAGCACGTTTAACATTCCCATACTTCCATTTTTTGTGCACATTTTTTAAAAACAACTCAACTTAGCTGTAGAAAAAAAAAATTCAACTCGCCCCCTCAGCTCGAAAATCAAAGCCAATGCAGGAGAAAAACAACTCAACTCGTCAGTAGGAACGAAACAACTCAACTCAACAGGAGAAAACAACTCAACTCGGTAACATGAACGAAACAACTCAACAGGAGAAAACAACTCAACTCGGCAGCAGGAACGAACAACTCAACTCGGCAGCAGGAACGAAACAACTCAACTCAACAGGAGAAAACAACTCAACTCGTCGGTAGGAACGAAACAACTCAACTCTGCACTGCCGTCGACCGCCTGCAACCGCCTACAACCGCCTGCAACCGCCTACAACCGCCTGCAACCGCCTGCAACCGCCTGCAACCGCCTGCCTGCAACCGCCTGCACCGCCTTTACAGCAGAATCGGCTTTTTCTACCTACTCATATGTATTTTGCTTTTCCGCTTTTAGCTCTACATATCTATAAGTAAAATAATTTTCCTCATACGAAAAATATTTCAAGTCCACAAATAAATTGTTAACAACTGAATGCTCAGAATCATGTCAAGGTAAAAGTCACGAATTACACCACTTATTTTGCGATATGAAAGTAGAGCGAATCTGCACTAGATTCACATTAAATTTTTATTTAACTGTAATCAGGATAAATACTTATATTTTACTTTGTCTATTTCTTATTTTAATAAATATGTTTAAAAAACATTATATATATACAATTTCAAGGGGTTTTTTATACAATTGTTTTTAACATTTTTTTGTTGAAGAAATAGTTATACTTTACGCTGTTTATTTTTATGTTGGGAAATATTTTAATTGATGCAAAATGAATGTGAGATAAAGCTGCAAATCCATATAATTGAACTCTATTCTCTATCTCTGCATATATTATCGCGGGAATAGAACTGTTTCAAAAGTATCCTACTGTGTGGCCCGCTGAATCATAATTGGTAGATTGGTTTTGGACACGCCGCAGCTAAAAGATTGCCGACTCCGGTCTGTAGGCATGAAACAACTGTTCGACGACGAGCTTCCCAAAACGAGTTAAGGCTGCAAAAAAAAAGTTTTCTTTTTTTTTTAATTGAAACTACGTACAAGAAGTTAATAACTGATATACAAAAGGACGACTAAAAAGGAATCCAGGCTTTATTGATTGCTGAATAGCTAAGATGTGATGTTTGGTGAAAATAAAAGTAAACTCATATGTAACCTGTTAAAGAAGGCGTCAGTACTACACAGAATGGTTCGAACCACCGGTCTGTGGATAGAATGGTATCGATCCACTCAAGGAGTATTAAATTATTTCCATTTTATTTACTGGAGTGTATTTCTCTAGTGTTTGTTTGACTTTCCATGGAAATCACTTTATAATTCATTTAAAATCACTTTATGTTCATTTTTTGTAGTAAATAAATTTTATTCTGAAGCCATGTTTAAATACAATTAAATTGTTAAATCAAAACAATTAAAAATATAAGCAACGTTCCACCTTCAACGGGTCGCGGTAAAATTATCAACCGGTGGTGGGGAAGTACTTCTATTCAGTATTACATCACGGATCCTGAGTTATTTTAAGTACTTCATGAAGCTCATTTGGCTATTGCACAAGGAGGACGTGATAGAATTCTGAAAGAACATTCAACCAAATACAAAAATGTTATACATTATGATATTGAACTGTACATCGAAAAAAAAAAGAATTATTTTAAAAAAAAGGCATTGCTGTGTGAAATTTATGATTTTTTTCTGAATGCCAATATATTGGCACTTGTAACGAGGGGGAAAAATGGTTTCTGTCGACTTGGAACTTCTGAAGGAAACGAGAAATCACAATTTACTTTGTGCCCTAAAAACTTGCTTATATATATATATATATATATATATATATATATATATATATATATATATATATATATATATATATAAATATATATATATATATATATATATATATATATAAAATTAAAGATAATCCTGACCATGAAATTCTTCATCTGTCAGTTGCAATTGCTCTTTTCAATGGAAGCGGCAAAGGACTCGTCAAATGTATGGGTAAAACAAAATAAGAATGGTCTTTAAGTGAAAAATGTAATGAAATTTTTTTAATTCCAAATGTCATTCAAGCTTTCCATGTTGCAATAAGTAGATTAATTTTAAGTTCTTATTTTTTTATTAGAGAATTTTGTTGGCCTTAATAAAAGAAAGCCATAATTTTTGTTTGGTACAAATTTTTTTTTCCTTTACGTATATTTAAAAAAATTTTTAATGGCACTCTCATTATTTTGTCAGAATAACATTTGTATTTTTTTAGAAATGTACGTCATTGATACAGTAACCTTATTTCATACTTTGCCTAAGCAGCTTTAGTCATTCTTTAGAATGCCTAGGCATTATATACAATGCCTAGGCAAAGTATAAAATAATTCTCTTATTTCATACTTTGCCTAAAAACGTCCGGCATTCTATACAATGCCTAGGTATCCTATAGAATGCCGACATTTCATACTTTGCCGGTAACATATATATTGAGTTTCTCTATTTCAATTATATTTCATATATCAATGACCCAGTTAATTATGTACGATCATATACAATCCGATTATAAATGATATTTTGAAGAATCTTATCTTTACATTTTTTTTGTTGTTGTTTTGTTTCATAAATTATAGTCGAACCTCTATATTGTGTGTGTGCGAATTTTTCCATACAGCGAACTTTTTCCTGGAATCTTGAACGTTTCTCGATTTTCTTCGTAAAATAACCTCTGTATAGCGAAGTACATTTTCTATATACCGAACTTTTTCTTTTGTGATTCAATTTTTGTTCTGCTTTTTTTTAAAAGTATTTCTGAAAAAATTTCAAGTTTTTCTCTCTTGAACACTGTAAACTCGTGAGTTCTTTTCCGACCGTGTTCGAATTGTGACAAGAAAATAATTGCAGACAGGATTTGGTCCCACTGTTTATTCCATACCTTCTATGGGACATTTCTTAAAATCAAGAATATATTACGATGTTACAGGATTACGATACATCGTTCAGCCGTGTCTACTTTTCACCAGCCCGGCTTTTTCCGTCACTCTCTCTTTTCCCCCCCGTTCCGACCTTTTCTCCCTCCGTCGTTGCCAGATTCCTCTCTTTTATCGTCTCTCGTTCGACCTGTTGCCAGGTGCAGGCAGCGGTTCCTTACACGCCCCACCTAAGAGTAAAATTTGCCCCTTGTGGCTGATTTTACCATTTCAGACATCAGGAACAGAAAATTCACAAACCGTGAAACAGAAAATCCACAAACAGAACACACAATAATTTCAACAGTCAAAAGTCTTGATGATTGTTCTAGTGAAAGTTCCTTAATACAAACACATGAAATAATATTAATAGTTCACCCAATTGAAATAAGTGACTATGTTCCCAGAAAGATCTAAACTGTAATGGGATTGCAAACAGATACATGGAAAACACATTATACAAAAAAACAACACTAAATATATACATTACAGTTTTTATCTTAATCTAGACAATGTTTATTTCATTAACTCATGAATGAATGCTCAATGAGTTCACTAAATCTATATTAAGTACACAGTAAACTTTCCTACGGCTCTAATTTGCCTTTGGCCAGTATGATTTCCGACCCAACCCATCCTAATACAAAGTTAATTCGCTTTACACGATTTTTCCAAATTTGCATCAGAAGGTCTATATCGACTATTCGAGATATAACAAACTGCTCTAACATTCTTAAAACCTGAGCCGTTAAATTACATCCATAAGAAGTGTATTCAATCTTAAACCTCACTTTTTTAGTCATGCAAATTCCAAACGACATAAAGCATGCGGCATAGTTCTTCGTGAGAGAACGACAGAAATACCACTTCCACAAATCCAGTACCGTGACCCACGATGCTGCGCTATTCTTTTCTACAAAACCTTCTCTTTTCGACAAAAGATAAATCTCGGTTCTCGAAAATATGTTTAACCAAGCTTCACAGGTTACCTTCGCACTGAGACTATTCAACGGCACAGCCTCGCCCCACCTAGTGTGCTGATCAACCAGACGTAAAATATATTTATGTCCCTTTAAGCTTGGCGGATCAATTGGACCTATCAGATCCATATTCCCCACCTCAAATGGCAATTCAGGCCTTGCCACAGGTGTACTGGATGATCGGTCTTTAATCCTAACCGATCGAGTGAGCTGACATTCTTTACATGACTCACAAAATTTCTTCACATCGACCCTCAGACCCTCCCAAAAGAAAGAATACTTTATTCGTTCAAGCGTCTTCTTGGGACCCATGTGACTACTGAACACGGAAGTATGCGCTAGTTTCAACACCTCAGTTCTTCTGCACTTCGGAATTACCAGCTGCCCAATACTCTCCCCGAGTATTTTATCCCTACGAAATAGATATCCATCTACTTCATAGTAGTTTCCTTTGCCTTCCTTAGCATACTTCCAAACCAATGCTAACTCGGCACAACACTCCTGTTCGGAACGAAAACTATCAGCCACCATGATTCCTTTATCCATCTCAGCGGTCACCTCCTCATCCTTAGTACCCAATGTTCCCACTTCATTCCGACATGAAGTAATATTCCTTTGAGAATCCTCAATGTGCTCCTGTGCTTTCTCTGGCAGAATACCCAATGAAACCTCGGTTTCATCTACATTTCCTGAGTCAACCCTCAGGTCCTGAGAGCTTTGAGCCAGTGAATTCTCTTCACTCTGGGCTCCTCCCAATATATCCAAAACCTCTGGTGGAAGCAACACGTCTTCTACCAAAACTTCTGCCAAAGCACATAACACTTGCTGGTGCACCACATTAACCTGGCCACCGGTAGCAAGACCAATTGGAACATATACTAAAGGACATTTAACCGCTGGACCGAAAATACCTTTCAAATAAATCGTGGAAGCTCCTTCAACCGATATTCCAGGAACTAAGTCTTTCTTGATAACAGTAATTTTTGTACCAGAATCCAATAACGCATGGACTAATTTCCCATCTACACTGATAGATGTTTTCACTAATTTACTTAATTTGTCTTCACTAGCCCCCCTAGGAATGACTTTACCTAGCAAATCAACTGTAGCAGTGACCGTTCCATCTCTTCCAATTCTGTCCCTTCCGTTGACACCTTATTTACATTAAGTCTTTTATTATCTACCTCTTTGTTTTTCGGACAATCCCGCTTAAAATGTTTATCTGATCCGCAGGTGAAACAAGCGAATTTTTTAATTTCAGTTACTTGACCCTTATCAAAGTTTTTCCTAGAAGAAAAATTATCCGACTTTTTCTCCCCAAATGGCTGTTTACCCCCACTACCATTAAAACTTCTCTTTTCACTATCATTCCATTTAGCTCTCTCAGGTTCATCGTAGGATTTCCCTTTGGAAGCGTAAAATATATCACATTGTTTGCCCAAGTCCCTGGGTTTGTACCATTCTTCCCCTTGGAGCACACCAATATGGGTCGCCGTCTCAGAATCCAACATTTCAAACATTTTATCTGCTACGATCAGTTGATTAACTGATTCAAAATCATTCGCACCTCTTAACTTACAGTAGTATAACCACATCGATGTTAAACGGGACGCGAACTGAGAGAAAGTTTCGTCAGAGCTACGTTTGGCCTTTCTAAAATTTTCTAAACATATTTTTGGGTGAGGGTTCATACTCCTTGAGTACAACCTGTTTTAAAGATTCGTAATCTTTTAATTCTTCTTCGCCTAGGTTAACTAATAAGTTTGACACTTTGTCTCCTAACATGCATAACAAAACCTTCGGTTTTAACTCGTCGCTAACCATTTCACTAGCGAAAGCCTTTTCAAGACTAGAAAAGAAATATTCCCACCCGTCTGATTTATTGGGTACCTTTACAGTTAAGAGCCTAACCATTTTAACTATTTCATCTAAAGATTTTACACGTGAGGTTTGACCATTATTTTGAGTAGCACTCTGATTAGCGATCCTAGATAATTCCATTTCCAAGCGTAATTTTTCAATTGATAATTGTTCTTGTTGTTCTAGTTTTTGCTGCTGTTCTGTCTCTAACCTTTCGGCTGTAATAACTTCCAATAACTCTTTTGCCTCTTCCTCCTTGTAATATTTACTAGAGATTATTAAATTCCTTAAAACAATTTTAGACATAGATGGATCAGGTGACTCATCTAAGTCCCGCGCTAATTGAATTAAGTCAATTTTCTTACTTCTAATGAGAAATGCCATTTTTAATCAAGCTAAACCTAATGCCAAATTACCTTCTGACAAATTTAACTACAAACACTTAAATGACCTAGTACTATATATTTAACAAGCAAGAAAAATTCTACTCGTTTTTTTTCTAAGAGTACTCAAATTCAGAAACACAATACGAAATATGTTTACAGTAAAACTTATATGAGACACAGTTATTTGTTACTAATCAAAACCTTTTTCAAAATTAAAAAAAACACAATTAACAACATACTTTAGCTACATTACCATAGAATTATTTCTCAAATAATAAATCTACTCTTAGTTTCTTTTTTTTTAATTAAAAGAATCTTATGCAGGAAACAAAAAACCAATATACATATACATCCTAAATTACGAGCAAAGGAAATAACCTCAGATTGCATTAAACTATCAACTAACTGACAAATTGCAAAACTTTTGCTTAAAATGAAAAACAATCATTTAATATTAAAAAAAAACATGCCACATTCTGAGTCATAAATAACCTACAAAATCTCTTATTTACAACCTTTTAACAGGAAGTCTACTTGAAATACATATACATTTTTTTAATGGATACTTTTTACTCACTCAAACATACATTTTTCGCAACCATTATTTCAAGATAAATTAATCTAATTCTTTTTTTTTTAATTCTGCAAACTGAATTGTTATGCAAAACACTTTCTATACCCAGATTTTAATTTTTGAGACAACTTCAAAACAGTAAAGAATGATGATAAAAAAGAAATTATATAGTTTAACACTAGAACTCTAAATACCATATTTTACAACATTTAAAATGATACCCTATCATTTCCAGGTAAAATAAGTACACAATTTTCTTATTTCATCTACACAATAATCCAACAACATAGAACATTGCAATAAACCAATGAAATTATCTTTTTCAGATATATCTACTTTTTTCTATTTTATTTTAAAAAAAAAAAACAAATTAAATATGACTGCATCCCATTACTTTTTAAATATTCACACAATATTTTAACTTAGGGGAACAATAGCCACTTACCTCGACATGATCGCTGTTTCTGTACTTGAACACTTTTCAGATCACGACTCCATTCATCAGAAACTGAAGAAAAATACGGCATCTGTTTATTCCATAGCCCAACTCGGCAGGTGATAACAAATTTCTGTATGAAGATCATGATTTTTTCACTTGAAACTGCTGCAAGAGAATTCCCGGGATCCACGTGGTCATCAACTTGAAGATACACTGCAGGGTTCTATTTCCTTGTTAAAATTTTTCTTTCAAACTGAATGTCCACTAGATCCTTGTTCACAATTATGTAGCACGAACACCGATCAATTTGAAATATTTTATTGATTTAACTTCTGCTCCATTGCACCCCACTTCTGACACCAGTGTAAACTCGTGAGTTCTTTTCCGACCGTGTTCGAATTGTGACAAGAAAATAATTGCAGACAGGATTTGGTCCCACTGTTTATTCCATACCTTCTATGGGACATTTCTTAAAATCAAGAATATATTACGATGTTACAGGATTACGATACATCGTTCAGCCGTGTCTACTTTTCACCAGCCCGGCTTTTTCCGTCACTCTCTCTTTTCTCCCCCCGTTCCGACCTTTTCTCCCTCCGTCGTTGCCAGATCCCTCTCTTTTATCGTCTCTCGTTCGACCTGTTGCCAGGTGCAGGCAGCGGCTCCTTACAAACACATTTTATGGTGGTCATAAATCTTGAACTGGTTTTATTATATCCTAACTTGCCGAGAGCAATTGAGTTTATCCAAGAAGTGCAACTTGTAACCCCCGTTCCCGTAAGGCAGGGGTGTCCAAAACGCGGCCCGCCAGTACGTAAGTTGCAGCCCACCGACTCTTTTTAAAATTATTTTAAATATCTGATTTTTAAAGCTTTTTCATTTTGAAATTTATTTAAGCTGAAATATATAGATTTATATATACGCCCCTGCCTTACGTCATCACGCGTCCCGCTACTGTTGTAAATTAATGAAGTCATTTAGAATTACAATATAGAGTACACATTATTGTATGTACTGTATTCAACTTTTTTCTCACATCTTTTTCTTCGCTTTTCTATCTTTTACTTTTAGACATCCTTACTCTTTCTTGAGTCATTGTACTTGTACAAACAAATGTTTTTTCTGAGCTTTGATCATCACAAAATCGTTAATGACATCATTGTAGTCAATACCCATTGTAATACAATTTTCAGGGTATAGTAGCATCAAGCTGTTCAGCATTTCTTTTTCCATAGTAGACAGCATTTCAGTCTGAAGGGCGGAAATGCTTTTCTCATGATTCGTTAGGCTGTGGTATGTTCGTTGTAATTTAAATTTTCTTCCCTTTTTTCGCCCTCCAATTTTTTGAGCCCTAGGCATGTGCCTAAGCGGAAAAGCGAACCTGGTTAAATATACAGTCGAATCTCTGTATTGCGAACTTTTTCCCAGAACTTCGAACATTTCGCGATTTTCTTCGTAAAATAACCTCTCTATAGCGAAGTGCATTTTCTATGTAACGAACTTTTTTTCTTTTGTGATTCAATTTCTTTTCTCTCTGTTTTTAAAAGTATTTCTGAACATTTCTATTTATTATCTCTTTAACACATTTTATGGAGGCCATAAATCTTGAACTGGTTTTATTATATCCTAACTCGCCGAGAGCTATAGAGTTCTGGACGTTTCATCCAAGAAGTGCAATCTTTAACCCCACTGTCCAGTTCACTAAAAACATCTTCGATATTCCCTTTCACACTCAGTAGAGTTCTTGTAATAAAATAATGTAAGGTTAATATTATTTGAATGCTTTATGTTATCATCTAAGGATGTCATTAAATGTTGTCAAGGGACCAACTTCTTTCGAAAGTCTCAAAAGCGTGAATGGTTTATATCCTACATACTAAGCAGCGTGCCTTGCACTTGGTTTACTAGAAGGTGGCTAAAATATTTTAATTCCGGGCAGTGTGGAATTTTACAGATGTGTTATTCAGACTCTGGTACAAAAGGCAAAATTTGCTAATTTACATAAACTTATTTGAATTAAACCATAACTAAACAAAATGGGTTTAAAGATTATTAATAAAAATGTGAAATTAATCTAGTATTAATATTATAAAAAAATAATACTTAGCTCTTACTGCATCGAATACTCGTTAAACTGTGAATAACATTCAATATATTATAAATTTTATAACTCAATACTAATTCTTAAGTTAGGGTACGCAAAATGCTAAAATAAAAATTACATTTGTTACTTGCACATAATTTAACAGATAAAAATTTTGCTTTCAAAATATACATTAGCTTTGTGTTCTAAAATTGAAGCATTCGAGCATAAAAAATGTTAATTATCTTTTGTTATAACCCTCGCTAAAATTTTTTTTAGGAATCTATTAATTCACAGCATGATTTTAGAAACTTCTAGATTCTTAAGCTGTCAATTTATAAATACGAAATTACAGTCGGACCTCTATATAACGAATCGCTAAATTCCGGAAAAAAGTTCGTTATATAAAGGTTCATATTTTAATATATACTTTAAAAACCACATAAAACAAATTTTAAATTCATGAACAGTATATATTTAAAAAAGTAATTATTCACACCTTTTTTTAAAAATTAATATATGTTTATTTTATATATTTTACCCGTCAAAAAAGAAAGGAGGATTGAAAAACTGCAAGGAAAACAAGAAAAAAGAATGTCGAAGAATTTATTGTATTTTCAACATTAAGAAAAAAATTTTGTACTAAAATTAATGAATTTTAGGGACTTTTTATAATTTAAAGCATTCAAGTAATTATAAACATGCATTATTTTATAATTTTATTATTATAACAAATCTACTGAGGTTTAAAGAGGATCAAAGATGCTTCTAGTGAACTGGGCAAAGGGGTTACAGGTTGCACTTCTTGGATGAACTCAATTGCTCTCGGCAAGTTAGGATCTAATAAAACCAGTTCAAGATTTATGACCACCATAAAATGTGTTCAAGAGAAAAAACTTGAAATTTTTCAGAAATACTTTTAAAAAAAAGGCAGAACAAAAATTGAATCAAAGAAAAAGTTCGGTATATAGAAAATGTACTTCGCTATACAGAGGTTATTTTACGAAAATCGAGAAACGTTCAAGATTCAGGAAATAGTTCGCTGTATAGAAAAATTCCAATGTAGAGTTCGACTATAATTTATGAAACAAAAAACAACAACAAAAAAATGTAAAGATAAGATTCTTCAAAATATCATTTATAATTGGATTGTATATGAGCGTACATCATTAACTGGGTCATTGATATATGAAATATAATTGAAATAGAGAAACTCACTATATATGTTACCGGCAAAGTATGAAATGCAGGCATTGTATAGAATGCCGGACGTTTTAGGCAAAGTATGAAATAAGAGAATTATTTCATACTTTGCCCCTAAACACGCTTATATAATGCCTAGGCATTTTATAGAATGACTAAAGCTGATTAGGCAAAGTATGAAATAAGAGAATTATTTCATACTTTGCCTAAACTTGCTATATAATGCCTGGAGGCATTCTA
Organism: Trichonephila clavipes; assembly: GCA_019973935.1. Classification (NCBI taxonomy): domain Eukaryota; kingdom Metazoa; phylum Arthropoda; class Arachnida; order Araneae; family Nephilidae; genus Trichonephila; species Trichonephila clavipes. Next base: position 25,776 of record BMAU01002031.1, on the reverse strand, counting down.
TAGAATGACTAAAAGCTGCTTAGGCAAAGTATGAAATAAGGTTACTGTATCAATGACGTACATTTCTAAAAAATACAAATGTTATTCTGACAAAATAAGGAGAGTGCCATTAAAAAATTTTTAAAAATACGTAAAGGAAAAAAATTTGTACCAAACAAAAATTATGGCTTTCTTTTATTAAGGCCAACAAAATTCTCTAATAAAAAAATAAGAACTTAAAATTAATCTACTTATTGCAACATGGAAAGCTTGAATGACATTTGGAATTAAAAAATTTCATTACATTTTTCACTTAAAGACCATTCTTATTTTTTTTACCCATACATTTGACGAGTCCTTTGCCGCTTCCATTGAAAGAGCAATTGCAACTGACAGATGAAGAATTTCATGGTCAGGATTATCTTTAATTTTATATATATATATATATATATATATATATATATATATATATATATATATATATATATATATATATATATATATATATATATATAACAAGTTTTTAGGGCTCAAAGTAAATTGTGATTTCTCGTTTCCTTCAGAAGTTCAAGTCGACAGAAACCATTTTTCCCCCTCGTTACAAGTGCCAATATATTGGCATTCAGAAAAAAATCATAAATTTCACACAGCAATGCCTTTTTTAAAATAATTCTTTTTTTTTCGATGTACAGTTCAATATCATAATGTATGTTTACTTTTATTTTCCAGTCGTTTAACCAGAGCTCTCGAAGAAACGTAGTGTTGCAGATTAGAGATTACCACGGAAAATCTCTTATTCTGCGAAATAACGGCAGTATCATCAGCAAACATTGCTAAATGCGATGAATCAGTTTGCGGGATGTCATTTACGTACAGAGTGAAAAGCAGAGGCGAACTTAAACTTCCTTGCGGAAGGCCGCTTCTGATTGGTCGAGGGGAGGAGAGAATCCTGTCAACTCTCACTCTAAATGATCGATGTGAAAGAAAGCTGTGAATGGACTTGATCAGGGGAGCCGGAAAATCAAGTCGTATGAGCTTGATTAATAAGCCATCATGCCAAATTTTATCAAAGGCTTTGGCTATGTCCAGAAAAAGTATACCCGTGGCCTCGTGCTTGGCGAAGCCACTATGAATCAACTCCGTTACTCTGAGCAGTTGATGAACTGTCGAGCACTTGGGTCGAAAACCGCACTGCTGGGGGATAATAAAATTAACAGCAGCGCAGTGTTGATTCAGGCGTTGCATAAGCAAAATTAAATTAACAGTATGTTTGCTCAAACAAGAAAACAAGAAAGTAATGAGATTGGACGATAATTTTGCGCTAATTCCGGTTTTAGGATGGGGATAACCACAGCAGTTTTCCAGGAATCTGGAAAGTAGTTATTTTTAAATAGCTGATTAATCAGAAAGGTAATAAATAATAGAAATTTAAGGGGAAGATTTTTAAGCATACGATTTGAAATTTGATCAAGTCCGGGGGATTTTTTAGGCTTGATTCTCTGTACGTAAGTTAGGACTTCCGTTGGCGTGGTAGGTTCAATTTCTTGAACGTGGGGAGTAGCTAGGAAGTTTGTAACTTCCTCGTGTATGCGTTGATCGAAAACTTCTCGATCAGCGACGTGATTAGGTTCAAATTGCTCTTGCAAACTGTCAGCGATAACCTCCGCCTTTTCAATTTAGGTTATCGCGTAAGAGAGAGGAATTTCTCCAAAGAGTGTTGTCTTCCGTGGCCCCTTTCAATTGGAATGTATACAAATATTATTATTATAGAATTTAATTTGAACATAGTAATTGATTTATCATTATTAATATACTTTTTAACTATTCCATCAGATGGTATTTTTTCTTTGCTTCTTCTCTAAAGAGGATGGTATTTTGTTCAATTAACGTTTAAGGTAACTAGGAACCATGCAGCTTTGACAAAATTAACAAATAGGAAAAACTTGTCAAGTAGAATGGTATGTTGGGCAGTTAAATTGGCAGAATATAATGTTGCATAGGAGCATAGACCAGGGAATCAAAACGTCATGTCCTTGGAACACCTGCCTGAGTACAAACAACTCTATGATTAATCCTTACCGGTCTTTCATTACCAAGACGTGCACCGAGTGGGGAATATCTGTTAATGTTGTGTTGTCAAAGCATACCGATTCGCCCAATACTTTAATCGTATGGACTTGTAGAACAAAGAATTGGAAGATAAAAATTTGATGCACTGGGCTAAAGAAAAAAAAAAAAAAAAAAATGGAATGCAGTTGGCTATTTTTTGTCGACTCGATTTCCCTTTTTTCAAAACACACGATACGCTAAGATTGGAAGGGGATTGAGTTGACTTTATGTCGATTCAATTCTCTTTTTTGAAAGACACACATTATGCCAATATCGGAATGGATGTTGAGTTGACCTTATGCTGTCTCAATATCCTGTTTTCAAGACACACAGTGCACCAAGATTGGAATGCATAAATTTGATTTGGCAATAACCCATCTCGGGTCGAATGAGGTGCAACACATGAAAAAATTTTGAGCAACACGTTGCATATTCAATCAAAACTTAAAAGTTGCATGAGTGGTGATATGTTTTACAAATGAAGAAAATAACGCCCATTTGTAACCTTGTAAATAGAAATCCCGTGGGGGACGTATAAAAATGAATCGTTTCAATTTAGGTCGTTTATCACTTTCAGTCATTTTTTAACCCCTTCAGGACCGGCGGAAGGAGAAAGAAGCGTTTCCCCAGGCCTGCATATTCCGAGAGTATACGCACGCACGGGACCGGACGAATTTCCCCGCTAAGCCTAATCTCCTTTAAAAATTCATATCAAATCTTGAATGCTATCAAATCTTCTGAAATTTTCAATTTACTATCATTAATAATATCTGAAAATATACAGTACAAAAATTTTCGCTATATTTAAAGAAAAATTACGAGTTCTAAAGAAAATTTTTTTGTTTTAATAAAAAAAGAAGTATTTTTTAGGCCATGATGATTAAAATAAAATAGACGCAAAACTTACAAAGTAATATTTTTCAAATCTTACAAAGTAATATTTTTCAAATCCCAAATGATACATTTACTCTCACATAAACTTGTTGTGGTTTCAACTGACACCAATCTTTTAAATAAAAGCTAATACATCGTATTTATTTTTATTTATCATTATATTGCGGATCTAATAAAAACAACTCGGAGCCGAAAACACACATATTAAAGTTCTGTGAAACATAATTCGGAAAAAAAACGGATTTTCACCGCCATCTATTGCTTGTAAAAATTAATATAAAAACGTTCTCTGATCACGCCGGTGTGATCATGGGCCTGAGAGCAGGAAGCGCAATCTCATATATGATACCGTGGGCCCAGGAGGGAGAAACGCTTGATCACATGTGTGATCATGGTCCTGAGCGGGTCACGGTGCTCAACTATTTTTTCGACCGACTGTAAGGGCCACGGAAAGAACTAAAGATAGAGATTGTTCTACATTTTAAAGGGTAACTGCTACAAAGTAGGGTGCTATCCATAGTATATAAAACCTATATCCGTCCAGTGTTGTACAATGGCTGTGATTCTGGCAGGCCCAACCAAGCGTGAAAAGTACGACGTCGTTCGGAACAGCGCCCTCAGAATTATAGCCGGTGTAGCCAAATCAATTCCAATTACAGAAAGGGTACCATCGAGCCTCTCGATAGTCGTAGAAACAAATTCAATCTCAAATTTTGGGGGAGAGACAGTAGAACGAGTATGGATGTGCAATACAGAAACTCAAACTTCTCTTTCACATGCGAGATTTCTTATGAAGAAGTACAAACTACCGCATCTGATGACTCTCCGTGCTCCTATGCAGTACAACTCGGCAGTCGTACCTTTCTTTCCATCTAAACGGCTGAAGCCATTCCTGATGTGCTAAAATCCTGCATTTTGGAAACCATCCAACTAAGATATCCCGCGAATGAGTGGCTACTCGTCTACACTGACGGTTCATACAAACCAGAAGTATCTGGCGCGCGATGAATCTGCCGACTGTTCAAAGACACGTGGGCCGTGGGTAAAAACGCCCCCAATTACGATGGGGAGGTTTCTGCTGTCTGTGAAGTTACAACACAATTACTGGCTCCTGCAAAAGTTGTCTTCCTCATCGACTCCCAAGCTTTAATTTCAGTCTTAATCAGTAACATACCAGTTGATTGCATACACACATTTCAGTGCTGTACTAAAATTGTGGAACTCATTTCATACGGCTGGGTTGTGGCCTTGCAGTGGGTCCCAAGTCATGTTGGGAACTGCAGTAATGAGAGAGCCAACCAAAAAGCCAATCAGGGAGGGAGCTGAGTCGTCTCAACTGGAAATTCCCATGACCCTCAGAAGAGCAAAGAGTATGATAACCACATACATTGGCAAACGAACTACCATACCGCCAAAAAAAAAAAAAAAAAAAAAGAGCCAAGAGCCTTTGATAGCCCATCGGGAACGCTGACCACTGTGGGTCCTGTTCCGAAGCATCTAGAGAGAGAGCCGAAGCTGTTGCTCGCTTTAGACATGACTTCCTGACAGTGTACCTCCACTGGCTGCTGACGAGGCTTGCCCGCTCTGCGGTCAAGCCAAAATGGATGGCGACGACCTGCTTCAATGCACTGGACTCGATGAACACCCGACTGATGACACCGTCAGTAGGTACTGGGTGGCTCGGCGTCAAATGATCAAGAAGCAAAACACACGGGAGTTGGATAAATAAATACATTTTGAACATTGTATTCAATGTTAATTCTTGGGGGGGGATGACCAGAGTGCCTAGCTTTGTCGAACTATAACTTCTCATTGTGTTATGACTCGCAATTACTTTCTAAAACTTATCGATACAATCAATTCAAGCACAACTATCTATATTATCACTACAATCAAACACCTTCCGTCGTCTTAAAAACTCCCAAGAAACTTTCTCTTAGTACACCAGACCACACGCGCTGTGCATGGATCTCACGTACTTTCTCAAAACTTTTTACATCCAACACAGTCCGTCATGTTTAAATCTCTCCCAAGAAACTAATCTTCGTATAGCGAACCACGTACCGGTTTAAAATCAGATTCACTCGTTTTTCCTTAACACCAACTCCGATCTTCCAAGACAAGGTTACTCCCCCTCCCCTTAATCGTCCTGCTTGACGGTCACCTTCTCCCTCATAAAAACAGCAACCCCTCTCGGAAAGCCGCGCAGAATAGCGCCAACATTTCATAATCACCCTCCAACAGTAGCGAGGCACTGCACTCATTAGGATTTTGAGTGAATGTGATGTTATGACTCTTGCCCTTTGTGAAATAAAATTACTTTAAAAGTAAATTAGACCTCGTATAGCTTAAGAAAAAATTAATCAAAATCAGCAATACCGATTTCAGCTCATTTCGTGTCCTAGGCGCCGAAGATCTTCAGAGCCCCTCGGCACTGGAGGAATGAAATTTATAGCCAGAAAATCTGGTAAAGTCCAGCTTATCTGGACGCCCTCGACAAGCGCCCAATGGATAAACCGGCACTGAAAATCGGTGTGGAGCACCGAAAATTAAAGCAAATTTGAGATCTGTCGGTGAGTGGGGTTTATCCTGACCAAAGAAGAGCAGCTAAGAAAATCGATCGTTGAAAATACAGAGAAAGCTTTATTAAAATCTTAAAAAGAATCCTAGGTAAAAGAATTACAGAAAAAAGATTTTTTAAAAGCTATAAAATAAGAAACTGGGAGAAAATTTTTAAAAAGGATCATTGAGAAACTTTTATATTCAATATTAAGAAATTAATCGTCATCGTACGTTAAGTTTAGCATAACGTAAGTGGCAACAGGCTTACAACGATACAGCTGTGACCATCATGGCGCTTGATAGGATGGAAGATTTGCACATAATTCATTTTCTGTTCCTCATATTCTAATTTTTTATATCAATATTAATTCATTTACAAACTCTTCTTTCTTTTTAGTAAGTGACTCTTTTTTTTAGTATAAAATAGTTTTCCAGACTTAAGGTGCCTGACTAGTTGCGGGAACATTTTTTTGAAATGATGCTGAAAGTTCATTTTGAAACTCATTTTTTGTTTGATGATAACTGAAAACTTATAAAAATAACAAAGAAAAAAAATTTCAGTACATTTTTGTAAGAAAATGGACAATTATAGGTTAAAATTACGCATTTTTTGCACATTGCGGCAAACACTGTAAAATAAATTCTAATGTATAAGATAACAAACGCTCTTTGAATTTTATTCAGAAAGCATTTACCTATGTTTTGCTCTATCGTCTTTGAATAATTCTAATTTATCACAAAATTCGGGGTCAAAAAGTGCACTAAAGGAAAATTTTGCATTTATCTCAAAGAAAAACAATTATAAAAAAAGGTAAATATTTTGTTTTTTCTTATTCTCTAGTGCACAACATGCATACTATAATTTTTAACAATGATGCTAAATTGCATGCAATTCTCTCAAGGACTCTTTGAGATATCATGTTTGCCATGCGATAAAATATGGAAAAATCTGTTTCGGGGAAAAACGCGTTTCAAGATTTGAAATTAAATCTTGGAAAAATTATACAGCTAAAACCTCCTTATATTAAAAGAATAAAACTTTTATAAGCCCATATCAGTATTATATATTTGTTTCCCCCAGTTCTTTTTTTAATTTTGTTACCAATTTTATAGTCAAAAAGCTTTTCTTAACGTCTAAATGCATAGCTTTTTTTTTTGAATACAAATTAGAGATATAAAAAGCACACTAGAAAAACTTTATTACGTTAAAAAATAATATTTTTTATATGGAAAAATAGGTATATATATTACCATTAAGTATCTTAGAGCTTAAGAAAAATGTAATATAAAATATATTAATGTGTGTTATATTGTCAGTAAATATTCTCGAAAATTTCTTTTAAAAAATATTACTTATCACAAAGGTTATAAGAAAGCAATTAACGTTAATAATGCACTTAAAAGAAATTTTTTCAAGTTCAATAATTGTATCTTTAAGTAAAATATTACTGAAAAAGGCTTTCTTAGTAAATTTTGAAACATTTATGAATAGATTTCAACTTCTTGTCACCAGCTAGTTAGCTGACTAAGTATTATTGGGATTAGCTCTGTGTCAACATTCTCATTACTGCTAGCACCAATGATGAAGCAAATTCTTTAGACCTCCCAGACCTTGCTTTAGGCATAATTAATTAATATTTTGGTTTTAAGAACATAGTTTTCTATCAAATAGATATAAAAAAAAAGTAAATATGAAGCAAACTATCGAGAAGCACAGGCATAAGGAAATCAAAGTGACAAAAATTTTACGAATTTATTTGCCAAATTTCATTTAAAACTAACAAATTATTTTTTAAAAATATCACCATATCCCGTCATTACCTTACCTAAGTTAATATTTTTTAAATAAATTCAATAAACACCAAAAAAAAAAAAAGTACTAAAATGCAAACACTTCCGGTTTGTTTTTGCTGCTCTCTCTTGACATAAAAACTATTATAACTTCATCAATAATTGAAGCACAAACAAAAGTAAGTTATTTTTAGAAAGCAGAAAATTCAACTATATAAAATGTAAAGTAAAAAAATCATTTTCATCAAAATTGACGTTTTTGCACTAGTCGGGCACCTTAACATTCAACAATTTCATTAGAACTAGAAAGAGTTTGAAGTATGGAGTATCTTGAACAATTAATGAATGTCTAAAGAGTGCTCACACACTCGAATATCCATGTTTTATGTAGTTGTTTTATACACCTGCAGTAGCATTGAACATAGTCTACATCTCTCTAGATATAAACTTAATGAAAATAGATTCCTATTGGCCAATATTTCACTAGACATGAATTTGTCGCCTTTACGCAAATATCTCCATCTGGAATCCGTAATCTATAATTACAGCGTCAATAATATGTTGGAGGGTAAAAATTGGGTGGAGTGCCAGTTTTAATTGTGTACTCGCTCACCAAAAATATTTTTTATTCTTTTTTTTTCTTCCAATAAATTATTGGTTAAACTATTGATATGATGCTTTAATTCGCATTTAAAATGGTTGGTGTTTTAATTTGTGAAAAGATTTACAATTCATATTTGTATCAGAACAGACACGAGGAAATTGACGTACTCTATAAGTTAAACTCTTATTACAATAGCTATGATCACAATATTGAGAATTAAAACAGGCTTTATACTTGCAAATTGATCAGAAAAAGTTTTAACGAATTTTTAAAAGGTTATTGAATTTTATTTGTTCTAAAAGAACTACAAAAGAAATGTTAAATTTTATTTCTCACGCTGAAACTACAAGCAAGATTGCTTAGCTGTTTCTTCTAAACATAAAGAAGATTCCATTTATAAAGAAAATATTTAACAACATCCCCTAACACTTATTAAAAAGCCAGGCCAATTGTCAAATCATCAGTCATTATACATTTAATTTAATATTTTAGATAGATGTCCTTTCTCTTTCACTGTAGAATAAACAATACATAGCTCCTACATCTAATTTATTTGTAAAGAAATGAGCAATTGGATAACCCCCCTGTATTGTATTTGTCAGGTACAGTAAAAATTAGCAAATAGAAATCATACTATGTAGTTTGGTGTGTTAAGTCAATACACACCATTTTAAAACAGTTCTTTTTATTCATTTGTTCGCCATGAAACTGTTAGAGTTAGCCAGATGTTTCAAGTTTAGTTTTTAAGATCAATGTGTATAAACAGAATCTTCTTCCAAGCAAGTGTAATGTTTTTGTAGTTGTTAGTTTAAAAAAAAAAAAAAATGGTATCAAGGGTTTGACTAAAAAGCAGTTTTCTTAACTACTTGTGATACATTCTTTATTTTAAATCTATTAAGGCACATAATTTGTATTATGTAAAGTATGAAATTGTTCTCATGTCATTCCTGTTCTTTATTGTAGAATCATGAAAGAACAAAAGAAGATGCATGGTCAACCAAAGAACATTTCCCAAACAGACTCCAATGAGAATTAGGTATTCTTCGTTTATTAAGTGCACAATTATGCTGATAATTTTTTCTCTGTATCAAAAAGATAATTTACAGTTACTGAACAAATTATTCCTTGCTTTTCATATTCAAAAAACCTTTTAAAGTTAATTTATTCATATGTACACTCTGAACATATTGTAGAGAAAATAATTATTTTACCTTGATAAATTTAACGAAATTCACTGTTATTTTAATGTAGAAAATATTATGTATTTAATAAGTATTATAGCAATATTTCTTTAAGTAAAAATCATTGTGGGGAATGAGAATCTCATTTTCTTCAAGCAGTTTAAATTTTTGTAATTGTTACTTAAAACAGAAAAAAATGGTTACAAATGTTCTGACTAGAGAAAGTAGTTTTTGTTAACCACTTGTGTTTATTTTAAATTTTTTAAGGCAGTTTGATTTTTATCATTTAAAATATGAGTTTCTTTTGATGACATTAGGGGTCTTTCCTGTCGAATCAATAAACAACAGCAGATAAATTTGGAATAATGAAAATGCTTTTTGCATGTCAACCTCTGAAAAATTGCCAAGCACATTCAGATGTAATTAGTGTTTTTTTTTTTTTTTATTATTTGTGTGTTTTCTTTCATTATCAAAATGTTTACTGTCACAGAATAATTTATACTTTGCTATCCAAATTAATATATATAATCACCTCAGAGCTTTTAAAGTGAAATTATTATTAACCTGTTTCTTAAGACTCTTAATGAGGTTCACCCTTAGTAAGACATTGTCAATATATATATAAGACGCATTTGTTGTCTGTTCCCTCATAACTCGAGATCCAGACACCCAAATAACGTGAAACTTGGTACACGTGCACAAAAATACACGAGAAAGGTTCTTAAATAGGTTTGGCATTCATAATTCCTTCCAAATTTTTTAAAATTTAATTTTTAAGTGATTTTCCAGTGTTGTGACATCATATGTAGTCACCTTTCTCACTAAGTGAACAATTTATACTTTACATGCAGTTTTTCAAGATTATTACATATTTTTTCTGTAGCTATGTTTATCGGTTAGAATATTTATTCAATTTTTCTATTCTTTGATATTTAATTAGGATTACTTTTCGAATAAATCATTTTTTTAAGGATTATTCTTTAACAACTAAAATTTTGTTTTGTTGTTTTGGCAACATTTAGGTATTATCGCGGGATGTTTATGTGTGTGATTTTGCTTGCAAATTACAACTTATTTATTTCTTTAGAATTCGAAGATTATAATTTTGACAAACTAAAACTTCTCATTGATAAGGGTTATATTTCAGTTCGGTTCAAATGTAGTATGGGGGGGGGGGCACTTTGGATTTGGGGATTTTTCTTCGGATTTTTCGATTTTTACCTAAATGTCATGGTGAGATATCGAATTCATTCTAAAATAAATAATACCGAAAAAAAAGTACCTTGGAGACCACTTTTAGTAACCAAAATAAAGAACTGCGCCAAGTAGTCCCCCTATACTACAATTGATCGAATAATATGGTTCTTTGCAATTTCATGTGTCTTTATTTTAACCTTTAAGGGTATACTATTGGCTTCAGTGCATAAAATTGCCATGCAGAAAATCATACTTGGGTAATCATACTGCCCAAGCAAAAGCAGTGTTGGTAGTAATTACATATCAAACTGGAATAGGCATCAGAGAACGAGCAAAACAGAAAAATGGCTTAAATACCTGTTGAGGAAGCAGGTGGTCGTAAGATAAATTATTTTTGTAACTTGTGTACTATCCTAACAATCGCCAACATTCAAAGTAACTTGCCAAGTTGGCAACCCTGATTTCGCATGTCATATATATGCTGAATTGTGAGTCATGTGCTTTGTTTCATATAATGTCGCCAAAAGGTTGGAGTTATATGTAAATACCGTATTTTTTCAAATTATGCTTTTGCATTGATAAAGTTAGTTCAGTCAGTTTTTTGTCAGTTAATGTTAGTATTGTACTTCATTTTTCAATTTATTTTTATGCTCGGGATATATATACTTTGGATAATTTTTTTAATACTTGCGTATTTTTCCACAGTCGCCAACGATCAAGACAACTTGCCACTTTGGCAATCCCAACTTTGTATGCGTTGAATTGGCAATCATGTGCTTCATTTTGTATAATGTCACCAATAGGTTGCAATAATACGTAAGTACCTTTAATTCTGTGCATTACTATAACATTAGACTGGCCGCAACATACCAATTTGGCGTGATTTCAAAATCATGCCAAAAATGAGTAGCCAACCAATATGAAATTAATATTATGAGTATTTTCTTAGCCTGTTTTATCTTTCCCTCCAGTAATCCTTAATTAATTCAATATATAATTTTTTTTTTTAATATTTTAGTAATTAATTTTTTTTTTTTTTATTATGTAGTGCAAATGTTTTTTTGCACATTGCGATGTCCTTGGCAAAATTATTCAGTGGTATTTTTTTCTTAAATATGTTTTTTTTTTTATCTGTTTTTGACCATTTTTAAAATTTTGTTTGATGTCTGTCTGAAATGCAAATAGCAAAATAAATATTTTACAATATATATATTGTGTTTGTATGAAAATGTTTATACTGATTTATTCAAAATATTGAGTCGTCTTTTATTTTTGATATCTTTTTAAGATTTAATTTTATGTTATAACTAGCTATACCCAGCTAAATGTTGCTGTGGCTCAGTCTGCTTTAAAATACTGGTACACCATAAAGTATGTCATGAAGCTTACAAAAGTAATAATACACAAGAATTCAAACAAATCTATATGCATATAAGACAATTGGTTGTCTGTCTGAATAAACTTTCTCTTTCACACTACATCATTTGGACAAATTTTCAAAATTTGTTTGTGTGGTTAGTAATTAATTATATAATGCTATGATTTTAATTGAATAGGCAGATATTGCATTTTTAAGTATAAAAATAGTTATAACTACTGTACTGTATTTTTTTCAGTGAGTGAATATTAACGTCGCACTGTTCAGCTACATGAGGGCTTTTGGCGACGGACCACATAATTTTGAACCATGGTCAAGTGACGTGGACGACACCTGAGCTGGCACCCCCTTCTCCTAACTACCACGCCACACCAATTTAGCAGGAATATTCTACCAATACTTAGCTGGAATATTCTTTGAAATCCACTCTTCCAAGATATATGACAGCAGGGGTTCTATGATGAGTATTTTAGCGGGGAAGGCAAATAGTTTTGTAGCAGATATTACATTTTCAGCGGATTGCAAAGATTATCATTTTTGTCCCCCAAAATAGTTAATGTCAAAATTTAAGTGTCTTATGTTTTTGTATGTTTATGGAGACCTTAGAAAACGATTTGACTATTTATTTTAAGTGAATGGTGTATATAATTAATTTTACAATGGAATATATTTAATTAATTTATTAGCTCTAACCGATTAAATTTCCCTAAGTGGAGTATTTTGTTTATGGATGTCCCTTAATTTTCAATGTAGTGACCTAAAAAAATATTGCATGAAAAAAACTGTAGTAAATCATAATGTGCATCGCTCTCCTACAGGGCGGGTCTTACAAAGCTCTAATTAAGTTTGAGCTATGAAAGTAGCTAGACTTTTGCCAACTTGACTCTATTGTCAACATTTCGCTATTTTTTCCATTGAATCGCCATCGTTATTTAGGAAACGGCGTTGCTTGCGAGTATTACAATTTTAACATAAAATAAATTCAACAGAATGTTATATTAATGTATGACACTTTCAGTTATAAATTATTTACAATATTTTAAGAGTCACAAAACTTTTAACAATGTGTTACTTTTGCTGAGCAGAGATCAGCTTAGGGAGGTATTTTCAAAAATCAACCCTCAAGAGTGTTACGGGGAGTTATAAATATAAAAAAAATCCTTTTTATCAACTATTAGATCTACAGACTTAAAATTTAACAAAGGTATTTTTTTCTTTCTTTTTTTTTCTTCAGCTGAGATATGTGAAAAGCTTTTTTTGTTTAATTTGCAATTCACTTAAAATTAACTCATTAAAAACTTCTTTATCCTTCAATCTGTGTTGTTTAACTTTTCAGTTCACCCGTGCGAAGAGCGGGTATACCAGCTAGTATATATATATATATATATATTTTTTTCATTATCTCTGTAGAAGTTTAAATAATTTGAAAGTTTTTGTATGTACAACAAATAAACCTGATATAAATTTTGATGATATCATGAGTCATTTTTATTTTTCATCTAATTACTACAAACTAATTTTTAGTTGTATCTCTTAAATGTATTTTCATCAACTTATATTCCCTTTCTAATTAATGTAATACTTTTAAATATATTGTTATATATCAATGTAAACAAATGTTTGAGATTAAAATTGCTTTAATTTATAATATAAGAATAGGTGGATTCTTAAATTATATATATTTTAATATTTCCTTCTGCACATTAAATTATATATATTACATTAGATTTATGTCTATTGTATATATCATAGCTGTTGAATTTATTATATCAATTTTAAGAATATTCTGCTTAAACCTGCCACACATAGAAAGTATTCTTCCACAATGAGGCTAGCTTTGTGTGTGTCCCTCATTATGGCAAAGCCCTCGTGTAGCTGAACAGTGTGACGTTAATATTCAATCAATCAAACCCTCATTATGGCTTTAATTGCTGTATATAAGTGAGTGAAAGACTTGATTATGTCAGGTCTAAAGTCTTCTACATATGCATTAAATTTTAATAGCTGAGAAATTTTTGTCAGTCAAAACTGAATATGTAGATTTTATACCACTTACATTTATGTTGTACTTAAATTATAAAAGAAATTGATATATCTTTGAGAGGATACATTATGGAAATTTGTGTAGAATTTAACTGTACAATCATTTTAAGTGCTTTCTTTTGTCTTATTAAATTTATAAATGATACATTTTGTAATAGTTTTGCATGCATTTCCTTGTCTTAATCTGAATTTCTTCCTTGTGTCATTGTGTTTCAATTTGTAATATAATAGAGGTAATTTAAATCTTATATTTAAATCACTCTATGCAGACTCTTCCCAACGCTGAGTGGCTTAATTTGAACTCCCTGTATAATGCTTTGGATCGGCTAGAAATACTCTAATGATTATGCATGCATGCAGATGATGTCGAAACACTTAGAGAAATTTTGCAGGAGTATGCCTCCGAAATAGAGACTCAACCAAATAAACTCTGTCCCTCTCTGACTATCCAGCAAATGTGCTAGAAATAATTTCTGCAGTATTTCGTGCACAGACTGAAAGAGTAAAAGTTGAGTTATGGTTTTAATTGCTATTGATATAAGAGCGAGAGACCTGATAGTCACACTGTCTCTTAAAACCTTTTAAAATTTGCATTAAAACAAAGTTAATGGAAAACACATTTATTTCTTATACCATTAAGATTTATATTGTACTTTAATTACAACAGAAATTTCTTTCTATATGACAGTACATTTTATACAAAATTGTTTGAGCATGTAATTCTGCAGCCATTTTATGTTTTGTTTTTTTCTTCTTTGCATCTTTAACCAAGTTAGAAAACATATATTTAGTATGTATATTTTCTGAATTTATACTGAATTTTGAAATTATTTTCTATTGCCTGAGATGAATGGAAAGTTGCTTAGTATGTGAAATGGTTTTTCAATTTAGTATTTGACAGTGCTGTCTATCCATATGTTCATTCAGATATTTCTTCCTGTCTGGTTTTGCTTTTTAATAATTTTATCTCTTTAATATGTCTTGAAATTTATCAGTATGAACATATTGTAGATAAAATAATTATTTTACCTTTATAAATTTAGAAGGAATTTACTATTAAATAACTTTAAAAAATATTATGTAATATACACTATAACAATATTTCTTTGAGTTAAAATGAGGGTGGGGAATGAGAATCTTAATTCTATCAAGCAGTTTAAATTTTTGTAATTGTTAGTTTAAAAAAGAAAAAAAAAAAAAAAATGGTTACAAATGTTCTGACTATAAAGTAGTTTTTGTTAACCACTTGTGTTTATTTTAAATCTGTTAAGGCAGTCTGATTTTTTTCATTTGAAATATGAGTTTCTTTTGATGGCAATATGGTTCTTTTCGATTGGGTTTTTAAACAACAGCAGATAAAGTGGGAATAATGAAAATGCTTTTTGCATGTCAACCTCTGAAAATTTGCCAAGCACTCAGATGTAATTAGTGTTTTTCTCTTCTATTATGTGTGTTTTCTTTCAGTATCAAAATGTTTAACTGTCACAGAATAATTTTTTCTTTGCTATCCAAATTAAATATATATATAATCAACACAGATCTATTAAAGTGAAATTATTAACCTTTTTCCTGGACTCTTAATGAGGTTCACCCTTAGTAAGACATTGTCAATATTATATATATATATATATATATATTTCCTCCATTATCTCTGTAGAAGTTTAAATAATTTGAAAGCCTTTGTATGTACAACAAATTAAAACTGATATAAATTTCGATGCTATCATGTGTCATTGTTTTTTTTCACCATCTAATTACTACATACTAATTTTTAGTTGTGTTTCTTAAAATATATTTTCTTCAACTTATGTTCCCTTTGTATTAATGTAATAGTTTTAGTGTATTGTAACATATCGATGTAAACATGTGGTTGAGATTAAAATTGCTTTAATTTGTAGTATAAGAATAGGTGGATTCATAAATATATTTGAATGATATTTCCTTCTGCATAATATTAGTTTATGATATGTATTACATTAGATATATATATATTGTTTCATAGCTGTTCAATATATTATATCAATTTTAAGAAAATACTATTGAAACATGCCACTCATATAAAGTATTCTTCTGTAATGAGGCCAGCTTTGTGTGTCTCTCTTCCTACAAAAATATTACCTTTGCACTTTATTTGCTGTATGTAAGTGAGTTAGAGACCTGGTTTTTTTCAAACCTAAACTCCTAAACATATGCCTGCATTTTTAAAAGTTGAGAAATTATTGTCAGTGAATTTTAATATGTAGTTTTTGTACCATTTATATTTATGTTGTACTTAAATTATAGAAGAAATTGATATCTCTGTGAGAGGATACATTATGGAAATTGGTGGAGAATTTAGTTTAACAGTCATTTTAATTGTTTTCTTTGATCTTATCAGATTAATAACTGATATATTTTGTAATTGTTTTGCACGTATAATTCCTTGTCTTAATCTGAATTTCTTCGCTGTGTCATTTTGTTTCAATTTGTAATCATAGAATTAATTTAAATGCTATATTTGAATTCTCTTGTTGTATTATTTTTCAAAAATAACATTGGCAGTCAGATATTTTTTTTTCTTATAGTTTTTCACTATGTGGTATTGGATATAAGGCATTTATTTAAATTTGTAATAATTGAAGGCGTTTTTTTATCGTATTTATTTTACCTGATATGTTTTTATCAGTCTGAATATCTTTTAAGGAACTTAAATCACACTTTGTTCTCCATATTTAGAAAAAAAAATTTCTACTATTTAATATGGTGTAAAAAAAATAATATTATTGAGAGGCATATAAATTTAATTTTTCCCTCACAGTAGTGTATACATATATTAATATTATTATAGAATTTAATTTGAGCATAGTAATTAAATTGTCCTTAATAATATACTTTTTAATTAGTCATTCAAATAGTATTTTTTCTTTGCTTCTTCTCTAAGGAGGATAGTATTTTGTCCCACACCCTATAAAAGTTTTATGTCTTCAGTTATAGCTTTTGTTGTTCTCGTTATAAGATTGTGTGAGGCCCTGTCTCATAAAATCCATTAAAAGTTACTTCAAACCATAGTCAATGAAAAACACATTTAATTCTTATGTCATGAAGATTTATTTTGTACTTAAATTACAACAGAAATTTCTTTCTATACAACAGGATATTTTGTACAAATTTGAGTGGCATGTAATTCTAAAGCCATTATATATATATTTTTTTTGCATCTTTTAACATGCTTAGAAAATATATATTTTGTACGTATAACTTCTGGATTTCTTCTGAATTTTGTATTTTTTTCGCCATCACCTGATTTGAATGAAATGTGCTTGGGAAGTGGCTCAGTCTGTGACATCATTTTTCTATTCAGTGTTCTACAGGTGCTGTCTAGTTTTAATTTTATTCACATTTCTTCCTGTATGTATTTTTGCATTTGAATAATTTTCTCGCTTTAATTTGTCTTGAAATTCTTTACTATTGAACATATTGTAGATAAAATAATTATTTTACCTTTATAAATTTACTAGGAATTTGCTATTAAATAAATCTAAAAAATATATATGTAATATACACTATAGCAATATTTCTTTGAGTAAATATCAGGGTGGGGAATGAGAGTCTCATTTCCTTCGAGCAGTTTAAATTTTTGTAATTGTTAGTTTAAAAAAGAAAAAAATGGTTACAAATGTTCTGACTATAAAGTAGTTTTTGTTAACCACTTGTGTTTATTTTAAATCTGTTAAGGCAGTTTGATTTTTATCATTTAAAATATGAGTTTCTTTTGATGACATTACGGGTCTTTCCTGTCGGATCATAAAACAACAGCAGATAAATTTGGAATAAAGAAAATGCTTTTTGCATGTGTCAACCTCTGAGGATATGCCAAGCACACTCAGATGTCATTATTTATTTTCTTTTATTAAGTGTGTTTTTCTTTCGGTATAAAAATATTTTTAATGACAGGAAAATTTATTCTTTGCTATCCAAATTTTTTCAAAAAAATTAAATCACATCAACTCTATTAAAATGAATTTATTATTCACCTTTTTCCTAGACTCTTAATGAGGTTCACGTCTAGTAAGACATTGTCAAGAAATATATATACATATTTTCTGTGTTAACCCTGTAGAAGTTTAAATAACATGATAGTTTTTGTATGTACAACAGATGAAATTTGAAATAAAAATTTGATGATATCTCGGAGTCATTGTTCTTTTTCATCATCTAATTATTACAAACTAATTCTCAGCTGTATTTCTTAAAATATATATTTTCTTCTTGTTTTGCCTTTCTATTAATGTAATGGATTTAGTTATATCGATTTAGACATGTGGTTGAGATTAAAATTGCTTTAATTTGTAATATAAGAATAGATAGATTCTTAAATTATATATTTTAATGTTACTTCCTTCTTAACAATATTTAATTATATGTATTACATAAAGTTTAAATATATTGTATCATAGCTTTTGAATATATTATATCAATTTTAGGAAAATACTTCTTAAACATGCCGCTGAAATAATGTATTTTCTGTAATGAGAGGCTAAGTTTGTGCGTCCCTCATCCTTCAATTGTTTTGTCTTTCCAATTATGGCTTTGATTGCTGTATATAAGTGAGTGAGAGGCTTTTTTCTTTTACGCCTAAACTCCTATAGATATGCATTAAATTTTAAAAGCCGAGAAAAATTGTTGCGAGTGAAAATTAATATTTGTGTTGTACCCAAAGTATAAAAGAAATTGATATCTGTTCGTGAAGATACGTCATGGAAATTTGTGTAGAATTTGGTTTTACAGTTTGTTTAACTTTTTTTTTTTTATTCTTATCAGATTTATAAGTGATATATTTTGTATTTGTTTTGCATACAGAAATCCTCGTCTTGATCGGACTTTCTTTCCTGTGTCATCGTGTTTCAATTTGTAATCAAAGAATGAATTTAAATGTTATATTTAAGTTCTCTAGTTATATTTTTTTAAAAAAAAAAAAAAAATAACATATTCAGCGAGATAGTTTTTTTTTATTTGTATTATTTTACTGTGTTTTATTGAATATAAGGTATTGATATTAATTTAAATTAGTGATAACTGATGAAAGCATTGTTGTTTTTCTCATATTTTTTCCCTGGTAGGATCTCATCAGTTTGAATTTCTTTTAGGGAATTTAAATAATTTTACACTCTTAATTTAGAATATGTTTTTCTTCAATTTTATGTGTTAAAAAAGTTAATATTATTAAGGGGCATTTTTTAAATAATATACATTTTCCCTCACAGCAGTATATACAAATATTATTATTATAGAATTTAATTTGAACATAGTAATTGATTTATCATTATTAATATACTTTTTAACTATTCCATCAGATGGTATTTTTTCTTTGCTTCTTCTCTAAAGAGGATGGTATTTTGTTCAATTAACGTTTAAGGTAACTAGGAACCATGCAGCTTTGACAAAATTAACAAATAGGAAAAACTTGTCAAGTAGAATGGTATGTTGGGCAGTTAAATTGGCAGAATATAATGTTGCATAGGAGCATAGACCAGGGAATCAAAACGTCATGTCCTTGGAACACCTGCCTGAGTACAAACAACTCTATGATTAATCCTTACCGGTCTTTCATTACCAAGACGTGCACCGAGTGGGGAATATCTGTTAATGTTGTGTTGTCAAAGCATACCGATTCGCCCAATACTTTAATCGTATGGACTTGTAGAACAAAGAATTGGAAGATAAAAATTTGATGCACTGGGCTAAAGAAAAAAAAAACCCAAAAATGGAATGCAGTTGGCTATTTTTTGTCGACTCGATTTCCCTTTTTTCAAAACACACGATACGCTAAGATTGGAAGGGGATTGAGTTGACTTTATGTCGATTCAATTCTCTTTTTTGAAAGACACACATTATGCCAATATCGGAATGGATGTTGAGTTGACCTTATGCTGTCTCAATATCCTGTTTTCAAGACACACAGTGCACCAAGATTGGAATGCATAAATTTGATTTGGCAATAACCCATCTCGGGTCGAATGAGGTGCAACACATGAAAAAATTTTGAGCAACACGTTGCATATTCAATCAAAACTTAAAAGTTGCATGAGTGGTGATATGTTTTACAAATGAAGAAAATAACGCCCATTTGTAACCTTGTAAATAGAAATCCCGTGGGGGACGTATAAAAATGAATCGTTTCAATTTAGGTCGTTTATCACTTTCAGTCATTTTTTAACCCCTTCAGGACCGGCGGAAGGAGAAAGAAGCGTTTCCCCAGGCCTGCATATTCCGAGAGTATACGCACGCACGGGACCGGACGAATTTCCCCGCTAAGCCTAATCTCCTTTAAAAATTCATATCAAATCTTGAATGCTATCAAATCTTCTGAAATTTTCAATTTACTATCATTAATAATATCTGAAAATATACAGTACAAAAATTTTCGCTATATTTAAAGAAAAATTACGAGTTCTAAAGAAATTTTTTTTGTTTTAATAAAAAAAGTATTTTTTAGGCCATGATGATTAAAATAAAATAGACGCAAAACTTACAAAGTAATATTTTTCAAATCCCAAATGATACATTTACTCTCACATAAACTTGTTGTGGTTTCAACTGACACCAATCTTTTAAATAAAAGCTAATACATCGTATTTATTTTTTATTTATCATTATATTGCGGATCTAATAAAAACAACTCGGAGCCGAAAACACACATATTAAAGTTCTGTGAAACATAATTCGGAAAAAAAAACGGATTTTCACCGCCATCTATTGCTTGTAAAAATTAATATAAAAACGTTCTCTGATCACGCCGGTGTGATCATGGGCCTGAGAGCAGGAAGCGCAATCTCATATATGATACCGTGGGCCCAGGAGGGAGAAACGCTTGATCACATGTGTGATCATGGTCCTGAGCGGGTCACGGTGCTCAACTATTTTTTCGACCGACTGTAAGGGCCACGGAAAGAACTAAAGATAGAGATTGTTCTACATTTTAAAGGGTAACTGCTACAAAGTAGGGTGCTATCCATAGTATATAAAACCTATATCCGTCCAGTGTTGTACAATGGCTGTGATTCTGGCAGGCCCAACCAAGCGTGAAAAGTACGACGTCGTTCGGAACAGCGCCCTCAGAATTATAGCCGGTGTAGCCAAATCAATTCCAATTACAGAAAGGGTACCATCGAGCCTCTCGATAGTCGTAGAAACAAATTCAATCTCAAATTTTGGGGGAGAGACAGTAGAACGAGTATGGATGTGCAATACAGAAACTCAAACTTCTCTTTCACATGCGAGATTTCTTATGAAGAAGTACAAACTACCGCATCTGATGACTCTCCGTGCTCCTATGCAGTACAACTCGGCAGTCGTACCTTTCTTTCCATCTAAACGGCTGAAGCCATTCCTGATGTGCTAAAATCCTGCATTTTGGAAACCATCCAACTAAGATATCCCGCGAATGAGTGGCTACTCGTCTACACTGACGGTTCATACAAACCAGAAGTATCTGGCGTGCGATGAATCTGCCGACTGTTCAAAGACACGTGGGTAAAAACGCCCCCAATTACGATGGGGAGGTTTCTGCTGTCTGTGAAGTTACAACACAATTACTGGCTCCTGCAAAAGTTGTCTTCCTCATCGACTCCCAAGCTTTAATTTCAGTCTTAATCAGTAACATACCAGTTGATTGCATACACACATTTCAGTGCTGTACTAAAATTGTGGAACTCATTTCATACGGCTGGGTTGTGGCCTTGCAGTGGGTCCCAAGTCATGTTGGGAACTGCAGTAATGAGAGAGCCAACCAAAAAGCCAATCAGGGAGGGAGCTGAGTCGTCTCAACTGGAAATTCCCATGACCCTCAGAAGAGCAAAGAGTATGATAACCACATACATTGGCAAACGAACTACCATACCGCCAAAAAAAAAAAAAAAAAAAAAAACCAAGAGCCTTTGATAGCCCATCGGGAACGCTGACCACTGTGGGTCCTGTTCCGAAGCATCTAGAGAGAGCCGAAGCTGTTGCTCGCTTTAGACATGACTTCCTGACAGTGTACCTCCACTGGCTGCTGACGAGGCTTGCCCGCTCTGCGGTCAAGCCAAAATGGATGGCGACGACCTGCTTAATGCATGCACTGGACTCGATGAACACCCGACTGATGACACCGTCAGTAGGTACTGGGTGGCTCGGCGTCAAATGATCAAGAAGCAAAACACACGGGAGTTGGATAAATAAATACATTTTGAACATTGTATTCAATGTTAATTCTTGGGGGGGGATGACCAGAGTGCCTAGCTTTGTCGAACTATAACTTCTCATTGTGTGATGACTCGCAATTACTTTCTAAAACTTATCGATACAATCAATTCAAGCACAACTATCTATATTATCACTACAATCAAACACCTTCCGTCGTCTTAAAAACTCCCAAGAAACTTTCTCTTAGTACACCAGACCACACGCGCTGTGCATGGATCTCACGTACTTTCTAAAACTTGTTACATCCAACACAGTCCGTCATGTTTAAATCTCTCCCAAGAAACTAATCTTCGTATAGCGAACCACGCGCCGGTTTAAAATCAGATTCACTCGTTTTTCCTTAACACCAACTCCGATCTTCCAAGACAAGGTTACTCCCCCTCCCCTTAATCGTCCTGCTTGACGGTCACCTTCTCCCTCATAAAAACAGCAACCCCTCTCGGAAAGCCGCGCAGAATAGCGCCAACATTTCATAATCACCCTCCAACAGTAGCGAGGCACTGCACTCATTAGGATTTTGAGTGAATGTGATGTTATGACTCTTGCCCTTTGTGAAATAAAATTACTTTAAAAGTAAATTAGACCTCTCTCGTATAGCTTAAGAAAAAATTAATCAAAATCAGCAATACCGATTTCGGGTCCTAGGCGCCGAAGATCTTCAGAGCCCTTCGGCACTGGAGGAATGAAATTTATAGCCAGAAAATCTGGTAAAGTCCAGCTTATCTGGACGCCCTCGACAAGCGCCCAATGGATAAACCGGCACTGAAAATCGGTGTGGAGCACCGAAAATTAAAGCAAATTTGAGATCTGTCGGTGAGTGGGGTTTATCCTGACCAAAGAAGAGCAGCTAAGAAAATCGATCGTTGAAAATACAGAGAAAGCTTTATTAAAATCTTAAAAAGAATCCTAGGTAAAAGAATTACAGAAAAAAGTTTTTTTAAAAGCTATAAAATAAGAAACTGGGAGAAAATTTTTAAAAAGGATCACATTGAGATAAACTTTTATATTCAATATTAAGAAATTAATCGTCATCGTACGTAAAGTTTAGCATAACGTAAGTGGCAACAGGCTTACAACGATACAGCTGTGACCATCATGGCGCTTGATAGGATGGAAGATTTGCACATAATTCATTTTCTGTTCCTCATATTCTAATTTTTTATATCAATATTAATTCATTTACAAACTCTTCTTTCTTTTTAGTAAGTGACTCTTTTTTTTAGTATAAAATAGTTTTCCAGACTTAAGGTGCCTGACTAGTTGCGGGAACATTTTTTTGAAATGATGCTGAAAGTTCATTTTGAAACTCATTTTTTGTTTGATGATAACTGAAAACTTATAAAAATAACAAAGAAAAAAAATTTCAGTACATTTTTGTAAGAAAATGGACAATTATAGGTTAAAATTACGCATTTTTTGCACATTGCGGCAAACACTGTAAAATAAATTCTAATGTATAAGATAACAAACGCTCTTTGAATTTTATTCAGAAAGCATTTACCTATGTTTTGCTCTATCGTCTTTGAATAATTCTAATTTATCACAAAATTCGGGGTCAAAAAGTGCACTAAAGGAAAATTTTGCATTTATCTCAAAGAAAAACAATTATAAAAAAAGGTAAATATTTTGTTTTTTCTTATTCTCTAGTGCACAACATGCATACTATAATTTTTAACAATGATGCTAAATTGCATGCAATTCTCTCAAGGACTCTTTGAGATATCATGTTTGCCATGCGATAAAATATGGAAAAATCTGTTTCGGGGAAAAACGCGTTTCAAGATTTGAAATTAAATCTTGGAAAAATTATACAGCTAAAACCTCCTTATATTAAAAGAATAAAACTTTTATAAGCCCATATCAGTATTATATATTTGTTTCCAGTTCTTTTTTTAATTTTGTTACCAATTTTATAGTCAAAAAAGCTTTTCTTAACGTCTAAATGCATAGCTTTTTTTGAATACAAATTAGAGATATAAAAAGCACACTAGAAAAACTTTATTACGTTAAAAAATAATATTTTTTATATGGAAAAATAGGTATATATATTACCATTAAGTATCTTAGAGCTTAAGAAAAATGTAATATAAAATATATTAATGTGTGTTATATTGTCAGTAAATATTCTCGAAAATTTCTTTTAAAAAATATTGCTTATCACAAAGGTTATAAGAAAGCAATTAACGTTAATAATGCACTTAAAAGAAATTTTTTCAAGTTCAATAATTGTATCTTTAAGTAAAATATTACTGAAAAAGGCTTTCTTAGTAAATTTTGAAACATTTATGAATAGATTTCAACTTCTTGTCACCAGCTAGTTAGCTGACTAAGTATTATTGGGATTAGCTCTGTGTCAACATTCTCATTACTGCTAGCACCAATGATGAAGCAAATTCTTTAGACCTCCCAGACCTTGCTTTAGGCATAATTAATTAATATTTTGGTTTTAAGAACATAGTTTTCTATCAAATAGATATAAAAAAAAGTAAATATGAAACAAACTATCGAGAAGCACAGGCATAAGGAAATCATAAAGTGACAAAAATTTTACGAATTTATTTGCCAAATTTCATTTAAAACTAACAAATTATTTTTTAAAAATATCACCATATCCCGTCATTACCTTACCTAAGTTAATATTTTTTAAATAAATTCAATAAACACCAAAATGCAAACACTTCCGGTTTGTTTTTGCTGCTCTCTCTTGACATAAAAACTGTTATAACTTCATCAATAATTGAAGCACAAACAAAAGTAAGTTATTTTTAGAAAGCAGAAAATTCAACTATATAAAATGTAAAGTAAAAAAAATCATTTTCATCAAAATTGACGTTTTTGCACTAGTCGGGCACCTTAACATTCAACAATTTCATTAGAACTAGAAAGAGTTTGAAGTATGGAGTATCTTGAACAATTAATGAATGTCTAAAGAGTGCTCACACACTCGAATATCCATGTTTTATGTAGTTGTTTTATACACCTGCAGTAGCATTGAACATAGTCTACATCTCTCTAGATATAAACTTAATGAAAATAGATTCCTATTGGCCAATATTTCACTAGACATGAATTTGTCGCCTTTACGCAAATATCTCCATCTGGAATCCGTAATCTATAATTACAGCGTCAATAATATGTTGGAGGGTAAAAATTGGGTGGAGTGCCAGTTTTAATTGTGTACTCGCTCACCAAAAATATTTTTTATTCTTTTTTTTTTCTTCCAATAAATTATTGGTTAAACTATTGATATGATGCTTTAATTCGCATTTAAAATGGTTGGTGTTTTAATTTGTGAAAAGATTTACAATTCATATTTGTATCAGAACAGACACGAGGAAATTGACGTACTCTATAAGTTAAACTCTTATTACAATAGCTATGATCACAATATTGAGAATTAAAACAGGCTTTATACTTGCAAATTGATCAGAAAAAGTTTTAACGAATTTTTAAAAGGTTATTGAATTTTATTTGTTCTAAAAGAACTACAAAAGAAATGTTAAATTTTATTTCTCACGCTGAAACTACAAGCAAGATTGCTTAGCTGTTTCTTCTAAGCATAAAGAAGATTCCATTTATAAAGAAAATATTTAACAACATCCCCTAACACTTATTAAAAAGCCAGGCCAATTGTCAAATCATCAGTCATTATACATTTAATATTTAAGTTAGATGTCCTTTCTCTTTCACTGTAGAATAAACAATACATAGCTCCTACATCTAATTTATTTGTAAAGAAATGAGCAATTGGATAACCCCCCTGTATTGTATTTGTCAGGTACAGTAAAAATTAGCAAATAGAAATCATACTATGT